>JBBHAA010000837.1:2040000-2640000 GCA_037953035.1 Aquarana catesbeiana
AAACCTGAAAAAACTTTTTTTGTCATACTATAGAGTATAAGATTTCCTATCATTTGAGCCCAGTCTTGCCACAAAGAGTTAATCCATCTCTGAGCAATCCTCTTTTATTGTTCAGTGAGATAAATCTTGACAAACAGAGAAAAACTTTGTCAAATACTTTCCTGTCTTTTCACTGGATGTTAGAGATCATAGCAGAAGTTAAGTGTAAGAAATGTACAGGAGAAAATGCATATTGACAAGGGGAGTGTAGAGGTGGGTGGGGAGTCTACGGACATCACGACTCCACCCACCGAGCACCAGACAACAGACCCACCCACAGAATCTGCAGTTTTTCGGATCTCATAACAGACAGAGGGGGGACATTTGACAGGTAAAGATACATGCAGGAGGCATGTATATCCTTATAGATAACCCCTATGGCAGTAGTTTATAAAGGATGACATTGGGTTTACATCCACTTTAATGGACGCCCCTGTATATCAGAGGGTGCTGTGAAATCGCCTACTGTATATAGTGCTATTGCAGCAATCACAGAAGAATACACAGGTTTTTTTCAGTAGCACTGAGGTGCTGACACATGTTTTTGTTTTCATTTTTATGGTATATTTATTATTTTTAGATAAGATAGCGTGGATTGTAACTGTTTATTTTGATCTGAGCCTCTAGTAACTCCTACTTCAGTGACCTTTTACTATAGACTTTGAAAGTCTGTTTTCATAATGTTTGCTTTGTTTAATCAGACAATAAAGTTTATGATGTAGCCGGGAGCAGACTACGGTTATCTGACTTTGCAGACTGTCTATTACTATTCTAGCCTTGCGCCTTAAGCCTATGTCCCCCTAGTGCTGGGTTGCAATTACTGACATCTCCTAATGCACTGAGAGAGGCATTGTGGGAGATGTAGTTCCCTGAATAGGTATTGCTAATATTGCAGAATTGACTGTGAACTGCATCTCCCAAGAGACTATCTGCTCGCAGAGGATTTGTGGGGGAGACTCTATAGGGATCTACGGACTAGGCCCACACTCTCCTGCTTCCTGGATCTCCCTGTGTGAGCACCATCATGCCGCTGTGTAGGAAGATTGCGGCCTAACACGTGACCCACAGTCCACCGCGCCAGCGCCAGGGAGTTCAGCCATCACCCGCTGACAGGACACGTGCAGCAGCGCTGAGCACCGCGGAACCGGTTCGCCAAGTCAGTGGACTGATCCTAGGATCTGGCTGAATATTCTAGTTTAAACTTCACCTTTTTACATAAGAAAAGTCAAAGAGTTGAAACTATTTATTTGCTTTGTGTCGGTGTGTCATTTAACCACTTCAATACAGGGCACTTATACACCTTCCTGCCCAGACCAGTTTTCAGCTTTCAGCGCTGTCACACTGTGAATGACAATTGCGCGGTCATGCGACACTGTACCCAAACTACATTTTTTTTTTCCTTCTGTTCCCACAAACAGAGCTTTCTTTTGGAGGTATTTGATTACCTCTGGGATTTTTATTTTCTGCTAAACAAATTAAAAAAAAGACCGAAAATTTTGAAAAAAAAGTGTTTTTTTATTTACAAAACTTTGTAAATAAGTACGTTTTCTCCTTCACTGATGGGGCTGATGATGGGCACTAATATGCGGCACTGATAGGTGGCACGGATGGGAACTGATAGGCGGCACTGATAGGTGGCACGGATGGGCACTGATAGGTGGCACTGATGTACTGTAATGTATGTCACTGATGGATGCCAATCAGTGCCAAACAATAATGCCTGCCAATCAGTGATGCCTATTGTGGGCACTGATTGGCATCCATTGTGGACACTGGCATCCCTGGTGGTCTAGGGTGGCACACCTAATGGTGACATCCCTGGTGGTCCTAGTGGTGTCCCTAGTGGCCCAATGTGGGCATCCTGGGGGGGGGGAGCTGCGCTGATAATCAATCAGCACAGACCGCCCCTGTCAGAGGAGCAGCCGATCATCTCTCCTCTACTCGCGTCTGACAGACACGAGTGAGGAAAAGCCGATCACCGGCTCTTCCTGTTTACACTGTGAGCAGCCGTGATTGGACACGGCTGATCACGTGGTAAAGAGTCTCCATCAGAGACTCTTTACCTAGATCGGTGTTCAACGATCGCCGCGATGTGCGCCCCCGGGGGCGCGCAGCGGCTCAATATCTTTTTTTTTTTTTTTTTTTAATTTTTATTATAATTTCAATGTAAGTACAAAACAGAACAGAGCCTATTGGGCATACCCAGGCTCGGTCAACAACTACATGGAAAAACAAAACAAAAAACATACATATAGAATCTATATCTATGTTCCTAACTAAACCATTGTACGCTCAACCACCTTTGCAGACTATTCAAAGCAGTCCTCCAATTCCATGTGTACGCTGCAATACCCACTATATTCATTTATGGAATGAGATGTGCAATATAGTAACATATTCAATTCCCCCCCCTTCCCATACCTATCGACTGAACAGCCCAGGGACTTTTATGAGATCAGGAACGCCATTTGAGCCCTTCCCGGTTACTCAATAGAGTGAACTAATCATCAATCGAATCTGAATTAGTAGACCGGGATTCCGTCCAAATATCCCATTTTTTGTGGAATTTTTTTTCACAACCACGTGACAGGTAAGTAGCTTTGTACAATGGTAGGGCCGCATTCACCAACCTCTTCCAGAAATTTATTGAAGGTGCAGATGAGGCCTTCCATCTGAGTACTATAGATTTACGGCCATAGTAAAGTAATAATCCTAGCAGGGTTCTGATTGCCCGGCGTGGGGCCAGTGGTTTAACGAGTCCCAGCAGACATACCTCTACAGACAATGGCACAGGAACGGTGGTGACAGTCAAAATAAATTTGGTTACCTCAAAAATTGCAATCTGAGGACAATTCCAAAAAATATGAATGAAATCCGCTGAGGCTGAGTTACACCTCCAGCAAGAGGCAGAAATAGATGGATAGATTCTATGTAAGCGCTCAGGCGTGTAATATACCTTATGTATTATTTTAAATTGGACCAATCTATCTCTGGCTGATACTAGCTGTGAGAAGGGGTATTCCCACATTTCTTCCCAATCTTCTGTGTCCAATGCAGGGAAATCTACCTCCCACTTTGCCTTAAGGTTTTCTAGTCCCGTGTGTACGTTAGGGAGTAGTGCCTTATATATGGAAGGTAAGGGTTTAGATAGAGCTTCATCTCTGAGCAGAGTCTCTAGATTCGAGGTGTAAAAGGCCACAGAAGCATTTGCAAACTGAGTGTTGAAAGCGTGTGTGAGTTAGGTAAATGATATTGTTGTTTCAACCTATCAAAAGTCTGTATTTTGCCTTCAAGACAAATTTGATTTATATATTTAATGCCCTTGCATGCCCATACCCCAGGGTCGGGAATGGACCCGAATTCTGGTAATTGCGGATTGAATCAAAGAGGGCTATAAGGGGAGATGTGTCCAGAGGGGATGGGGCGTAATGAATTTTCCACTGTCCACGCCCGTATTACCGCTCTCATTGCTGATGTAAGAGGGAAGGGAACTCTAGAGCCCCGGTAAAGTAGGTTCCTTAGCGCCTCATAAGACCCCAATCGTGCTGCTTCCAGCTGCTTGAGTTTTATAAATGGAAAATTTTGAAAAAAAATGATATTTTCTACTTTTTTGTTATAAAAAAACTCAATTTTAGTCATACATTTAGGCCAAAATGTATTCGGCCACATGTCTTTGGTAAAAAAAATGTCAATAAGCGTATATTTATTGGTTTGCGCAAAAGTTATAGCGTCTACAAACTAGGGTGCATTTTCTGGAATTTACACAGCTTTTAGTTTGACTGCCTATGTCATTTCATGGGGTGCTAAAATGGCAGGGCAGTACAAAACCCCCACAAATGACCCCATTTTGGAAAGTAGACACCCCAAGGAAATTGCTGAGAGGCATGTTGAACCCATTGAATATTTATTTTTTTTGTCCCAAGTGATTGAATAATGACAAAAAAAAAATTAAAAAAAAAAATTACAAAAAGTTGTCACTAAATTATATATTGCTCACACAGGATTGCTCCCAGCACCGCCTTCAGGATTTCTAAGGGCGTAAAGTTGTGATTTCATTCCTCACTACCTATCACATTTTTGAAGGCCATAAAATGCCCAGATGGCACAAAACCCCCCCAAATGACCCCATTTTGGAAAGTAGACACCCCAAGTTATTTGCTGAGAGGCATGTTGAGTCCATGGAATATTTTATATTTTGACACAAGTTGCGGGAAAGTGACAATTTTTTTATTTTTTATTTTTTTTTTTTTTGCACAAAGTTGTCACTAAATGATATATTGCTCAAACATGCCATGGGCATATGTGGAATTACACCCCAAAATACATTCTGCTGCTTCTCCTGAGTACGGGGATACCACATGAGTGGCACTTTTTGGGAGCCTAGCCGCGTACGGGACCCCGAAAACCAAGCACCGCCTTCAGGCTTTCTAAGGGCGTAAATTTTTGATTTCACTCTTCACTGCCTATCACAGTTTCGGAGGCCATGGAATGCCCAGATGGCACAAACCCCCCCAAATGACCCCATTTTGGGGGCCGTAGTAAGTTGGGTCGTCGTGTCTGCATGAAGGGAGGTAAGAACGAAAACATTCTTATTGTCTCTCCACTTCATAGCGAGCAAATTATTACACTGCAAGCAGGCTCTCTCCTCCAGCCTAAGACGAGAGTCTACAAGCCGCTGGGGAAAGCCCCGGCGATTAGGTCGCACGGTGCCACATGCTCCAATCTGATGATCAAACAAGTGACTAAAAAGTGGCACGCTCGTGTAATAATTGTCCACGTACAAGTGGTACCCCTTTCCGAATAAGGGTGACACCAAGTCCCACACTATCTTGCCAGCGCTTCTTATGTAGTCAGGGCAGTTTATCGGCTCTACGTGACTATCTTTGCCCTCGTAAACCATAAATCTACATGTATAGCCTGTGGCCCTGTCACAGAGCTTATACATCTTGACCCCGTATCTGGCACGCTTGCTGGGAAGGTACTGTTTGAATGACAAGCGGCCAGAAAATTTAATCGGGGACTCATAAACGCAGACAACTTGATGGGGAGTAAACAAGTCTGCAAAACACTGGTTGAAGTGGTTTACGAGGGGCCGAATTTTGTAGAGCCGATCGTATCCAGGGTCTCCACGAGGATGACAGAGTTCATTGACGTTGAAGTGCATGAACCGCAAAATCTGCTCGTATCGTGCCCTGGTCATGGAGGCAGAGAACACGGGCATATGGTGAATTGGGTCAGTGCACCAATATGACCGCAACTCTCTCTTTTTAGTTATGCCCATGTTGAGGGAAAGGCCCAGAAAGGTCTTAAATTCGGAAACCGTAATTGGTTTCCAATCTCTGGCAAGGGAGGACTGGGGATTAGTGGCGAATAAAAACAGCGAATAAAAATCCAGTGGCGTAAAGTCAACTGTTTCCACTTGAATTCCGGGTTGGCCAGTGAAAGGGGGAAGTACGGGTGCTGCAGAAGTGGTGGGTTCCCAATTCGGATTGGCGAATGCAGCAGGAAGGGCACTATGGGCACGACGGGCCTGTGTTCGTCTTCTTCTTGGTGGCAGCGGGACACTACTTGTGCTTGCCACCTCGCCAGCTTGAACTGCACTTATGGGACTTGCCACGTCACCAAGTGTTACTGCAGTGCTGGATGTACGACCAGGGTGTACTAGGCTGCTGGTGCTTGCCAGTTCACCAGAAGGAGTAGCGGCACTAGTACTTCTCTGCTCCATTCGAGAGCCCTGCGGTTCTTGCACTTCAAGGACAGAAGAAGTTCGGGGTCTGGTACGCTTGACCCTAGCAGGGACCACAACTCCGTCGTCAGAGCTATCTGTCATGGAGCCGCTGTCCTCTACAGGTTCGTATTCTGAGCCTGAACTTGACAGATGAGTGACTTCCTCTTTACTATCTGTCATGCTCAGAAACGTGTAGGCCTCTTCACTAGTGTACCTTCGATTTGCCATTTTGGGCTCTAAATTTAGGGGTACACTAGTGAGACTCGCAGGCAAAAAAACTCCTGACTGTTAGCGACTGATTCAAAACGCTACCAAAAAACTGTTAGCGATCGCAGGGATCAGGCCTGACTCTGCGAACGCTGCAGTTATGTGTGCTTAGTGTTTTGTAAGTGACAGTTATCGATCGATACTGCACTTGGGTGGGCTGGGCTGGGCCGAGGGGCAAAACGCAGGTGCTAGCAGGTATCTGGGCTGATCCCGCTAACACTGTGTTTATGGGAACCCTAAACTGCTGGGGAGTATAGATCTGATCGGATCAGATATCGATCCGTTCAGATACTATAGCACTAAGGGAGGTGTATGCTGCGTGCGTGGGTTTTAGCGGTACTGGCGCTAACCTGACGCTGCCTGGGGCGACGCAGACCTTATCTGATCCTAAAAACTTAACTTCTATCACCGCCGGGCAATTAGGGGGTTAAACCTTTATAAGGTAATAAACGGCGGGTGCCCTAAAACTATAATAAACTATAATAAACAAACTATCTAACCAGCGTCACCCGTAACACTTATATGGTGATTGCTGGTGAAAGGGTCAACTAGGGAGCAATCAGGGGGTTAAAACCTTTAGCAGGTAGTATATGGGGGTCCCTGTCGCTATAAAACACTGACAGCAAACCTATATACTTACCTCCCTAACTAGCGTCACCTGTGTCACTAATACAGCGATCAAAAAAACGATCGCTTAGCGACACTGGCGACGGGGGGGTAATCAAGGGGTTAACCTTTGTTAGGGGGGTACCCTGGACCTAAAGGGGGGTACCCTAGACCTAAAGGGGGCTAACCTAACTGCCCTAACACTTATAACTGTCACAAACTGACACCAATGCAAAAAAAAAAAAAACTGCTATTGGTGTCAGTGTGACAGGGGGTACAGGGGGGTGATGGGGGGTGAAAAGTGTGCCTAGTGTGTTCTACTGTAAGTGTAGTGTTGGTGCACTTACTTGGATGTCTTCTCTCCTCGGCGCCGGAACGAAAAGACCGGCTCGAGGAGGGATGACATCACTTCCTTTCGCCGGGAGCGATCGGGAGGGGGTGGCCAACAATGGATGGCCTCCCCCTCACCTCTCATCGCCCGCGAAGAAATGCCGGCCACCTCTGGCACCGGGGGGGGGTACGTGATTCTGCCTGCCCGTGCCATTCTGCTGACGTATATCAGCGTGAGGCGGTCGGCAAGTGGTTAAATCTCGACTGACCGGATCCCCAAAAAAAAGATAATAGAACGGTATTTATTAGGCGAAATATCTTTTTTGGGGATCCAGACAGGTGCATGTCTGAGAGCATAGAGAAAGGCAGGCAGAAGCTTCATCTTAAATAAATTGATCCTCCCAATTAAGGAGAGGGGAAGATTCGCCCACGCCCTCAGCCTCTTCCTCATCCTCTGCACCAGTGGTTCTAAGTTAAGGGTATAATAATCAGAGGTAGATGTAGGGACTGCAAAAATTCCCTACGCCGATCTTCAGGCCATCCAGGGACCGCCTTATATAAGTTTTCGTAGAAGGATCTGAATTCATCTATAATTTAGTTCGGGGGTAGAGATAACCTGACCATCTGAACCACAGATTTCTGACACCACCGTCTGCATTTTAGAGTCCGCTACTAAATTCGCTAGGAGTTTGCTGTTTTTGTCTCCAGATTCAAAGATCTTCCCTGCCAAGGAATTTAAATCTAGATGTGTGGCTGAGACAAGATGTAGAGACAATGCTCTTCTTGCCTCGGCTAACCCGCTAAAGTGATCCAGAGTCAGGGAGCCAGAAAAAGCCTCCGCTGCTCTAGCCTCTCCCTCCTCAAGTACCTGGACCCGACCGGACATCTCAGAACGGACCGCTTTAATAGCGGAAATGTATTCTCCTCTAGTGTTGGCCTTAAAAGCGTCCCCGACTATCTGCGCTGAGGCTGAATCCTCATTAATCTCCCAGTATTGTTGTAGTTTGGGAGAGACCTCCTCCCCCACCCTCGAGTCCTGCACCCATTTGGGTGCTAAACGCCAACAGTCTCGACTCCTGGTGTTCGACAACTCCAAGGTGACCTCCAGAGGTGCATGATCAGAGAGGCCCGCCGGTAAGTACGAGACCCCTCTCACCGCCGCCAGGGCACAGATGTTGCCAAAGACCAGATCGATCCTGGAACCAGATTTATAAGTAGTGGAGTGAAAGGAGTAAGCCCTAGTGGTTTGGTGCTTCCATCTCCAAATCTCAGTAAAATTAAAAGCTTGTGCCCAATGAAGCAGGTCTGGCGAATATGCCCTATTTGGATTGGACGAGTCCAGGGACGGATCCAGGGTAGAGTTAAAATCTCCAGCTATATGTAATCTGGAGAATTGTAATGTAGCTAAAAGCTCATATACCTTGTAGAGTACCCGTTGGTTAAAGGGAGGAGGTACATATATGTTCACTAAAGCATAGACCACCGCCCTGATCTCCAGTACTAGAATTATGAATCGGCCCTCTTGATCAGTTTGCAAATGCACGACCTTGTATGCAAGGGATTTGTTCAATAAAATGGCCACTCCCCCTGCATAACTGGAGTACGTTGCATGAAAAGATTGCCTTACCCTGGGTCTGCGTAGCGCCAGGATCTTGTTCCCCAGAAGATGAGTCTCCTGTAGGAACAAGATATGGGGTTTGTGATTATTCAGATATTTAAACATTAATGCCCTTTTTACCTTGTCATTAAGACCCCTTACATTCCATGATACCAGTTTTAACTCCATTAATGCAGTGACAGATTATAATTAAACATAATGATAACTACATGTAGGGGGTCAGCCCCCACGGGACCAAGGGGGAGTGTCAAAAGGATAACAAATTTTGCACTGGACACAGGGAGCACTAATAGGACGCGGCTCAATATCTTGAAGACGTCATAGGCTATTGTAACCACTTTGCCGCCGTCATTTTGCTATATGGCAGGCGGCAAGTGGTTAAAGGTATACACAACATGTCTGAACCTAGAGTGTCAGAGGGACTGGAAAGTTCACAGGGTCAAGGTGGCATAACAGAACATGCATTATCAAGCAACCCTCGAGGGGGTAGTGCTACAATCTAAAGCTATTTTTTTTTTTCACTTGGATAAAGAAGGGAAGTGTTAGAACACTCTGTCAGGTTTGTATGGTTGACTGTGGCTCTGGTTAATAGGACAAATAGAGAAAGGGAAAGAAACTCCAAAAATGTGTATTTTCAATGCAACAATAATAGCAGGGAAATCGCTTCTGCTGGGGACATTTGTTCCAGTGGTAAATGTCTGTCTCTTTGGGAAAGATCTCCTTCCATTTCTCGCTATCTCTAGAGCCAGAAGTGAAGGAAAACCTCCACAAAGGAGCATGGATAGCAAACCGTCCCCTACTTTATCAAAAGCTAACAAAAGAAAAAAAAAAAACAGCTTTTGGGCTTTTCTTGTTGTGATAAGGAGGCCTAAAACACCCATTACCGCATGTTGCCACAAGGCACATATTATAGTAGAAGACAACTTATGCCGTGTACACACGATCTGACTTTCCGGTATACTTGGTCCGGCGTACCGGATTTCATTGGACAATTCGGTCGTGTGTGGGCTCCAGCAGACTTTGTGTTCTCAAAAGTTTGACGGACTTAGATTTGAAACATGTTTCAAATCTATCCGACAGATTCGAGTCCGGTCGAAAAGTCTGCTCGTCTGTATGCTAGTCCGACGGACAAAAACCGACGCTAGGGCAGCTATTGGCTACTGGCTATGAACTTCCTTGTTTTAGTCCGGTCGTACGTCATCACGTACGAATCCGTCGGACTTTGGTTGATCGTGTGTAGGCAAGTCCGTCGTAAAGTCCGCCGGGCAAAGTATGCCGTAAAGTCCGGTCGTGTGTACACGGCATTAGACACACTGCAGTGCACCACAACGCACACATTGTGTATTGTGTTGCTCTGCATTGAAATAAAAGTGGGTCAGTTCCTTTTTTTTTTTTTTTTTTTTTTAACAATAGGCTGCATGCCAGCCCATTGAAAATTTGACTAAACCAACACATAACACCCTATGTTAACAGATGTGCATTTGCACAATGCATATTGTGACTGAACCCTAAAGTCTCCATTGCAGTGGTGCTGACCCCAGACTGCAAGGCTGCAGACTTTTAGGTCTATGGAAACAAAAAAAAGCAGTTTTTCTTACCCTATCCTCCACTGAATAATGCTCCCTCCATGCTGCAAGACTGGTTCCCCAGCCTCTTCTCGTCTATGCCCCAGCAGTTGCAGGTTCCCTGATGTCATCAAGTCCAATGCATTGTCCATGCCCTGC
The DNA here is from genome assembly GCA_037953035.1 of Aquarana catesbeiana. Taxonomy (NCBI): domain Eukaryota; kingdom Metazoa; phylum Chordata; class Amphibia; order Anura; family Ranidae; genus Aquarana; species Aquarana catesbeiana. The sequence continues at coordinate 2,050,313 of JBBHAA010000837.1, forward strand.
ATTGGATGTGAGGACACTGAAGAACAGTCCACCGCTATGGCGCAGTAGAGTGCCAGTTGCTGCAGGAACAGAGGATTGGGTAAGTAAAACTGCTTTTTCTATTCCCTAGACCACTGTTTCTCAACTTTCTAGCCCTCAAGGTGCCCCAACAGGTCATGTTTTCAGGATTTTCCTCTGATGAAACGGCTGTGGTAATTACTAAGGCAGTGAAACTGATCAAATAATCTGTGCAAAATAATGGCAAACCTGAAAACATGACCTGTTGGGGCGCCTTGAGGACTGAAGTTGAGCAATACTGCCCTAGACTTAAAAAGGCATTTGCATTTAATGCAAGAGGATTTTTACTTTCCTTGAAGTTGAGCTTTAGCCCAGGTTCACAATACTGCAATCACAGACCTAGCATGTGATTCGCACCCGCACCTGCGGTGCCGATCACATGCAGTGTCTGTGAGATGCAAGTTCAGCCATACAGTTGTATGGCTGAACTCGCATTAGATTCACAGGAACAAAAGTGCAGGGACTTTTTTCCCCCGCACTGAAATCGGATTGTATGGGTGTTCTCACCTATGTGATCTGATTCCTGTACATGTTCGCACTGTGATATGTGAACTGTTCTGGGGGTGTCATTAACAATGTAATGACACCCGCAGCAGTTCACAGAAGGCAGTGTGAACTGCCTGCGGGAGAGGAGCGATGCGGGAACCGGCTGTAATCGCACTGGTTCCCGCATCGCATCAGCATGAACCTAGGCTTAATCACTTAGTTCTCATTTTACACACTGATCTTACTTTGTCACCTTTTTTTGTTCCATTTTTTTTATTCAAGAGACTGTTTTCTGTTGAAGAGTAGTGACTTCCTGTTTTCTCTGAAGCAAAAAATTGACCCCTGGGACACTTGTTTTTGTCTGGGGGGAACAGAAAAAGCAGTTTTACTTACCTTATCCTTCGCTTCCCTGACAGCCAGCACTCTTTTCTGCTGTACAATGCTTTGGTTCATTTGCAGCACTTCGGCATCCTCATTTACAGTAAAAGACATCAGAGTGCCATTACCAACAGAGCTCAGAAGAGAAGCTGCTGGAGAGTAGTGGTGCAGCTGGGAAAAAAGCCTACAGGAACAAGGGCAATCTAACTGCACAAAATAACTCTATGTTTTAGTAAACATTATTCTGTTTTGGACCAAGCTGGTCCAAACAAATTATTTCCTTCACTGAGGCTTGGTTGACACCTGTGCGGGTGGTTCCCGCTGCAGGTCCTCACATGTTCCCGTACCTGCAACCACCACCACTGAAAAATGCGCTAGATAAGTGTGGATGCCATTAAACCTAATGGCATGCTCACATGCACTGGGAACCACACCACTTGCGAATGGTTCCCACTCAGGCTGCAATTTCTAAAATGCTACAGGGACATTTTCCCTGCGTTTCAGGAGGCACAGCAGCCTATTCTCGTATAAATTTCAAGAGGGACCCAGGGTGGATATAAATCAATGATTTTTTTCAAAAAAATCTGATTTTTTATTTTTTTTTATTTAAATGGATTTTTTTTTTTTTTTTAATCAAATTTATTTTAATAAAATGCTTTTAGAGTAAATATCTATCCAAAGATAGTTTTCTATTTAAGATGCATTAATAATTTATTATTATACAGGATTTATATAGCGCCGACAGTTTACGCAGCGCTTTACAACATTTGTTTATTTCGTTAGTTTATTCAGCATGAAATGGAACTTAGTTATGTAGCATGAGGCTGTATATTCTGCAAAATTTTCATTTTTGCAAAAACTTAAAGTCAAATTCAACTAGTACTACAGAATTAGTCTTGTGGTAGGCGTGTTGTTCCCTATCCCCCTTTGGAGCAAAACTGTGTCCTGGGGGGTGTTGTAGCAACACAGCCAACCCAGGTTTAGGGTCGCATTTTATTGAAACAACTGAGGTGGTGCTATCAAAACTTAAAACTGGGTATTAAAATACATCAATAGGTACACAAATCCATAAAATGGTGTAATCCACAATATGTAATATCAGTGCACATATACAGAGGGTAAGTTAATCTGTTGCTTGTTGTGATTGGCGCGTACTGGTCATGCAACACTGTACACAAACGAAATTTTTTTTTTTTTTTTTTTTTTTTTTGAGACATATAGAGCTTTCTTTTGGTAGTATTTATTCACCATTGGGTTTCTTATTTTTTGCTAAACAAATGAAAAAAAAAACAGTTTTTCTTCGTTTCTGTTATAAAATTTTGCAAATAAGTGGGGGGCGCTGATGGGCTGCATTGATAATCTGTGCCCTGATTATCAGTGTAAACAATATGCTGACAGGCTTGACGATTATCGGCAATCCTTCCTCACACAGACACAGCAATAACCGTCTTTTTTTTTTTTTTTTTTTTTTTTTAAACAGAAGGAATGTTTATTGAAGTAGTAAAACATTACACATGTATGTGGTACATTGGTTCGACATAAAGGAGTACATTAACAGTGCTTTTATAGACTATTCCTCACCATCGAAACTAGGGGTGCACCGAATGGAAATTTTGGTGCCAAGACCGAAAATGAAGGATGCGCTAGGCCGAAAACCAAAACCGATACTGAAAATGACAGTTTTAAAAAAAATATTTATCATTTTTATATATACTGTATACACTCGAGTATAAGCCGATCCGAATATAAGCCGAGGCACCTCATTTTACCACAAAAAACTGGGAAAACTTATTGACTCGAGTATAAGCCTAGGGTGGGAAATGCAGCAGCTACTGGTACGGTAAATTTCAAAAATAAAAATAGATACCAATAAAATTTACGTTAATTGAGGCATCAGTAGGTTAAATGTTTTTGAAATATTTATTTTAAAAACAAACAGTAAACTAGCTCTGTAAGTGGAAAAGAGGGTCAACAAAAACAATATGGTAGCTCAATCAGCAACCAAGCTAAAACACAAGTTAAAATCCTTCAGAACTGGATTCCTCCTCATCATCTATGTCCAAAGAGAGCTTCAGCGTTAGCTGGTGTGAGGTTATCAGCGTTTGTCATCATCACTGAGTTCGCAGTCATCACCATCACTGCTGCCGTTCTCATACAAAGCACGGTCTTCACTGCCATCCATAGCATTACTAATGCCACATTTCTTGAAGGCGTGTTGCACCATGTCCTCTGGAATCTCTTCCCACGCATCACGAACCCACTTCGCTATCAATTCCATGTCGGGCTTCACCAGATTTCCAACTTTTGTCAGTCGGGCTTGACCAGATGACATCCATTCATGCCACATCTTTCGCACACAGTCTTTAAAAGGTTTATTTAAACACACATCTAGGGGCTGCAATACAGATGTAAGCCCACCTGGAATAACGGCCAAAGTAACTTGAAGACTGTGCCAATTTTTTTTATGTCATCAGATGTGTGGGCTCTGAACATACAAACTAGTAATGATGTTTTTTCTTTAAGGCTGTTCCTGGTTTTCCGTTCCAAATTTCTTCCAGCCATTTTTTTTGTTCAGTCTTCATCCATCCAGCTTTTAATATGTGCGCGCACTGTAGTTCGTGGTGGGAATTTGACCTTTTTAGGCAAGGTCTTTCTTTTAAAAATGACAGGCCGCAGCTTAGTTCCATTAGCCAAACATGACAGAACGACTGTGAAATGTTTTTTTTCATTTCCTGTGGTTCTGAGAAAAATAGTTTTTTATCCCAAACTTGCCACAGTTCTGGAATGACATCAATTTTTCATCAAGGTCTTTTGGCAACTTCTGTGAAATCTTTGTTCTTTGCCGCAAACATAAGGCAAACCTATTCATAAAGCAGGTACACCATCCTGCTGAAGCAACAAAATTTTCAATGCCTGGTGCTTTTAGTTTGTCATCTTTAGCCATTTGAAGGGCACGTAAGCGAATACCCATGCTTGTTAAGCAGTAACCATTTTGATGACACTCCATAACCCATTCATGCAATTCAGTCTCTAGAGCTTCATATGAAGTCGTTAAACCACGTCAAGCTTTTTTTGCTTGCCTTTGGAATCTTTTCCAAGTCAGCTTTCATTTTCCACTCCCTCACTTGGTTTTCGTCAACACAAAATTCCCTACTTGCAATGCTGTTGCTTTCTTCTGCTCTGGACACAACCTTAAGTTTGAAACCAGCTTCGTAAGACCTGCGTTTTTGTTTTGGTCCAGGATTAGAAGTATTGGGATCCATTTCTAACAGGATAAAAAAAAAAAAGTATTTGTCCCCATCAGAGCCTTTGCACACCTCTCCCACAATCTCCCCATCAGCCGTGTCTCCATCTCAGAGTGTCTCCATCTCAGAGTGTCTCCATCTCAGAGTGTCTCCATCTCAGAGTGTCTCCATCTCAGAGTGTCTCCATCTCAGAGTGTCTCCATCTCAGAGTGTCTCCATCTCAGAGTGTCCCCATATGTGTTTCCACATTAGCTATGTACCGGTGCTGTATGGTACATATAGGTACATCACTTACACGTACTAGAGCTGACTTCAGCTCTCCTTTATCTCCCGCCCGCTGCAGAGGGATCTTTTTTTTTTTTTTATATCTTTATTCAGAACGTCACATTATACAAAATTAAAAACAAAGATATTAGGTTTTAAATATACCCGCTATATATACATATAACCGTAAGGGAGAAGGTATACTCCTAATCAGTCCCCCCCCCCCGTTTTTCCCACCCTCCTCCCAACCTAAACCCTCCCCCTCTCCCCAAACCATATGTCTCTATTCTTTATAGTTTTATCAACCGTAAGGCCACACCTCTTATTATTCCCTTACATTGGGTATCCCATTTCTTCTAACCAGGGGTTCCAGAGTCTTTTAAATTCTCTTGGGTTCCTTCTCCTTGTATATACTACCTTTTCCTTCCACATTGTTTCTAATACAGTTTTAATCCACTCATCCTTCGTGGGGGGGGGGGGTCCTTGCCTGCCATCTCTGAGCTGTTAACTTCCTTGCTTGAAATAGGCATCTCCGTACTATTTTAATTTTATAGTTGCCTCTATCTATGTTTCCCTCTACTCCCAGAATACATAGTTTCGGCTCTATTTTAAGTTCTAAAGTGATGATCTTATTTAACGTTTCTACTATTTCATACCAGTAGCGGAATAATTTTGGGCATTTCCATATCATGTGCATCAGGTCCCCTGCATCCTGACATCTAGGGCATTTATCATCGATCCTCCCCCCGAACCCAAATAGCCTTTTGGGAGTATAATACGTCCTATGCAATAACATTAAGTTCGATACCTTCTGAGCTGGTGAGACTGAAACCTGGTGCCCTCCCGCTAATATCTCTTTCCACTGTTCATCCGAAATTGCACCCAGGTCCCTTTCCCATTTGGCTCTGCATTTCAGTTTTTCTGGAGTCTCTATGTTACTTTTACATATGTGTGGATACAATTCAGCTATGGGTTCACTATAGCCACCCGGCTCACCTAGTCTTTGAAATAAGATGGAATTATTCCAAGTTGGCCCCTGTCCTCCAAACGGTTTGTTCAGAGCATGTTTAATTTGTAGGAAACTAAAAAATGAGTGGTCCGTAATGCCAAATTCCTCCTTTAATGATCTAAACATTTTTAAGGTGTGTGTGTATGTATGTGTATATGTATATATGTGTGTGTGTGTGTGTGTATATATATATATATATATATATATATATATATATATATATAATATTAATTATATATATCTGGGCTAGGTTGTTTATCCCCTTTGTTTCCCATGTTTTTATTTTCCCTATTGCTTTTAATTCTTGTAGGTTCTTATTATTCCACAGGGGGGGTGCACTTCATCATACCTCCCATTCCCCTCATGGCCTTAATAGACTTCCATACTTTTATCATCAATTTAACCATTGGGGTTCTATACAAAAAGGAGTTTGCCTCTAACACTTCCACCACTGTCCCATGGGGTGCTCCCATAATCATCAGTTACCCCCTATTGTGTCCGTTAAATCCAGTGCCTCTCCCCAAATGCTGCATTTGCGCTGCTAGAAAGTAACTCCTTCGGTGAGGTACCGCTAATCCCCCTTCTCGCGATGGGAGTTGTAGGGTTTGTAACCCTATCCTGGGGGGTCCCCCTTTCCAAATGAGATCTCTTAATAATGTGTATTTTTTTAAACCATTTCCGGCTTATCCATATTGGCGAGTTATGCATGACATACAGTAACTGGGGGGGCCATAGCATTTTAATCAAGTTGCACCTCCCCGCTACTGATAGAGGCAAACCCCTCCAGATTTCAATCTTACTTTTAAATTTCATCAACAAGGGGGCTAAATTATTATCTAGATATTCACCTGGGTCTTTTGTTATCTTTTATACCTAAGTATTTTGTCGACTCTACTATTTCCATTTGTGTACTGCTTAACGAGGTGTTCTCCCCCATGGGATCTATTGGTAGTAGGACTGATTTCTCCCAATTTATGGATAGACCCGATAGTCTTCCAAAGCTTGAGAGAACCTCGATCACTTGGTTAAGGGATCTCTCCATATCACCTAAGAATATGAGGACATCGTCCGCATACAATGCGATCCGCTTTTCCTCCTCAAACCTCCGGAATCCTTCTATTATCCTATCTTGCCTTATTGCTATGGCTAATGGCTCTATTGCCAGAGCAAATATCAGGGGGGATAAGGGGCACCCTTGCCTTGAACCTCTTTCTAGTTGAAACTCGGTTGAATAATCACTATTGATTCTTACTTTTGCTTTTGGGTCATTATAAAGTATTTTAACCCAGTTAGTAAAAGAGGGGCCAAACCCAAACTCCCTTAGTACCCGCCAGATGTACTCCCATTCTACGCTGTCAAATGCTTTTACCGCGTCTAACAGCATAACTGCTCTAGAACCCATATTCTCTGTGGGGATCTGAAGGTTCAAAAAACTCTCCTAATATTCATGCTGGTTGCTCTATGCGGGATGAATCCCGTCTGATCCGGATGAACTACTTTATGAATGATTTTCCTTAACCTACCAGCCAGGACCTTTTGCTAAAATCTTGACATCTGAGCAGAGTAAAATAATAGGTCTGTAAGACCCGGGTTCTAAGGGGTCTTTCCCCTCCTTATGTAAAACAATAATTGTGGCTTCTGTCATTGATGTGGGTAATTTCCCCTTGTCCTTCGCCCAATTAAATACCTTAAGAAGTTCCGGGAGTAGTATTTCCCCATAACTTTTATAGATCTCAATTGGTAGTCCGTCCGGACCAGGGGACTTATAATTGGCCATCTCTGCTACTGCCGTTTTAATTTCTTCCAGAGTGATCGGGCGCTCTAGTTCCTCTTTATCTGTTCCCTTGATTGACGGTATATTTATCTTGCTAAAAAAGGAGTCCATTTCCTCTCTCTTCATGATCCCTCGGGATTTATATAAATCCTTATAATATTCTTTAAAGGTGTCAATAATTACCTCTCTCTGGGATGATATTTCACCTCTCGGAGTCCTAATTGCTGTGACCATGGAGGGTGGGGGGACTGTTTTTTACAATATGAGCCAGCATCTTCCCTACTTTTTCTCCTTCCCCATATATAATTTGTTTCTAGAACAGCCTTTTATTTTCTACCTTCCTAAGTATTGCATCTTTATATCTTTGTTGTTTGTTCTCCCACACTCTTTGTTTATCGGGGGAAGGTTCTTTCACATACTCCTTCTCTGCCTCCGTTAACTCTCTCCTAATCTTATCCTCCCAAACCCGCGATGTTTTTTTAATTTTAGACACTTTCTGAATTAGTAGTTCCTTCAAATATGCCTTTAATGCATCCCACATCACCCCACTTGATGTAGTATCTGAGTTGAACCTTATGAATTCGCTCAGCTCAGCTACCATCTCTTCCGGACCCTCTATTATTTCCAACCAGGCGGGGTTCAGCTTCCATACTCTGCATGCTTTTTTGTTTCCAGGGTTTACTGCAACTGTCAACAGAGAGTGGTCTGACACCCCTCTAGGTTGATAGACTATATTTTTTATTACCTGCGCTGCTAACTCGTTGCCTAGTACTATATCTATCCTTGATAAGGTAGAATAGGAGCTCGAGTGACATGAATACTGTAATGCTCTCGGGTTCCGTATTCTCCAAATGTCGGATAATCCAGCTTCATGTAGGTATTGACTCATCCTGTTTTCTTGTACTCCCTGACTTTGTTTTCTTGGGGGGAATCTATCTATTTTTTTTATCCATAACCACATTAAAATCCCCAACCACTATAACTGGTAAGCCAGGTTTATCCATTATAAATTCCAATAGACTATACAATACCTCCAGTCTGAAAGAAGGGGGGATATATATATATGTTAGCTAACACCCATTCCTGATTCTCTATTATACAATGCATAAAAATTTATCGCCCTTCTTCATCTAATACACACTGTCTGCAAGAGAATGCCATCCCCCCCACCAATTAACACCGAGACCCCTCTCGAATAGGAGGTATGCACAGAATGGAACTGGTGCCTATACCTCCCATTTCTCGTATGCCCTTTAGTGTCTTTTGTTAGGTGCGTCTCCTGCAGACAGGCTATTCCTACTTTATGTGTATCCAAAACATCAAATATCGCTGCTCTTTTAACAGGGGATCCCAGCCCCCGGACATTCCATGACCCAATGTTCAGCACCATCATTTAACCTGATTTTTACAGTCCGTGGGCCCTACAGGTAAGGGGATTTTGAGTTCTACCAATCTAGTAAAGAGAAATACAATAGGGAACAAGAATATTTTAAACCCCATTAATTTGTACAACACCTTTACCCCTTGTGTTTTAGTGCTCCAGAGTGCTAAAGAAAAAAAAAAAAAAAAGAAAAACACAACTTATCCCTATTAGCCCTCATGCACACAGGCTGTTAAAAAAACGTTATGAAAACGCCAGTATCTTTGCAGTGATTTTTTTTTTTCTTTTTTCAGCTTTTTTTCAGCGTTTTTGCAATAGCGTTTTTGAGCGTTTTTCCGCGTTAGCGTTTTTGAGCGTTTTTTTTTTTTTTCAAATTATTATTTTTTTTTTTTTTTTCAATGGATCAAAAACGCTAAAAAACATTGGTGAATGACGTTTTTGAGCGTTTTTCAGCGTTAGAGTGTTTTTACAGCTGAAAAACGTCTTTCAGAACCCACTGGTCCTGGGTTTTTTTTACAGCTTAAAAACGCCTATGCCACTTGCAGTTCAAAAACGCCTAGGTGGGCATGAAGCCATAGACTAACATAGACAGGCCTTTTTAAGCTGCAAAAAAAGCTAAAAAAAGCAGCTGTAAAAACGTCCGTGTGCATGAGGACTTAATGAAAAAAAGTACTCTAATTTAACTAAATATTTTAAATTCGTGTCTTCAGACCCTTGAACTATACACATATTTACCCCTAATGTACTTTATTATGACTATATTTAATTTCTTGTGCCTAGTGGGTTGCCCTACAAAAAAATATATAAAATGGTGTACAAAGCATTTCCTTACAATCTTATGCATATACTCCCTTGTTCTGTGTCCTCTTTCTCCCATGCCCTCCGCCCTCCCCCTCCCACCCAAAACCCTCCCCCCTTCCCCCCCCCACACCATTCCAGGTTACCCTTGAAGGCTTTTTTAATGACCGTCTCACATCCCCCCTCGACTCCAAAACGTATTCTACTTACACCCCTATCTCCCTTACCCCTACTCTCTACCCATCCCTCCCTTCCTACATTCAAATACAAACCTGTTTCTGATTCAATCTAACCATGTGTATTCCCCACCCCACTCCACTCCACTCCACTCAAAGTGTTTCCGTTTTTGTTATATATATCGTTATATTATAAGTTTTATATTTATTCCCTGTCTATATATATTCTCTGCCCAAATCCCTCTTTATTTCGATGACAACTGGTCCCTCTTATCCTCAAACCATGTCTCCGGGGAATCAGAAATCTGACGTCCTCCTAGCGCATTCACCCGCAGCCTGGCCGGATAAAGGAGAGCATATGTGACGTCAAACCCTTGGAGACTACGTTTGATTCTTAGGAATTCCGCTCTACGCTTTTGCAATTCAGGGGAGAAGTCGGGGTACACTGATATCCTCGCTCCATTAAAGATTATGTTCCCTTTCTCTCTAGCCCTGCGTAGCAGATTTACTTTATCCCTGTAATTTAAAAATTTCAACAGTAATGCCCCGTACACATGGTCGGACATTGATCGGACATTCCGACAACAAAATCCTAGGATTTTGTCCGACGGATGTTGGCTCAAACTTGTCTTGCATACACACGGTCACACAAAGTTGTCGGAAAATCCGATCATTCTGAACGCGGTGATGTAAAACACGTACGTTGGGACTATAAGCAGGGCAGTAGCCAATAGCTTTCATCTCTTTATTTATTCTGAGCATGCGTGGCACTTTGTGCATCGGATTTGTGTACACACGATCGGATATTCCGACAACGGATTTTGTTGTCGGAAAATTTTATAGCCTGCTCTCAAACTTTGTGTGTCGGAAAATCCGATGGAAAGTGTGTGATGGAGCCTACACACGGTCGGAATTTCCGACAACAAGGTCCTATTACACATTTTTCGTCTGAAAATCCGATCGTGTGTACGGGGCATAAGGCTCTTGGGGGGGGGTTCCTTGAGGGGGGGGTCTGAACGGAACTCTATGCGCTCTTTCAATAGAGAACTGCTGCGAGAATATCTCTCTTCCGTAGATTTCAATCAGCCATTTTTCCAAAAATCCTATTGGATCTGCACCTTCACTCTTCTCAGGCAGTCACACTACCTGAACATTGTCTCTGCGCAGCCTGTTTTCCATCTCATCCAGTTTTTCCGTGAGCTTATTTGGCTGTTCTTCCTGGGTCTTAACCTTTTGTTTCATAGGATATAGATCATCATCTATCAGGCTTATTCTCCCTTCTATTTCTGTCACTCTCTCCGCTGTTCTCTTAAGATCATGGCGTACAAGGGATAATTCTTCTTTAATGTCTTTCATTTGATCTGTCATTTCATCCAAAGATTGTTTGCAGGCATTAATTGCTAAAAGAATGTCTTTAAGGGATGGCTCCCCTTCTGTTATTTGACTCCTGCTCCTTTAGCTGGTAAGTTCTTTGCTGTAGTACCGCTTGCAAGTATACTTTTGAGCTTCCCTGGCTTTTTCTGTCTGCCGCTGTCTTATTCTGTGCCTGCTGCACCCCTTTCGTTGGGGTATGGTCAGCTACGTTAACCATTCTTTCCAATTTGGCGGTTGCTGCGACTACTGCTGCCATTACCCCCGCTACTGTGGACGGTATCCCCTTTTCTTTATCTTTAGCCGATCGTAAGGATTGGATCCCCATACTCTCCTGGTTGGTATGCTCATCTCCTTTCCTCCTTGCAGACATAGTTTCTTCCCCACTTTCTTCTACCAAATTTATTTATCGTACCACAGCAATATGCCAGACAATTTAGCATAGATTGGAAGTCAGGGAGGAAAAGGAGGGTTTTTTAAATAGGCAATTTTTCAGAAGATCACAGGTAAGAGATGTGTGTTTTTTTTTTTTTTTAACAGTCACCACAGAATAGCCCCGTTCTAACTTGAGTCTCCGGGAAGTCCAATCCACTCTTATAAATCCCCCTCTGCTAATAGATATAGGATTTACAAGCTTTAAGGACTAGGCAGTACCTCCACTCTACCGTCCAACCCAATTAATCAGCTTAATCAAAAGTCCTTTCACTCACCCGGGCTTTGTTTGGGCGCCACTTCGGAGCGTGCTGTCCTGTATTGCAGTAGCTGCGCCAGCCCGACGTCAGATCCTGGAGTAACGGGAATAGCTGTCCTCTGTCACGCTCCTGCGAGAGCGTGTCTCAGTCTGTCTTCTCCTTGGTTCCGAGTTCCTCCAGAAACTCCTGGGAACATCCGAATGGTACAGGGGGATGCAGCACACCGCCTCAGCTCCAATAGGTGTTCGCTATGGGATGCTATGAGAAGCAGGCAGCAGTCGGGCTCACAGGACTGAAAAGCGGCACTGGACTCAGCAGGCGTACAACACCGGAGGTAACGCTAGCTTGCTCTTTATTGTACTTTACTGCACGAAGGAAAAGGAGCTCACATTCATGTTATGGGAGTGGGGTGGACACACATGCTCGCGCTCACTCCCCACCAGCTCACTCCATCATCCGTTTCCGGTCATGCCCTCGATTGTGAAATCCTGCAGAGGGATCTTTATTACAAACAGCGGGCGGGTAGCCGCGGAGGTGCCGCGCCAATGATGTCACTGGCTGCTAGGACATCGGCAGTCCCAGTAGCCAATCCTAACAGACAACGTCACAGCATGGGTGGGAGTGGGCGCCGGTATTCTGACGAGAAAGGTCCCCTCATCGGACAGTAGGGAGGACAAAGGAGAAGCCAAAAGTCTCCGAACATGAACAGCTGTTCATGTTCGGAGGCTGCGCCTGCGCAGTACCGGGCGTACACTATCCAATGGGGGACATTTCTCGACAGGAGACATGAGCGGGCGAAATGCATGAGAGGGCCGGATGTGACCCGCGGGCCGGGATACGGAGACCCCCTGCTCTACAGGAAGGATCCAGAGTGAATGAACACACACACCACCAGAGACCAGTAAGTGGCACCCTGACTCCAGTGTAAGCCGAGGGGGGCATTTTCAGCACAAAAAATGTGCTGAAAAACTGCTTATACTCGAGTATATACAGTAATTGTATTATAAAACTTTTTAATTAATATCATCAGAATAAATTAATATGAATTTATTGTTGGCCATTATTGGCACCTTTTAGTGCAAGAAGGTCAAGAAAAATGCAGTCTGCAGTCTCTAACCAGCTCTTGTATCATGTCCTCATTCTCTAACTCATCTCTTGTATCATGTCTGCAATATCTTTATTAAACTTAAACACACTGCTAATAGTATTAGCAACATTTCCATTCGGTGCACCTCTAGCAGACATGATACAAGAGATCAATGCAGCCTCACCAGTGCCCATCACATGCAGCCTGCTGCCTGTGCCCAGCAGCCCCACCAGTTCCTGTCATATGCAACCTGCCAGTGCCCAGCAGCCTCACCCGTGCCTGTCATATGCAGCCTGCCAGTGCCCAGCAGCCCCAACAGTGCCTGTCATCTACAGCCTGCCAGTGCCCAGCAGCCCCACCAGAGCCCGTCATATGCAGCCTACCAGTGCCCATCATATGCAGCATGCCAGTGCCCAGCAGCCTCACCATTGCCCGTCATATGCAGCCCACCAGTGCCCATCATATGCAGCTTGTAAGTGCCCAGCAACCCCACCAGTGCCCATCATATGCAGCTTGCCAGTGCCCAGAAGCTTTACCAGTGCCCATCATATGCAGCCTGCCTGTGCCCGCATCAGCGGCGATCTTCCTGTGTCACGGAGCTGGATTTGAATTGCCCAGGCTGCAGTAACAATGTCCCGCCTCCTGTAATCACGTCACACTGATTTAATGTCCCACCATTGGATCAGTGTGCTGTCTATCGCAGGAGGCGGGACATTGTTACTGCGGCCGGGCAATTCAGCTCCGTGAAACAAGGAGATCGCGGTGAGGGGAGGAGGAAGGAGTGGAGGACTGGGCACGCCAGGATGACACTCCCGAAATGGGCGGCACCCAGGGTGGACCACGCCCTCTTTCAGTATCTGCTATTTTTTTCATTCGGCCGAATGAAAAAACATCATTTTCGGCTGATAATTTCGGTGCACCTCTAATCGGAACCCGTCAACATAAATTGGCTATCAACAGTTCTCAATATTTAATGTCAGATTGCAATATCTCATCATCCGAAAGAAGGTTTACATTCAGAACAACATATTTGGTGGACATTGTAGCACACCTTCAGGTAAATATGCACCCCTACGGGGGTTTAGTATGGCAGAGTAGAAGCGGGGGGGGGACAGGAGGGAAGGGGGGGGACAGGAGGGGAGGGAAGGGGGGGACAGGAGGGGAGGGCGGGGGGGACAGGGGGGAAAGAGGGAAAAGGGGGGGAAGAAGCGGGGAGAAGCCGTGTCCGCCTTAGGTCATGGAATATATTCCCGGAATCTAGTAGGGAAAGAGGATCTAGCTATACCTGCAACTCCTTCGTTGGTCATTCCCCAACATATCATAGTTTGTCCAAGTCTGCTATCTCGTGAGGTGCCTAGCTTGTACCCAGGCTGCCCAGATTTTGTCAGACTTCTGAGGGCAGTTATGTCCCATATAGGTAAGTTTGTACAAGGGTAGAACAGCGTTAATAAGTACTCTCCATGCTGAAAGCTGGGGGGGATTCGGGAGCTTCTACTTTAACAGAATAATTTTCCTAGCGTAGTAGGCCGCATAAAATGTGAAGAGTTTAGTGTGTTTGGATACCAGATTGTCAGTGATACCCAGTAAAAAGACAAGTGGGTCCCTGTCCAGAGAAAGGCCTGCAACCCTATTCACGTCAGCGACAACTGCCTGTCAGAAGGTTTGAATATGGGGGAGGAGAGGACGTGAGGACGTAGTGCCCGTCATGGAGGGAGGAGCTCCAGAGTGTCAGCCGGCCGTCGAAGTGGAGAGAGACGCCGAAGCCGCAGGAGGTCCGCATACAAACAGCGGGATGAGAGGTACTTTCCCCCCGCAGAAGGAACGATAGTGGCCCCCGGTCCAAAGCTCTGCAAGACGGAACGTTGAAAGGCGATCGGTAGGAGCAATTAGAAAGCGGTTGAAACTGAGCGCCGAGGAATGACAACAGATACGGCGGGATACTGAAGCCCCCCCCCCGCCTTCCCGGAACCCCTGCACGTCCCCCCACCCGGCTGAATAAAAACCCCCCAAAGGCTGTAAGTACCCCTTTCTCACGAGAGGGGGAGGAATACAACAAAGAAGGGCAGAAATCAAAGGTAACCAAGATAGGATTACTTATACAGTGATGACATGCATGTACTTGTAACGGTTGGGACTTCTCTGAAACACAGCCATGCACTTGGCAAACACCTGGCTACTAAGGTATGAACTTTTAAACGCACAGTACTGAACAGGAATATAAGCTTGGAGGAGCAGCTAAGTTAATGTAAATACAAAGAAGCCATAAATAGTGAACAAAGATGGAGTTAGTAGCATGTGTGTGATTATGCTTAAACAGTATGGATATAAAAGGAAGGTCTGAACAGCAATAAGGGGGAGGTACAGTTAACCGGACGGAATACTAGAGACTCTACTTGTACAGACTGGAGTTAAGGTGTGATTGATTGGTGCATGGACTTGAGTATTAATATTTATAATATTGGAAGAGAGACCAAGCAAGAGCGGTAATAAAGTAATTCAAAGTAATTCATTAAGTGAAAGGACGGTTAAAAAACATCATGTGTCCAAATGGGCGTGGAACTGTATAAGAAATACACAGGACTGGTCTGGAAGGAATGGTAGCCTGGCAGGCTTGCTTAGTAATCGTGATTAAGCAAATGTGTAAAAACAGAGGAATAGCTAAACAATAGTGATAACAAAGAGGTCACATCTAAGGCAAAGGAAACAACACACTGATCCCCAAAAATAGGCAGGAGAAGCAGATAGGTTGGGTAAGAGGCTGGAGGATTGCAAAGTGGGGATATAATACTGGGCTAAAGCCGTAACCAAGAAAAGAGCATCTGAAATTAGAATTAAAAAGTTCGGCAAGCGGCTGGATTACACAGGACGAGAGAAACAGGAAATAAGAAGGGGAGAAAGCCAGATAGGAGAAGGACATGTAAACAGATTTTGGTACCTATTCTCCCCAAGCCCTATCCCCCCCGCTTCCCTCCCCATACTCTATAAATACTTTCTTACCTGGACTAAAGATCCAGGTCCCCCAACTGAAGTGGAGGGAAGATAGGAAAGCAAGGCTGGGTAAGCGAATAAGAGGGACAAGAAAGAAAGATAAAATGAGTAAAAGTACAACTAAAGTAACAAGGGGGAATACCCCTAAGGCCCCGAAAGATAAACCAGCGGTTAGTACGTTAAAACAATACATAATACAAGGAGCTAGCCCAAGGAATGTGGACTCTGAGAGACCAGGTCAAAATAAAGCAGAAAAAAAAAAGGGGACCGATAAAAAAACAGGAGAGACCCCAGAACATTCCTGAGAAGACTCAACAGAGGGGGATCAGGACCTCAGTGGAGCTGAAGGGGGACCATCTGGGACCATCCCACTAACCAAGGGAGAGATGAGCGAAATGCTTCTGAGAATGTAAAATTCGATAAAGACAGATATTCAAAATCTGAGAGGAGATCTGGGAAACATGTAGAAAAATGAAAACGAGGCCGTAATAAAGAGTACATAGGGGCTGGCTGGACCACCCCACTCCAATTGCCAACTTGAGGAATGGGGTGGAGAGGAACACTCGGAACTCCATCTAGGATATAGGGATTCAGAAAGGGCTCGGATGGAGACCCTTGATGACCTTAGGGGCCCTGAGGGGCCAATTTGGGTACGGGGGGGGTGGAGGGGGTGAGGAGAAGGGGTGGGGGGAATACAAGGTGCAAGCGGAAAAAAAAATTGTGGGAATAACTCGATATAAGCTAGAGGGGCAGAATAAACAGGAATCTGATAAAAATGACAACACTTAAATTTTTGACATATAATGTAAAAGGTCTGAACTCACCCTCTAAAAGATACAAAATACTAAAAACTGAAGGGATATGGTGCAGGAGTAGTGTCATTACAAGAGACTCACCTGACACATGAGTCGAATATCAGATTGTGGTCTAAGGATTTCCCGACGTGGTATTATGGAGATACAATCTCTAATAGATCAAGAGGAGTGGCAATAGGATTGGCAAGAGATGTACAATTCAAACTAGAAGGAAGAATGCAGGATACGGAGGGGAGATTCCTTTTTTAAAGGGGACACTGGGGGAACTAGAATGCACTATTGCAAGTATATACACCCCTAATAAAAATACAGCAAAATCCTGATAGGTACATTGGAGAAATTATTAAACTTTAGGAAAGGGGGACTGATTGTAATGGGAGACATTAATGTATGTCTAGAGCCTGCGGTGGATAGTACGTCCGGGGTACAGGGGACGAACAACGAACAGCTAAGAAGGGTTAGGCAGAAGTTCTATGAGAACCAATTGGTAGATACAGTATATGGAGGATTATGAATGGTAAATTAAAAGACTATACGTTTTACTCCCATGTACACCGGACGTACTCTAGGTTGGACTACATATTGATAGAACATGGATTATTAGAAAGGGTAGTAGACGCAAAAATAGGAATCGCCACACTCAGACCATTCCACCGTAGAATTGGAAATGCGAATTTCTCAAATACAGAGACAATCCCCCTTATGGAGAATAAATGAGGACCTATTATTAGATGAGGGTGTGGCTCAAAGGGTGGAAGAGGAACTCAAACAATATTTTAAGACAAATGAAACAGATGTCTCGGGGGCTGTGGTATGGGAGGCCCATAAGGTGTACATAAGGGGAATACTAATAAAAGAAGGAGCTAGAAAAAAAAAGAAAGGAAAGATAGAATGGGAAACCTTACGATAGAAAGGTTCGGCACATCACGGATCTTGTGGACAGATTACTGGGAGGGGCTGGGGAAGACCCGGCTGTCATGGTGCACGTTGGCACCATTGACAAAGTCAGAGGCAGATGGAGTGTCCTAAAGAACGATTTTAGGGACTTAGGAGCTAAATTGAGGAAAAGGACCTCCAAGGTAGTATTCTCAGGAATACTACCGGTACATCGAGCCACACCAGAAAGGAAGAGGGAGATTAGGGAAGTAAACAAGTGGCTGAAGAGCTGGTGTAGTAAGGAGGGGTTTGGGTTCCTGGAGGACTGGGCCGACTTCTCAGTCGGTAACCGGTACTATAGAAGGGACGGACTGCACCTAAATGAGGAGGGTGCAGATCTGCTGGGAAGGAAGATGGCCAAAAAGTTAGAGGGGTTTTTAAACTAGGCGATGGGGGGGAGGGTCCAGAGGCAGAGATAGCCAGTGCGGAAGATATTCCAGAGGGTAGTATTGGGGGCATTAGTGGTAGGTTAACCAAAGCACAAAAACACAAGGGGAGTATAGTAGCAAGTCCTAGTTGCAATCTTGAAACGCCCAATACGAAGACAATATGCGACTGGTCTAAACTATGTGGCATGTTCACCAATGCCAGGAGCATGGCGGACAAGATGGGTGAACTAGAGATACTGCTGTACAAGGAGGATTTGGATTTTGTGGGAATTTCAGAGACCTGGTTCAACAGCTCTCATGATTGGCTGGCAAACATTCAAGGGTATACCCTATACCGCAAGGATAGAGAGGGTAAAAAAGGGGGAGGGGTATGCCTATATATCAAGAATAATGTACAAGTGAATGTGAGAGATGACATCACTGAGGGAGCTAGAGAGGAGGTGGAATCCTTATGGGTAGAGCTCCAAAGGGATGAAGCTAAGGGGAAAATAACACTAGGAGTATGCTATAGGCCCCCTAACCTGAGGGAGGAAGTGGAGACGGATCTCCTATCACAAATTGGAGTAGCAGCAAGGATGGGAAGTGTTATCATAATGGGGGATTTTAATTATCCAGACATAGACTGGGCGGAGGGAACCGCGCATTCATTTAAGGCTCGCCAGTTCCTTAATGTCTTGCAGGACAATTTTATGGGTCAGATGGTAGACGCACCAACTAGAAATAAAACATTACTGGATCTACTGATTACCAACAATGCAGACCTGATCACGGATGTGGAAATAAGGGGCAATTTAGGTAACCGTGATCACAGGTCAATTAGTTTCAGTATAAATCACACAAATAGGAAACATAAAGGGAATACAAAGACACTGAATTTCAAAAGAGCCAACTTCCCTAAACTACAAACCTTGCTAAAAGTCATAAACTGGGATAAAATATTAGGAACAAAGAATACGGAGGAGAGATGGGTTTGCTTTAAGAGCATATTAAATAAGGGCATTAGCCAATGTATCTCATTGGGTAATAAATTTAAAAGAGCGAACAAAAGTCCTGGATGGCTTAAGTCCAATGTAAAAATGCATATAAAAGCAAAGGAGAAGGCCTTCAAAAAATACAAGGTTGAGGGATCATCCTCAGCATTAAGACTTTATAAAGAATGCAACAGGAAATGTAAGGGTGCAATTAGGACAGCTAAGATAGAACATGAAAGACACATAGCGGAGGAGAGCAAAAAAAATCCCAAGAAATTCTTTAAGTATGTAAACAGTAAAAAAGGGAGGACAGACCATATTGGCCCCATAAAGAATGAGGAAGGACATCTGGTTACAAAGGATGGGGAGATGGCGAAGGTATTGAATTTATTCTTCTGCTCAGTCTTCACGTGTGAATCGGGGGGCTACAGTAACCAAAACTGCAGTGTTTATCCTCATGACACAGCACAGGAAACACCTACATGGTTAACAGAGGACGGAATTAAAATTAGACTTGAGAAACTTAACATTAATAAATCACCGGGACCCAGATGGCTTGCATCCGAGGGTACTTAGGGAACTCAGTCAAGTGATTGCCAGACCGTTGTTCCTAATTTTTACAGATAGTCTACTGACTGGAATGGTACCAGCTGATTGGAGAAAAGCCAATGTAGCACCTATATTTAAAAAGGGCCCAAAACACATCCCTGGGAATTACAGACCAGTTAGCCTAACATCAATAGTATGTAAACTCTTGGAGGGGATGATAAGGGACTATATACAGGATTTTAGTCATACGAACGGTATCATTAGCAGTAATCAGCATGGATTCATGAAGAATCGTTCTTGCCAAACCAATCTATTAACCTTCTATGGGGAGGTGAGTTGCCATCTAGATAAAGGAAGGCCCGTAGACGTGGTGTATCTGGATTTTGCAAAAGCATTTGACACAGTTCCCCATAAACGTTTACTGTACAAAATAAGGTCCATTGGCATTGACCATAGGGTGAGTACATGGATTGAAAACTGGCTACAAGGGCGAGTTCAGAGGGTGGTGATAAATGGGGAGTACTCGGAATGGTCAGGGGTGGGTAGTGGGGTTCCCCAGGGTTCTGTGCTGGGACCAATCCTATTTAATTTGTTCATAAACGATCTGGAGGATGGGATAAACAGTTCAATCTCTGTATTTGCAGACGATACTAAGCTAAGCAGGGCAATAACTTCTCTGCAGGACGTGGAAACCTTGCAAAAAGATCTGAACAAATTAATGGGGTGGGCGACTACATGGCAAATGAGGTTCAATGTAGAAAAATGTAAAATAATGCATTTGGGTGGCAAAAATATGAATGCAATCTATACACTGGGGGGAGAACCTCTGGGGGAATCTAGGATGGAAAAGGACCTGGGGGTCCTAGTAGATGATAGGCTCAG
Organism: Aquarana catesbeiana; assembly: GCA_037953035.1. Lineage (NCBI taxonomy): Eukaryota > Metazoa > Chordata > Amphibia > Anura > Ranidae > Aquarana > Aquarana catesbeiana. Next base: position 2,070,561 of record JBBHAA010000837.1, read on the forward strand.
CAATGGCAGGCAATGCCAAGCTGCTGCTAACAAAGCAAACAGAATATTGGCATGCATTAAAAGGGGGATCAACTCCAGAGATAAAACGATAATTCTCCCACTCTACAAGACTCTGGTCCGGCCGCACCTAGAGTATGCGGTCCAGTTCTGGGCACCAGTCCTCAGGAAGGATGTACTAGAAATGGAGCGAGTACAAAGAAGGGCAACAAAGCTAATAAAGGGTCTGGAGGATCTTAGTTATGAGGAAAGGTTGCGAGCACTGAACTTATTCTCTCTGGAGAAGAGACGCTTGAGAGGGGATATGATTTCAATTTACAAATACCGGACTGGTGACCCCACAATAGGGATAAAACTTTTTCGCAGAAGAGAGTTTAACAAGACTCGTGGCCACTCATTAAAATTAGAAGAAAACAGGTTTAACCTTAAACTATGTAGAGGGTTCTTTACTGTAAGAGCGGCAAGGATGTGGAATTCCCTTCCACAGGCGGTGGTCTCAGCGGGGAGCATTGATAGCTTCAAGAAACTATTAGATAAGCACCTGAATGACCACAACATACAGGGATATACAATGCAATACTGACACATAATCACACACATAGGTTGGACTTGATGGACTTTTTTCAACCTCACCTACTATAACTATGTAAAATATTTAACATTGAACAAGAACATAAAAAACAGAGAGGACTCCATAAGGAAACATACCAAAGGTTGATAGATAAACGGGAAGAACTGAAAAGTTTGATAGGAAGAATTTTTCCTTTGTTTCTTGATCTAACAGTATATGAATGGGCTGGGAAAGGACTTCGAGCTGAGTAGGGAGGCTATGATCACGGTAATCCCAAAGGAAGGAAAGGATGTGACCCTGTGCTCTAGCTACAGACCAATATCGCTATTAAATGCAGATACGAAGATCTATGCAAAAATATTAGCAAAAAGGATGAAAGGACTAATGAATAAAATAGTTCGCCCTGACCAAGTAGGATTTGTAGCTAGAAGGGAAGGACCACGGGGTGAGAACCTTGCTTATACTCCAGAAGATAAAGGAGGATGGGACCCCCGGTCTACTTCTGTCGAGCGACGCTGAAAAGGCGTTCGACAGAGTAGACTAGGGGTTCATGTTTCAAACACTAGATAAAATGGGAATAGGCCCAAAGATGCTGAAAAGAATAAAAATTCTATATAGACAACCAAGAGCAGCAATTAAGATTAATGGAGTACTCTCAGATTTCTTTGAGATGAAGAGAGGGACAAGACAAGGGTGCCCGTTGTCCCCACTCCTCTTTATCCTATCCTTAGAGCCGCTCCTCGCAACAATTCGCAATGATCCCGATATTAAAGGATTTAAGGTGGGTAGTGAAGAGCACAAGTTATCAGCATTTGCTGACGACGTGCTCTTTTATATAACCAACCCTGAGAGTACATTACCAAAGCTGATTAGAACGTTTAAGCAATACGGAGAGTTAGAAAATTTTAAAATTAATATGGGGAAATCTGAAATCCTAAATATAAATTTAAGAAAAACAGAGGAGGAAAAGTTGAAGGAGTTCCAATTTATATGGAAAAAAGAGATAAAATATTTAGGAATAAAATTAGCAAACTCCCTGGAGAAAATATATAAAAGAAATTATATACCCCTACTGGATGAAATTAGGAAAGAAGGAAGAAAGTTACAGACCAGACCAATATCCTGGATAGGACGTATAAACGCTATAAAAATGACTTCTTCCAAAAATTACATATAAATTCCAAATGTTACCTATTGGATTACCATCGTACTTTCTCAGAAAGCTCAAAACAATGCTAAAAAATATTATATGGAAAAACAAAAAGCCGAGAGTATCCTTAAAAACACTAATACAAGAGAAAAAAAGAGGGGGCCTGGCGGTTCCGGATATTTTAACATACTACAAAGCAATAATTTTGTCACGAGCAATAGAATGGGCAAGGGATAACCAAGAAAAAAGATGGGTAAACATAGAAAAATTTTATAGTAAGGCACAGTTAGGAGCAATTATTTGGAACCCTCCCCAACAGAGAACGATAGATGAAAAAACACATTTGTTAACACGGGTGGAATTAAGGATGTGGGATATAATTTATAAGCAGTTTAAACAAAATTTATAACTCACCTTTATTAAGATTAAGCCCGGGTTCACACCTATGCGAATTAGATGCGGCTTACACCGCATCTAATTCGCAGGACATTTTAAAATACATTCATATGAATGTATCTGGTTCACATATGTGCGTTGCATTCGCACTGCGCATTGCACAAAAAACGTGTGCGTTTTTTGGGCATTGCGGTGCGAACTACAAGCCTATTATCTCCTATGGGAACGCATCTGATTCGCAGATGCATTGCGTTCTGAACAAGGATTTTCTCTTTCTCCTCACTACACCTCCCCCCCCCCTCCCTCCCCCTCCCTCCCCCTCTCCCTGCTCTCTGATACTGAGCAAAAACGCAATGAATCCGTTGAACAGGAGATTTTTATCTCCCCAGTGAAACCTGAGCTTCAATTCGCACCGCACAAGTGTGAAACAGGGCTCAAAGATAATGAGTTTTTTGCCACGGGGAAAATAAGTATAGGGGGGAACTGGATAAAGAAAGACAAGGTGGAACTTAGGGAAATAGTAAACAAAGGGAAAATTAGGACACTTCACGAGCTGGAACAGAACACAGAAACATGGCTGATTAATGGATGGAGGTACTCACAATTAGAACGGTTTGTGAAAAAGTTACCACAGCCAATAAGATCAGGAGAAGAACTGACGGGGCTGGAAAAATTATGCACCTCAGAATTCACAAAAAACACTATCTCAAAAATTATATAAATTATTATTAGTAGAGGATGAAATAGAGGTACCCACATTTATTAAACAATGGGAAAAGGATTTGGGGACACAGAGTTAAACACAATTAAAAAGATTCTGAACCTTACCCATAGTTCGGCAATAGACACAAAAACAGCTTTGATGAACTATAAGTGCTTAGTGAGGTGGTATGTAACTCCAGATAGGGCCAGAAAATATCAAAAAGAGACGTCGGCAGATTGCTGGAGAGGATGTAAGGAGGGAGGCACAATGGCACATTTTTGGTGGAAGTGCCCGATTATTCAAAAATATTGGGAAAAGATATTAAGCATTGTTAAAGAGATTACTGGGAGAGAGGTGAAAAAAGATCCATGGTCGGTGCTCTTCCACGGCATTGATGGGAATGAGAGATAATATAAGGCCTCGTTGGTACCACACTTAACGCAGCAAAAAAGTTAATCCCTAAAAATTGGAGGGAAAAAGAAAGCCCACAGATATGGGAGTGGATAAATGCTGTGGAAGAAACCTATATCATGAACAGGATTTACGGTAATAAGGAAGAAATGTATGAGGGTGGAAAAGACAAATGGAAGTGTTGGAGAGAGTTTAAAAAATCATGGAGTTATGCAGAGAAAATCAGGATCTAGCCGAGTTATTTATGGAAGGGGCATTGCACAAGGGGAAGGGGGGGGGGAGAAGTAGACTAAAAAAAATAAGGGATATGGGTAATTGAGACAATATAATAAAGGTTGAATTTTTTAAAAATTAATCCTAGAAGGGAGAAGGAATGAGAGGGGTCATACAAGGACAAGGGGACTATAATATTTGTTGGGAACTTCACCCTTTTCATCCCTTCATCTTTTTATACTGTTATGAAAACTAGCCACAGTGATGTGAAAAATGGAATAATAGAGACGTATATGAACGGAAAAGTTGATTGTTGTCTCGCTATACAAGAAACTGAGTGGCAAAAAAAAAAAAAAAAAGAAGGTTCGAATATGGGGGCATTCCCACACCATATGCATGAAAGTTCCCACCGACTGCCTGAATTTGGGACAGGTGTCCTCCACACCCGGGTAAATCCTAGAGAGTCTGAAAGGAGTGTAGTACACTTGATGCAGAAATTTCAGTTGGACAAACTGGTCCCTGACTCAAATCATAAGTAGAATACATTGTTGCAGACCCTCAGTCCAATCCTCTTCCGTCAGGGAGGGAATATCTGGCTGCCACACTCCAAACAACCGGAGCGTGTTCGAGGTATCTTTGCAGGTAAGTCTCAGGTATATGGAGAACAGTGTGTCAGCAGCAGCAAGAAGGGATTCAACTGATTGTACAGCAAGAACAACCCAATCAGGGAATTGGGCCCGTACGGCATGCCTAAGTTGCATATATCTAAAGTACATCCACAAAGGTAGTTTAAATTGCCGCCTAAGTTCCTCTAGGTTAAGGAGGTGTCCTCCTGACATATGACGCATCTTCATAATCGCATATCTAGCCCAGACTTGGGGATCTGGTATGGATCTGAGGTGAGATAGAGAGGGGTTGCCCCATAGTGGGGTTTGTGGAGATATGGTTCCCGCCTTGCTAAGCTGTTGGGTAATCCTGCTTCCAGGCTAGTAGTGTCGTTTCCATAGGAGTGGTTACTTTGGGGCTATATTTTGGCCCTCGATATACAAGATTGCTGGGTTCAGAGTAGGACCCCTGAATGGCCGCCTCTAAGTTCACCGCCAGGTTAGAAATGTCTTGAGCAAACCACCACCTCACCGTGACCAACTGTGCCGCCCAATAATATTTCCTGAATTTTGGTAGGGACAAACCGCCCTCATTCAACGAAAGCTGTAATGTGGTTTTGGTTAAACGGGGGGGGGGGGGAAGGGGGGCAAGGCCATCCAAATAAATGAGGTGATGGCTTGGTCAAGTTTGACGAAGAAAGCAGCTGGAATAGGGACCGGGGACTGGCGGAAGATGTAGAGGAATTTAGGGAGATAGGACATTTTTATCAGATGTACTCTTCCTACCGGTGTGAGTGGGAGGTTCTTCCATATATTGCATCGGTGGATAAATTGTTGAAGCACAGGGTATAAGTTGTCTTCTAGGTATCGTAGAAGGTCCTTCTGAATGCGGATACCTAAATATTTGAAGCGGGATACCTGCTGTTGGGGGATCTGTGAATCAATCAACTGGTTCCCTTCTGACAATGGGAACAGGAGGGATTTGTCCCAATTCACCTTAACTCCTGAGAAGAACCTAAACCAGTCAATAATAGCCAGGGCCACCCGTAGTGACCGTCGGGCATCATGCAGGTACAGTAACGTATCGTCTGCGTACAGACACCTTTTCAACCAGGGGGGGAAACAAGATACCCTGTATCTCAGAGGACCTCAAAAGCTCTGCCAATGGCTCAATTGCCAATGCGAAGAGGGCTAGGGAGAGGGGGCAGCCGTGCCTCGGTGGAGAGGGAAGGGGGCCAAAAGCGTACCATTTGTCCAAACTCTGGCTGAGGGGGCTGAATATAGTATCCGCAGCCAGGAGATAAAGTTAGGCCCTAAACCAAACTTCTGAAGGACGAGCCACAAATATCCCCACTCCTGAGTCAAAGGCTTTCTCGGCGTCGAGCGAGGCCACCACCCCGGAGTCCCCCCCAGCCGAAACGCCGGCTATGGCTGTGTGAAGCCTTCTCAAGTTGATGTCAGTACCCCTCCCCGGCATGAACCCAGTTTGGTCCCTGTGGACCAAGGATAGAATGACCTTTTTTAAGACGAGTCGTCAGCACCTTTGCAAGGACTTTTGCATTCACGTTGAGCAGTGAAATAGGCCTATACGAGGAGCATAGTTCAGGGTCCTTGCCGGGGTTGGTTATCACAACAATGATAGCCGTAGACCTTGAGGGGGGAGAGAAGAGGCCTCAAGGGAGGCCGATAGTACTTCCAACAGCCTACTAGCCATTGCCTCCATGTGTGCTTTCCCTGCCTGCATGGAGCCAATAGCCTGCTGAATTTCCTTTAGGGTGAGCAGAGCGTTAATTCTCCGGCGAGCCTCCTCAGACAAAACTGGAAGCTGGATATCCTCCAGAAAAGCTTGGAGCTCAGGGCCGGTGTATCCTGCCCTGGAGCAGTATAGGTCTCTGTAGAAAGAGGCAAAGCAATCAATATCTCCAGGGTCTGATACCAGCTGCCCATTAGCATCTTTAACATTTGCTATACCTGTCATAACCGACTGTTCCTTGGATAGCCATGCCAAGAGACGACCAGTCCGCTCACCCTGTTCGAAAACACGCTGCGATGCAGCAGTAGTTTTTTGGCTGATGCAACCCTTGGCAACATCACCTCACGCAGAGCACACTGTAGGTCCCTGTGCGTCGCCTCATCTCTAGCAGCAATATATTGCTGTTCCAGTGCGCCAGCTCTCTGCTCAGCCTGGGCCAGCTCCAATCCAGATTGGTGCCGGACCTGACCAATTTTCGTCTGATAGTATCCTCGTACATGGGCTTTAAAAGCATCTCAGCCAGAGGCAGGGTCAGTGGCAGGTGGGTTAGTGTCCCAATACCTTTGTACATCTGATTCAGCACCCGGGACAACCCTGTCATCTGAGATCCAGAACGTGGACAGGCGCCACAGGCAGTCAGCGGGAGCAGGACAAACATTCAGGCGTAGCATGATAGGCGTGTGATCAGATATACCCCTAGGCTGAATAGATATCATTTGTACCTTGGCTAGGACAGGGACGCTGACATAAACAAGATCAATTCTGGACATGGCTGTGTAAGTGGCAGACTGACAAATAAAGCTTCTCTGGAGGGGATTGCCGGAAGGAAGGCCAGACATCGGTAAGGCCAAAAGTGGAGGCCCAGCGGGAAAGCTGGGAGTCCACGGCCCCACCTGGTGTCAGTCTGTCCAATACGGGACAAGGGGGCATATTGAAATCCCCTGCCAGAACCACATTGTCAACTGAAGCATTTGCTAGGTGCAGGGCAATCTTATTTAAAACTGTCAAGGATGCTGGTGGGGGGGATATAAAGTCCCACCACTGCCATAGGCACATTTGCAATTACTGCGTGGAGAACGACAAATTTCCCCCAGGGTCCAGATGCAAATCCACCAGCGTGAAAAAGAGGGCACACTTACCCCCCTGGCATAGGAGGAGTAGGTGGCATGATAATAGTGTCCCACCCAGGGTTTCTTAAGGCTAAGGACTTTACTGCCTCTTAGGTGGGTTTCCTGAAAAATAAATTTGTCAGGGCGGTATGTTTTGAGGGAATTAAACCCCAAGGAGTGCTTAATCCGGGAGTTTAGGCCCCTGACATTCCATGAGATAATAGTTAAGGGAGCCATGGCTGAGGGTAGAAATACATGGGGCGGTACTGTAGGACAAAGTATACAAAAGCATCTGGACCCTGGGAAGATGTCAGTTCCACACTCCTCCACAGCAGCCCACCACAGCACCCATTAATAAAAAAACATTTGTCAGCATCAATGTAAATACATAAAACACATTCCTTCATTTGAACAAATAACCATTTCAACCCGGAACGAGAAGAGATGCCGCCAACAAGGTGGAAACAGTAGGGATTTCTCCTGAGTGTTCTCAGGGGCATGATTTTCCATAGTAGGGCTGTTACTGTATGGGATAACAAAAAACCTGTGGGGAACACAGCGCAGTCTTCATCCAGTCATATCTCAACAGGCAAAGACTGTGAACAGGCAAAGTAACCACGGGGGCAGCCATAACCAGTAGTAGCCGTGACTGAAGCACCTCCTGCCCCTCATAGGTGAAAGAGGCAAATATGTGAACCTGCTGCGCGGGCCGCAGTCAGGAGTCCAACGGGACTCTGTTAACAGCAGCGTGTCCCAGTTCTATGCAAGGCTTAAGGCTCCAGAGCAGCAAGGGCTAGGGTAAATAAGAACAGCCAGCCCAGCTGATATAGTGGAAGGAAACCTCCATTGCAAGGAACAGTGTGATCAGGGGGGCGAGGGACAGGGTAGTACTCATTGATCCAGATGAATGGACTCACAGGGAATAGTTGTTACAGCGTGGAGGCAAGGTGTTCAGCCACTGCTAGGCCTCACTTGGAGAGGTAAAGAATTGAGTGGTTTCCCCGTCTTGCATCCTGAGGCGGGCCGGGAATAGCATGCTATATTTGATAGCCTTTGCTCTCAGAGATTGCTTCACCATGTCAATTTCCGGAGCTTCTGGATGTCTACTGAAAAGTCGTGGAAGAACATCAGCCATGTAGCCTCATGTCGGATGTTGTGCAGTTTACGAGCCTCTCGCAGGATCAGGTCACGGTCTCGGAAATTGAGCAGCCTGAAGATGAAGGTGGGGAGCCAGCCGGCCCACGCTGTGGTGGCATCCTGTGCGCCCTCTCCACCGCAAAGAAGGTTGAAAAGGCCGCCTGAGGGAAAAGTGTGCGGAGCAGCCGCTCCGTGTATGCAGGTGGATCTGAGCCTTCCGATCCCTCGGGAAGACCTATTGTCAGGGATGCCATACACAAATATCCAATACAGGTGATCAGATCGTTGGGCTGCACCAAGGAATCGGGGACAAATGAGTAAATGAAAAAGTATATTTATTTAGGATCAGGACACACGTGGAAGCCAAAACAGTAAACCACAAACAAGTAAATAAGTGCAAGACACAGCAAGCCCCAAAACCACCTAACTATCTAACTAATTATATATATATATATATATATATATATATATATATATATATATATATATATATATATATATATATATATACACACACACACACGAAACAAACATGAAATAAACAAGGCAGGGACAAAAGCAACAGGGGAACAGAAGCCAGGTATAAGGAAGCAGACCGTAAAGGGAACAGGTCTCAAGGACAGGATACACCGAGCAGGGTCCAGGACAAGCAGGTACAGGCAGGGACAAGGCTAGCAGAGGGAATTCTGAAGCATTTGATCTTTGGTTCAGGGCAGGTTTATATAGACCAGCAGACCCACAACAGGTGTGCTTGATAGCTGGTCGGTATTCCAGGCAGGGAGACATCCGCTGGTGGCCACCAGAATTACACCCTTTGGTGCTGAGCGTAACAGTGCCACCAGCAGATGAAACCAGTAATTACACCGTTCCTTTGATTGCTTAGTCGGTTGTGGTTCTCCGCGTCTTCAGCTCTCAATTTGAGGGAGTGCACTCTCACCTGCAGGGTGTGCATGGAGGCTGAGTGGTCACGGACTGTATCCTCCATATCTCCAGCCGAGCTGGTCACGGACTGCATCCTCCATATCTCCAGCCGAGCTGGTCACGGACTGTATCCTCCGTATCTGCAGTCGGCGCTCGGTCTCTGTAACCCTCTGGCGGATCTTATCAAAGTCCTGCCTGATAAGGCCGATTTCTAGCTGAAGGGTATTGATCTTGGTGGTGAGGGTCGACAGCGTGGACTGGAAGCCTGTGATTGCCTGCATCAGGGTAGCAAAGTTGCTCTGCTCTGTGAAAGCAGGCTCCGGAGCCTCCATCTGGGACGTCATGTTGCTCTTACTGGCCACGTGCACAGCCGCTCCTCCAGGAGATTTTGGGAATTTAGGGGTGTTTCCCTGCTTTTGCGTCTTGGTTCTGTTCTGGGCCCGTGCCATTCCCGGCCAGGGTTGTTTAGAGAAGGATTCAGCTAGTCTAGGAGAGTCCCAGGGTGGTAAAACGGTGGTAGCAGAGCACCTCAACTAAGCGTCCTACACCGCCGCCATCTTGGTCACGCCCCCCCGGCAAGTCTGTTTTACATGTGATCAGATGTGATTGGACACAGCTGATTCCATGTTAAAGGGCTGCTGTGATTGGCCCTTTATTGCAATCTGATCAACTGTGTCTGTAGGACACAGTGGTCGCAGAGCACGCCGGATGCACGCCCCAGGGGGCATTCGGGAGGCAGGGCTCTGGAATCCCATGCTGTAGCCATCTTTTGGCTACAGCGGGGGCGGGAAGTAGTTAATAAGTCCCACAATGTAAACATCTAGTGATGCAGGTCCATCACAATGTCCGCCCACAGAAAAATCTGCTGACATGTCCAAACCTGTCGCTTGAATCTCACCATATGTCCCACCGCCGTAAAATAAGGAGAGGGACAGGATCTCTGGGTCATTGGCCATACAGTATATGGGCGTAACCATATTTGGCCAGTGATGTCATGGGAATCCCAGTGGTGTTGCTGACAAATAGACTTAACCACTTCAGCCCCGGAAGGTTTTACCCCCTTCATGACCAGGCCATTTTTTGCGATACGGCCCTGCTTTACTTTAACTGATAATTGCACGGTTGTGCGACGTTGTACCCAAATGAAATTGATGTCCTTTTTTTCCCACCACAAATAGTTTTCTTTTGGTGGTATTTGATCACCTCTGCAGTTTTTATTTTTTGCGTTCTGAAAAAAAAGAGCAATCGTTTTGAAAAATAACTATTTTTTACTTTCTGCTATAATACATATTCAATAAAAAAAATTTAAAAATGTAATTTCTTCATCAATTTAGGCCATTATGTATTCTGCTACATATTTTTGGTAAAAGAAATCTCAATAAGTGTATATTGCTTGGTTTGCACAAAAATTATAGCATCTACAAACGATCGGATATTTTTTTATAGAATTTTTATAAATTTTTTTTTACTAGTAATGGTGGCGATCAGCGTTTTTTTTTTTTTTTTTTTTTTGCGGGACTGCGACATTGCGGCGGACAAATTGGACACCTAACTGACACTTTTGAGACTTTTTTTGGGGACCAGTGACATTATTGCAGTGAGCAGTGCTAAAAATATACACTGTTACTGTACTAATGACACTGGCAGGGAAGGGGTTAACACCAGGGGTGATCAATGGGTTAAGTGTGTCCCTAGGGGATGCATACTAACTGTGTGGGGATTGCCCATCAGTGTCACCTATCGGTGCTCATCAATTCCACCTATCAGTGCCCATAAGTACAGCCTTTGAGTGCTGCCTATCAGTGTTCATTAAAGCCGCCTATCAGTGCTCTTCAATGCCGCCCATCAGCGCCACCCATCCATGCTCATCAATGCCGCCTATCAGTGCCCATCAGTACAGCCTATGAGTGCTACCTATCAGTGCCACCTATCACTGCTCATCAGTGTTGCCCATCAATGCCTATCAGTACAGCCTATGGGTGCTGCCTATCAGTACCTCCTATCAGTGTTAATCAATGCCGCCTATCAGTACCTCATATCAATGCTGTCTATCAGTGCCCATCAGTACAGCCTATGGGTGCTGCCTATCAGTGTTCATTAATGCCGCCCATCAGTGCCACCCATCCATGCTCATCAATGCCGCCTATCAGTGCCTATGAGTGCTGCCTATCAGTAACCACCAGTTCATATCAATCCCACCTATCAGTGCTCATGAATGCAGCCTGCCTCCTGACCTGAGAGCGTCTCTCTCATACAGCCCAGAGCCCCAGAGCCGGTGTTCTATCAAATACTGTCAGTGCCTCCCATCCTCCCTCCTGAGTCCCCCCTCATTCCTCTCTTACACGGGATGAGAGAGGAGACAGATGATCTGATCATACTCTCCCCCCCCCCCCCCCCCACACACACACACACACACACACACACACACACACACACACACACACACACACACACACACACCCCCACCGCTCTCCTCCTGTCTGTGTGTGTGTGCACCGCAGGAAGTCAAGTGTGAAGCTAACGAGCTCACACTTCCCACGGTGCACACACAGTAGGTGAGCGGTGGGGGGAGAATAATCAGATCGGCTGTCTCCTCTCATCCTGTGTGAGAGAGTAAGGACAGGGGACTTGGGAGGGAGGATGGGAGGCAGTATTCTACAGAACACTGGTTCTGAGCTGTAAGAGAGACACTCTCGGCTCAAAGCCGTGCGACTAGCAACCCCCCTGGGGCCCCCGACAGTGGCGGAATGCCAGGGCCTGGTCGCTAATGCGACTGTTGCGACCCTGGTAGTGTTGCTATCTACCCTGTAACAGAAAAGATACCTATACTTTCCTATTCTGAAGCGCTCTGGTTCAGTCACGTGACCGGCTTCCCATACCGGCTTCAGTGTAGAGGAGAGGCATTGGCAATGATGTTACCCGTAGGGGCTGTTATCGGCTGGCCCTCCTCTGCACTGAAGCCGGTCATGTTACCAGACTGCAGTGCTTTCAGAATAGGTAAGAATAGGAAAAAACATCTTTTCTTTTACAGGGTACATAGAATAGTCTTTGAATGGGGGTGGGGTTAAGTTTAGGATTTGTTAGGGTTTGACTGGAATGTCACTTTAATTTGAAAAACCTAAAAATGGTAAGTTCATGAAGCAGGAAATTGTAAACTTCTAAACATTTTGTAATATTGCTTAAATGACAGTAAACATGTACCCACTCTTCTTCCTGTAATTGGGTGTTCTCATTCTGCTGCTGAGCAACCTCCACGGCGGTTTAATGCAGTGTCAATAAAGAAAGTTTGCCAAGCATAGCAATGCATACAAACCAAATTACGGATTCATGCCACTGCTCAACAAAAAAAAAAGCTAATTATTTTTTTTTTCTTAAAGCTACAAAACTAGCTCATACCTCCTTTTACCACTTTAGCTCTCAGTTTTTGATTTGCTTTTGGTAGCTCTGTCTTGCAAGAATTATTTTTTCTATATATTTTAAAGGCAAAATAATAATTCTGCCATTCGATGAGTTTTATCACAACTCTATAATTTTTTTGGGGTACAAACTTTGATGCCATTTGTGTATTTTAAATGTTCCTTTATTTTCCATGGAAGTTTGCAATTTTTTTTTTTAACAAAATTGATTTATAATTAGCTGTTTCTAGCAGCTTCCGCTATTTTACCTGCCCACTCCTAGACTTATTGTAGTGTCTGGCTTTCCTTCCTTCCCGCAAATCCTTTCAGATGATCCTCTGCTAGTACTGGAAGCCAGTGACCGCTAAATGTTCCATGTACAGCTCACCAGCAGAGATGGGCCGAACACCCACCTGTTCGGTTTGCAGGAGAACTCCCGAACAGGGGGAAAGTTTGGCCCGAACCGCGAACTGTATTGAAATCTATGGGTGCTGAACATGAGAAATCAAATTCCCCCATTTTGAAAGCTTATATGCAAGTAATTTGCATTAAAAATGTATACAGTATGTCTATTATGTGTGTTTTTTTAATTCTAACGATACTTGCTCTGTCTGTGATTAATTGTTATCAAAGTCCAATCTAGGGCCATTCTTGGCCCCCCTTTTTTCTAATATTTACCCGCTTTACTTGTCTATCTGGCAGCCAGACTGCTGTTCACAGTACATAGATTTCTGTATTTTTGTAAAAAATGTGTGGCTGAAATCAGTTGCCAAACTTGTGCAGTGCCCAATCACAGCACAGGTCGGTAGCGGGTGCACGCATGTTGGGGGTAGAGGGTACGTGCATGCACCCCAAACCTGCAGGAAAGGCCACAGTGTACCAGTACCTCACCCAGCCTGCAGCTGCCACCTGCTCACAATACAACTACTGTGGGCAGGCGGTAAGTGGTTAAACTATCCCTGTTGCTTTGCTTCACGTTGCAACTGGTAATTTGGCCCTTCGCATAGGATTTTTCATTCACAATGCAATGCTCAAAGTCTCTCTCATAACAGTTTCCCCTGCTGGTCAAATGATCTTAGCCTACAGTGTTAGGCTGTTTTCTTTATTGGTGAATGTTCTCTTATGGTCAAATGTTCTTATAGCTGTTTTTCTCTTAGGATTGAATGTTAGGGAATGTTACATTCGCCCCAGTGAAATACCACAAGGAAACGACTACTCACATATTACAAACATTATGGGTATTATTCATTATGCTAGCAAGTATGTTGAGACATTTGCAACACAAATATATGTTAAATAGACCCCCTATGTGTTACGTTAATTCTTGTGTGATGATTCATATTGAATTTGATGGCAGCGCAACTCAGCACATGGAAAAAACATGGAAAACGCATAGAAAAAACGAACATGCACTATTTTTTTACTTTTCAATAGTTTTTTATTGATGAACAGCAAGAATATGTTGACAAAGATACAGGTAGAACCATCTGTTAACATCAGGTAGTGGGGTTCCCCAGGGTTCTGTGCTGGGACCAATCCTATTTAATTTGTTTATAAACGATCTGGAGGATGGGATAAACAGTTCAATCTCTGCATTTGCAGACGATACTAAGCTAAGCAGGGCAATAACTTCTCCGCAGGATGTGGAAACCTTGCAAAAAGACCTGAACAAATTAATGGGGTGGCGACTACATGGCAAATGAGGTTCAATGTAGAAAAATGTAAAATAATGCATTTGGGTGGCAAAAATATGAATGCAATCTATACACTGGGGGGAGAACCTCTGGGGGAATCTAGGATGGAAAAGGACCTGGGGGTCCTAGTAGATGATAGGCTCAGCAATGGCATGCAATGCCAAGCTGCTGCTAATAAGGCAAACAGAATATTGGCATGTATTAAAAGGGGGATCAACTCCAGAGATAAAACGATAATTTTCCCGCTCTACAAGACTCTGGTCCGGCCGCACCTGGAGTATGCTGTCCAATTCTGGGCACCAGTCCTCAGGAAGGATGTACTAGAAATGGAGCGAGTACAAAGAAGGGCAACAAAGCTAATAAAGGGTCTGGAGGATCTTAGTTATGAGGAAAGGTTGCGAGCGTTGAACTTATTCTCTCTGGAGAAGAGACGCTTGAGAGGGGATATGATTTCAATTTACAAATACTGTACTGGTGACCCCACAATAGGGATAAAACTTTTTCGCAGAAGAGAGTTTAATAAGACTCGGGGCCACTCATTACAATTAGAAGAAAAGAGGTTTAACCTTAAACTAAGTAGAGGGTTCTTTACTGTAAGAGCGGTAAGGATGTGGAATTCCCTTCCACAGGCGGTGGTCTCAGCGGGGAGCATTGATAGCTTCAAGAAACTATTAGATAATCACCTGAATGACCGCAACATACAGGGATATGTAAGGTAATACTGACACATAATCACACACATAGGTTGGACTTGATGGACGTGTGTCTTTTTTCAACCTCACCTACTATGTAACTATATATGTAACTATAAAGTAATACTTCAAAGGGCTCATTACATGTTTAAGATGAGAAGGAGCAGAGTAGTCTCAGCAAGTTATTGCAGAAGCTCAAAACTCCTAAAGGAGGAAGAGACTCCCTGACCCCAACACCCCTCACGGAATCTTGCTGTGTTGGGTATGAGGGGTTCATCCCCCCCAAACGGAGTACAGTGATGAGTACAAAAATATGCTTCAAGTAGGAGGAACAGAGAATTCAAAGATATGTGAACAGCGAAGAACCTTGCTAAGAATGGAATACCTCGTAGGACTGTTTTGTCTAGGCAGTTGGGTGAACTGTTAGTGGCGGGTGAAATACATACATGTGGATATCCTCTAAGCAGGAGGTAGTAGGTAAAAAAAAAGGACAGAGAGATATTCCAACGGCTTATGTGAATAGATGTAGAAGTCTGTCGTTTGCAAGGCGGGACGAGACTGAAAACGAGTCCCAGAGGGAAATGCTTGCAGTTGTACCTGTATGCTAGCAGTTTGAAGAAGCGGGAGAGAAAGGAAAGGAGGAAAGAAGAAAGGTAAAGAGAAAAAAAGGAAAATGGAACAAGCTTAATAGTAGACAGTGTGGAACTCGCTCATCTACACTAACCCAAGTTAGCGAGGGGTGGCAGATGTCTGAGATAGGTATCTGGTCCATGGCTCCCAGATGGCCTCATGTTTGTCGGCAGTATCCAAGAGGATGCTGTTTTCTCCTGGGCCATGATCTATGATATCTTCCTTTTGACCAAGGAAAAGGGCTTGCAGTTGCTTCCAAGCCCGAGCAATCGTCAGCTTGGTCCCAAGGAAAACAAACATGATCTGGCGTTGGACTAGTTTAGGGGTCTTGGGGATGGGTAAGTTTAAGAGGGCAGATTGGGGAGTCTGTTGAACCGGAATGCCCATCATTTTCCTGATGATGTGGAATATTTTATTCCATAAGCCCCTGATCTTGGGGCAATCCCACCAAACGTGTAGTATCGACCCAATATGACCGCAGTTGCGGAAGCACAGAGGGGAGGCGTTCGGGTAGATTTTGGCAAGTTTTAGGGGGACCATATACCACCTCATGAGGACTTTCAAATTTGCCTCAACTAATGCTATGTTTAGAATGCCCTTAGATGCCGCAATCGATGCTCTATGCCATTCCTCAATGCTCCAACTATGTTGTAGGTAATTTTTCCCATTCTCTCATATAGAGCGTTTTGATGTCAGCCCTAGCAAGTGATCGGTATATCACTGATATTCCTCTCCTCTGCTCCATGGCTTGACCGCACCACTTTTCGTAGTCCGTGATAGAGAGTGGGGTTGTTGTTAAAGACCGTATGGACGGGATAAAAAGGTGATTTGGTGGTATCTAAACCTTTCTGATTTTGGCATGTCGAGTTTACTTATAGAGTGGGCCAAAGTGAGAGGCCCCGCTGGGTTGACAAGGTGTCCTATCCTATATAGTCCTTTATCTAACCACCACCGGAAAGCTGTAATGTCTAAACCTGGAGGAAACAAGGGGTTTCGGAAAATATGTGACAGTGGGTGCCAGTGCGAGATCAGGAGTGGATTAGTTTTGAGAGTCTCACAGTACTAGGGAATGGGAAAGGGTGGGGGCCATAATAGCTGGTTTGGATTTAGCGGGACACCAGAGAATATAGTCTAGGGTGTATTGGGGGATAGTTTGTCTGTCCATGTGTAGCCAGTCAGGGTGTGCTATTTTAGAGTATATAGTGGAGAGTTGAGATAGCTGTGCTGCCATATAATACCAGAGGAGGTTAGGTAAATCCACCCCTCACTGGTCTCGATTCCTATACAGGGTCCCTTTGGCTATTCTGTGTCCCTTCGCTCCCCAAATTTTATGATTTCAGATTGGAATTTCCTGAAGTGATCCTTGGGAGTGGGGATAGGTAGTGATCTGAATAGGTAGAGGATACGCGGCAGAAGGGTCATTTTTACTGAATTCACCCTTCCAAGCCAGGAAAGGCCTGATTTATCCCAGTGCGAGAGATCTTCCTCCAATTTGCGAAAAATTGGGGGAAAATTAGCGGCATATAGTTTGTCTATGGATGCGGTGAGGTTAATCCCTAGGTAGGGTATTGATGTTTCTTTCCAAAGGAACCGAAAGTTGTCTTTTAGCTGCACCACCAGCGTTGCTGGAAGTTGACATTTAGTGCCAGGGATTTCAAAAAGTTAACCTTTGAGTCCAGAGGCTCTGTCAGTCATCAAGTACCCTGCATATATTTGGTAACGATATTAGGGGTGAGTTGATAAAGAGTAATACATTGTATGCGAAGAGAGCGCATTTGTGGGTTTGTGGTCCACACCGTACACCATGTATATTAGGGTTGTCTCTGATAGCGATAGCTAGGGTTTCAATGACCATGGCGAAGATTAGTGGGGATAAGGGACAGACCTGTCTCGTGCCGTTTAGAATTGGGAAAGATGTTGAGTAGTATCCCTGCATTTTGATTTTCGCCTCCGGGTTTGAGTATAGTGCCCTAATTGTGTTCAGAAAGGATTGACCGAAACCCCAGTTTTGTAAGATCGGGAACAGGAAAGACCAGGAGACAGATTCAAACCCTTGTCCCATCCAGACCCCAGCAAAAATTATGTTAATTGCTCTTCTGATCTGATCAGGTCCCTGTCTACCAGGCATAACACCTACCTGGTCTTTGTGGATGTACAGGCCACTAAAATTGCATATTCTATCTGCCATAATTTTCGTTAAAATTTTTAGATCGTTATTTATCAATGATATGCGGCCATAATTAGCTGTGCAACTAGTGTCCTTGCCCGGTTTAGGTATTACTGTGATATAAGCCGAAATTAACGCCGTGTCTAGTTGTGCTCCAGTTCGAAGTTTGATTAAAGAATCGTGCCAGGTAAGGTTGATAGTAGTGGGGCAAAATGCTTATGATACGAGACTGAAAAGCCATCAGGGCCAGGGGGTGATCCTGGATTTTGGGGATCTTCAGTTGTTTTAGGAAGGAGTCAATCAGGCTTGGGGGTGGTTCTTTCCCCTCTTTGCTGTATAAGGTGCGGTAAAAGTCATTAAAAGCTTCCATGATTTTCTGGGGATTTTGTGTGAGGGTTCCATTGCATAGTTTTATTTTAGGTAAGGTGCGGGGTCTAATTTTAGGAGTCGGCTTATGTGCTAGCATAGGACCCGACTTATCTTTCTGATGGTAAAACCTCCCACCCTCCCAGCATAAGCTTTTTTCTGCTATGGCAGTAAGAGCCAAGTTAATGGCTGTGTGCGCTGCTTCAAGTTTTGCTCCCGAGGCGGAAGAGGGCTTACGTTTATGTTTGCTGTGAGAGGCGAACTCCCTTTCCAGCCTGTCAATTTCTAGTTTGCAGGCTTTACGTATCCTAGAGGGCATTTGGATCAGCTTACCCCTAATTGAGGTTTTATGTGCTGCTCATAGAGAGATAGGGGAGATGTTATCGACATCATTAAATATTCCCGGATGTTGTTTTCGATCTGGCTGACATGGGTGGGACTGCTGAGGATTGAGGCATTCAATCTCCAGTTAAACCCTTGTTGTTGTGTAGCAGGTTTGTTTATGGTTAGGAGAAGGAAGGAGTGATCCGACCAGGCAGAGTCTCTAATGATTGCCTTGTGTACTAGCGGGATATGATTTTGTAGAATAAAAAAGTCATCTATTCTCGCAAAAGTATTGTGAGGGCTGGAATAGTGTGTGTAATCACGTACCCTTGGGTTCATTTCTCTCCAGACGTCGACTAACCCCTGGTGGTAAATTTGTCTGTCAACATTTGCCTGGTGGGGAGAATGCAGTCCTTAACCGGGGGGGGGTTGTTATCTGTCCCTGTGTAATACGCAACATTAGAGTCTCCACCATATACGATCAAACCTTCAAGATGGGGGGGGTTAGAGTGTGAAAGACTCAAAAAATTTTGCTTGGCCCCTATTTGGTGCGTAGTAAGAGATGAGGGAATAGAGCTGATTATCAATGAGACCCTTCACAATTATGAACCTACCATCTGGGTCCTTAAATTCAGACACCAGCGAGAACTGTGTTTTACGTGAGAAGAACAGGCCTACTCCTTTAGTCTTAATTCAGAATTCGCTAGATAGAACGTGGGATATTTGGAGTGCATAAAGGACGGTGTGTAAGATTTTGGGAAGTGTGTTTCTTCCAGAAACAATATGTTGATTCTTTGGTCATGGTGGTATTGGAAAATTTTCTGGCGTTTTTTACCAGGGGAATTGATTCCCTGTACATTGTGCGAGGCAAAGCGCAGGGTGGGTGTATAGGCAGTAGTATCAGCCATGGAGCAGTTTTGGAGGAAATGCCAATGGTCCCCAACCACCTACCTTACTGTTGAAGGATGGTCCAGAGATAAGAGGTGCGATGGATCAGAGTGTATTCCCGTATTCTGCAGATGAGCGAGACCACACATGCCACTGAAACAAGATAAGAGTAAAGGGTAGAAAAGACAGAAAGAAGAGAAGAGTAAAAAGAAAAGAGATCAGATTCCAGGGGTAGGGGGAAGACCATTCCACTGTAACCCTATATACAAGTAGAGTTCCCCCCAACCAGTTGGGGGGTTCCTGACTAGGAGCGAGATCCATCTGCAGCTCCAAGTGCAGGGGGAGGAGCATGAGTGCCGCTCCGTACACAGCACCCCCTAAAATATAGATAACATTCAAATTTCAACAAACTAGTGCACAAAACTCATAAAAATTGTATTATGAAAGCCCTGAAGGATTAGTAAAATAGGGTAGTGATGAGAAAACCAGTGGGAATATAGGGGGGGGGCGGGCCAGGATAAAAAAGATCATTGTCAGACCCACCAAAAGGGTAGCAATCTGTGGAGGCATTCCACATGCATTCCGTGAGAGTGAGTGGCCTAGTGGTCATTGTGCTATCCTGATAGTAGGAGTGGGGGTGAAGAGACGTGAATGTCCCTGGGTATACATGAAAGCTTCACACAAGACCCAGGGAGAGTCAAATCGCCAGGGTGTAAGCATTCCTCTAACGTCAAGAATACTGAGGCGAGTATATTTCAAACCCCAAAAAAAAAAAAAAACTAGGGATGTCCCGGAGGGGTTCTTTTATATGGCATACTAGAGGCTATTTTGGAGCCGAAGAAGACCAGGCGGAAGTACATCTTTGAGCAAAGGCGAGCAGTATAGGCCCTCACGACGGAGATAACAGGAGTTCCATGGGAGTAAACAGAGGACAAGTCCTGTTGATCACTAGTGCCGAAGGGGTCATGTGAGCCCGGGCCCAGGAAATGGATGCAGAGAAAAGAACTTGGCAGTTCTCCAGTTCAGGTAGTTATTCCATCCTTGGCTCTCTTATGTTTTGGTTTCTGCCACATGGAGGTGAGTGGGCTCGAAGGAGGAGGTCGTTTGGTCAGGCTGGAGGACGAAGACTGCATCTGAGAGGGTGGATCTGTGGGAAGCAGGCCCAGCTTTCGCAGCAGGAGTTCACCTTCCGTGAATGTCGCAAATCTGAAAGGTTTGCCATTGAATTCAAACTTCAGGCTCAAGGGAAAGAGCCACCAGTATTTGATAATCTTCTGCGTCAGAACCGTCAGCAGGGGCTTGAGTGCTCGCCTCTTCTGAATGGTGAATGGGGAGATATTGGCGAAGATTTGTACGGAGTGTCCCATAATTTGAATTTGTGGGTTGTTGCGAGTTCCAGTTTGTGGGCTCGGATGTCTGGGATGAGGTGTTTAATGAGTGAGTGAACCGCGTCAGAAATATCTGATGGTCTCTGGCAGACCTCTGATCCTGAAGTTAAGTCTTCTTGACCTATTTTTCAGGTCATCGATTTTAGCCATGGCCCCCTCTAATTGATCGTGTAATTCCTGGAATCGATCAGTGTTTTGATTAACTTGATCGATTTTGGAGTCCACTTTACTTTCAATAGACTCAATGTGAGAGCCGAGGAGATGTAGATCGGATTTAATATCTGAGGTAAACCTGGCCGCAGTCTGGGAAAGGCCCCTGTCCAGCATTTCTGCGAATTTCTGCGAAGCACTGACCCCCATCTTGAAGGTTCAAGTCAGGCCTAGGTGAGGTTGCAGCTGAGGGTGACATTAACATGTCGTCCAGGGTCTGGTTCAGGAGGGACACTGTAGTGGCTGGCCCCCTATTGATTGTAGCACCGGGGCCCCTCCACATACCTCCTCATGTAGAGCCTCCCTTCAGGGAGACGAGACAGGGATCCCTGTGTGAGCCGGTTCATGAGGCAGCCGTTCCGCCACCATCTTGGATTCCTCAGCAGTGCCTGTTAGCGTGGAGAATTGTGCCAGAGAATTTATTTGTGCTGGCCCCCCTGGCTGGTAACTGTGCCCCAGGGTATTCCGAGTGTTTTCGCTACCTGTGCGGAGCTTATAGTGCGCTTGTGCCTGCCGCTGGGAGCGCAGATGGTACTGAGTGGGACAGAGCTCCGTGATCAAGCAGCCATTTCACGGAGCGCCGCACATGCGCCTTGCACTATTTTTTTAATGGAGCGTACCACACAGCTGATTTGTTATATTTTAATTGTTAGTCAGCGGGCACCTGTACCGTGTTCCACTTCAGTCCCGGAGGATTTGGCTGCTCAATGACCAGAGCACTTTTTACAATTTGGCACTGAGCTGCTTTAACTGGTATTTGTGTGGTCATGCAATGCTGTATCCAAACGGAATTTGCATTTTTTTTCCAACAAATAGTAGAGATTTCTTTTGATTGTATTTGCCTCTGCGATATATATATATTTTTTTTCTTCTTGTTTGCGATATAAATGGAAAATTTTGAAGAAAAAAATTATTTTCTACTTTTTTGTTATAAAAAAAAAATCAAATTAACTCAATTTTAGTCATACCTTTAGGCCAAAATGTATTCAGCCACATGTCTTTGGTAAAAAAAAGTCAGTAAGTGTATATTTATTGGTTTGCGCAAAAGTTATCGCATCTACAAACTAGGGTTCATTTTCTGGAATTTACGCAGCTTTTAGTTTATGACTGCCTATCTCATTTCTTGAGGTGCTAAACTGGCATGGCAGTACAACCCCCCCCAAATGACCCCACTTTGGAAAGTAGACACCCCGAGGAAATTGCTGAGAGGCATGTTGAGCCCATTGAATATTTTTAATATTTTTATTTTTTTGTCACAAGTGATTGAAAAATGTAATAAATAAATTACACAAAGTTGTCACCAAATGATATATTGCTCACACATGCCATGGTTATATGTGGAATTA
Source organism: Aquarana catesbeiana (assembly GCA_037953035.1). Classification (NCBI taxonomy): domain Eukaryota; kingdom Metazoa; phylum Chordata; class Amphibia; order Anura; family Ranidae; genus Aquarana; species Aquarana catesbeiana. The sequence continues at coordinate 2,092,627 of JBBHAA010000837.1, forward strand.
CACCCCAAAATACATTCAGCTGCTTCTCCTGAGTATGGGTTCCCTCATGTGTGAGACCCCTTTCACACTGAGGCGCTTTACAGGCGCTACAGCTCTAAAAGTAGCGCCTGTGAAGCGCTTGTAAAGTGCCTTTCCTGTCTCGGGCTTTCACACTGAAGCGGTGCACTTTCAAGATGTTAAAAAAACTCCTGCAAGCAGCATCTTTGGAGCAGTGAAAGAGCGGAGTATATATCGCTCCTGCCCATTGAACTGAATGGGCACTGCTGCCGAACCGCCGGCAAAGCGCCACAGTAGTAGCTCTTTGCGGGTCGTTTTAACCCTTTTACGGCCACTAGCAGGGGTTAAAACCACCCCGCTAGCAGCCGAAAACCCCCGCAAAAACGACTCTAAAGCGCCGCTAAAAATAGCGGCGCTCTACTGCCAATGGCGTCGATTCCCCAGTGTGAAAGGGGGCTGAGACTTTTTGGGAGCCTTGCCGTGTACAGGACCCCGTAAACCAAGAACCGCCGTCAGGATTTCTATGGGCGTACATTTTTGATTTCACTCCTCACTACCTATCACAGTTTTGAAAGCCATAAAATGCCAAGATAGCACAACAGCCCCCCCCCCTCCCCCCACCAAATGAGCCCATTTTGGAAAGTAGACACCCCAAGCTATTTGATGAGAGGCATGTTGAGTCCATGAAATATTTTATATTTTGCCACATGTTGTGGGAAAATGACACTTTTTTTTAATTTTTTTGCACAAAGTTTACACTAAATGATATATTGCTCAAACATGACATGGGCATATGTGAAATTACACCCCAAAATACATTCTGCTGCTTCTCTGGAGTATGGTGATATCACATGTGTGAGACTTTTTGGGAGCCTAGCCATGTACAGGACCCCGAAAACCAGTCACCTCCTTCAGGCTTTCTAAGAGCATAAAATGGTGATTTCCCTTCCTCACTAACTATCAGCTTCGGAGGCCATGAAATGACAAGATAGCACAAACCCCCCCCCAAAGGACCCCATTTTGTAAAGAAGTCACTTCAAGCTATTTGCTGAGAGGCATGTTGAATCCATGGAATATTTTATATATTGCCACAAGTTTCGAGAAAATTACAGGGAGGACAGAACGAAAACATTATTATCCCTCCACGTCACAGCAATCAAATTTTTATCCTTCAAGCAGGCTCTCTCCCCCAGCCTAAGACAGGAATCTACAAGCCACTGGGGTAAGCCCCGGCGATTAGATCGCACGGTGCCACATGCGCCAAATCCATGCTCAAGCAAGTGACTAAAAAGTGGCACACTCCTGTAATAGTTGTCCACATACAAGTGGTACCCCTTTCCAAATAAAGGTGAAATCAAGTCCCACACAATCTTACCAGCACTCCCTATGTAGTCTGGGCAGTCCTCCAGCTCTACGTAACTATCTCTTCCCTTGTAAACTATAAAACTATATGTATAGCCTGTTGCCCTGTCACAGAGCTTATACATCTTGACCCCATATCTGGCACGCTTGCTGGAAGATACTGTTTGAAAGACAAGCGGCCAGAAAACGTAATCAAGGGACTCCTCAATGCAGACAACTTGATCGGGAGTAAACAAGGCCGCAAACTGTTGGTTGAAGTGGTTTACGAGGGGCCGAATTTTGTAGAGCTGATCGTATCCAGAGTCACCCCGAAGACGACAGAGTTCATTATCATTGAAGTGCATGAACCACAAGATCTGCTCATATCGTGCCCTGGCCATGGAGGCAGAGAACAAGGGCACGTGGTGAATTGGGTCAGTGGACCAATCTGACCACAACTCATGCTTTTTAGTTATGCCTATGAGGAGGGATAGGCCCAGAAAGGTCTTAAATTCGGAAACCATAATAGGTTTTCATTCTCTGGCAAGGGTCAAATGGGAATTAGTGGCGATGAATTGACCAGCATACAAATTGCTTTGGTCCACAATAGATAGAGATCTTCCTTGAAAAACTTTGAAAAAAAATCAAGTGACGTAAAATCAACTGTTTCCACCTAAATTCCGGGTTGGCCAGTGAATGGGGGAAGTACAGTTGCTGCAGAAGTGGTGGGCTCCCAATTCGGATTGGCAAATGCAGCAGGAAGGGCACTATGGGCTCGACGGGCCTGTGTTTGTCTTCTTGGTGGCTGTGGGACACTAGTTGTGGTAGCCACCTCACCAGCTTGAACTGCACTTATGGGACTGGCCACGTCACCAAGTGTTACTGCAGTGCTGGATGTACGACCAGGATGTACTAGGCCGAAGGTGCTTGCCAGTTCACCAGAATGATGAGCGGCACTAGTACTGGCTCTCTGCTCCATATGAGAGCCCTGCTGTTCTTTCACAACAGCAGAAGAACTGGGTCGGGTACGCCTGACCTTGGCATGGACCACTACTCCGTCGTCAGAGCTATCTGTTAGGGTGCCGCTGCTGTCTACGGGATCATATTCTGAGCCTGAATCTGACAGATGGGTGACTTTCTCTTCACTATCTGTCATGCTCAGAAATGTGTAGGCCTCTTTACTACTGTACCTTTTAATTTGACATTTTGGTCTCTAAATATACTGGTACAGTAGTGAGACAGGAAAAAGAGCTCCTGACTGTCAGCGACTGCTTCAAACGCTACCAAAAAAACTGTTAGCGTTCACAGGGATCAGACCTTACTCTGCGAACGCTGCATTTATGTGTGTTGTTCAAGAAAGAGGAAGATTGGGATTATTACGGTGCTTGTAATGAATGATGCATAAAAAGTTAAATAAAAAATAATAATTTCTTTATTGATACAAAATAAAGAGAGAGAGAGCAAGAATTTCAATTAAAACCAATATAGAGCATATACTGGGTTGCTGGTGTCCCAAGAAAGGAAGGTGGTCACAGATAGATGTAAAGTCCCAACATGTTTCTCCAATGATGGCTTCCTCAGGGGATAATGTGGGACCACCACAAATAATCCAACTCCAACACAAAAAACAAGGCAAAATATCAATGATTATACAAATAATAACCATAAATGTAAGAGAAACAAACTTTTGTCATGACTTCAGGAAAATACAGACGTACAGACACGCCCATTTGCCTACCCGTGCCATTCTGCCGACTTATATCAGCGTGCAGCAGTCGGCAAGTGGTTAAACATTGCACAGCCAGATCTGTAATGTAGATGATGAAGCTTGTAGTAAGGAATTTTTAGAACATTATAAAAATGTAATAACATAGGTGAAATCCAAAACAAAATCTTTCTTAAGGACCCCACCTACACACATTCATAGTTTTATGCACAACTGGGATTAACATGCATACATAAATTTTGATTGTTCAACACACATTTAGTACCCTGTACACATTAGAGTGTGAGTCCGATAATTCTAGGGCCATAATTTACAGTTAAAGTGAAAGTAAACCCTGTTTTTGAACTTGTACCTACAGGTAATAAGGCTTACCTGTATGTACAGTGAATATCTCCTAAGCATGCACGGTTTAGGAGATATTCACACTGCGTGCAGCTGGTGAATGCATGCAGCTCGTACCGTACCTTCAGAGCTCCATGACTCCTGCGCGGGAGTGACATCATCAGGCCGGAGGCCGCAAACCCATACGGAATACAGGATAAAGATCAGAAGCCCTGTCCAAGGTGACAGCTTGACTCTGGAGTGCTTCGTTCTAAGGTAAGCAGTTCATAATGTGCTAGTATACAATGCATACTATCACATTATGCCTTTAGCTTGCAGGTTAAAAAAAAAAATAGGTTGCGGTTTACTACCTCTTTAACTTTAAACAATGAACTGCAAAAGTTTTTTGCGGTTTCATGGGTTCACACAATCTAGAGACTTGATGTATTTGATATTTTATTTACTTATCAGTCTCATCTTTTCCAAAAATTGGAGGTGATATTGTTTTTATGTACATTTAAAGTAAAATTCTAAGCAAAACCTAACTGCCCTTAAAAATGCTTCCTTCTCTCTCCTGACATCTATTCTGACTAATCTGTCTAAGAAAGCTCTGGTCTGGTCATGTGATCGTCCTTGTTTCAGCCAGCAGCGGCCGCCGGGGAGAGGAGAAAGCATGCAACAATGGCTGGTAATGCCTCTTTGTGGTGACATAGGCTCCTATGGCCCATCCGGTGTCGCTGTTCCTCCTTCTCCTCTGCAATCACCACTGGCTAACAGAGGGGAGTTGGATCAAGGGACCGGACCAGAGCGGGCATAAAATAGTTACTTATACAGATCCTTCTTACACAGCTTAGTCAGAATAGGTGTTAGGAGTGGGAGGCTTCCAGAGGCGCCCCTGTACCTCTGAGCTCCAGCTCTTCTATCCTGGCTTCCGGCAGCCTTTTCCTATGAGATAGAGTGTAGGATGCTATCCTAGAGTTCATAGGTGATCTCACACATACTTTGAGCCCGCTCCTGCTTTCGGTACAAGTATACCGCGCTTCTAATGTTATTTACTTTACATTGTTTTGTTATCTTACTTGGCGACTGCCAATTCAATACCTTTGTACTGTTATTTATTTTTCAATAAACAGTATTTAAAACTAAAAAAAAAAAAAAAAAAGAGTGGGAGGCAGCATCTTTAAGTGTAGTTAGGTTTTGCCTTTTGCCTGTAATTACTTTAATATTATTTTAATGTATTTTTTCCATAACAATATAATTTGTTAACTTTTCTGCAAATATCATGCAACGTAAGGAAGTTATAAAATTCTATGTGCATTCAGCAGACAAGCAAATACTGATTTCTGCCAAAGGACATCATGGGGAGGGGGGATTGTGATTTTCATAAGAAGGCAATCCATTGCTGTCAGCTGTAGCCAAAAATTCCTCTCAGACCACTACTTTCTGCACTCTGTTCATCCACTGTCATGCGTTTACAGCCGATATCTGATGTAATTGCAGGGTTAAACTTTTTGGTGGTGCATGAAGAGGAATCTGAGGAAAGGTGAGCATTCTGGGCAGCTGAGGAACCACACTGCCTGTATCTACCACTCATCATCGATGATCTTCAGCCATGTACTGAACTGTACTGCACTGCACTGCATGTAGCTGTGCGAACATGAAGCTATGGGCTAGTATTGATAGGTGAATGAAGATAGTGTTCAATTTCATGTCGCTTGTTTTTTGCATCATTTCGAGATGCTTTTAAGAACATTCTCAGTTCATTGATTGGTGCGTTTGAGTTCTTTCTAAGTTGTATTTAAAGTGACGCTACATAGTTACACAGTAACTAATGCTAAACAGAGAAGTGTTCATTGCCATAATTCGTTCACATAAATCGTATACAGTATCTCACAAAAGTGAGCACACTCCTCACATTTTTGTAAATATTTTATTATATCTTTTCATGTGACAACACTGAAGAAATGACACTTTTGCTACAATGTAAAGTAGTGAGTTTAAAGCTTGTATAACAGTGTAAATTTGCTGTCCCCTCAAAATGGCTCAACACACAGCCATTAATGTCTAAACCGCTGGCAACAAAAGTGAGTACACCCCTAAGTGAAAATGTCCAAATTGGGCCCAAAGTGTCAATATTTTGTGTGGCCACCATTACTTTCCAGCACTGCCTTAATTAACCCTCTTGGGCATGGAGTTAACCAGAGCTTCACAGGCTGCCACTGGAGTCCTCTTCAACTCCTTCATGATGACATCATGGAGCTGGTGGATGTTGGAGACCTTGTGCTCCTCCACCTTCCGTTTTAAGGATGCCCCACAGATGCTTAATAGGTTTTAGGTCTGAAGACCTGCTTGGCCAGTCCATCGCCTTTACCCCCAGCTTCTTTAGCAAGGCAGTGGTCGTCTTGGAGGTGTGTTTGGGGTCATTATCATGTTGGAATACTGCCCTGTGGCCCAGTCCCTGAAGGGAGGGGATCATACTCTGCTTCAGTATGTCACAGTACATGTTGGCATTCATGTTTCCCTCAATGAACTGTAGCTTACCAGTGCTGGCAGCACTCAAGCCGCCCCAGACCATGACACTTCCACCAACATGCTTGACTGTAGGCAAGACCCACTTGTCTTTGTAATCCTTGCCTGGTTTGTGCCACACTCGCTTGACAACATCGGAACCAAATATGTTTATCCTGGTCTTATCAGACCACAGAACAAGGTTCCAGTAAGCCATGTCCTTAGTCTGCTTGCCTTCAGCAAACTGTTTGCAGGCTTTCTTGTGCATCATCTTTAGAAGAGGCTTCCTTCTGGGACGACAGCCATGCAGACCAATTTGATGCAGTGTGTGGAGTATGGTCTGAGCACTAACAGGCTGACCCCTCCACCCCTTAGACCTCTGCAGCAACGCTGGCAGCACTCATACGTCTATTTCCCAAAGACAACCTCTGAATATGACGCTGAGCACGTGCACTCAACTTCTTTGGTTGACCATGGTGAGGCCTGTTCTGAGGGGAAACTGTCCTGTTAAACCGCTGTATGGTCTTGGCCACCATGCTGCAGCTCATTTTCAGGGTCTTTGTAATCTTCTTATAGCCTAGGCCATCTTTATGTAGAGCAACAGTTTGGACATTTTCACTTAAGGGTGTACTCACTTTTGTTGCCAGCGGTTTATTCATTAATGGCTGCGTGTTGAGTTATTTTGAGGGGACAATAAATTTACACTGTTATACATGCTGTACACTCACTACTTTACATTGTAGCAAAGTGTCATTTCTTCAGTGTTGTCACATGAAAAGATATAATAAAGGAGCGCATGCGCGAAGCTGCTGAGCAGTCATGAATGCTTAGAGCTCCGCTGTCACCGGCGCGAAAAAAAAGGCCTTTTATCTATAAGTCACGGTCGAATACCGCATCTCAACGGTAACCCACTTACTATTAAGACTACAGGGCACAAATATATACAATATTTAACGGAAAAAGACAAAACTTAAACAACCAGCAGGCAAAGAAAGGCTGACAAGAAACGCTCCTAACATGAGTGCAGCGCAATCTTCCCGCTCTGCATTACCTCAGAGACAGACACAAAAGGGGAACTCTACCTATTCTCCCTCACAACTTGCTGACTCTGACCTTGAATATGGATTAACACCAATAACACTACAGAATATTCCTAATAATTTGGATATTTTTAGTCAGTTTGAACGTGTTTTACAAAAAGCCCTCCAAAATACCTCAGACACAATAACAGAAAAACTGACAAGGGAAATTCGTGAGGTAGCGCATCATACATGCATCTTAGAACACAAAATGGAAGATATAAATGATATCACTAATACTCATGCAGTTGAGCTTGAAGCCTTAAGAGAAGAAAATTTTTCTCTTCACACACGTCTGGAAGATTTCGAAAATAGAGCCAGAAAATCCAACTTGCGACTCCGTGGTATACCTGAAACTATAAGATCTTCAATCAACAATTACAGCACTTTTTCAGGAGTTAGCCCCATCAATCCCCGTTGAACGATTGGAGATGGACAGAATTCATAGAACTCTGGCCCCAAAAAAAAAGGTCCCCCCAGGGATATTGTAATAAAATTACACTATTTCAGAACAAAGGAACAACTGATGGAAGCTGCACGTAATAAAGATGCATTAACCTTTTCAAGGCCATCGCTACCAAGTATTCCAAGATCTTTCACAACAGACTCTCTTCAGAAGAAAAGAGATGAAACCTCACCTACAGATTCTCCAATATCACCACATCACCTATCGTTGGAGTTTTCCTTTCGCCCTACGATTCACTCATAAAGGTACAACATACACCTGCAACAAGTTGGACGACCTACTAGCTGCGATTCAGGAGCTTCGTTTGTCAATTCCAGATAACTCGACAGAAGGCTCCAAACGCAGAGCATCATCTAACTTACCCAAGGCTCAGCAAGAAAACCCAACTCAACTAGCCCATTCCAGTACCAACAAAAGGAGTCGTTTTGCATCACCACCTCCTAATCCTGAAAAACAAATGGACTGAAATCTACTATGGTTATTTTATTTAAATGAAACCTTTTTCCTAATGTTACTATATTAATGGTAACCAATTTCAGGTAAATTCAGAATAAGGATCAAATAATCCTTCCTCTGTGATTATCTGCATCCTTATAATTTCACTTATGCAGAAGTTATTCAATCTTTTGTAAAATTCTAGTTGTTACCAATCTTAAATACACCAATATCATTCTTTAGGTTTAGTTTAGCTAATACATTGCCCTTTTTATAAGTGCATGAAGTAATGCAATATTACAGAAAAACACTTCTATTTCATTATCCTAATAATAACAATTATATTATTAGTGACTTGTATTATTTTATAATTGTTTGTATAACCTTTGTAGAGGCTGCCTTTGTCCCGGAGACAACCCACTGCGCCTCTCAATAGATCCCCAAGTAGCTGGATTTACTGACCGGACACTCTTTGGACCACTTGTACCCACCGGTTGGTGATATTTCACCACCCATTGAATACTAGCTCCATATAGGAGCTACATTCCTCTTTATTTAAAAACAACTTCTCATCTACAGCTTTAACCCAGGAATTTTACTTATTCTACTTTTCCTATTTAATCTCCTTTTAATCTTTACTCCCATCCTTTCCTGCCCCCTCCCCACTTTTTTTTATTATTATTATTTTTTGTTTTGTCTTTCTCCCCTCTAGAGCATAACCTTCCTGGGCATTATCACAATAAGACATTTTTATAATCCCCAATACCCTTTTTAAAAATGTCTTTAAATGTACTGTCGCTAAATGTCCAGGGTCTCAACTCACCACCAAAAAGAACAAAAGCCTTTCATTCTTTTTCATCACTTTCTGCACATGTAATATGTCTTCAGGAAACACACTTCTCAACACAGTCCTCCCCTAAATTCATAAGTCCCCAATACCCACAATTCTATATGGCCTCGGCTTCTACAAAACAAAGAGGAGTGCTGATCGCATTTCATAACACAACCCCCCTTCACTTTTACATAAGGAAATAAAAGATCCTGAGGGTCCCTATATATTACTTACAGGTCTTCTGTTAGATAATGAAATAACTATAGTTTCTTACTATGCTCCCAACAGAAATCCTCTTTCGTCCCTCTCACACTTGTTCTCAGTAGTTGAATCTCATAAAAAGGGTACCCTCATGATGTGTGGAGACTCAAATCAAGTTATATACCCAATTTTAGACAAATCCCCTACACCATTACAACCTCAACGCCTTAATTTCAAACAGCTCCTTGATCAACATTCTCTTATTGACTCTTGGCGTGAACAAAACCCTAAAAGACAATACACATATTATTCCCATCCCCATAAAACGTTTTCTCGTATAGACCACCAATTCGTCCACATTGGCACCTCACCACAAATACATAATTCCTTAATCATCCCATGTGCATGGTCAGACCACAATGCGTTCATGACGTCCTTCTCATCCTTGATCCCAAGGCCTAACCATAGATCCTGGACTATAAATGACAATCTATTAATTGACCCAACATATCGCCTAAAAATAGAAAAAGCTATTCAAGATTACATCTCTAATAATTTACCAACAGATACCAATCCACTGAATTTATGGGAAGCTCTCAAACCTTTCATTACAGGTGTCTGTATCAGCCAGACGTCTTATCGCCGTAAATTGAAACAGCAAATGCAAAACAAATTAGAAGATGCTTTTTATAAAGCCTCTGAAATGTTCCAAAATTTGCCTTCTCAAACTACTAAGCTTGACTATGATAAAGCAAAGTTGGAGCTTGATTTTTTTTTGACAGACTCAGCTATACAGACTCTTCGTAAAACGAAACATACATTATATATGAAAGCTAATAAGTCAACCACATTCTTAGCATTAACGCAGAGCTGACCACATTCTGAAACCAATTCGACTACAAATCACCAAAAACACATTTTCTAGTAATCCATAGAACATTATCAATGAGTTCCGCAGGAAACTCAAAGACTTGTACCAAAATACACAAACATTCGACTCAACAAAATTAGACACATTATTATCTTCTTTTCTTCTCCCAACTCTCTCTGTTACCCAACAAGAAACTTTAGATAAACAGATCACTAATATGGAAGTCATATCTGCAATAAAATCCCTAAAGTTGCACAAACGCCCAAGCCCTGATGGATTCTCAGCCACTTATTATAAACATTTTACTACACTACTATCCCCACTTATGACAAACGCATTTAATGCTCTCTTAGAAGGATATTCCTTTAACACAGAATCCCTACTAGCTTCAATATCCATGATTCCAAAACCGCATACAGATGACACGTCATGGTCCAATTATAGGCCAATCTCAATCCTTAATATAGACATAAAAATATTAGCTAAGATCCTATCTAATAGACTTAATCCAATCATTGGTACCCTAATTCATAAAGACCAAATTGGTTTCATACCTTCCAGACAAACAGGTGATAACATACGTCGTGCTACCCTACTGGCTCATATAGCCAGGTCTTGCAAAATCCCTTACTGTTTCCTCTCAATCGATATACAAAAGGCTTTTGATACACTGTCATGGTCTTATCTTAAAGCCATTCTTCATAAATGGGGATTTGGAGAGCGGTTCCAGGGATGGATTTCTTCTCTTTATCAAAATCCAAAAGCTTATATATCCTATTCAGGTTACCGCTCAGACCCCTTTAATATAGAAAGAGGAATCAGGCAGGGATGTCCATTATCCCTTCTTCTATTCTCCTTGGCTATTGAGCCCGTAGCTCAACTTATTAGATCCAATATAAATATAAAAGGACTTGAATTAGGTGGTCACCAGCATAAGTTATGTTTATTTGCCGATGACGTCTTAGTATTTCTTACTTCGCCTCTACTATTAGCCCCAAACCTCATTGAAATACTTACACAATTCGGTAAAATATCTGGCCTTAAGATAAATCAGCAAAAATCAAAAGCCCTGAATATATCGTTACCACCTGATTTACTGAAACAGTTACAAGACTCTCTTCCATTTACATGGTCGACAACACATATACCATATTTAGGGATCTCACTAACGGCTAATCCAGCTGACTTATACTCTGCAAATTATCCACCCATGCTAACTCAATTAACAACCTTAATGAGAAAATGGTCTTCTTTACCGTTGGCATGGATGGGTAGAATCACAGTAATAAAAATGCCAATATTGCCTAAAATCTTATACTTGTTCCGTGTACTTCCTATAAACGTTCCTGCCTATTTTTTCCGAATACTGCAACGCAAATCAGCCCAATTTATTTGGGGTAAACTTAAACCACGATTACCACAAAATGCCCCGAATCTGTGGAGGTTTGGGTGTTCCAAATTTCTCTAAATACTATTATGCTTCTCAATTAGCACAAATTATTAAATACCATGCCACAAAAGAAATTACTCTTTGGGTAACTATAGAAGCGGTGGAATGCGATCCACTTTCCATATCAAATCTATTATGGCTTTCGCCACCCCAACGTCGTTCAATAACAAATCCAGTCACAAAACATAGCCTCTCAATTTGGGATAGACTTAAATTTCGTTTTGGTCTCCAATCATCAATAAACCCTCTCCTCTCCTTTCTACACAACCCCTCCTTCTACCCAGCTTGGACTTTACCTTCCTCCTTTAAAGCCTGGATAAATGTGGGTCTTACATGAGTTCATCACTTTTACGACTCTGATAAACTTGTTTCTTTCCCTACAATAAGCAAATCACACAATATACCTAGTAATGAAACATTTAGATTCTTACAAATTAAAAACTTTTTGTCCCAAAACGTCCCCACAAACTTGACAACTCTAGATTATACTACATTTGAACGATCATGTATGTCAGATCCACACAAACGAGGACTTATCTTTGACTTATATGCTCAACAACTTTCACAAACAAACTCCACTCCCCCTCTTATACTTCCAAATGATTTAAACCTTCCTCTAGACACACTGGATTGGACCCAAATCTAGCAAACTACTAAATCAGCCACACCCAACATAGTTGCCCTTGAAACAAATTATAAAGTTCTTACCAGGTGGTACCTAGTGCCAGCAAGAATATCAAAATACCTTCCACAATACCCCCCTCATTGTTTTCGTGGATGCAGCGATATAGGTACACATCTGCATATTTGGTGGACTTGTCCAATAGTCCAAACTTATTGGACAAATATATTTAATATTCTCTCTACAATGTTTGAAACCCCATTGCAACCAGATCTATTGGTAGCCCTCCTAAATAATAAACCACGAAATGTAACTCAACGCCAATTTAAACTCTTACTATATGTCACAACAGCTGCAAAACAATCTATAGCAAAAGCTTGGAAAACCAATAAGCTTTGTGAAATATCAGTAAAACAACGTATAACTCAAGCTATGATCCATGCTAAAATGGAGGCAATCATACTTGATAAACTGGACAAAATTTCAATCTCTTTGGCTTCCATGGATAACACACATGCTACCACCAAATTTAAACTATTCACTTCTTTTACCTTAATGAGATCTACCACCTTTACGGACTCTAATATTATATGTTCTCTTATATATTTAACCATTCGTTTCTCTCTAGAGACCCCTAATTCCCTCCAAACTCCTTTCAGATCCCACCTCATATTCCCACTTATTAGATTTTATTTTTAGTAATGTATAATAATAAAATATGTAATTACATACTTATATTGAATTACTATATGGTTAGACAAAATGTTTTTTTTTTTTTTTTTTTCAGATACAAACTAACCATACCTTAGATGGGGGGTGTTCTGGGGAGGCGCCCATTCATCCGGGATATGCCGGGCCAAATAGTCGGACCTTGGCCCTGGTTGTGTGGGTGTCTCTCTAGGTCAGGGATCCTCAAACTACGTCCCTCCAGCTGTTGCAGAACTACACATCCCATGTCTAGGTCATCTCAATAATTTCCGATTTATCTAACCGTTTCATTTTTATGTCTCAGTATTATCACAGATTGTTATTTTTTCTTTATTTATTTATCTATTTATGTATTTTCAAATTTTAATGGATTTATTATTGTTCTACTCTTATACTTCAGATATGTATACTGAAAAATAGATTTTCTTATTGCTTTCTTGAAGATAACTTAACTGTTATTATACTAATAATAATTATTGAGAAGTTCCTTTCCTCATAATTTGTAACCTTACATAAATTTAAAACCAGTATTGTAAACTTGTATTGTGTTAATCTCAATAAATTACTTGAAAAGAAAAAGATATAATAAAATATATACAAAAATATGAGGGTTGTACTCACTTTTGTGAGATACTGTATATCATGCCACTGTATTTATATATATATATATATATATATATATATATATATATATATATATATATATATATATATATATATATATATATATATATATATATATATATATATATATATATATATTTAAATTCTCTAATTACCTTATCCCTGCAGAGCTGTTGTATAGTCACATGATCTTCCCCTGTTCTTTGGCATCTGCAGGGAAAGATCCTTGGGAGGGGCTTCTATTACTCTGCTGATGTATGCACTCTACAGCATGAGTCTGTGTCTGCACAGCCCTGATTGGTGCTGTGCCAGTCATGAAAAAAAAAAAAACAGATTCAGAAAAGCAATTCAAATTGGATTATTAATATCAAATAACTGGTTTACAGCTTCCAATAAATCTTTGAGCATGAAATGTGCATTGTTTGTGCATTAATATGGTGTAGGCGGAGTCAGAGATGACTGACACTAGCTTTCATTTTGTTTAGACGACATCTGCATCCAAGGCTCTTTTTTCACTTTACAGGTATTAGCAATTACATTTGATATATTTAATACTGATTTGTATTAAAACTAAGCTTCATTGTGAGTTTCTTAGTGAATGGAATAAATCGGCATACTATATCCTGCCCCTACAGTGTTTGGTAATTTGAGGATATGCAGGAGGTAGGGGAGTCTCATTTACCACTGTGTATACACCCACATGTGTGATTCTTTAGTCATGTGGGCTGCACAGATATACAAAAGGAAGAAACTGAAAGCTTAGATGGGAATTGAAATTGAACATGCTCAGTAGAGGACATCAGCTGGCTACACAATCTCAGCCTGCAGTGAGGACACAGGGAAGATGGGAGGCACAGCTGAAGGCAGGATCAACCAGTTATATCTCACTCTACACAAAATGAATGCTATAGTGGCTTTGTGAGTATGAACACTATACTATATTGCATGTAATAAGATTGATTTTATTTTTTTTATAGCCTGGGTTTAATGACACTTTTTTAAAATTCCAACTGGCCTGAATTTGATCTGCCTAATGTGTGTATTCCTGACTTTACCAACAAATAAATGAGCTCCACCATGAGTCAATCTATTTGGTGCATTCAGCATGTCACATGAATCAAATTTATGAAGAAGTTGTTTTGCACATAGACTTATGTCTGATTGACATGCCAGTGTTTACAGTGCAGGAGCTGAAGCTGACAAATTAACACTTTTCTATCCCAAATGGTCTATAACTGTACTCCATATAAATGCCTAAACTGACAGAGGTTCTATACTCGCTTCTCTCCCTATATTGTCATATTGGACACCATACAGAGAGCCAAGTGCAGTGCTGGACAGAGTGTACAAAGTGTAGCAATAAAATGTATGGCTTGGTATGCAGAGATGTGAAGTATAGGTGGTAGGGTTACACAGATGCTAGTATCGGTATTGGTGCCGATACCGAGCATTTGCAGGAGTACTTGTACTCCTGCAAATGCTCTGAAGCTTGACCCAGTACCTGGGCAGTTAGGAATGATCGCTGCGGGGGGGAGTTACAAGCACCGATCTCCCTCCGTTCTCCTCCGGTCCCCCTCTCTGTGCTCCTCCAGTCCCCCTTCGTGTGCTTCTGCGCCCCCCCCCCCCCGGCGTCACCCAAGCTCCTCCGGTCCCCCTCGGTGTCCTACGGGCTCCTCTGGTCCCCCTTCATGCTTCTTTGGTCCCCCTCTATGTCCTCTGTCCCCCTCCGTATCCTCTGTGCTCCTTCGGTCCCCCTCCGTGTCCTCCCTCCTCCTTCTGTGTCCCCCTCTGTGTCCTCCGGGTTCCTACGGTCACCCTCTGTCCTACTCCAGTCCCCCCTGTCCTGGATGTGTCAGGATAGAGAGCGGAGGAAGGAGCTGGTAAACATGTCATTTACCGGCTCCTACCTTTTCTGAATTCAGAGTCAGTGATCACTGACTGTCCATTCATAACTGAGCATCGTAACCTATGTTTACCAAGTCAGTTTGAATGGGGAGGAGCCGCTGTCTCCTGTCCATTCATCTTCAGTGCAGCTGGGGCTGCAGAGAAAGGGACTGGGGAATCTGTGTCCTTAGTCCCTTTCCCTGTCTCAACGGGGAGATGTCAGAGAAAAATTTTAATAAACATTTAAAAGTTAAAATTTAAAAAAAAACAAACAAATGAAATAAAAAATGCACTGACACCGTCCCCCCCCCCCCCCCCAAAGAAAGCATTGATAAAAAAATATAATAAATTGTAAAAAATAATACAAAAAAATAAAATTGTAAAAAAAAAAATAAACTACTGACACGCGTCATCAGTGCCCATCAGTGCTGCATATTAGTGCCACTGTCACATGACATTAAAAATAAGTATCAGTAATTGGTATTGGCGAATACTTGGGAAAAAAAAAGTATTGGTACTTGTACTCCGTCTTAAAGTGGCATTGGTGCAATCCTAATAGGTAGAGTAATAATAATGTAAACTGAAGTAGGGCGGACTTAATGTACAGTTTTATGTCTTATCTAAAAACAATGTAAAAAACAGCAAGAAGCGCCAATCTAAGTGCAGTATCATGAAACTTTAATGAGATAATTAAAAACGGACAAACAGCCAAATGGCTACTCACAAAGATGAAATAGGTTAAGGCAAGGACAAGTAATGGGTCCAGGGACGTCCTCCTCAGATGTGGGCAAAGTGCATGGTGCAGGTTCTCCTGGAAGCGCTGTCCACGTTAGGATGTGCAAGTAGTCACCGGGGTCATCGCTGGGTGCTGGGCTGCAAAACGATGGAGGTGTCCGCAAAGACAACCAGTGTCTAAGTGGACATGGAGAGCCAGAGCCGTCGCAGTAGACAGGAACTGGAAGACAAGCGTGGAACGCAAGGCACTTAGTCCAGGAACCAACAAAGCGGAAGTGACGTATGGACGTGTTGGATGACGCGTTTCAATGCTTCCGCATTTTCTTCAGATCCGATAGGCTAATACAACAGGTGTCCTTTTATGGGAGCTATGGAGTCAGTAACTAGGCAACAGCTAAAAACAAAACACGATATACTAAATACAATAACAATGAGATGAAGAAAATGAGTTCAAAAACACCAGAAAAATGTGAAAGTGAGATATAAAAAAAGGGTAGAAAGAAAAGAAAAGAAAAAGAAAAACGGAAAAGAATGAATAAATAAAATAAAATAAGGAAAATTCAAAAATAAATAAAATTCAAAAAAATATATTAAAAATATACAAAAATATATAAAAAATATATGAAATAAAATATAAAGTAAAAATAATAAATAATGAATAATATAAGAAAATTATAAAAAATTGTTGTTGGAAGAAATAAAGAAAAACCTTGGTAATAAAAAAGAGAGAAGAAAAAAATATATACATATAGAAACATATATATATATATATATATATATAAAATTATTATAATAGAAATAATAAAATAATAATAATAAGTGGAAAAAGAAGAAAGAGAAAAAATGGGAAAAAGATCTGAGCGAGAAATATATATAAAAAAATATATATATAAAAAAAGTGAAACCTAAAAGGGGAGCAGTTGATTAAAAACTGTATATGGGCTATAATAGTCACACATGTGTAAATGTAGGAAACATACATATTGACTACACCTAAAAAAAGGGGACATCTACATACAAATGGAGGAATATAGTAACCTTTAAAAAATAAGAAATTATGAAAACCTAAAAACCTGTCGATGAACTTGTGTGTTTGTATGTATACACCCCCATGTACACACACAACACACATGATGGAAATATTATTGTTAATGAATTCAGAACAGAGTAGGAGAAAAATACCCAAAGGTAGCAGAAACTGAATATGGCTATAGACTGGAAGGGTATGGCCAAAGTGAGAGGAAAGTAATAATAGTAGGTAGCAGTAAGGAAGGGAATGACATGAAATGAAGTAATGATAAATGAGAAAATGATGATAAGAGGGGAAATAGGAACTTGCATAAGTCCTAAAACTAGGTCATACTGAACTAAATGACTGTATTGATCTCTATATCTTCGTTGAGACCATTAGGTGCCAAACTGTTTAAAGTAAAGATCCAGAAAGTTTCTTGCCTGCAGAGGCGCTGGAATCTTTCTGCAGGAGTGAATTGATCTGGTATAGATTCGATAACCCACACATTTAGGTCTGCAATATTTTGTTGATGATGGGTGGTAAAATGACGAGCGGTACTATATAGGGGGTTATTGGCCTGTACTGCTCTTCTGTGTTCCCCAAACCTGGCCCGTAGGGTCCTGATGGTTCTGCCTACATACAACAGCCCGCAGGGACAGGAAATGCAATATATGACATAGGTGGTGGAACAATTGAAAAATGATTTTAGGATATATTGGTTCCCATTGGTGTAGAAAGATTTCTGACCATGTGTGACATGGGGGCAAGTAAGACATAATGCTTTCTTGCATCGGTACATGCCTAACAATGGAATAAGAGTAAGTTGTTTAGATGTAGATGATATTTTCTGAACTGGGATTTTGCTGGGAGCAATCTTAGTCTTGACATTGGGGGCCCTCCGATAAGCAAACTGAGGAACAGCGGGTAAGGAAGGTGCTAGGTGAGGATCTTGAGCTAGAATCGACCAATGTTTTTTAATGATCCGTTCCATTCTTTTATGACTAGAATGGAACTGGGTGATAAATCTAGTGGTAGGTTCTGTTTTCTGGGCCTTGGGGTTGGGTAAAGTGTCAGTCAGATAGAAGGAGGCTGCTTCGTTGATGGTACTAAGGGGATAACCCTTATCTGTGAACTTTTTAGAAAGAATGGTACATTGAGAACTATAATCTTCCAGTCTGGTACAATTTCTCCTGAGCCGATGGAACTGGCTCTTGGGTATGTTATTGACCCACCTGGGGTGATGGCAACTGGAAAAATGTAAAAAAGAATTTTCAGCAGTGGGTTTGGTAAAATTTTTTGTTACAATCTGGTCATTTATGTTGAACAGTTCCAAATCTAGAAAGCATATTGATTCGGGATCCATGGTCGATGTAAATGATAAGCCAAAAGAGTTATTGTTGCAATGGGCAATGAATTCTTGCACAGAACTAGGGGGGCCGTCCCAGATGATAATAATGTCATCTATGTAACGACCGTAGAAGACCAGGTGTGCAGAGAAGGGATTATTTTCCCAAACACACCTGGTCTCCCACAGTCCCATGGTCAGGTTAGCATAGCTGGGCGCAAAATTTGCGCCCATAGCTGTCCCCTGTTTTTGTAGATAAAATTGACCATCGAAAGTAAAATAATTATGTTCTAAACAGAACTTGGTGGCAGAAATAATAAACTCAATCTGGGATGGATTAAGCAGGGGGTTGGAGTGAAGGTAGTAAGAAATGGCTTGAAGGCCTATTTCGTGAGGTATAGAGGTGTATAATGAACAAACGTCCAAAGAAACCCAAAGGTACGAAGACTCCCATCTGTAAGGATGTAAAAGATCGATCAGATGGGTACCATCTTTAATGTAAGAAGGAAGGGACTGGGCCAATGGCTGTAAAAACTGGTCAATATAAAGTGAGTAGCTGGTGGTAATGCTGTTCATGGATGCTACTATGGGACGACCTGGTGGCTTATTAGGATCTTTGTGTATCTTCGGTAGATGATACAGGTAGGGGACCTGGAAGAATGGTTTAAGAAAAAATGATGCTTCTAGTTTGGTCAAGATTCCCTGTCCAAGTGCTAGTGTGACTAGAGTCTTAGATTCCTCAATGAATTTGGCTAGTGGGTCTGTTTTCAGTTTCTCATAGGTTTTGGTATCCGATAGAAGACGGTACGTCTAATGGAGATAATCTGATCTATTCTGTAGTACGATCCCACCCCCTTTATCAGCAGATTTTATAATGATATCCATATTGGTGCTGAGTGATTTTAATGCTGTGAGTTCCTGGGGATTGAGATTGCGAGTGGAATATGAGTTTTTGGAAGATTCAGAAGCACAAAGACCTAAAAGGTCCTTTATAGACAACTTCATAGAAAGTTGTCAAAAAAGGGCCTTTGGATTGGGTGGGGTTAAATACAGATTTCGGTCTGAAAGAAGTGTGTTGTATTGGCACAGTGGGCTGAGAATATTGGGACCATGCTACCAGGTCATCATCCTCATTGATATTCCATAGTTCACATAAATCAAGAATAGCTTGTTGGTCCACTGAATTATCCAATGAGAATAGCGGATCATCGGACACAGAAGTAGCTGTAGTGGGGTTTTTTTTGTCTTTAATATTGAAGTGTCTTCTAAGTGTGAGGTCACGAATAAATTTATTTAAATCCTTAAATAAGGTAAATGGGTTAGGAAGAGTGGTGGGGGCAAAATTAAGACCTCGAGATAACAATGAAGTTTCATATTCATTGAGAGTATAGGAGGATAAATTAAAAATTTTTTAAAAATTTTTATAGTTTCCGCACTTTGAGTGGGCAGGATAATTCTGGAATTACGATGTCCCCCTCGTCTGCCTCTTCTACGTTTTTTCTTTTGGATTGGAATGGGGTTAGGCTGGATGAGGGGAAATTTTGCGCCCAGCTATGCTAACCTGACCATGGGACTGTGGGAGACCAGGTGTGTTTGGGAAAATAATCCCTTCTCTGCACACCTGGTCTTCTACGGTCGTTACATAGATGACATTATTATCATCTGGGACGGCCCCCCTAGTTCTGTGCAAGAATTCATTGCCCATTG
The DNA here is from genome assembly GCA_037953035.1 of Aquarana catesbeiana. Classification (NCBI taxonomy): domain Eukaryota; kingdom Metazoa; phylum Chordata; class Amphibia; order Anura; family Ranidae; genus Aquarana; species Aquarana catesbeiana. The sequence continues at coordinate 2,112,491 of JBBHAA010000837.1, forward strand.
CAACAATAACTCTTTTGGCTTATCATTTACATCGACCATGGATCCCGAATCAATATGCTTTCTAGATTTGGAACTGTTCCACATAAATGACCAGATTGTAACAAAAAATTTTACCAAACCCACTGCTGGAAATTCTTTTTTACATTTTTCCAGTTGCCATCACCCCAGGTGGGTCAATAACATACCCAAGAGCCAGTTCCATCGGCTCAGGAGAAATTGTACCAGACTGGAAGATTATAGTTCTCAATGTACCATTCTTTCTAAAAAGTTCACAGATAAGGGTTATCCCCTTAGTACCATCAACGAAGCAGCCTCCTTCTATCTGACTGACACTTTACCCAACCCCAAGGCCCAGAAAACAGAACCTACCACTAGATTTATCACCCAGTTCCATTCTAGTCATAAAAGAATGGAACGGATCATTAAAAAACATTGGTCGATTCTAGCTCAAGATCCTCACCTAGCACCTTCCTTACCCGCTGTTCCTCAGTTTGCTTATCGGAGGGCTCCCAATGTCAAGACTAAGATTGCTCCCAGCAAAATCCCAGTTCAGAAAATATCATCTACATCTAAACAACTTACTCTTATTCCATTGTTAGGCATGTACCGATGCAAGAAAGCATTATGTCTTACTTGCCCCCATGTCACACATGGTCAGAAATCTTTCTACACCAATGGGAACCAATATATCCTAAAATCATTTTTCAATTGTTCCACCACCTATGTCATATATTGCATTTCCTGTCCCTGCGGGCTGTTGTATGTAGGCAGAACCATCAGGACCCTACGGGCCAGGTTTGGGGAACACAGAAGAGCAGTACAGGCCAATAATCCCCTATATAGTACCGCTCGTCATTTTACCACCCATCATCAACAAAATATTGCAGACCTAAATGTGTGGGTTATCGAATCTATACCAGATCAATTCACTCCTGCAGAAAGATTCCAGCGCCTCTGCAGGCAAGAAACTTTCTGGATCTTTACTTTAAACAGTTTGGCACCTAATGGTCTCAACGAAGATATAGAGATCAATACAGTCATTTAGTTCAGTATGACCTAGTTTTAGGACTTATGCAAGTTCCTATTTCCCCTCTTATCATCATTTTCTCATTTATCATTACTTCATTTCATGTCATTCCCTTCCTTACTGCTACCTACTATTATTACTTTCCTCTCACTTTGGCCATACCCTTCCAGTCTATAGCCATATTCAGTTTCTGCTACCTTTGGGTATTTTTCTCCTACTCTGTTCTGAATTCATTAACAATAATATTTCCATCATGTGTGTTGTGTGTGTACATGGGGGTGTATACATACAAACACACAAGTTCATCGACAGGTTTTTAGGTTTTCATAATTTCTTATTTTTTAAGGTTACTATATTCCTCCATTTGTATGTAGATGTCCCCTTTTTTTAGGTGTAGTCAATATGTATGTTTCCTACATTTACACATGTGTGACTATTATAGCCCATATACAGTTTTTAATCAACTGCTCCCCTTTTAGGTTTCACTTTTTTTATATATATATTTTTTTATATATATTTCTCGCTCAGATCTTTTTCCCATTTTTTCTCTTTCTTCTTTTTCCACTCATTATTATTATTTTATTATTTCTATTATAATAATTTTATATATATATATATATATATATATATATATATATATATATATATATATATATTTCTATATGTATATATTTTTTTCTTCTCTCTTTTTTATTACCAAGGTTTTTCTTTATTTCTTCCAACAACAATTTTTTATAATTTTCTTATATTATTCATTTATTTATTATTTTTACTTTATATTTTATTTCATATATTTTTTATATATTTTTGTATATTTTTAATATATTTTTTTGAATTTTATTTATTTTTGAATTTTCCTTATTTTATTTTATTTATTCATCCTTTTCCGTATTTCTTTTTCTTTTTCTTTTCTTTCTACCCTTTTTTTATATCTCACTTTCACATTTTTCTGGTGTTTTTGAACTCATTTTCTTCATCTCATTGTTATTGTATTTAGTATATCGTGTTTTGTTTTTAGCTGTTGCCTAGTTACTGACTCCATAGCTCCCATAAAAGGACACCTGTTGTATTAGCCTATCGGATCTGAAGAAAATGCGGAAGCATTGAAACGCGTCATCCAACACGTCCATACGTCACTTCCGCTTTGTTGGTTCCTGGACTAAGTGCCTTGCGTTCCACGCTTGTCTTCCAGTTCCTGTCTACTGCGACGGCTCTGGCTCTCCATGTCCACTTAGACGCTGGTTGTCTTTGCGGACACCTCCATCGTTTTGCAGCCCAGCACCCAGCGATGACCCCGGTGACTACTTGCACATCCTAACGTGGACAGCGCTTCCAGGAGAACCTGCACCATGCACTTTGCCCACATCTGAGGAGGACGTCCCTGGACCCATTACTTGTCCTTGCCTTAACCTATTTCATCTTTGTGAGTAGCCATTTGGCTGTTTGTCCGTTTATAATTATCTCATTAAAGTTTCATGATACTGCACTTAGATTGGCGCTTCTTGCTGTTTTTTACATTGTTTTTTTAGAGTTGCCTGCTTCCACTCTCAAGTGAGCTGCCGCTGGTGCTTTTTATCAGATCTTTAATTTCAGTGACTTTTATATATATATATATATATATATATATATATATATATATATATATATATATATATATATATATATATATATATATATATATATATATATATATATATACATACAATTTTTCTATATATATATAATTTTATTGACTATCACACCCTGGATGTTTTTTCACATTTACTTTGGACTCTTTATATGCATGTTTGTATGTTCTAGCGCCATTTATCCTTTTATGTCTTATCTAGCCAAATTAAGGAATGTGATAATTTTTCTAGTTGAAATGCAATAATATCTCTGGAAATTAACTGGTTGTAGATGTAGGCACCAAGGCTGTAATGCTGATTCTGTGGGTTACTGACCTGGAGAAAGCATGCAGGATCGACTCTTCATATTTCCCTGCTGTAAGCTTGTTTCAAATCGGTATATTACAAGGTAGACTACCCAAGACTGGCGAGACATTCTTGGAACCCGCACTTTTTAAAGTTCAGGACAGTATTGACCGTTACAATATTTTATACCAGGTGTGGCCAACTGTGGCCTTGCCGCTGTTGCGAAATTACAGCTCTCATCTTGCCTCTGCTTCTGGGAGTCATGCTTGTAACTGTCTTGCAATGTCTCATGGAACATGTAGTTCCACAACAGCTATAGGGCCACAGTTGCTCACCCCTAACCTTTTGGCCTTGCATGTTTGTGTTTTTTTGCATGCAACTGTATTTTGGAATATTGCTTATCAAATAACATGTAAAATATTTTATAGCAAATTGTTAAATATTAATGGTAAAAGCAAATGCTAAATTAAAATTCTGATTCCCTTAGTCATTTGTTGTTGTTGTTTTTTTCTGCAGATTTGTCATAATGACCTTGGGGTCATATACCCTTGGATGGGCCTTTACATTTTTATTGTGTTTTGTATTATTTAATGGTGCTTGGGGTAAGTGCTTTTTTTGTGTTGTCTGTTGCATGTGTTGAATTATATATTTTTCTTATGAAGATGGAATACAGGGAGGAAAATGGTTCCAGCAACAAGTTTCTGACGAAGACCCACCCACATGACTGGGTGTTTAACCTCTGTCCACTCACAGACAAGTGGGTGGTTAAAAATCCAAACCAAAATCCTGCTCTACCACCAGAGCCTCATTACTCATGGCTTACCACAGGGCTCAAAATTTCAAGTCCTGAGCTACTAGCCAGGTCTTAAGGGTTACTCGCCACCAGTTGCCCTACCCTGCCCTACCCCTAATTCCGCCCCTAAACATGCCCTCATAAATGATGTCATGAAATTACATCTAAATGTTTTATGCAGAATTAAGTTACAAAAATAAATATTAACAACTTTATCAGTGCCCATCGGTGCAACCTCACCTGTGCTCATCGAAGCTGCTTCACCTGTGCCCAACAATGCAGCCTACCTGTGTCTATCAATGCCGCTTCACCTGTGCCCAACAGTGCAACCTGTGTCCACCAATGTCGCTTCACCTGTGCTCAACAATGCAGCCTACCTGTGTCCATCAATGCCAATTCACCTGTGCCCAACAATGCAGCCTACCTGTTCCCAGCAATGCCACCTCACCTGTGGCCAACTATGCAGCCTCACCTGTGGCCAACTATGCAGCCTCACCTGTGGCCAACTATGCAGCCTCACCTGTGGCCAACTATGCAGCCTCACCTGTGCAGGAGAAGAGAGAGGAGAGGAAGAGGATTGGCTGGATCATCAGAGATCCGAGAAACATCGCTGTAACAGCTTTCATTTGAATTGCTGTGTGTTCCCGCCGCTCGCTGTCACATACAAGCCCACTTCCTGGCCCTGAACCTTTGATACACGGCACACGTCCCGGCATTGGACGGGTGATCTGTCTATCAAAGTACCCGGGCCAGGAGGTGGGGCTGTTTGTGACAGCGAGTGCGGGAACACTAGGCAATTCTAATGAAAGCTGTTACAGCGATGTTCCTCTGCGCACTTATGATCCCGCCACCTGCTCTCCTCTCTCTTCTCCGGGGTGATTGCTGGGAGAACGGCTCCCATTCAACCATGCCATCTCGCCCCTCCTCACCACTTCGAGGCAGCCCACGCTCGCCAGCCCTCATTTTCCACTCGGCGAGTGGAAAAATTTGAGGGCTGACTTGCCACATCTATTGTTGGCTCACTCCACCTGAATTGAACACTACCATCAAATCCTCACTTATAGTTGCTCTATAATAATTTAGAACTCTTTTTGTCCTTCACAATATGTAGTGGACCTCCTATTCACTCTCTAAATCTGTAGTCCACGTTATGTTGCGGGTACATGTGTGTTTTGAAAGTTTCCTTGTCAAAAGAAGTTTATTGAGTATACAATATTATAAAGATACATAAAGTAAGTTTACAAGGATCTATAAAGTAAGCTCATTGTTTTACAGTAGGGTTTATATAGATAAATATCATGAAATTTCAAATATTAATCATTGGGTTCACGTAAACCTAAATTAAAGATATATATCATTTCCTTAGTTACTTTTGTAGGTATTTAAATGATTTATACCTACTATACATATTGTTTACAGGTAGAGTGTATATAGGTCAAATAAATTCTGATAATGAGCTTTAATCGTAAGGTTTTGAAAGTTTCCAACTCAAGTATTCTTTGCAACCATACTGCAGAGAATGTACAGGAGCAGTACAAATGGTTTGCCAGCCTACTGGGGTGGACGCAGTTGTTTAGTACAAAATGTGCACCGTATTACCTTGAATAAGTTACTTCTCTGCATATCTGCTCTTCTGCAGTGCTTGCAACAAAAGTGAGTACACCCCTAAGTGAAAATGTCCAAATTGGGCCCAAAGTGTCAATATTTTGTGTGGCCACCATTATTTTCCAGCACTGCCTTAACCCTCTTGGGCATGGAGTTCACCAGAGCTTCACAGGTTGCCACTGGAGTCCTCTTCCTCTCCTCCATGACGACATCACGGAGCTGGTGGATGTTGGAGACCTTGCGCTCCTCCACCTTCTGGGGAGCTATAGCTCAATGAGGGAACCATGAATGCCAACATGTACTGTGACTTACTGAAGTAGAGCATGATCCCCTCCCTTTGGAGACTGGGCCGCAGGGCAGTATTCCAACATAACAACCCCAAACACACCTCCAAGACGACCACTGCCTTGCTAAAGAAGCTGAGGGTAAAGGTGACGGACTGGCCAAGCATGTCTCCAGACCTAAACCCTATTGAGCATCTGTGGGGCATGCTCAAATGTTAGGTGGAAGAGTGCAAGGTCCCTAACATCCACCAGCTCCGTGATGTTGTCTTGGAGTAGAGGAAGAGGACTCCAGTGGCAACCTGTGAAGCTCTGGTGAACTCCATGCCCAAGAGGGTTAAGGAAGTGCTGGAAAATAATGGTGGCCACACAAAATATTGACACTTTGGGGCCAATTTTGACATTTTCACTTAGGGGTGTACTCACTTTTGTTGCCAGCGGTTTAGACAATAATGGCTGTGTATTGAGTTATTTTGAGAGGACAGCAAATTTACACTGTTATACAAGCTGTACACTCAGTACTTTACATTGTAGCAAAGTGTAATTTCTTCAGTCACAGGCATCACTAAGGGGTGTAGATTCAGGCTTGAGCCCCGAATCTGGTGCCCATAGCTCCGAGTCTAGGGTTGCCACCTGTCCGCCTGTGTAGTATGGTGGTGTGGTAAGATAGCTGGAGAGAAGCATGTGTGTTCTCCTCCCTCCAGCCTGCAGGGGGTGGCAGAGAACTGGCACAGCTCAGTGTGTCAGCGTGGGACTGCAGGGAGGGGAGTGATGCATGGTCAATCTCTGTATATTGAGGCTCCGTGAGTGATCGTAATTCTTCTTCCCCAAGCATTGCCTGTAGAAGCCCCTTGTGTGTCTGATGCTTCCTGTACCCTGACTCTCACCACCTTTGGATTCTTCTAGTCTGATCTTCCTGCTAAGTTTAACTGTCTGCTGTGTGAGATCTCTCTCTCACCCTCTTATCTCATTATTCCCTCTGTAAGTGCTGAGCTGCCTCTTGACCCCCCTGTGCCTGGCATCTTCTAAAAGCTGTCTCTTTTCAAAGTGAACAGTCAGCCCCCACTGCAATAATGTTTTACAAGGATTATGTAAACATTGTGAAGTAATGGAAGGTGTCAGATGCCATTTTTTTCCATTCCAGGCAGAAAAGGTGCACCCTGCCTTATGAATGTTTGTTTATAGCAGGGATAGATATGGTGATTTTAAAGTCAGCAGAAATCAGAAAATCTCTTGGTGTATGTACAATTCACCATCACAAGGGACAAAGCAGAGCTGAAATAGCTGAATGCAGAATTCACTAATGTGTGAGATGTCTGCAAAATGAAATCATCCTCCACCATGATTGAGAATAGACTGGGGAATAACTGGGTGCTGTGCTCTGCCCATATCCTAATCCTCGGGTCTCCCTGCTGGATGCTGTGCTCTGCCCACATCATAATCATCTGGTCTCCTTGCTGGGTGCTGTGTTCTGCCCACATCCTAATCCTCTGGTCTCCTTGCTGGGTGCTGTGCTCTTCCCACATCCTAATCCTCTGGTCTCCCTGCTGGGTGTTGTGCTCTGCCCACATCCTAATCCTCTGGTCTCCCTGCTGGGTGCTGTGCTCTTCCCACATCCTAATCCTCTGGTCTCCCTGCTGGGTGTTGTGTTCTGCCCACATCCTAATCCTCTGGTCTCCCTGCTGGGTGCTGTGCTCTGCCCACATCCTTATCCTCTGGTCTCCCTGCTGGGTGCTGTGCTCTGCCAACATCCTAATCCTCAGGTCCCCAGATCTTTTGTAGACCTAGCAACGCCCCTGTCTTCAGTGTTGTCACATGAAAAGATAGAATAAAATATTTACAAAAATGTGAGGGGTGTACTTACTTTTGTGAGATACTGTATGTAATCTTTGAGGGTTCTGAGTAATTTTATAGCAACAAAATTATGATTTTTACATGTAGGAGTAGGAGTGCCGGAATTGGCTTGGGCTGGAAGTGGAATCCTCCACCTTCCATGCATTACTATAATTGCTCCCAAGATGGACCAGGACAACTGAGTCATGTCCACCCCCTCCTAGTGTTATGTTTACCTGGTCCACTACATGCTGAACTCTGGCAATATGGAGACAGCAAACCATTTTTTGAGATGATCCTGGCAATTTTGTTTCCATCTCCCTGATAATAAAATGATCCCTAATTAGCACTTCTTCCCTAGGTCATCCTCAGAGGCGGCTCTCTAATTAGGCAAATTAGGCGGTTGCCTAAGGCCTCGCGGCCGCCTAGTTTGCCTAATTATAGAGCTGTGTTGATGGCGGATCCCCCCCGCCATCAGCACAGTGCTGAGTCCGCTCACCGCTACATGGAGAGATAGGGGGCTGTTTACCGGGTGATCGGAGCTCACTGACAGCTTCGGATCACAACCAGGGAGAGCCGCTCAGAGCCAGCACTGACACTTCCACCCTTCCCTCACAAGCAGGAAAGGAGACAGAGCTGCTAATGCTGCTGCTCCTCCTCCTTCCGCCCACTTCTCTTGTCTGCCCCGCTGACCTATCGGGGGATGAAGCCAGTGTCAGACCAAGTCCCGAACTTCCGGCACTCCGCTCCACTCAATGAGGATTCTTAGCTGTGCCAGTCTGTTGTCATCGATCTCTGGTTCCTCCGCTCGGCACCTCTCTCCCCACCCGCCTTGGTGACCCTTTTTGCATCTGCCGCTGTATACACAGTGAGGAGAAATCTTTAGAACTGCTCCACCTTTCAGCTCTGCCCCCCAACTTCGGCTCTCACACCTTGCTTGCAGCGGTATCTGATTCCTGCCGGTAAGGCAATATAAATGGAGATCTTAAAGCGGGCAGGGGGTGCTGCTATAAGGGGGGTCTCTATGATCTCTGGAGATCTCTAAGGAAGGGGGGGCACTGATATAAGGGGACTGTGAACGAATAGGGGTCTCTAGGGGGGGTACTCTGATGTAAGGGGTATCCTTTCTCATTCCTTCATTGACGGACACAGCACTTTAATCTTGACCTTAGGGTTATATCGCCACCTTTAGGAGAGGACTAGGCAGAACACAGGGCGGGGGGCGGTCCTACTGGCTATAACCCCTCACTCTGCTCCCAGCAGCTCAGTTTTTTTCTGCCTAGTCTAGGAGAAGGACCTGGCTCCCTGTGGGGACCAGTGGTCTTTGCAAATTTTTGCTATTTTTGTTTTTTCTTCCTGTGATCTACAATCGCACATGACCGGGCTACTGCTGTCCGGGTCACAGTGTTGCCATGGCCGACAGCCACTCCGTACTATGTGGGAGATGGGTCTGTCCGTGGAGTGCGTCCAGCTGTCCCTGCAGGAGGGGTAAGTATGGTTCCACCTGTTTAGGCAGGATGGAGCAGCTGGGCACTCTCTGGGGGGGGGGGGGTCGATTTGGGGGTTTCTCCCTCCCTTTCCTCTCTCCCTGCCTCTTTCCCTCCTCCCCATCCAAAAGGGGCACTGCATGGCTGGGCGTAGGGGGTGCGGAGCACTTACCTGGCCCGGGGGTCCTCCGGCCTGGCAGGGGGTTGTGCTGTCGTTTTTTTCCCCTCGTTTTTCCCTTCGTTTTTTACCTTTGCCGCCATACAGGGGGAATGGTCGCCACGGGAACCCGCTGCCGTTTTCCTGTAGCCGTGGCCATTTTCTTGGAGCGCGGCGGCCATTTTCCCTGCGTTTTTTGACGCTTTTGTCTGTGGCGGCCATTTTCTTGTAGCCACGGGGGACGGTTTCTGTTAGTTCTCTAGCGCTGGGCGGCTGTTTGAGCCAGGAACAGCGCGAAACTGACACAACACCTCGTGGTTTGGACGCCGGCAGAGGGGAGAACGGACAGCAGCACAGCACAATGCCTTGGTCAGGGTGGTGAGTCCTGCGGGAGGCCCCTCAGTCTGTGGCAGCTAGGAGGGTAGGCATTTTTTGTCTCTTGCCTTAGGTCCCGGGTGACAGGCGAGAGTGGGTCAAACATGGCGTCGGATGCTGGCGCTTCTTTCCCAGACACCCCTGTGATAGTAACCGGTTCCCCTGCACCTGTGGGGCCCATAGACTCTCTGTCGGCGGTCCTGGAATCATTTGTTTCCAGGGTAGAAGCAGGGTGCGGGCGCAAGGTGGGTAAAAAACGCCCCTATCCCCCGTCTTCCAGGGAAAGCTCTGATTCACACTCGGGCACCGCTGTGGCAGGCGGCCCCTGTTCTGACGCTTCAGAGGTTGCAAACCATCACCCTTCGGACAGTGGGGAGGAAGCCTCCGTGTCCGTTTCAGCACAGGAAAAAGCGCTAGTGAGAGCACTTATCCGGGCGGTGCGGGATACCTTAAAGATGGAGGATACGACTGGGGCCTCTACAGATGTGTCCGTCCCTTTTGGGTCCCACAAGCCGGTCCGCACTGCTACGGTGTTTCCCTACCTAACTTATTTTGATAAGTTTATCTACGAGGAGAGGGAACGCCCGCAGCGTGCATTTTCAGTCCCAAGGCGAATGGCGGTGTGTTACCCCTTTGAGGAGAGTTTTCTGAAAAAAATGGACATCTCGGTGTCGGGACGAGGAAGAAAGGACCACCACTTGGTATTCTATGCCTTCCTGTGTTAAAGTTTCGTATGTATAACAGACATCCATTCAGATATCTCTTGATTAATGCTTTTGTCTTTCATTGTAAAATCTCAATAAAAATATTGAAATATAAAAATGGGTCGTGGATGGGTATTCCAGCATGACAATGACCAAAAACACACGGCCAAGGCAGCAAAAGGAATGGCTCAAGAAGAAGCACATTAAATTCCTGGAGTGGCCTAGCCAGTCTCCAGATCTTATTGCCATAGAAAATATGTGGAGGGAGCTGAAGGTTCAAGTTGCCAAATGTCAACCTCAAAACCTTAATGACATGGAGAGGATCTGCAAAGAGGAGTGGGAGAAAATCCCTCCTGAGATGTGTGCAAACCTGGTGGTAAGCTACAAGAAACGTCTGACCTCTGTGATTGACATCAAGGGTTTTGTCACCAAGTACCAAGTCATGTTTTGCGAAGGGGTCAAATACTTATTTCACTCATTAAAATGCAAATCAATTTTTACTTTTTTGAAATGTGTTTTTCTAGATATTTTTGTTTTTCTGTCTCTCACTGTTAAAATAAACCTACCATTAAAATAAAAAATGGACATCTCCTCCGGTCGTTGACCCCCCGGTATCTAGGTTAAATAAGGTGACCACGATTCCAGTGGAATGGTCCCCCTCTTTCAAGGACCGTGCCGACAGAAGGGCCAAGGCGGTTGCCAGGTCCATGTTTACAGTGGTGGGGTCGGCGCTTCGCCGGGGTTAGCCACGGCTCTGGTGTCAAACACTAACTGAATGGGCTAAGTTGTTGCACCGTGAGTTGGGGAAGGAGCAGGTTTCCCCAATCTGTGTGGAACTGGCAGACCAGTTGGTGCACGGCCTTAAGTATATTTGTGATGCGGCCCTGGATATGGCCCCTTTGCTTTCTAGAGCCTCGGTATCAGCAGTAGTGCTGCGTTGGCTGATTTGGCTCAAGTATTGGTCTGCGGACCAGACATCTAAGAAAGCGCTGGCGGAGTTGCCCTTTGGCGCCTCGCTGGATGACATTATTAAAAATGTTACTAGGGGAAAGAGTACTTTGCTCTCACAGTCCAGAAAGGGTAAGGAGCCACGCCGTAGGCAGGGGCTCTCTTTTTCCGCTCAGAAGCGGCTTTTTCGTCCGCCCGTGTCGGTGGGTAAGCGTTCCCAGTCCAACAAGGTGCCCGCTGAGGGACAAAAGCGTCCCTGGTATCACAAGCCGAACAAGCCTGCAAACAAATCAGCTTCCGCATGAAGGTTCACCCCCACCTGACTCTCGGGTGGGGGGTCGCCTTCGGGAGTTTGCAGACCGGTGGACTTCTCTTCTTTCTGACCAGTGGGTCTGCGAGCTGGTTTTGTCAGGCTACAAGATAGTTTCTTTCTTGTCCGCCAGACAGGTTTTTTCCCTCCAACCTTCATCTCCTTCCAGCTCGTCGGGAGGCCCTGTTTGGGCAGTACAGGACTTACTACTGCTTGGGGTGATAGTGCCTGTACCGACATCAGAAAGGTTTCAGGGATTCTACTCCAATCTGTTTGTAATCCCGAAGGAGGAAGGGGTCCATCCGGTCCTGGATCTCAAGGCCCTCAATTGTTTTGTGAAGGTTCGGAGGTTCAGGATGGAATCGGTTCGTTCCGTGATGTTGCTGCTGACCCAGCGCCTAGAGTACTTGGGGTTGATTCTGGACTCCTCAAAGGTGAGAGACTTTCTTCCTTCAAGCAAGCTTCAGACTCTCCAATCCGCGGTGCGGTTACTGATGTCCCGCAGGTGGTCACTGCGTTTTTGCATGCGAGTTCTGGGCCTCATGGTAGCCACTTTCGAGGCGGTACCGTATGATCAATTCCACACTCGAGTCTTGCAGAAAGAGATTCTGTCCAAATGGGACAAGTCTCCGACATCCCTGGATTGTCAAATCTGGGTGAGCCAGCTAGCCAGGGCTTCGCTTCTCTGGTGGCTGAGGTCCCCGGCCTTTTGGTCCGGGAAAATGTTCCTTCCTCTTCATTGGACGGTGATCACAACGGACGTGAGCCTGACTGGCTGGGGGGGGAATTTAGGGCATCCAGTCGGCCCAGGGTCGCTGGGCGCAGGAAGAATCCCGCCTGCCGATCAATGTGCTGGAGCTGCGGGCGATCAGGTGGTGTCTCTCCACATGGTCGCAGAGGCTGCAGGGTCATCCGGTCAGGATCCAGTCGGACAACGCCACAGCGGTGGCGTATGTCAATCATCAGGGAGGGACAAGGAGCTCAGCGGCGGCGCTGGAGGTCTCCCACATCCTACAGTGGGCAGAGCGGCGCGTGCCGGCTCTGTCAGCCGTGTACATTCCGGGCGTAGAAAACTGGCAGGCGGACTACCTCAGTCATCAGTTGCTGGACCAGGGGGAATGGTCACTGCATCCGGAAGTGTTTCGGCTCATTTGCCTACGGTGGGGCATGCCGGATGTGGATCTCCTGGCCTCTCTGCTCAATTGGAAGGTGCAGAGGTTTGTGGCCAGGTCAAAGGATCCCTGGGCGGTTGCGTCAGATGCGTTGGTGGCCCCATGGGGGCATTATCAGCTAATTTATGCCTTTCCCCCCTCTCAGGCTCCTCCCTCGCCTGCTGCGCAGAGTGGAGGCCGAGGGGATTCCGGTGATTCTGATTGCCCCAGATTGGCCTTTGACGTCCTTGGTACGCCGACATAGTACGAATGGTGGCGGATCTTCCTTGGCGGCTGCCGGTGCAGGAGGACCTTCTGTCTCAAGGTCAGATTCTCCACCCTGCTTTACCATCGCTGGCTTTAACAGCATGGCTGTTGAAAGCCAGGTGCTGAGGGACTGACGGCTGTCGGCTTCGGTAATTTCCATTATGCTAAGGGCGGAAGATTTATCATCACACCTGGAAGGCCTACGTTTGTTCAGGGGGTTCGGCACGTGGCCCCTCCGGTACACCCGCCGCTGCCCCCGTGGGATCTGAATTTGGTGCTCTTGGTGCTTCAGAAACCGCCATTTGAAAACATTAGGGAGATCCCTTTTTTGACGCTCTCTCAGAAAGTAGTCTTTCTAGTGGCTATTACATCTGCAAGGCGGGTTTCTGAGTTGGTGGCCTTGTCATGCAAGTCTCCCTATTTTATCCTCCACAAGGATAAAACGGTGCTGCGTCCGCAGCCCTCTTATCTTACAAAGGTTGTTTCGGCCTTTCATCTAAATGAGAACATTGTGCTTCCGTCCTTATGTCCTTGGCCGTCGCATCCCAAGGAGGTCGCTTTACACTCTATGAATGTGGTCTGGGCTCTGCTATGGCTCCTTTTCGGAGGTCGGACTCTGTTTGTCTCGGTGGCTGGTCCGAAGAAGGGCCTGGCGGGCTCGTCGGCCACCATTTCTCGGTGGCATAGACAGATTGTTGTTCAGGCTTATGCCATAAGGGGGCGTGCGCCTCCCTTTCCCTTCACGGCTCATTCTACCAGGGCAATTGGTGCTTCCTGGGCTTTCCGGCATCAAGCGTCCGTTTCACAGCTGTGTAAGGCGGCTACCTGGTCGTCAGTACACACTTTTACCAAATTTTAAAAGGTCGATGTGGGCGCATTTTCGGATGCAAGCTTCGGCCGCAAGGTTTTGCAGGCGGCCATCTGAGGTTCCGGCTCCTCTGATGGGGAGTTCTTTTTGTTGTGGGTGGAGTTTTTCTCTGTGTTCCCACCCCTCATTTTTGGCACTGCTTGGGGACGTCCCTAATGTCAAGATTAAAGTGCTGTGTCCGTCAATGAACGAAAGAGAAAATGGGATTTTTGTACTTACCGTAAAATTCCTTTCTCAAAGTTCATTGACGGACACGGCACCCACCCCTCCTATTTATGTTTGTACTGCTTTTTGACGAACTCAGCTGCTGGGAGTAGAGTGAGGAGTTATAGCCAGTAGGACTGCCTCCTGGGCGGTACTGTGCTTGTTTTTTTGTGTTCTGCCTAGTCCTCTCCTAAAGGTGGCGATCTAACCCTAAGGTCAAGATTAAAGTGCTGTGTCCGTCAATGAACTTCAGAGAAAGGGATTTCACGGTAAGTACAAAAATCCCATTTTCCTTCCGCTCCCCCTGTACCGTGCCCACCTATCCTCCCTCCCTGTGCTGTGCCCTCCTGCTCCCTCCTTTACTTTACTCTCTTGTCCTGTGCCCACTTACCCTCCCCCCATACTGTACCCTCCTGCCCCCTGTACTGTGCCCACTTACCCTCCCCCCTGTGCTGTGCCCACTCACCCTCCCATTGTACTGTACCCTCCTGCCCCCTGTACTGCGCCCACTTACCCTGTCCCCTGTACTGTGGCCACTTATCCTCTCCCCCTGTTCTGTGCCCTCCTGCTCCCTTGGTACTGTACCCTCCTACCCCCTGTACTGTGCCCACTTATCCTCCACCTGTGCTGTGCCCTCCTGCTCCCCCTGTACTGTACCCTCCTGCCTCCTGTACTGTGCCCACTTGTGCTCCCCCTGTGCTATGCCTTCCTGCTCCCCCTGTACTGTACCCTCCTGCCCCTTGTATTGTGCCTACTTGCCCTCCTCCCTGTGCTGTGCCCTCCTGCTCCCCCTGTACTGTACCCTCCTGCCCCCTGTACTGTGCCCACTTACCCTCCCCCCGTGCTGTGCCTTCCTGCTCCCCCTGTACTGTACCCTCCTGCTCCCTTGGTACTGTACCCACTTACCCTGTCCCCTGTACTGTGCCCACTTACCCTCCCCCTGTACTTTACCCTCCCCCTGTACTTTACCCTCCTACCCCCTGTACTGTGCCCACTTATCCTCCCCCTGTGCTGTGCCCTCCTGCCCCCTGTACTGTGCCCACTTACCCTCCCCCCGTGCTGTGCCCTCCTGCTCCCCCTGTACTGTACCCTCCTGCCCCCTGTACTATGCCCACTTATGCTCCCCCTGTGCTATGCCTTCCTGCTCCCCCTGTACTGTACCCTCCTGCCCCTTGTACTGTGCCTACTTACCCTCCTCCCTGTGCTGTGCCCCCCTGCTCCCCCTGTACTGTACCCTCCTGCCCCCTGTACTATGGCCACTTGCCCTCCCCCTGTACTGTTACAAGAGTGATACGCTATCTGCTTTATGCTTTGCTCTGTATAATGCGTGGTACATTATATACTTCAGACTGCTAATCATTACAGTATAGTCATACTGATAGAACCTTGAAATGGTTGTAAACCCTTACAGATACACAGTGAAGTGACTGGCCACAGGTAATACAGAAAGATGAAACAAATCCTCCTACACAAGTTGTACCTGTATATATGCAATCTTCTCTTGCCTACATCTGTTCAAAGTGCAGAATTTACACAGCTTGCCTGAGCTTTCTGAAAGCAGTGGGCAGGAATGCAAGAGAGCCCAGTGATGAGAGCTGGTTGGAGGGAAGAGACACCCACCGCACACAGGAACAGAGCTAAGGCTGTCAATCAGACTGTGCTGGAGATCCCTCCCTATTACGGATATCATAGCAACAAAGCAGCAGAAAGAAATGACACTTAGTGCTCTAGATAGAGACAAGTACACACTATAAAGGGATAATCTTGGTTCACATTTTATGTCAGGGGTTTTCCACCACTTTAATCATATAGTACAGGATACGCTCTTCCATTTAGTTCAAACAATAAAAAAAAACACACACACACACCCACAAAGAAAACCTCCATACCCACAGTTGATCCAGAGTAAGGCAAAAAAACAAAACACTGCATGATCTAATTCATTCATTCCAGTGGGAAAAAAAATTTCTTCATGAACTCACATGAGGCAATTGGATATTTCCTGGATTAACTGCCCCTGGCATTATTACCTCTAAATATTAGTATCTAGTTATACTTTGTGCATTTAGGAATGCATGTAGCTCTTTTTTAAAACAATCTACTGAGCTGGCCAAAACCAGTTCTTGAGGGAGTTTTTTCATTTCTTTACTGTGAAGAAGCCTTTTTGTATGTGAAGGTAAATCTCTTTTCCTCCAGTCAAACTGCGTCCCTCCAGCTCTTGCGGAACTACAAGTCCCAGCATGCCTTTGCCTTTTGGGAGTCATGCTTATAACTGTCAGCCTGGCAATGCCTCGAGGGACTTGTAGTTCTGCAACAGGTGAAGGGATGCAGTTTTATACCCATGCTTCAGATGTAAAGCGGAGAACTCGTGTCCTCTGTAATGACCTGAGAGTGAATAACTCTACACCAAATTCACTATTTGGGCCACTTATGTACAGTATTTATGCATTTTGATAATATCCCCCCACCCTTCCCCTGTCCTCAATAGAGAATAAATTCAGTTCAGCTAATCTGTCCTCATAGCTGAGCTCCTCCACACCTCTTATTAGTTTGGTTGCCCTTCTCTACACTTTCTCCAGTTCTCCGATATCCTTTTTGTGAACTGGTGCCCAAAATTGAGCTGCATATTCCAGATGAGATTCTACTAATGATTTGTACAGAGGCACAATTAATGCTCTCCCTGCTAGTACTTTGCTAGCTTTAGAAACTGCAGCTTGGTATTGCATGATATTAAGTGTATGATCTATCAGAACAACCAGATCCTTCACCCCCCATTGTTCTCCTAGAATATATGATTCTACATGGTTCACTGAGAAATCTTTCTTAGTTTAACTACTTTTTTTATTTTATGTTATCTTATCTTTTCAACTCCTCACTGCCTTCTATTGCCATAAATAGAAGCAGTGCATCTGGATCGGTACAACCTTGGGAGCCGTACCCAGACCCCATGCTGTGGAGACGACCTGTATTGTTGACTTTAGGCACTGAATCCTGAATGGACTCTCAACTTGACGCTTTGTGCAACATGTGTAGTCAGCCATAGGGTGCTAAACAGATCAAGGGCTGTGGTCCATGCCTATACCCACAATGTTGGGTGAAGCCTGGACTTTGTATACAGTCTAGCTTCATAAACAGTTTAGACCTGGTCATCCTGTATGCTTCTGATTGTTACTTTTATATACCTGGGTGATATTTGAATAGTATTCACTATGGTGGAAACTTTTCAAATTTGACACTAAAAACTTAACCACTGTACCCAAGGGGCTCTACTAACATTTGATAGTCTGAAACATCGCTTCCCAATTCTTCAGATATTTGCATCTTCATCATGCATGTTGTAGGGAATTTCGGCTTCTAAGACCACCCAGGTAGGTTCAGGTAATGCAGGAAGACCTCCGTAGACCCCCAGACCTGGAGATATCAATAATGTGACACAGGAGACAGGTTTGCTTGGCCACTTAAAGATATCTAATTTGCAATGCTCAAAAATACAGTATTTATGCAGTTGAGGGGATGGGAGGAGTTTTACTAAACTTATACATGTCATTGAAATGAAAATAGGTTCAGTTAATATTTACCTATTAGCTGGTGTTATAAGCCAAAATCTTGCATCACTTTCACTATAAGAGTATATATGTATTCCTAAACAGATGTTGAGGGAAGTATTTATCTTATCAAGAACAAACATAAGCTAGGACAAACTCCACATTCTAGCTATATTTAAATTTATATGTAACCCTGAGAAGGCTTTCTATAGATAACAGCTTAAAGATGATGTGGGTTTCAGTTGAAACTCATTTTTGAGTTTTCTCAATTTTCCTGTAAAACACAAGATGGTGTCTTAGAATTAAAATGGAGTCCCTCATGATATGTGCTATGTTCTTTACACATATCACTCTCAATTTGGAGCCTCCTCGATTGATGTGGTAACATCTGATCTGGAAAGTATGTGCCAGGATGAGTTGATGTCATTGTCTGTGTTGTATAATTGCACTCCTGCCCTCAGTACATGTTGGCATGGAGTCTCTTTGGTCTAGTGGCAGATGGAAGCTCCAGACATTGATGATATTGATGAGGATTGGGAAGATTTATGGGATTACCCTTTTTCACAACTGGTAGCTTGCAGAGATAGACTGATTCTTTTCAAGTTGTTACACAAGGTTTATTTAACACCCCATAGGTTACACAGAATATACAATGAGGTTTCCCCCCAATGTTGGTGTTGTGCGTTTAAAGCCTGCTGGCTTTAGGCATATCTTCTGGACCTGCTCAAAAAATCAAACTTTCTGATTTGAAATCACCCGATTTTTACTTTTTTGCCTCTTTAACTACTATTGAGGTCTCATTGAGTGTTGAGGAGTGTTTACTTGGCCTGATGGACCCCCTGGCCTTCTGACGGGCACTCAGGACTCTCATTGGTTTATTGCTCTTTTATGCTCATAAGGCCATTACCCTCAAATAGAAGTCCAAAGTCCAGTGGAGGCCCCCACTTTAGAACTCTGGAAATCCTTAATTAACAAGGTAGTCCCCCCTATATAAATCAACATATACCTCTCGGGGTGTCCTTTAAAAGTTCCACAAAGACTGGGATCTTTGGCTTGACTCCCCCTCTACAGTCACATCGTAAAGGTACTGTTTTTTTCCCATAATTCTGTGAGCATTTGACCTCACTTATTATTTTAAGACCTGCAAGGTACCTGTATTGTTAATTAGTTAAGGGTGCTTAGTGTGCCCTTTTTGAATGCCTTATTTTTAGTCATGGAATGTTGTGGAGATGATCTGTCTTCTTTTTTTTTTTTTCCTTTTTACGATTCCCTAACCTCATCCTTTTATATAGCACTGATTGGCTGTACAGGCTATGACTTTTGTTTTGTTTGGTACTACGTTGAGCCTTAGAATGCCCCAAGTCTTTTTTTTTTTGTACTTTATACATTTCCTAAAAACAATAAAAAGAATTTAAATAAATAAGCAAATAAAAATGTAACCACTCAGAGCTTAGTCTCAGGTGGATCACCAGGTGTGATATTGCATAATAGGACACAGTTTGCTGCCACTTCTGACTAGAGCCCTTATAGGTTACTTGGCTGCTTCCTTCTACCCTTTTTCAACAAATACTTGCTACAGGACAGTCTACATCTGGGTTGCTGCATTCTCCTTCTGCACATGCTTGCCCTATATCCTGCACCTTACTCTGAGTACCCCACAGGACAAGGCCCTCACAGGTAGCTTTGGCGGAGACCAGGCAAAAGGGAACCATGACAAAGCCATAGGCAAACATGCTCTGCCGAAGGCCCGCATGACACTCAGTCTCCAAGTGACGATGCACTCATTGCACTGGAGCAGAAGTCGGCTCTTAGACTGATCTCTGCATCTGATTCTAGCTACATTTCAGGCACTCAACTAGCAGCCTTTTTGACAAAGGTGAAATTTCACACCAGGCCTCAGTAGCCCAGTCATGTAAGGCCATCACCTGGTCCTGTGTTCATACCTTCTGGATGTTCTACCAGGTGGATGTCCAATCTTCTGCAGATGCAGGTTTCGGCCATAGGGTTGTTGCACTGACATTTTGAAGTTGGGTCATCTTCTGACATTTTAATGTTGGGCCTGTTGGCACAATTCTGTATGCCTAGTTGGCTACTCATTTATTGCTTGGGATCATCCCAAGGTTTATGAATACTTTTCTTGTGTTCTATACTGTAAGATTAAGATAAGAAGAGGGATTTTGACTTGCCTGTATATTCTAGATCTTGGAGTACAGTACTGGGCACAGGCTACCCCATCTTCCATTCTTTGGTTACTCTATATTGCTTGCTACAAAACTGTGGACTCACAAAGTGGGGTTGGGGTATAGTGGAGGAGCTCAGGGGGTATGCCCTAGAAAGCTTTGCCAGTGTCCAATCATCTGAAGGTACAAGCCTATAACCCAGGGTCTATGAATACTTGGCTTGTTTCCTGTACTCTACTCCATGATATGGAATTTACAGGTAAGTCCAAATTCTTTTTACCACCACTAGGAATACTTTTAGTAAATTATAATTCCACCACGTTTAGTAAATACACACACTTTTGTTAGACAATTTTGGTGGTACTTTTTTTTTTTAAGCTGCTTTCGTATCCATTTTATTATATGAGTAGATGGATAGGCAGCCTCATAGATTGCAAAGGGGTGTAATCTTGGACAGGTTTTACATCATGTTGGGAATCTGGTATTCTTGAGGTAAACCACTTTATGCTTTTGGGCACCTGACTGAAAGGCCACAGGTGTCTATTTAGCCTTTAAAAGGCTGCTGGAACCAGCCAAGTGGAGACGTTTAGCTCTTGTTAGTCAACAAGCTAATCCTGTTTTGTGTTTTCTCCAAAATGGGAAGATTTGGAGGAAAATGTATGCGTAAAGAAAAAAACACAGAAAACTTAGCTTGTTTCACAGCTCCCTTTCATTTACAGTATACTTTATTTTGAACTGTCAGATAAGGAATAAACCACTGCTGTGATGATCTGAAAATCATTATATGGCCACTCCCACATCTTATAGGCTAGGTGTACGCTAACAGCAGTGCTTGCCACTCCTTTGAAAAGTGATCTGCAGTGGATAGCTTTTCAGAGGTGTTTGACAAGCGGTGAGGAGTCGATATATCACCTCCTCAGTACTTGTTTTAACTTTGCAAATTCTGCATTTGCATTTCATGCAGTTGCAAGATGGTTTTGGCACAGCCCTATTTGCATGGGTTGTTTTCGTCTACAGTGCTGCATGCCAAATGCAGCAGATGGGATAATTTTTGCCATGGCATGTGTGTACCTCTATCCCAATTGCCTTTGCATATTTGGAGAGGCAGTTGGGGAAACTGTATAAATGTCTCAACTGCGTAATTTTACCACCCCCCAACCACAAGTGTAAAATAGCCCTCAATATTTCTTGTTACAAATTATGTAAAAATCATAAACTACAAAATGTGAGTCAAAGGGGTATTTGTGCTTCAGCACAACTTTTAAATAAGATCCCGTTTGTTCAAATTTCTAGCTTCCATGCTTTTTAAATAGTTTTTCCACTATACTTCATGACAGCAAAGCTGAGAGAGATTGCCTATTTTGTGTGTTGGGAAATAGTGAGTGAATACATTAAAAGCCAGATCACCAGCCCAATCTGTGTGTTTTCCTGTCCCTCACTATGGCAAAAGCAGAGAAAGAGCTGCTATGATGACCTCAGTTAGGGGTCCTTGGTTCCCTGTGCATTCCCTTACTTAATCTTTTTCTTCCCCTCTCAGGTTAACCTCCAGGAAAAGGGTATAGAATGGGGTTTGGGTGGCAGAGACCCAGTTAGAGAATAGAGTAAGCAGTCTGGGGATTTGGGGAATGAGTGACTTTGAAAGGAAAAGAAGAACAGTGTTCAACTAAGTCCCTTCAAATTAATACTCAAACTCACTGCACCCCCTATCCCAATAGTAAAAATAAAAATTTGGTCTACATCTGTTAGGTCTATTATTGGTGATGAAAACTGACCTGCTGCTGGACAGTATGATACTGTTATATCATTTACAGCAGGGGTCAGCAACCCGTTGATCACGGGCAGATGACAGGTAGATCATGTTCACGTTCCTGCCTTCCCAACCCTCAAGATCACCTCCCTAGCTTCCAGAGCAGTTCAGGGAAAATGAGCTCAGACTTGTTCGGACACATTCCCGAACTTGCTTAAAGTAGTAGTAAAACCACTTGTAAAGTCCCTCCAATCCCCTCTGTTAAATAATGCCATGTTCCCTAGTGTGTGAAAATTATACTGTGTACCGTATTCCATAGTGCTGATCAGCACTCACGTGACCGCCTGGCTCTCTCCTCTCTCAGGCAGTGGAACGGGCCAAGAACTCCCTCTGATGTCAGCCGGGAGCTAGAGAGGAGGAGAGAGCCAGGTGGTTTTGTAAACGCCGATTGGCGCTATGGAATAGGGTACAAAGCTGCTTTTTTTTTTTTTTTTTTTTTTAAATCTCACATACTGGGGAACATAGCATTATCTAACAGAAGGGATTGGATAGACTTTACACTGTTATTCTATTATCAGCAGGGGAGAATCGGGGAGCTGAGAGGCAGGGAGCGGGGGGAGAGGACAGAGGAGAGCTGCGGATGATGGAGGCACGTAAACTGACCACGGTGTCATGGTTTGGCAGCCTTGGTAAACCGTGGTCAGCTTGCAGAGGCAAGGGCAGAACCAGGCAGGGTCAGCCAGGTATTTTAGGTGATAAAGGGTGCCAAATTACACCACAAGCAGTGTGCTGTATGAACATGCTTTAACCCCTTTGCACCTAAGGGCAAAACAAATCTAAATGCCTAAGCTCAATTTAGTGACTTTGACATGTGTTAGTAAAACCGTACATATCATCACAACTTCTTTGTGCATCCATGTAGATTATACCATTTTTTTTCAGGACAAATTGGGCTTTCATTTGGTGGTAAATGGTAATGGATATCTCTTGCTTTTTTTTTTTTCTTCTATTATCTAAGGAAAACTGGCCCAAAACAATAATAAAATTATATTTTTAAAAAAAATTTAGCTGTATATTTCTTGGTACTACCATACTAGCAAAGAACAAAAAATAAATTCTTCTCCTCCTGACGATTGCATTGATGCCACATGTGTGTATGTTAGAGGTTGTATGTACCCGTAGTACAGCCCAAAAACAATAATGCGCATTTTGGGTTTTTTTATCCTACCTTAAACACACTGACACTGATACTAATTTAAAAAAAAAAAAAAAAATTCTGCCCCCACCAAAAAAAACAGACTCCGACCTTTGACCCAAACACTAACCCTGGCACTGACCTAGATCAAACCTTGATCTAGATATTATTTCTTTTTTTATTATTATTTAATTCATTTTTTTAAACTCACTTTTTTTTCTGTGAAAGGACAGAGTGATACAATGCATCGCTCTCCTCCAGTCACACAAAGGAAAAAAAAAAAAACAAGGGTGCGGGCTTCACAGTGACTGATCACTATGAGAGCCAATCAGAGGCTATCACAGCAATCAGGTGACCCAGAATTAGGAGTTCCAGGTCCCGAACGTTACTATGGGGCCCAGGGCTCATGATGAGTCTCTGTGTTGGGAGCACACCGTTCGGCGCGCTCCCAGCCCAAATGGAGGTATGCAAATTTGCGCCCCCACGGTAAAAAAGCCTAGTGCAGTGGGGCTGAATATTTGTATGACGTCGGCGTGAAGGGGTTAAAGAAACTGGATCTATTTTTTCTGTTACAAACACTTTAACCACTTGCCGACCGCCCGCCATTAAACGGCGGCAAAATGGCTCCCGTGCGCAAATCGCCGTAGCTGTACGGCGGGCACATTAAGGGGTATAGGGGGCGCGCACGCCTGCTGCCTCACTTAGGAGCTGATGCGCGTGCTCGGCAGCCCCGATGTCCGCCAGGCACACCCAATCGCTCCTGACAGAGCCAGAATGGGGATTTGTGTGTGTAAACACACAAATCCCTGTTCTGTCAGGGGTGAGGAGATAGATCTGTTGTTCCTAATGCTTAGGAACAAAGATCGGTCTCCTCCCCCAGTCAGTCCCATCCCCCACAGTTAGAACACACAGTGAGGGAACGCATTTTACCCCTTAATTGCCCCCTAATGTTAACCCCTTCCCTACCAGTGACATTTATACAGTAATCAGTGGCTATTTTTAGCTCTGATCACTGTGTAAATGTCAGTGGTCCCAAAAAAGTGTCAAGTGTCCAATCTGTCCACCGCAATGTCGCAGTCCCGATGAAAATCGCAGCTCGCCACCATTACTAGTAAAAAAAAAAAAAAAAAATGCCATAAGTCTATCCCCTATTTTGTAGATGCTATAACTTTTGCGCAAAGCAATCAATATTGACATTGTGTGAGGAGGGACTCTGCTGGGGGCACTTGGTGTAAGGAGGAACTCTGCTGGGAGCACCTGATGTAAGGAGCGACTCTACTGGGGGCACCTGATGTAAGGAGGGACTCTGATGGAGAAACCTGATGGCATCTGGTGGCAGGCGATGTGGCAGATGACACACTCCGGGCTTCCACTGGTTCTGCATTATGGTGAGTTGAACTATTTCATTTCATATTACAATGTAATAGAAATCAGTGTCAACCTGACCATTAGGGACGCCTGGGCGCCACCCCATCTCTCCAGCCACCCCCTATAAGACTAATGGATAGATTCAAAAAGCTTTAAGCTTTTTCAGGTGTGAGCCTGATTGTCTATGCGCCACACCCTTTCCTGTGCTTTAGCAAGAGTCACCTCAGAGGGGAGGGGGGAAGGGGATTTGCACAGCCTTATCAGCTTTTCAGATTTATGCTTGTTTAAACATAACATGTATCCCCCCCCTTCTCCAGCTGTTGACTTAGATAGTCCGCCTGCCAATTTTCTACTCCAGGAAAGAAAACTGCCGATAGGGATGGGACATTCCTTTCTGCCCAAGATAGGATAAGGTTCACCTCTCTCTGAGCTGAGAGACTCTTGGTGCCCCCTTGGTGATTGATATAGGCCACAGCCATGGCATTGTCGGATTGAATCCAAACTGGACAATTCTTTAACCTGGAGGTCCAGGTTTTCAGAGCCAGATACACTGCCTGAATCTCTAGGATGTTGATGGGCAGGGCTCTTTCGAGTTTTGACCACTGTCCCTGGACAGTCATCTCCTCTAGTACCGCTCCCCAGCCTGAGAGGCTGGCATCTGTCGTTACTACTTTCTAGATTATTGATCTGAAGGATTTCGCCTAAGTAATCCAGCCTTCTTACTGGTTTTAAGGAAGACTTCTCTAGGTTGAGGATCCAACTGAGACTTTCCAGGTAACTGGTTGTAATGCGTACGCTTTGCCTTAAGCAAGTCACTGACTGGTCTATTAACAAAAGATCGTCTAGGTACGCCAACACCGTTATGCCCTGTGCCCTCAACCTGGCTAGAGGTGGGGCCAGTATTTTTGTGAATACCCGTGGTGCTGTGGCTAGCCCGAAGGGTAAGGCCGCGAACTGTTTCTTCTTTGGGTTCCTTGAAACCTTCACTACCAGTGCATGCGTTTCCAGTCCACACATTACTAGAGAAGCTTATTTATACCGAATGGGATCATCCGGATAAGCATTTTCTCCCTCCAAAGAGATTCTCAGTTCTCTATCCTATGGAGGAAAAATTCACCAAAAAATGGATAGTTCCAGCAGTAGATGCTGCGATTTCCAGTGTGAATAAAAGTTTAACTTGTCCAGTGGACAATGCACAAATGTTAAAGGATCCAACAGATACAATTCCTGTTAAATTCCTCTTTTTCATTAGCAGGTACTGTTGCTCAGCCTGCAATTGCAGCTATAGGCATCTGTCAGTCCGTAGCCTCCCTGACGGTATTCCCGAGTGTGGCTGGGGGTAAATTTCAGCACCATTAGCGGTAACCCCGAGCCACACTCGGGATTGCATTGCAGGATCCTGGTGCGGTATACTTACCTTGTCCCCAGGATCCTGCGATGTCCCCCCGTGGTGTCTGCAGGCTCTGTCCTTCCCCCGAAGCCTCTCTGTGCCAGGCTTCGTTCCCTGCGATCGTCGCGACGCATGGGGCGGAGCCTGGCGGCAAATTAAAAAAAATGTAAAAATCATAACACATACAGTACTGTAATCTTACAGATTCATGAAATCATTTCACATCCCTTTTGTCCCCAGTGCTGCGTCCAATGCCCCGCATGCAGTTTTATATGATATATATATACTGTTCTTTCTGCCTGGAAACTTGAGATTGTCCATAGCAACCAAAAAGTGTCCCTTTTACGTCAAAAGTGGCTTTAGACCAGCTAGAAAACAACGATAGTAAATTAGAACACTTGCAGAATTGAGCGATAGTGAATCGTGGGGAAATTTATTTAGTATATTATAATTTATGATTTTGGGTTTTAAACGTCATCATACCCGGGATATCTACTAGACTTTTGTTTGGACAGATTTAATTGTGTTACTGTTAAGAATTACAGGCCTACAATATAAAACGCCAAATTTCCATGCAAAATAATTGTACCACTTTCAGCACCTAAAATCTGACATGATCATACCGCCAGGGAGGTTAAAAGACCAGTTCACAGAGGGCCTTAATGAGCTCCCTGCACAACAGGCCAGTGAGTTTGCAGATTTACCAAAAGCATTATGTTTTGCCATAGATGTTATAAAGGATTCTATTCACCAGGCTTCTCGCCTTGCACTTGTGCTAGTACACAAGCGTAGGACCCTTTGGCTAAAGGGTTGGTCTGCCGAAGCACCCTGCAAAAACCTATTGTCTAGTTTCCCATTTAATGGGGAGCGACTATTTGGCGATGATTTGGATAAATATATCCAGACAATGTTCAGTGGAAAAAGTACTCTTTTTCCAGTCAAAAGAAAGTATAAACGTCCTTCATTTAAACAGACTCTCTCTCCTGCGCCAAGCGCATCCGCCTCTAAGCAGTGGCGATGGCCACCATCAGATTCCAGAGGAAAATCTCAGGGTCAAGCCCAGGCTCAAAAGAAGACCTGGAACCGCAAGACTACAAAGCAGAATACTAAGACCTCTTCATGAAGAGGCGTCTCCCCTCACCACGGTGGGGGGAAGACTTCTGCATTTCGCAGAAGTCTGGCAGAGGGAAACTAAGGACAGATGGGCTCTCTCCACAGTGACTCTAGGATACAAATTAGAGTTTCAGGAGTTTCCACCATCTCACTTTCTAAAGTCAAACGTTCCCAAGGATCCAAGGAAAAGACAATCCCTGTTTCAAGCATTAGGTAAGGGGTAATCATACAGATCCCCACAGAAGAACAAGGTTTAGGTTTCTATTCAAACCTGTTTACGGTACCAAAACTGAATGGAGATGTCAGGCCCATTCTGGATCTAAAAAATCTAAATCTGTTCCTAAAAATTCGCTCATTTTGAATGGAGTTGATCAGGTCAGTGGTCTCCATCCTACAAGGCGGAGAACTTCTGGCGTCCATCGACATCATGGATTCATATCTGCATGTCCATATATTTCCCGCTCACCAAAGGTTTCTGCGATTCGAAGTGGAACAACGGCACTTTCAGTTTGCGGCCTTACCCTTCGGGCTAGCCACAGCACCACGGGTATTCACAAAAATACTGGCCCCACCTCTAGCCAGGTTGAGGGCACAGGGCATAACGGTGTTGGCATACCTATACGATCTATTGTTAATAGACCAGTCAGTGACTCGCTTAAGGCAAAGCGTACGCATTACAACCAGTTACCTGGAAAGTCTCAGTTGGATCCTCAACCTAGAGAAGTCTTCCTTAAAACCAGTAAGAAGGCTGGATTACTTAGGCCTGATTATAGATACGGCCCAGAAAAGGGTGTTCTTGCCTCCAGCAAAGATCAGCTCCATACAAGAGCTGGTACGGATGGTCAGGTCAAAAGCAAATCCTTCAACTCGCCTTTGCATGAGGTTGTTAGGAAAGATGGTAGCTTCGTTCGAAGCAATCCCCTATGCCCAGTTCCATTCAAGACTGTTGCAAAACAGAATCCTCTCTGCTTGGAACAAGACGATCCAAGCTTTGGACTTGCCAATGCGACTGTCCCCAAGAGTGTCTCAAAGCCTCAGTTGGTGGTTATGTAGCCAGAGTTTGCTGAAGGCGAAATCCTTCAGATCAATAATCTAGAAAGTAGTAACGACAGATGCGAGCCTCTCAGGCTGGGGAAGGGTACTAGAGGAGACGACTGTCCAGGGACAGTGGTCAAAACTCGAAAGAGCCCTGCCCATCAACATCCTAGAGATTCGGGCAGTGTATCTGGCTCTGAAAACCTGGGCCTCCGGGTTAAAGAATTGTCCAGTCCGGATTCAACCCGACAATGCCACGGCTGTGGCCTATATCAATCACCAAGGGGGCACCAGGAGTCTCTCAGCTCAGAGAGAGGTGAACCTTATGCTAACTTGGGCAGAAAGGAATGTCCCATCCCTATCGGCAGTTTTCATTCCGGGAGTAGAAAATTGGCAGGCGGACTATCTAAGTCAACAGCAGTTATTCCCAGGGGAATGATCTCTTCACCCCGAAGTATTTCAGACTGTTTGCCAAAGATGGGGGACTCTGGACATAGATCTTCTAGCATCCAGATTCAATATTTAGTCAGTCAACTTTGTGTCCAGAACAAGGGATCCACTCGCACACGGAACAGATGCGCTGGTAACTCCGTGGGATCAGTTTTAACTGAGCTACGCTTTTCCCCCGATTCAGTTGCTGCCTTGACTTCTTTGCAAGATCAAGCTGGAAAGAAAGCCGGTAATGGTAGCACCAGCATGGCCCAGAAGGTCATGGTACGCAGAGATCGTAAAGATGGCAGTGGAGGGTCCTTGACGTCTCCCACTAAGGCCAGACCTGCTATCGCAGGGGCCAATATTCCATCCTACTTTACGAATGCTAAATTTAACGGCTTGGCTATTAAAACCCACATTCTGAAGAAGCGTGGGCTTTCCAGGTCTGTTATCTCAATTTTAATCAATGCAAGTAAACCAGTTTCCAGAGCTGTATATTATAGAGTTTGGAAAGCTTATGTTTCCTGGTGTGAATCCAAGGGTTGACACCCTCGGAGATATATTCTAGGCAGAATCCTTGCCTTTCTACAATTGGGTGTAGAGATGAAGTTGGCCCTAAATACTATTAAGGGCCAAGTTTCAGCCTTATCGGTTTTATTTCAAAGACCGCTTGCTACGCATTCTTTAGTCCGGGGTGATGCGGATTAATCCGACAGTTAAATCACCTTTAACCCCTTGGGACTTGAATTTAGTTTTGTCAGTGTTACAAAAACCGCCATTTGAACCATTACAGCATGTTCCCTTAGTCCTTCTGACTAGGAAGCTGATATTTTTTGGTTGCTATATCCTCAGCAAGGAGGGTTTCAGAATTGGCTGCTCTTTCCTGTAAAGAGCCATATTTGAATATTCATGAGGACAGAGTGGTGTTATGCCCTCGTCCAGGCTTTTTGGCAAAAGTGGTTTTAGGCTTTCATCTGAATGAAGATATTGTCCTGCCATCGTTTTTCCCAAAACCATGTTTCAGGGAAGAAAAGTCATTACATTGTCTTGATGTAGTGAGAGCAGTGAAAATCTATTTAAAGAAAACTGCTCAGATTCGTAAGACTAATGTCTTATTTATTCTGCCAGGGGTCCTAAAAAAGGACAGGCAGCGTTGAAATCCACTGTTGCTAAATGGATTTGGCAAGTTATAATTCAAACTTATGATTTAATGGGTAAGATTCCCCCTATTGAAGTTAAGGTGCACTCTACCAGAGCAGTTAGTGCTTCTTGGGCAGTGCGTCACCAGGCCTCAACTTGGTCTTCAGTCCATACATTCACAAAATTTTACCAAGTGGATGTAAGAAGGAATGAGGATATCGCCATCGGGCACAGTGTGCTGCAGGCTGCAGTATAAGTCCTCAAGGTCTGGGGGGTGCCCTACGGGTTGTGTCTCCCTCCCCTCAAGTAGCATTGCTATGGGACGTCCCACTAAGTAAATACTTAAGGCTCTGTGTCCTATGATGTACGATAAAGAAATTAGGATTTTTAAAACGGCTTACCTGTAAAATCCTTTTCTTGGAGTACATCATAGGACACAGAGGTGCCGCCCCTCTTTTTATGGGGTGTAAGTATATTGCTTATATTGCTTGGCTACAAAAACTGAGGTACTCCTGGAAGGAGGAGGGGTTATATAGGGGAGTCAACTTCCTGTATTGGGTGTGCCAGTGTCAACACCTGAAGGTAGCTATAACCCACTAAGTAAATACTTAAGGCTCTGTGTCCTATGATGTACTCCAAGAAAAGGATTTTACAGCCTAAGCTGTTTTAAAAATCCTATTCTCTTTCTTTCTTTCTTTCTTTCTTTCTTTCTTTCTTTCTTTCTTTCTTTCTTTCTTTCTTTCTTTCTTTCTTTCTTTCTTTCTTTCTTTCTTTCTTTCTTTCTTTCTTTCTTTCTTTCTTTCTTTCTTTCTTTCTTTCTTTCTTTCTTTCTTTCTTTCTTTCTTTCTTTCTTTCTTTCTTTCTTTCTTTCCTCGTTCATCTCAGACTCGAACCACGCCCCTTTAAGCCACACCCAGTATTTAATTTAAGCCATGCCAGTTTTTTTTTTCCCCCCGCAAGTCACGCCTACAAACAAATCCCCCGCCTCCTAATTATAATAAGACTCTGCCTACAGACAAAAAAGTGTCCCTATAAATGATTTCACAATGTTGGCTGGCAGCTATGCATTCAGCTTACCAGAACCTGTAGAGGTAGACACCATGGGTGTAACAAGCCCAGGATAAGTGGATCTCTCCCTCTATTTTGCGAACACACTACAGCCTGGATCACAACAGCTCTTGTCCAGTGGTCCTGCACTAGAGTTCTTGTCTTGCTGGTTATGGGCCACTGAGTAACATGATAACCAAACAAGATAAAACAAGGGCTCTTATAGTGTACTAAAAAGCTTTATTTAAAAGGTATGTATATCCAGCACTAAATCAACAGCTAAAAACACTTGGAAGCTACCGCTGCTTGACTAGACAGCAGCATGTCTCGTCAGTAAGCTCAAAATTCCACCCCGGAAGGCCAAAGGTTGCCTACCCCTGCTCTATAGTATCTTACTACTTGTAGAAAAACACCTGCTTGTGTTCTTTGTCCCTCTTGTGCTCTTCACGAAAACATATATTATGCACGCACATGTAATAATGATGTGAAAAACGCATTAATCAAAGAGGTGGCAGCCTATTCTTCCACATGGACAGCACCCCACAGGTTGGAATTCTCTTCAAACCTGGTGGAATGCAGCCAATGGGTAATAAGCCAGGAAGTATCACACCAGGAAAGCTGTGCTCTGGCCTTAAGTAAGGCACGAGCTTGGGAGTTGTGGTGGACCGCACAGAAAGGAACGGAGTGGATGGACTGCCCTGATGACAACAATCATCATGTAGGGAGTGTAGTAATGCGTTTCAGAGTGGGAAGCCCCTTTTTCAAGTTAGACCATACACAGAACTAATTGATTATATAGGCAAAGAGGGGAAATGGCCATCTTTGCCATGAGAATGGCGGTTACAGTGCTCCTAGGGAAACCATTGTCAACAACTCAGCAGGCATGATTAATAAAAAACACTGTGATGCAATGTCGTGGAGCAAACAAAGCATTTGCAGGAACAAGGAACAAAAAATACATAAACAATATAGTAGACATAATAGCATATGAGAATGTAATAACAGAAATACACAGATCTATTTAACCATTTTACCTCCGGGAGGTTTTACTCCCTTCACGACTATTTTTTGCTATTTAGCACTATGCTAGTTTAACTGGCAATTGCGTCGTCATGCAACACTGTACCCAAATTCAATTTATATAATTTTTAAAAATGTTTTGCTATATAGAGTAAATGAAAAAATACAGAACATTGTGGGGGGGGGGGGGGGAATGAAATTTTCTTCTTTCTGTTATAAAAATATCCAATAAAATCAAATTTCTTCAAAAATTTAGGCCAAAATGTATTCTGCTACATGTTTTTGGTTAAAAAAAAACAAATCCCAATAAGTGCATATTAATTGGTTTTTGTGAAAGTTGTATTGTCTACAAACTATGGTATTTATATTGATTAATCCTGATGCAGTGACAGCCTATCTCAGGTCCTTAAACACTTCATGCGAAATGACGTACCTGTACCTTGGTACCGTTTTTTAGAGCTGGCGGACGGCTTTCTAGTGATAACAACTAATGCAGCCGCTCGCCCGTTATCACCCCCACCCCTTCTGCCGCTCCGCCTGAATCTCCCGTCCAACTGGGAGACACGGGTGACCCGCCGGAACATCTGCCGGCTGGCCAGAAACACGAACAAATCCGGAATCAGCTTTGACCGGGTCTCCGGTGTAAAAATCCGGAAGCGATGTCACCTCCGGTTTACTCGGCTGCCAATGGCTCAGTTTTTTTTAAAAATTCAGTATTCCAAAACGCAGATTTTGGAGTTTTGAATACCTTTAAGTGCAAAGGAGGGATTTGGGGTCTTTTAGACCCCAGATCCCTCAATATAGAGTACCTGTTGCTGCCTATTACTGTCACAAGGGATGTTTACATTTCTTGAGACAGTAATAAAAGTGATCAGATTTTTTTTTTTTTTAAAGGTACAGTATAAAAAAAATGTTATAAGAAATTTTTTTTTAAACATTTTTTTTTTTTTATATCAATAAGTTTTTATTGAGTATTTCAAGAAATGGATACAGAAAGGAAAAAAAATGGGAAATGGAGGAAAATTGGTAATATAACATAAAATAGGGTAGTAAGTGATATACATCTTATAATGATATACATTCAGAAGATACAATCGTACAAAAGGGTAGAGAGGTATAGTATTAGACCTACTGGTTCCGTTAATACGGTATAATCACCTCGAGTAACATGTAAGTTACAGCTTATAAGGCCATATAGACCAGGATTTGTCAAAGGTCGCACAATGTAATGAGTTTAGTGCAATGAGGCGTTCAAAGGTGTAGTTTCTGTTGACAGCTTTGACTATATCTTGCACATTCAGGGCTGTAGTGGATTTCCAGTTACAAAGAATCATTAACCTTGTCTCTAGTAATATGTGTGTCACTACAGGTCTGAAGTCCGGGGTCTGGGGGTGTAAGCATTCCCGTTATGGAGGAGATTAGTCTAAATATTTGATTCCATGTACTTTTAATTGTGGGGCAATGCCATAGCATGTGTAGTAAAGAACCTGTGTGCCCGCAGGCTCTCCAGCAAAGTGGTGAAGTGCCGGGAAAGAATTTTGCCATTCTATAAGGTGTGTAATGCCATCTATTGGCTAGTTTGATTGCTAGTTCCCAGTGTTTAACGCAATGAGATGCTTTATGTATTCCAGTAAATGCCTGTCGCCATTGTTCTGGTGAAAACTGTTTGCCCAAGTCGCCCTCCCATTTTGTCATTGCTGTAGTTTTGATGAAGATATTTTTATCTCTTATTTTGTGGTAGAAAAATGATATACCTTTATTGTTGTTGTTGGCGTTTGAGTAAAATTGCCATATTGCTGTCGGTATGTGGAGAGACGGTCTGGGGTGGGATTTAAGAAATCGCGTGATCCTCGTATACAGATATTTCTCTTTATTGGTGAGGTTGTATTGGGACATGACCTGGTCAAATGTCTTCAGTTGAGTTCCGTCATAGAGGTCCAGGATGTTATTTACACCTTTGGTCATTAAGTAAGTAACTTTCAGTAATGGAATCTTGGTTTCTAATAGCGTCATAGGTAGTGTGTATGGTAGTGCTTGATTATCCTGATGTTTTTGTTTGAGAAGGAATCTCCAAGCCTTCAATGAGATCTGCATAGGGGGAGTAAAAGCAGAAATTTTCCATGGTGACCACCCATCACTTAATAATAATATGGTTAAATCTTTTGTTGGGGCTAATGCCTTTTCAATGTCTACCCATAATGGTGGATCTTCTGTTTTGAACCATAATTTTGTCTGATCTAGTCGGACTGCCCAGTAGTAGTCATATAGGTCCACTAGGCCTGCCCCTCCTATTTTTTTATGGAATGTGAGGTTGTTTCTGGAGCATCTGGCTTTTTTACCATTCCATATGTATTTCCAACCCATTTTTGACATTTTGTGAATATAGTGGATAGGTATGTTGATTGGTAAGGAACGGAAAATATAAAGTATTTGAGGTAGCAGCATCATCTTATATGCTGTGATTCTACCAAACCAAGATATTTCTTTGGTAGACACGTGTTTGATTTGGGCTTCCAGTGTGGCCATCAGTGTTTGCATATTTGCTCCAACCAATGTGGAGGTTTTATTAGTAAGTGTAATACCGAGATATTTTATGCCATTTAAGCTCCATGTATAAGGCAGTGTTGTTTGTAGCATTGTGCGTTCGTGGGGTAGGACACCCAGGTCTAGTATTAAAGATTTATTAAAGTTGACTTTATAGTATGAGACTTTTCCAAATGTGCTAAGAATTGTGTGGGCCTGCGATAATGACGTGGCAGGATTTGTCAGGAGAAGGACTACATCGTCAGCGAAAAGGTTTATGGTATGCAGACTGGAGCCAAACTGGAAGCCCGTGATCAGGGGATGAGATCTTATAGTTTCAGCTAGGGGTTCAATCATTAAGTTAAAGACTGTTGGGGATAGGGGGCACCCCTGTCTTGTACCGTTGGTAATAGGGAATGGTTTGGATAAGAACCCAGAGGAGTAAACCTGTGCCAACGGTTGTGAGTATAACGCCATAATGGCTTGCAGTATGGGGCCTTGGAACCCAAATTTGGTAAGTGTCATTCTCATGTATGTCCAGTGGACTCTGTCGAACGCCTTCTCTGCGTCAATGGACAACAGCAGAGAAGGCGTTCGGGTTTTTACAGCAACATTCATTACATTTACAATTCTTCTGGTGGCGTCAGAGGTTTGTCTCCCCTTCACAAAGCCCATCTGGTCGCGTTTTATAATGCATGGTATTATATCTGTCAATCGTTTGGCTAACAATTTGGCATAGATTTTAATATCCGAGTTCAGGAGAGAAATAGGCCTGAAGTTCGCTGGTGTGATAGGGTCTTTGCCAGGTTTTGGTAGTGTTACTATATAAGCTTTCAACATGTCGTGGGGAAGGTGTGCTTTTTTTAAACATTTTAAAGCTCCCCCATCCCCGTGTGCTCCTGCACCGAAGAAAACGCATGTGTAAGTCGCACCCGCAAATGTAAATTATGTCCAAATCACACGTGAGGTATTGCCGCAATCTTCGGAGCGAGAGCAATAATTCTAGCAAAAGACTTCTTTTCTGTTACTCTAAACAGGTGACCGTTAATGTTCAATGCGTCAGCTATGGAGATTTTTTACGTACCGTAGTTTGTCCCCATTCCACGAGTGTGCGCAATTTTAAACTGTAACATGTTAGGTATCTTTTTACTCGGCATAACATCATCTTTTACATTAAACAAAAAAATTGGGCTAACTTTACTGTTTAATTTTTTTAATTCAGTGAAGTGTATTTTTTCCCCAAAAATTGCGTTTGAAAGACCACTGCGCAAATACAGTGTGACATAAAATATTGCAACGACCGCTATTTTATTCTCTGGAGTCTTTGCAAAAATAAACAAATAAATATATTTATATATACACAGTAGGGCTGAAATAACGAATCGATTAATCGACAACTAATCGATTATGAAATTAATCGATTACTATTTTCATAATCGATTAATCGGCCAGTAACATAATGGGGTTAAAAAAAAACTAAAATGAGCCCTTTATAGTACAAAAAGAGCAAATAATCGCTACTGTATATATTACTTTTACAGTTCTACAGTAAAAAAAGTGAGCAGCTTACAGTAGTGATTATCTGCCCTTTTTTTGTACTATAAAGGGCTAATTTTAGTTTTTTAAACCTTGTTATGATACTAAACGTCTTAGACCTGGTTCACACCTATGTGTTTTTTTTGGGGGGGGAAACGCACTACAGTTCATTTACTTGGTTTCCTATGGTACACGTTCATATCTATGCATTTTTCAGCCACTGCGTATTTGGAAAGGGACAGGGACTTTTTTTTTTTTTTTTTTTTTTTTATGCAAAATGTGCTTTTTTGGTTCTATATACTTCAATGGAGAAGGTGCAGAAAAGCATGTAATGCATTTTTGCAGCAATTTGTGTTTTTTAATCTGCCCAATAGCTATTGTCCAAACAAAATGCAAAAACGCAAATCGCAGCGAAATCATGTGCGCAAAATTCAAAAAGCACTGCAGAAACAGATCAAAAGCAAACTGCATAGGTGTGTACCGAGCCTTATGCTGGCCACATGGATACATTTTCAGACGAGAATAGTCATATGAAAAATCTTTGTACATTCGCCGAATGAAAGAATGTTGTTTGAAATTTTCACTTGTTTTTAACATTCTGTTTCTAAAATGAATGTAATTTCTGAACGAAAACCACATACACTGTCTGAAAATTCCTTTGACCAAGAAGTTTTCTATTTCCAAATTTTCCCGTCACTGGTTGAAAACGAACGGCGATTTGACCCCACTAATGATTAGAAAATCGAACGAACATTCTTAAAATGAAATTTTTTTGAAGGAAGACGTTTGTTTGTTTTGTTTATTGTTTTGTTTTTTTAATAAAAAAAATTGATCTGAGTCTGATATTTACCAGATTCACCCTTTAATAGTATATACAGTATATATCCTCTAATAGTATATACAGTATATCTCTCCTCTAATAGTATATACAGTATATCTCTCCTATAATGGTATATACAGTATATCTCTTCTGTCTGTTATTCTCAGAGTGGATTAGATATTTTGCTCCCTAACCATATAGTTGGTTATTTATATTTACCACTGCATAGAGATATTTAACCACTTAAGCCCCAGACCATTTGGCTGGCCAAAGAGCAGAGCACTTTTTGCGATTCGGCATTGCGTCACTTTAAATGACAATTGCGCGGTTGTGCAACGTGGCTCCCAAACAAAATTGACGTGTTTTTTTTCCCACAGATAGAGCTTTCTTTTGGTGGTATTAGATCACCTCTACGTTTTTTATTTTTGCGCTATAAACAAAAATAGAGCGACAATTTTGAAAATAACGCATTATTTTTTACTTTTTGCTATAATAAATATCTCCAAAAAAAAATATTAAAAAAAAGTTTTCCTCCGTTTAGGCCAATACGTATTCTTCTACATATTTTTGGTAAAAAAAATTGCAATAAGCGTTTATTGATTGGTTTGCGCAAAAGTTATAGCGTCTACAAAATAGGGGTTAGTTTTATGGCATTTTTATTTATATATATATATATATATATATATATATATATATATATATATATATATATATATATATATATATATATATATATATTTTTTTTTTTTTTAACTAGTAATGGCGGCGATCTGCGATTTTTATCGTGACTGCGACATTATGGTGGACACGGACAATTTTGAGACCTTTGTCATTTTTTGTTTACAATCGTTTTTATTGCAGAAAAATATAGTATCAGGGTGAACAAGTGTTGAGGGTACATGAGGTATAATGATAACTTATTCAGTAACAGCTCTACAATATAATACTAGCAAATATATCTCATTGTACAATTCAATCATAGAGCACCCAATAAATCATAACAATAAGAAACATAATGAGAGAAATCATACAAAAAAAGAAACAGAAAAGGGAAAAGAAATAGAAACACAATATCGTGATGAATGTGCATCCCATATATATCATCATAGCCTAAATTCCATGTTGGTGTTGTGAGATCCTACACCTGTGATCAGGAGGCTATGTCGCTATTAAAGGTACATTCTCATTCTGAGTCTATCTTTATTAAAACATAGACGCTTTTATTATGAGTCAGTTATTGGGGCGGAAGGATCATCTAGTCTATCACTTAGCAGGTGAGCCGTCCAAATGTTCCATTTACTATCAAATATGTGTATGGAGTCTAGGAGAGTATGGTGCACCAATTCCATAATCCTGATGGACTCCATACGCGAGATCACCTGTGACCAAGGTACCTGAGGACTTTTCCAGTTCAAGGCTATTGCCCATTGAA
The DNA here is from genome assembly GCA_037953035.1 of Aquarana catesbeiana. Lineage (NCBI taxonomy): Eukaryota > Metazoa > Chordata > Amphibia > Anura > Ranidae > Aquarana > Aquarana catesbeiana. The sequence goes on from JBBHAA010000837.1 coordinate 2,149,937, forward strand.
TAGCACTAAAAAGAGTGTGGAATAATTTCTGTAATGGGATGGGGACCTCCGGGAGTTCTGCGAAAAGCAGACACATTGGAGAGGTTAGTGTAATCGAGATACCTGAGATAAGTGATATGAGAGACGTAGTCTTTTGCCATATAGTGTCCAGGGCTTTACAACTCCAGAAAGTGTGCAACATCGTTCCCCTGTCCTGGCATCCTCTAAAACATGTGCCAGGCACCAGGGGATAGAATCTGTGAAGACGATCAGGAGTGTAATACCACCTGGTGTGAATTTTAAGAGTTGTCTCTTTAATAGATATAGATCTCGTGCATTTGTGCATATTAACTATCATATCCCGCCAGTCCTCCGCAGAGAACTCTTGGGCCATCTCTGTTTCCCACTCCTCCATTGCCTTAGATTTTTGAGGAGAGTTAAGGTCATTAAGGTGTCTATATAGAATGGAAATAGTCCCTCTATCTCTTGATGCTTCTCCACACAGCGACTCAAACGTGGTCTTAGACAAGTCCACTCCACCCGAGATTAGTGCTGAGTAATAGTGTCTAATTTGTAGGTATTGGTGGAACTCAAATCGTCCCATATCTTGGGTTTGCTGCAGGTGAGTATAAGAGCAAAAGGAGGCGTTCTGCAGCAAGGATTCGAGGTTCACCAAGCCCCTAGTGATCCAACCATCGAATGATAATTTGGACAAGAAGGCCGGGAGGAAGGACGGCTCTCCTAGAAAGGAGGACAATAGGGGTCTATCTGATTGTAACTTAAATTTCTTGGAATAAAGGGACCAAAGGTACAGTGACTGACCTACAATAGAGTTGAGTGGGGTGATATCCTTTGGGGTTATAGAGCGAGACCATAATATACCTGAAAGATGGTACGGTGCAATCGAGATCCGCTCAAACTGCAGCCATGGTATGGAGGTGGGGGGGGTATGCCATTGTGCCAGTTGAGTGAGGCGAGATGCCAGATAGTACTTCCAAAGGTCTGGGCAACCCAATCCCCCACTCTTCTGTGTTCTGTACATCATTAGTCTTCCTATTCGGGGTTTTTTGTTTTGCCATACAAACTTGAGCAGAGTCGACTGCACCATCATCAGGGAGGAGCGGGGAACATATAGAGGTAGTGATCTAAATAGGAATAATAGCTTTGGAAGGATATTCATTTTAATTGCTTGAATCCTACCTAGAAATGATATGCGGTATGAGGACCACTGATTTAAGAGAATTTTAACTTTAGTGAAAGCCGGGGGATAATTTAAGGAGTATATTTGTTTGAGAGAGGGGGCCAGTTTAATGCCTAGATATTGTAAGGAGGTGTGGTTCCATGTGAATTTGAATTTGTCTTGGAGTGTAGATAATAAATGTTGTGGAAGGTGGATGGGCATCGCAGTACATTTGCTAGGATTGATTCCAAGGCCTGTTAAGTTTTGGAAGGAATTCAGAGTGGACATAAGGTTGGGGAGGGAGATCAGTGGGTCCGAGATAAATAAAAGTACATCGTCCGCATAGAGGCTAAGTTTAAATTCTTGGTTCCCTTTTATGTACCCCTTAATGTTTTGGTTAGTGGAGATGGACCTAGACAGGGGCTCCATGGCGAGTGCAAATAATAAAGGGGAGAGGGGACACCCCTGTCTTGTACCACACTTCAGCGAAAAATAGTCTGAATTACACCCCGGCAGCTTTATGCGAGTCTTAGGATGATGGTACAGGGCTTTAAAGCCTTTTAGAAATGCCCCCCTAAATCCAAATTTTAGCAATACTGTGTCTAGATAGGACCACATAACGCTGTCAAATGCTTTGTTTATATCTAGACTTAGGAGTAGTACCTGATTTGAGCGCACATGAGCGTCCTGCACAATGTTGGTAGCCAAGCGAATATTATCTGTGATCTGTCTCGATGGGATGAAACCGGTTTGGTCGGGAGAGATCAGAGACTGTATCACTTTAGCTAGTCTATCTGCCAAGAGCTTTCCAAATATTTTAAGGTCATTATTTATAACCGAAATGGGGCGAAAGTTTTGGGGGAGAGTATGATCTTTGTTCGGTTTAGGTATGAGGGACATGTTGGCCAGCAGCATTTCCTCAGGGAATTGCTTTCCTTCAAGGATCTGATTGTACATGTTAGTTAGTGTGGGTAGTAAAGAGTCCGCAAATTTTTTATAATAGACTGCTGAAAACCCGTCTGGGCCTGGGGCCTTAGATAGCTTAAGGGAGGATATGATTGAAGCCACTTCCTCTGAAGAACAAGGAGCATTGAGGATATCAAGATGCTCCTCAGTCAACTGGGGAAGCAAGAGAGTATCTAACCATGAATGCACTGGTGGGGAACGAGAGGGATCTGGGCCTGAGAATAGTTTCTGATAGAATGATGAAAAGATATTCAAAACCTGTTTTGGGTGGGAGGTAATGTTGCCATTTTTATCTTTCAACTTATAGAGGTGGGTCGGTTGGGAGGATTGTTTTAGCTTACGGGCAAACATCGTGGAGGCGGAGTTACTGTGGAGGAGGAAACGAGCTTTGGACCACCGAAGGGATTTCTCTATGTGTCCAGAAAGAATATCATCAAGGGCCCTTCTCTTTTCAGTAATCTGCTGGAGCAACTTTGTGGAAGGTGTCTGAGTGTGACTGTGATATAAACGTTCTAGTTCTAATGTAAGTTTATGGGTGTCTTGTTGTCTTTGGCGTTTTTGTGTTGTAGAGATTTCTATTAGGTGGCCTCTCATAACAGCCTTGTGAGCAGCCCAAAGAGTGATTGGGGAGATATCCTCCACATTGTTGGTTCTAAAATACTCTTTCAGACGATCTACCAGTTGGGCCAAAATCACCGGATCTGTAAGAAGTGACTCGTTTAAACGCCAAGACCTAGATGTGTGGGGGAGGCCTAAACATGAAATATTTGTGGAAACCATGTGATGGTCCGACCAAGGGCATATATGTATATTGGCTGAGGTGGAATTAACTGCCAGAGATGGAGTACAAAAAACATAGTCCAGACGAGAGTAACTATCGTGGGGGTAGGAATAAAAGGTGTATTCTTTCGAACCTACATTATGGGCCCTCCATATGTCTATCAATTGAGAGGAGCGCAAGGAGTGCTGAAGAGATTTGGGGAACGCTTTAGAGGTTAGGCATGTTCTGCTTCTGTCCAGTCCTGAGTGGGCTACCAGGTTAAAGTCCCCTCCAATTAACAGATGGGGGGAGTGAAACCTTTCCAGGATCTGGAAAAATTCTTTAAAAAATGTGGCCTGTGAGGCATTAGGGGCATATATTGAAGCTAGGGTCAATTGTTTGTGTTGGATGGTGCCCTGAATAATCACAAACCGACTGTCTGGATCTTTATATGACTGTTGGACCTGAAATAATACAGAATTTCTGATAAAGATAGCAGCCTCTCTAGACCTGGACCCATAGGTTGTAAAAAAGCATTGTTTGAATGTTTTATCAAAGTATGATGGGTGGTTATCCCTGGAAAAATGTGTCTCTTGGAGCAGTATAATGTCCGCTCCAAGTGACTTATAGGCTTTAAATGCTTTCCTTCGTTTATGAGGGGTGTTAAACCCTTTCACATTATGAGAAATAACCTTGATACCCATAGCGGGTCCAAAGGGGTAGTTTTAAGATTAGAATCAGGTCCAGGTCAAGAGTGGGCTCCCCAACAGCATGTAAATCCCCAAGGTGAGATCCAGCTAGGAAGTACAACCCCCGTATAACATAAACTTGCATTATCTGAGATAGCAATGTATGCATCAAAATGATAGTACCTTCTGAGATGGGTAGCACAGAATAAGCAAAAAAAGCAAAAAAAAATAAAAAGAAAAAATAAGATAGTAATCAGTTTAAAAAACTTGAAAACTAGGCCGAAAAATGGCCAACAATAATCCTGGGGGGCAATGGGGAAAGACATCCCATATACCCAAAAGATGGTGTCCATTCGGACCCAAAGGTCCAACACTCTATGAGACCTTTGTCATTTTTACAGCGATCAGTGCTATAAAATTGCACTCATTACTGTAAAAATGACACTGGCAGTGAAGGGGTTAACCACTAGCTGGCTACAAAGGGGTTAAGTGCGATCCTACTCACGGACCACACGGCGTCAAATTCAAAGGGACATACAGGTACGCCCATTTGCCCAGCAAACCTGTGTGTGCTCAGACCATACGCTGCACACTGCATCAAATTGGTCTGCATGGCTGTCGTCCCAGAAGGAAACCTCTTCTAAAGATGATGCACAAGAAAGCCCGCAAACAGTTTGCTGAAGACAAACAGACTAAGGACATGGATTACTGGAACCATGTCCTGAGACCAAGATAAACTTATTTGGTTCAGATGGTGTCAATCGTGTGTGGCGGCAACCAGGTGAGGAGCACAAAGACAAGTGTGTCTTTCCTACAGTCAAGCATGGTGGTGGGAGTGTCATGGTCTGGGGCTGCATGAGTGCTGCCGGCACTGGGGAGCTACAGTTCATTGAGAGAATCATGAATGCCAACATGTACTGTGACATACTGAAGCAGAGCATGATCACCCTCCCTTCAGAGACTGGGCTGCAGGGCAGTATTCCAACATGATAACAACCCCAAACACACCTCCAAGATGACCACTGCCTTGCTAAAGAAGCTGAGGATAAAGGTGATGGACTGGCCAAGCATGTCTGCAGACCTAAACCCTATTGAGCATATGTGGGGCATCCTCAAACGAAAGGAGGGGGAGTGCAAGGTCTCCAACATCCAGCAGCTTTGTGATGTCGTCATGGAGGAGTGGAAGAGGACTCCAGTGGCAACCTGTGAAGCTCTGGGGAACTCCATACCCAAGAGGGTTAAGGCAGTGCTGGAAAATAATGATGGCCACACAAAATATTGACACTTTGGGCCCAATTTGAACATTTTCACTTAGGGGTGTACTCACTTTTGTTGCCAGTGGTTTATACATTAATGGCTGTGTGTTGAGTTATTTTGAGGGGACAGCTAATTTACACTGTTATACAAGCTGTACACCACTCACTACTTTACATTGTATTTGGGGGTTCTAAGTAATTTTCTAGCAAAAAAATACTGATTTTAATTAGTAAGCAACAAGCGTCAGAAATAGGCTTGGTCCTTAAAGTGGATGTAAACCTTCACATATACCCAGTGAAGTGAACAGCCTCAGATGATACACAGAGATGAAACAAATCTCCCTATATAACTGTAACATGTATATCTGCTGTCTTCATCTTTCTATACTGTTCAGAAAGTGCACATGGTGTTAGGAGATTTTCTCTTCCTGTTCCACACTACAGTGAAGCCTGGGCATACAGCCAAAACAGCTGCTTGAAGGAAAGGCACACACCCCCTCTCCTCATAGGTAGAGACTATTAGCTCTGTCCCTTGAATGGTTCAGCTCTGTGCTAATCTATAGCATCCTCTCCAACACAAAACTCTGTCTGCTTTTATCATATTTAATTTTTTAGACCTTTTTTTTATTTTATTTTTTAACAGTTATTTTTTTTCCACATTTTTAACCACTTTTTTTAACCATACGTGGGCAGAATGGCACGGGCAGGCAGAATCACGTACCTGTACGTGATCTGCCTCCCGCGGGCGGGGGGGTCCTATCGGACCCCCCCCAGGTGCCCGAGGCGGTCGGCATTTCTCCCCCGGCGATCGGAGGTGAGGGGGAGGCCATCCATTCGTGGCCCCCCGCTCGCGATCGCTCCCGGCCAATGAGATCATTCCTCTGCTGCTGTATAGTAAACAGCAGCAGAGGAAATGTCATCTCTCCTCGGCTCGGTATTTTCCAATCCGGCGCCGAGGAGAGAAGACATCGATGTGAGTGTAAAACACAACACACACAGTAGAACATGCCAGGCACACATGCACACATTACACCCCCGATCCCCCCCCCCCCCCCCCCGTCACACTGACACCAAGCAGTTTTTTTTTTTTTTTTCTGATTACTGCATTGGTGTCAGTTTGTGACAGTTAGTGTGGTAGGGCAGTTAGTATTAGCCCCCTTTAGGTCTAGGATACCCCCCTAACCCCCCCTAATAAAGTTTTAACCCCTTGACCACCCCCCGTCGCCAGTGTCACTAAGCGATCATTTTTCTGATCGCTGTATTAGTGTCACTGGTGACGCTAGTTAGGGAGGTAAATATATAGGTTCGCTGTCAGCATTTTATAGCGTCAGGGACCCCCATGTACTACCTAATAAAGGTTTTAACCCCTTGATTGCCCCCTAGTTAACCCTTTCACCAGTGATCACCGTATAACTGTTACGGGTGACGCTGGTTAGTTAGTTTATTTTTTATAGTGTCAGGGCACCCGCCGTTTATTACCAAATAAAGGTTTAGCCCCCTGATCGCTCGGCGGTGATATGCGTCGCCCCAGGCACCTCCCTTAGTGGTATAGTATCTGAACGGATCAATATCTGATCAGATCTATACTAGCGTCCCCAGCAGTTTAGGGTACCCAAAAACGCAGTGTTAGCGGGATCAGCCCAGATACCTGCTAGCACCTGCATTTTGCCCCTCTGCCCGGCCCAGCCCAGCCCACCCAAGTGCAGTATCGATCGATAACTGTCACTTACAAAACACTAAACGCATAACTGCAGCATTCGCAGAGTCAGGCCTGATCACTGCGATCACTAACAGTTTTTTTGGTAGCGTTTTGGTGAACTGGCAAGCACCAGCCCCAAGCAGCGTCAGGTTAGCGCCAGTACCGCTATCACCCACGCACGCACCGTACACCTCCCTTAGTGGTATAGTATCTGAACGGATCAATATCTGATCCGATCAGATCTATACTAGCGTCCCCAGCAGTTTAGGGTTCCCAAAAACGCAGTGTTAGCGGAATCAGCCCAGATACATGCTAGCACCTGCATTTTGCCCCTTCGCCCAACCCAGCCCACCCAAGTGCAGTACCAATCGATCACTGTCACTTACAAAACACTAAACACATAACTGCAGCGTTCGCAGAGTCAGGCCTGATCCCTGCGATTGCTAACAGTTTTTTTGGTAGCGTTTTGATGAACTGGCAAGCACCAGCGGCCTAGTACACCCCGGTTATAGTCAAACCAGCACTGCAGTAACACTTGGTGACGTGGCGAGTCTCATAAGTGCAGTTCAAGCTGGTGAGGTGGCATGCACAAGTAGTGTCCCACTGCCACCAAGAATAAGACAAACAAGCCTGTCGTGCCCATAGTGCCCTTCCTGCTGCATTCGCCAATCCTAATTGGGAACCCACCACTTCTGCAGCACCCGTACTTCCCCCATTCACATCCCCAACCAAATGCAGTCGGCTGCATGAGAGGCATTTTTATGTCCTCCCGAGTACCCCTACCCAACGAACCCCCCCAAAAAAGATGTTGTGTCTGCAGCAAGCGTGGATATAGGCGTGACACCCGCTATTATTGTCCCTCCTGTCCTGACAATCCTGGTCTTTGCATTGGTGAATGTTTTGAATGCTACCATTCACTAGTTGAGTATTAGCGTAGGGTACAGCATTGCACAGACTAGGCACACTTTCACAGGGTCTCCCAAGATGCCATCGCATTTTGAAAGTCCCGAACCTGGAACTGGTTACAGTTATATAAGTTACAGTTACAAAGAAAAGTGTAAAACACAAAAAAATATATATAATTAAAAAAAATAGTTGTCGTTTAATTGTTCTCTCTCTCTCTATTCTCTCTATTGTTCTGCTCTTTTTTACTGTATTCTATTCTGCAATGTTTTATTGTTGTTATGTTTTATCATGTTTGCTTTTCAGGTATGCAATTTTTTATACTTTACCGTTTACTGTGTTTTATTGTTAACCATTTTTTTGTCTTCAGGTACGCCATTCACGACTTTGAGTGGTTATACCAGAATGATGCCTGCAGGTTTAGGTATCATCTTGGTATCATTCTTTTCATGTAAAAGCAATACTAGCGGCTAATTTTACAAGCAGTGGGAGGGAATGCCCCCCACCGTCTTCTGTGTTTTCCTCTGGCTCTCCTGTCTCAACAGGGAACCTGAGAATGCAGCCGGTGATTCAGCCAGCTGACCATAGAGCTGATCAGAGACCCGAGTGGCTCCAAACATCTCTATGGCCTAAGAAACCGGAAGCTACGAGCATTTCATGACTTAGATTTCGCCGGATGTAAACAGCGCCATTGGGAAATTGGGAAAGCATTTTATCACACCGATCTTGGTGTGGTCAGATGCTTTGAGGGCAGAGGAGAGATCAAGGGTCTAATAGACCCCAATTTTTTCAAAAAAAAGTACCTGTCACTACCTATTGCTATCATAGGGGATATTTACATTCCCTGAGATAATAAAAATGATTTAAAAAAAAAAAAAATGAAAGGAACAGTTTAAAAAGATAAAAAAGCAAAAAAATAATAAAGATAAAAAAAAAAAAAAAAAGCACCCCTGTCCCCCCCTGCTCTCGCGCTAAGGCGAACGCAAGCGTCGGTCTGGCGTCAAATGTAAACAGCAATTGCACCATGCATGTGAGGTATCACCGTGAAGGTCAGATCTAGGGCAGTAATTTTAGCAGTAGACCACCTCTGTAAATCTAAAGTGGTAACCTGTAGAGGCTTTTAAAGGCTTTTAAAAATGTATTTATTTTGTTGCCACTGCACGTTTGTGCGCAATTTTAAAGCATGTCATGTTTGGTATCCATGTACTCGGCCTAAGATCATCTTTTTTATTTCATCAAACATTTGGGCAATATAGTGTGTTTTAGTGCATTAAAATTTAAAAAAGTGTGTTTTTTCCCCAAAAAATGCGTTTGAAAAATCGCTGCGCAAATACTGTGTGAAAAAAAAAATGAAACACCCACCATTTTAATCTGTAGGGCATTTGCTTTAAAAAAATATATAATGTTTTGGGGTTCAAAGTAATTTTCTTGCAAAAAAAATAATTTTTTCATGTAAACAAAAAGTGTCAGAAAGGGCTTTGTCTTCAAGTGGTTAGAAGAGTGGGTGATGTGTGACATAAGCTTCTAAATGTTGTGCATAAAATGCCAGGACAGTTCAAAACTCCCCCAAATGACCCCATTTTGGAAAGTAGACACCCCAAGCTATTTGCTGAGAGGCATGTCGAGTCTATGGAATATTTTATATTGTGCAAAAAGATCTAAACAAATTAATGGGGTGGGCGACTACATGGCAAATGAGGTTCAATGTAGAAAAATGTAAAAAAATGCATTTGGGTGGCAAAAATATGAATGCAATCTATACACTGGGGGGAGAACCTCTGGGGGAATCTAGGATGGAAAAGGACCTGGGGGTCCTAGTAGATGATAGGCTCAGCAATGGCAGGCATTGCCAAGCTGCTGCTAACAAAGCAAACCGAATATTGGCATGCATTAAAAGGGGGATCAACTCCAGAGATAAAACGATAATTCTCCCGCTCTACAAGACTCTGGTCCGGCCGCACCTAGAGTATGCGGTCCAGTTCTGAGCACCAGTCCTCAGGAAGGATGTACTGGAAATGGAGCGAGTACAAAGAAGGGCAACAAAGCTAATAAAGGGTCTGGAGGATCTTAGTTATGAGGAAAGGTTGCGAGCACTGAACTTATTCTCTCTGGAGAAGAGACGCTTGAGAGGGGATATGATTTCAATTTACAAATACCGGACTGGTGACCCCACAATAGGGATAAAAGTTTTTCACAGAAGAGAGTTTACCAAGACTCGTGGCCACTCATTAAAATTAGAAGAAAAGAGGTTTAACCTTAAACTACGTAGAGGGTTCTTTACTGTAAGAACGGCAAGGATGTGGAATTCCCTTCCACAGGCGGTGGTCTCAGCGGGGAGCATTGATAGCTTCAAGAAACTATTAGATAAGCACCTGAATGACCACAACATACAGGGATATACAATGCAATACTGACACATAATCACACACATAGGTTAGACTTGATGGATTTGTGTCTTTTTTCAACCTCACCTACTATGACACAAGTTGCGGGAAAAAGACAATTTTTTTTTTTTTGTCACTAAATGATATATTGCTCAAACATGCCATGGGAATATGTGAAACTACACCCCAAAATACATTCTGTTGCTTCTTCTGAGTACGGGGATACCACATGTGTGAAACTTTTTGGGAGCCTAGCCGCGTACGGGACCCCGGAAACCAAGCACCGCCTTCAGGCTTTCTAAGGGCGTAAATTTTTGATTTCACTCTTCACTGCCTATCACAGTTTCGGAGGCCATGGAATGCCCAGGTGGCACAAAACCCCCCCCAAATGACCCTATTTTGGAAAGTAGACACCCCAAGCTATTTGCTGAGAGGTATAGTGAGTATTTTGCAGACCTCACTTTTTGTCACAAAGTTTTGAAAATTGAAAAAAGAAAAAAAAAATTGTTTTTCTTGTCTTTCTTCATTTTCAAAAACAAATGAGAGCTGCAAAATACTCACCATGCCTCTCAGCAAATAGCTTGGGGTGTCTACTTTCCAAAATAGGGTCATGGGGGGGGGGGGGGGGGGGTTGTGCCACCTGGGCATTCCATGGCCTCCGAAACTGTGATAGGCAGTGAAGAGTGAACTCAAAAATTTACACCCTTAGAAATCCTGAAGGCGGTGATTGGTTTTCGGGGCCCCATACGTGGGTAGGCTCCCAAAAAGTCCCACACATGTGGTATCCCCATACTCAGGAGAAGCAGCTAAATGTATTTTGGGGGGCAATTCCACATATGCCCATGGCCTGTGTGAGCAATATATCATTTAGTGACAACTTTTTGTAAATTTTTTTTTTTTTTTGTCATTATTCAATCACTTGGGACAAAAAAAAATAATATTCAATGGGCTCAACATGCCTCTCAGCAATTTCCTTGGGGTGTCTACTTTCCAAAATGGGGTCATTTGGGGGGGGGGGGAGGTTTGTACTGCCCTGCCATTTTAGCACCTCAAGAAATGACATAGACAGTCATAAACTAAAAGCTGTGCAAATTCCAGAAAATGTACCCTAGTTTGTAGACGCTATAACTTTTGCGCAAACCAATAAATATACGCTTATTGACATTTTTTTTTTTACCAAAGACATGTGGCCGAATACATTTTGGCCTAAATGTATGACTAAAATTGAGTTTATTGGATTTTTTTTTTATAACAAAAATTAGAAAATATCATTTTTTTCAAAATTTTCGGTCTTTTTCCGTTTATAGCGCAAAACATAAAAACCGCAGAGGTGATCAAATACCATCAAAAGAAAGCTCTATTTGTGGGAAGAAAAGGACGCAAATTTCGTTTGGGTACAGCATTGCATGACCGCGCAATTAGCAGTTAAAGCGACGCAGTGCCAAATTGTAAAAAGTGCTCTGGTCAGGAAGGGGGTAAATCCTTCCGGGGCTGAAGTGCATGCTCTCATCGGAGTAGTTCAGTGATACTGTACTACTATGGGGGGGGGGGGGGTCAGGGATTTTTTTTTTTTTTTTTTTTTACACTTTGATTGCTGTTACAGTAATGATCAATGTAACAGCAATGTTTTGAACTGTCATGAATGGGACAATTCATAACAGCAGTGATAGTGATCTGTGATTGGTTACAGCTAATCACATGGTACAAGGTGCTTTGATTGGCCCAGGTACCATGTGATAGCTGTGGGCCAATCACAGCATCACTGTATAAGCTGTTCATAACAACTTTGACATTGTGATGCTGTTAGCTGGAGCGGCGTGCTGCCCTAACCCGGAACAGGCTGGATGACGTACATGACATCATTGTGCCAAATGTAAATTAACTGTGTGTGTGTGTGCAGCTTGGTGTACATCTTACACAGGACTGTCAGCAGGCATGCCATTGCGCATTCTGTGCTACTTTAGTATAATGTACAATGCAATTTGGCCCTTTAGAATATGTAAACCACACCAAAACGCAACCCAGGTCGCACTACATAACCGTACTGCAAATCGCATCAAAATTGCAGTGCAGTAGTGTGAACCGAGCCTTAAGAGCCTGCTGTTAATGAGACGTTATTTCCACTTTAGGGCACTTTCTGAGCCGCGTCGGCGGTAAAGCGCTGCTATTTTTAACGCCGATTTACCGTCGTTTTGGCCGCTAGCGGGGCGCTTTCAACCCCCGCTAGCGGCTGAAAAAGGATTAGAAGCTCCCGCAAAGCCTTTGGCGGCACTGCCCATTGATTTCAATGGGCAGGGGTGCTTTAGGAGTGCCGTATACACCGCTCCTAAAGCGCCTCAAAGATGCTGCTTGCAAGAGTTTTTTTGACGTCCTTCCAGTTTGAAAGCACTCAGGCTTTCACATTGGATTGACAGAAGAGGTGCTTTACAGGTGCTTTGCAGGCGCTATTTTTAGCTCCTGTAAAGCGCCTCAGTGTGAAAGGGGTCTTAATGCAACATAACTCAACTCAAAAGCACACACGTGCACAGTTGTGAATGGGCCCTTAATGTCAACACAGGTTTGCATTAAATTCCAGGAAGGCCATGACTTTGTGTCAGAGAACCATTTTAGGTGAATTGTTAACTTTTGTTTAAAAATGCCAATTTATAGCTGCAGGCATAATGAAATACAATCACCCAAGGGCATAGCTAACAGGGGTCACAGTTGGATAGGAGGGGCAGCATAGAACCAATCCTCTCCATTTTTCTCCTGCAGCCGCTGAAAGCCTGCTTCTCCTCCTCTCCTTCCTGCAGGCATTCAGCAGCTGCAGGATGAAAATGGAGGGGATTGCTTCCTCCATATGCCGCCTCCTCTCCTATCCAGCTTCCAATTCTTTCTGCTGCCCCTGGTCCCCTGTGTGCTTCCCTGGCCCCTCAACCCACCGCAGCTCTGCAGACTCCCCCCCCCTCCCCTCTCCTGCCGGATACTGCAGGGGATATGTTAGGATAGAGAACAGGTAAGAAGCTGGTAAATATGTCGGTACCGATCACTGACTCCATCCATTCATAAGTAAAGCATAGTAAACTGTGTTTACAGAGCTAGTCCTGTCCATTCATTCTGTGCAGCTGAGGCTGCAGAGAAGGAGCTCGATGCCTGTGATCTCAAATAATTTCTCTGTCTCAAAGGTGAAGAATCAGAGGTCTGTTTAGACCCCCGATTTTTCACCAAAGCCCCCCAACGTGCTTCCAAAAAAAAAATTGTAAGAAATCATAAAAATAAAATTGTAAAAAAAATAATGAAATGGCAAACAACAATGAAAAAATAAAAAACTACTGACACCAGTGGTGAAATTACTAGGATCGCAATGGTTAACCAGGCCCCTGGGCTTGGAGGGAAGAACCTCGGCTGGGGTCAGTGGGGCCCTTCACAGTTTCTTGCACCGGGGCTCTGAAGGTTCTAGTTCTGCCTCTGCAATCCCTTTCAGTTGCCTGCATGTACCTCTTATCACCTCTGCAAGAGCTGCAGAAGCCCCACAGTCCAAAATGTTCTAATATTAAAATATAATTTATTTTTCTTAGACTGACTCAGAGCAGCTTCTCTGCCAGATGGAGAAATGTACAGTTTGTGAGAACCACCTTTAGGACTATCCCACTGCATGCTCACCCTCCAGAGCGGCAGAATGTTGATGCACATGGTTGTAGGTCATGATTTTCAGCTCTGGGAACTACAAGTAAAACAGCATTGGTATCTCTTTCAATGAAAACGTGTATATTGCACTAAAATAGTATATACTGTATATGGGACAGAGATTTCTACAGTAATGACAGCCGCCTGATCCACTGCCAGTTATCACTGAAATCCAGCATTTACTTTCTAAAAGACAGGGCTCACCAGGCTCAACCATGCCCTTATGTGACAGTGCCATGGACCAGCAATGGGGTACTCAAACACTGATTGCTGATATTTGGGAGGATGCGAATTGTTGCATGTTACCCAGTACTGAGAACTCCCTGGAGTACACCACTCCCATGGATAATCAGGTAGCGGTAAAGCACTGAAAAGAAAAAGATGCATGTGCAGCATGGCCTTTCCAAGATTTGCTACTTCATAATTACAGCATAGTTCAGTATCTACCACCCTTTCATATTTCATCACAGCATTATTATAGGTAATTTTGAATAGAGGCAGTAATCTCATGTGACCTGAAGGAAGGGATGGATTAGGACATGATCCCTCATCAGTTGTCATCTGTAACTGTATGTATAATCTTTAATTGAAGCCAAACTTCAGACACAGACATTGATATAAATTCTTAAGGGAAAAAAAGTTATCGCTTGTCAGGCCTTATAATTCCTTTATTTATGCTGGATACTACAGCCAGAGCTGTATTTCTGTCTGCTGCGCATATGAGAGCTGTGGCTTATACATTGAAGACTAAGGCCTCATTCACATGGGGGGTGGTAAAAACAGGTTGTTTATAGCATTTTTACCTCCCACCTCAACTGTTCAATGATGTCTGAAAGGGGAATTACATTTTGCCATGTCTGCAATGCTTTGCTCAACTTTGCATCAAAAATTATACAGCATGTTGGGTTTGTCAGACAGTACCGCTATCAACCGCAATTCAGGTGAATAGGGCCACGCCATAACCGTATACTTAATGCTTGACAGGTGGTTGTGGCACAGTATTTCAATAGAATATCCCCCTTTGGTTGAAAAAAAAATTTGGACCCCCTCCTGAATACCTGGTTGCTGCTCTACTGCCCTCTGAAAAGTGATACACTGTTATTCTTGAATGATGAAATATTTGAATGAAGCAGTTTGTTAATCTCTTCAGCATACTTAATAAATTATGCAATTATTTGTAGGTGATTGTGGTCCCCCTCCAGTTAAACCAAACACAAACCCCATTCAGGAGACATCTGGAACCACAGGTCAAACTGTTGTTTACAAATGTGACCATAGTACTAGTTATGAAATTCCGGGAAAAAGTGCAACCATTACCTGTCAAGCTGACGGCACATGGACAAATATTGAAGATTTTTGTTCAAGTAAGTGTTATCCCTAATAGTAGTGCAATAATAGTGTAATCCCTACTCTTGTTTTCCTTGTATAGCATAGTAATATACTTGTGTTCTGTCACTAATAATTCAGTGTATATCATAATATCTTTCTATAGGCATTTATTTTTATTTATTTTTTATAAAATTGGCAATAGGTGAGTAATCTGAAGTGTGGTGATGCTGAAATATCACTGAGCAGGCTTGAGTTGAAGGCCTCATGCACACTTGATGTTATAAAAATGCCAGTGGCTTTAGCTGTAGTATGTCGTGTTAAAAACTTGGGTTTTGCTGCATTTTTGAATTGCATTTTAGCAAAAACTATACTCCCACAAAATCTTGAGGCTCAAAAATGCCGGATAAACATGTTTTGCCATGCTTGTCAGCATTTTTTAGCGTTGGAGCGTTTTTATACAACTGAAAAACTCCTCTTCAAATGCAATAGTTCTGGGTGTTTTTCTAGCCTGAAAATGCTCCTGCCAAAAAATGCTGATAAAAGCCTATGTGTGCATGGACAGATAGGATAACATGCTGGTGAGTTTACTGGCTGTAGAAAAAAATGCCTGACTCCCAAAACAGAGGTAACACAAGAAGCTGCAAAGCTGAACCAGAAAACATACAGTAGGTGTCATCTATTTCCCAGGCAATGTGACAGAGGTGGCAACATTGAACAATGACAACTTTTTTGGCAAGTTAAAAGGTTTGCACATATATAGTACGTATTTGCTTGTCTGCAGCTCCTCTTCAAAGTGTATTTCTAGCCAAAACGTTATTTTTGCTTTAGATACAGCAAGGCATGCTTACAGCTATACACACCTTAGGTATTTGAAGTGTTTTTCCAGATTGGCTTCAACATTCAACATGAGGATTCCTATTGTATCCTATGGTGCCTGTTCACACCTGAACATCTTGCTGCTCAAAGTTCCAAAAAGTACACAAGCTTCTTTAGGGTAGAGTTGTGTGGGAGCCTGAAAAAAAAAAAAAGCACGTAGTGCATGCTTTTTTTATGCTTTTTCTTGCCTTTTCTCCTAGTACCTGAAAAGGCTCAAGGTGAAGAAACCCAAGCTCAAGTGAACCTAGTCTAAAGGCTTTTTAATAGTTGAACAAGTGGTGATTGTTTTCTATGTCATCTGTTTGTCTTTTTTTTAGGAACTTGTGGTGTCCCGGACCGAATCCCATATGCAGAGCCTAAACCAGGTGCTCTTAATCAGAATATCTTTCTTCCTAATGCAACAGTGTCCTATGTGTGTAGGCCAGGCTATACATGGGTTCCTGGCAAAAAGAATTCATTAACCTGCTTAGAGAACTATAAATGGTCGGAACCTGAAGTATTCTGTCAGCGTAAGTATATCATTTTCTTAGCATCTGCTTTTCTGCTTTGTAAAAATAATGGCATGGACAGCTAACAATATACTCTTGTGTATTCTGATTGAACAGCTTGACAATATTCATTGATTTTGTACACAATAGTTTTTTGAACTGATATATTTTACTGGCAGGCAGAGCATGTGGAAATCCTGGAGAAGTGGAAAATGGAAACATGGATGCTACAGACTTTTTATTTGGATCTAGAGTGACCTATACATGCAATGAAGGGTAAGTCTTAAAACCGACTTGTTATTAAAAAGGAGAACACTTTAAAAGTGCTCTCAAAATTTTTTTTTTTTCTGAAGACTTGATTGGCTAGAGCTGCTTTGCTTTATACTTTTTTGTGGCCAGTTTCAAAAGTACATACAATACATACGTGCAGTCCGTCTGCCCATTGTTTGACCCGTGATTACACAGGTCAAAATAGTAATACATCCCTGTGGTTGGGTGGATGTAAGGGGACTTGTCTGCCTATATCTGTGCACCTCTGGGTCCATTCAAGTCTATTGGGCCGATTGGAAATTTTATATAAAAAAACTCCTGCGCTGCTATATACTGACAGAGTAACTCCACTTTTGTTTACAAATAAATACAACTATTTCTCCCTGGGTGATATATGTACATTGAAAGGATTTTACCAAATTTTGTTGCTGACTCCTTTTTGTTCCGAATAAATAACTGTTTGTCTTTGTCCATGTGCCAAATGAATGTGAATGGAAGTAATTTTATAACTGTCAGTCAGCTGCTGCACGTGCAGGGTTCTAATGAGGAAAGTTGTAGGATCTGCCTCCCTTTGACCACTTGCCGACCAGTCGCCGCAGTCATACTGCAGCAGAGCGGCTCTATTGCGCGAATCGTTGTACCGGTACGCCGCTTCGTGCAATAGATACACCGGCCCCCGTGATCGCTCCACAGAGAGGCAGAGTGGGGATCTGCCAATGTAAAAAAGCAGATCCCCGTTCTGACAGGAGAGTACAGTGTAATCATCTGTTCCTAGTGATTAGGAACAGCGATTTCTCTGTACTCCCAGTCAGTCCACTCCCCCCACAGTTGGAAAGCACCTCCCTAGGACATAATTAACCCCTTGATAGTACTTAGTGTTAACCCCTTCCCTGCCAGTGTCAAGATCAGGTGCAATGGAGAAAATCAGCAACCTGACCACATCCTATAAAACAGGTGGCTTCTGGATGCAGGACGCAGGCACATTCTATGTAGTCTAACGGGAGTAAGGTGCGATTGATGAAAAATTTTTAGCTGAATAATTCTGTCTTTGGATGAGATAACAGATGTCTTGTAAGTTTCACTAAATTCAGGCCAGTCAGAATCGGCAAAGGATACATCCAATGAAGGTCATCTAGTTTGAGCAGAGTCAAACCTAGGATTGGAATCAGTCCTGAGCGCAGAATAGTACTGGGAGATAAGTTTGGTAGGGTCAGGCCGACGTAGCATTTTTTTCAGAGCAGTAACACAGATAGGATTGTCTAGTGAGCCAAATTGTGTACGCACATCATGACGCAGCTGGTAATAGTAAAATATATAGGGAGGTAAATTAAACTCTTCTTTCAGGGAAGAGAAGGATTTAAAGCCTAACTTACATTAAAAAGATGGCATAGATATTTAATCCCACGAGATGCCTATCTTTGTGGATTTGGTAAAGAGCCAAGCTCACCTAAGGTGGGATTATACCAAAGGGGTCAAAGATCCTCAGTGATACGGGTTACAACCGTTCTAAATAGTGTGGTGTTAAGCATTGTGGTTCCTGGACACGGGGGTACTGTGCCCCTGTAGATAACATTATACAGCATTTACATCGAAGAATCAATGGCTGCCTCTGTGGGGGTACAGGAATCGGCAGGGATGGGGTGTAACCAGTCATGGATATGCACTAGTTGAGATGCTAAATAGTATAAATAAAATTTGGGAAAGGCAAGTCCCGCCAAGTGAGTTGGTAATCTTGGAACCTTCCATGCTTTTCTAGGTGACTTACGGTGCCACAAAAAAGCCATACAAATAGCACCAATTTGTTTACAAGTTTACTTGGGTATCCTACAGGGAGAATTAGCCACAAAACACAATAGTTTAGGTAAATAGATAATTTTAAGGATATTGACTCTACCCATAAGGTCTAATAGCATATTTATCCACTGCCTAGTCAGATGTTGTAGGTGAGAGATCAATGGACATACGTTATTAGTAAGGTAGGAATTTAACCAGTTGCAGACCAGGCCATAACCGAATGATGGCTACAGCGCCATCTAATAACATTGGGAGGGCGTACTATAATGTCCTCCCATACTGGAGGGCTTGTTTGCTGGTTTAGAAGACTTGGGAGGGAGAGGGAGGAGTCTGGTAATGCCACCGGAAGGCTGCACGCCGTGAGGAGTCCATGGTCTCTCCCCCTGCCTCTGGGATGAACAATAGTTAGCAGCCCCCCCCCACCGTCCTCACCGTCCTGCTTCCTTGTGACCCTCATAAGGATATCCCCACCTCTCTGCTGAGAGCAACGAAGACGAGGATCTCTTTCCCTACCGGCACGGAGGAAGAAGGCGCTCCGAGTTCCTAGTCACCCTTCCTTCAGCTATTCGCTCCGGCGCTGTGGTGCAGTGCTGGGCTCTGTGCCGCTCGTGGTGAACCTTGCTCAGTGTTCGGCTGTCGGGGGAGCCGACGGGAAGCGAGGGAGGATAACGAGTAGCTCCGGGAGGAGCCAAAAAGTCCCGAATGAGCACACGGACGGAGGCAGTGAGATCAAAGGCAGCGGGTGATGGTGGATGCGCTCTCCTATACCTTTCCTGAACCTCCCCTCCACAGATAAGGAAGAATAAGGAAGAATAAAAAATCAAATAAATAATAAATGAGTTAAAAAGCGCCGGTACTAGTGGGAAGGAAGAAAAGGAAGAAGGAAAGTAGAAGAGAAAACTGGGAGAGAGGAGGAAGGGGAGAGGGAAGAAAAGAGGAATTATAAAATAGAAGAGTATGGGATATTGCGATATTAAAGAAAAAGTGCCCATAGATGAAATACTGAGAAAGAAGGAGGAGGAGAAAGAAGGAAAGGAGGAGGAAGAAAGAAAGAGAAAGGAAAAAGCTTGTGTATCAATGTAATAAATCAAAAGAAAATCAGATGGTATAAAAGGACGGAATATAGATGAACACATATCAACACTCATACATGTATGCTAAGGATGTGCCATGGTATGCTGTGATATTTTTGCTTAAAGAATTGTTTCAAGCAACAGAGTAATCCAATGAAAACGATCAGAGATTGTCTGATAAATGATTAACGATCGACCTAGGATTGGAAGGACTTAGAGAAGATAACCTGGAAAAGGTTTCTTTTTTTTTTTCTACTATTGGAGGTCTCTTGAAGTTGCGTGTACAAGGAGAAGAGAAAATAGACCCTGGGGATATAATTCTAGACATACTTTGAGAGGTGGTTGGTTTTTCTTTCTTTTTTTTTTTTGTGATGAGGGGTAAAACGACAAAAAGTGCTGGAGCGGTAGCTAAATCACCCTGGGCTAGCTTAGGCCCTAGCCCTGGCCCCATGAACAGATATTTACTGTATCACAAGGAAATGGGGAGGGAGAAAGACAACCAGGTATAAAGGGCCAACAGACAGATGCAAAGAAGGAGAAAAAAGAGAAAAAGGGTCAGAATAAGACAGTAGTTGAAACCAGCCTACTTTCAGAATTCAGAATGGAACAAGATCTAGAAGTGGAGGGTGAAGGAGGAAGGGAGGAAGACCAACATGCACCTCAATTACCAACAAAATCTGATATGGAAAAAATGTTTGCGGCCCTAGAAAACTCCTTGAAGACAGAGATGACAACAATACATAAGGATTTGGGACATATCCTCTCAAGAGTGGAGGAAGTGGAGACTAAAGTAGACTCCCACTTAAAAATGATAAAATAGTTGAGGGGTGAAATAAACATATTAAAAAAGGAACAACAGGAACAAATCTATAAAATAGAA
Organism: Aquarana catesbeiana; assembly: GCA_037953035.1. Classification (NCBI taxonomy): domain Eukaryota; kingdom Metazoa; phylum Chordata; class Amphibia; order Anura; family Ranidae; genus Aquarana; species Aquarana catesbeiana. The sequence continues at coordinate 2,170,129 of JBBHAA010000837.1, forward strand.
GATCAAGAAAATAGAGAACGAAGGAAAAATCTGAGAATCCGAGGCCTCCCTGAGCCTACACAGGCAGAAAATCTAATAGAAATAATGAATAAGATTTTTAACCCTATCTTAGGAAAAGAAGAAAGCAACATAATCAAAATAGAAAGAGTACACAAAATAAGAAGACCCCAAGGGCTCTCAATGGAGAAACCAAGAGACATAATCGTTCGTTTTAAAAACTGGGAAGAAAAAAATCAAATCTGGATAATTCTGAAGAGAAAACCACTGATTGAAAAAGCTGAAGTTAACCTAAGGAGAACGAAAAGAGAAAGGCCATAGAAGAGTAGAGGGGGCAAAGGCGCGCCCCACAAAACAAAAGTGCTCTCTGCTCTAGTGACCATGAGGTCAAATTACCAACACCAAGGTCGGGGGGGCCGGGGGGAAGAGGTATGGAGGGGAGGAGGAAGGGTGAGGGATGGAGGAGGTTTGTCGATACAGTGCCCAAGTACCCTGGAACAAAGTTAAGGTTCCCTTGCGTGTCGACCTGGGGGTCTCCCCTCCCGGTCCTTTGTTCGGACCGGGTGGGGGGATCCTGGGAAGACACGCAGGGATTAAAAAGGAATGGAAAATATGAACAGTGTAAAACTCCCCAGGGAAGAGAAGCATAATGCTTCGAGAACTGGAAAGAAGGCTGAAATAATATTTCTACAGGAGACACATATTACGCAAAATGTATTCAAGAAATATCCTAACATGGTTCTACGGAGATTGACCAATAAGAAGGGCTAAAGGAGTGGCTATTGGAATGGGGAAAAACCTTTGTTTTATAATAGAAAGAAGAAAAGTTGACCCAGAAGGACGCTTTCTCTTTCTTATAGGTTCCATACAGGGTGTAAAATACACACTTGCTAACATATACTGCCCCAATACAAACCCTAAAAAATATTTGATGGAAATATTAAAAGATTTAATGGAATTTAACCACTTGACCACTGGGCACTTAAACCCCCTTAATAACCAGACCAATTTTCAGCTTTTGGTGCTCTCACATTTTGAATGACAATTACTCAGTCATGCAACACTGTATCTATATGAAATTTTTGTCCTTTTTTTCACACAAATAGAGCTTTCTTTTGGTGGTATTTAATCACCGCTGGGTTCTTTATTTTTTGCGCTATAAAAGAAAAAAGATCGAAAAATCTGTAAAAAAAAAATACATTTTTCTTCGTTTCTGTTTAAAATTTTGAAAATTAGTAATTTTTCTTCATATATTTAAAATTTAAAATTAATTTAAAATTTATACCGCTACATATCTTTGGTAAAAATAACCCAATCTAGTGTATGTTATTTGGTCTTTGTGAAAGTTATAGCGTCCACATGCTATGGTGCCAATATCTGAAAATTGATCACACCTGAAGTACTGATGGCCTATCTCATTTCTTGAGACCCTAACATGCCAGAAAAGTACAAGTACCCCCCAAATGACCCCTTTTTGGAAAGAAGACATTCCAATGTATTTAGAAAGATGCATGGTGAGTTTTTTGAAGTTGTCATTTTTTCCCACAATTCTTTGCAAAATCAAGTTTTTTTTTTTTCACAAAATTGTCATATTAGCAGGTTATTTCTCACACACAGCATATGCATACCACAAATTACACCCCAAAACACATTCTACTATTATTCCTGAGTACGGCGATACCACATGTGTGAGACTTTTACACAGCGTGGCCACATACAGAGGCCCAACATGCAGGGGAGCACCTTCAGGCGTTCTGGAGCACCCAGGCCAATTCTGACATTTCTCTCCTACATGTAAAAATCATCATTTATTTGCTAGAAAATTACATAGAACCCCAAAACATTATATATGTTTTTTTAGCAAAGACCCTAGGGAATACAATAGCGGTCATTGCAACTTTTTATCTCGCACGATATTTGCGCAGCAATTTTTCGAACGCGTTTTTTTTGGAAAAAAAACAGTTTTTTGCTTAAAAAAAAAACAAAACAGTAAGGTTAGCCCAATGTTTTTGCATAACATGAAAGATGAAGTTATACCGAGTAAATAGATACCTAACATGTCACCTTTCAAAATTGCACACGCTTGTGGAATGGCGCCAAACTTCGCTACTTAAAAATCCCCATAGGCGACGTTTTAAAATTTTTTACTGGTCACAAATTTTGAGTTACAGAGGAGGTCTAGAGCCAAAATTATTGCTCTCGCTCTACCACTCGCAGCGATACCTCACATGTGTGGTTTGAACACCGTTTTCATATGTGGGCAGGACTTACGTATGCGTTCGCTTCTGCATGCGAGCACACGGACAGGGGCGCTTTAAAATTTTTTTTTTTTTTTTTTTTATTTTTCATTTTACTTTATTTATTTTAGTTTGACACTTTTTTCCCCCAAAAATTTTTTTTGATCACTTTTATTCCTATTACAAGGAATGTAAACATCCCTTGTAATAGGAATATGGCATGACAGGTCCTCTTTACAGTGAGATATGGGGTCAGTAAGACCCCACATCTAACCTCTAGGCTGTGCCTGAAAATTGCAGGGTATGGCAGAGTATTGCAGGGTATTTCAGGGCATTGCAGGGTATGGCAGAGTATTGCGGGGTATTTCGGGGCATTGCGGGGTATGGCAGAGTATTGCGGGATATTTCGGGTATTGCAGGGTATGGCAGAGTATTGCGGGGTATTGCAGGGTATGGCAGAGTATTGCGGGGTATTTCGGGGCATTGCAGGGTATGGCAGAGTATTGCGGGGTATTTCGGGGCATTGCGGGGTATGGCATAGTATTGCGGGGTATTTCGGGGTATTGCGGGGTATGGCAGAGTATTGCGGGGTATGGCAGAGTATTGCGGGGTATGGCAGAGTATTGCGGGGTATGGCAGAGTATTGCGGGGTATGGCAGAGTATTGCGGGGTATGGCAGAGTATTGCGGGGTATGGCAGAGTATTGCGGGGTATGGCAGAGTATTGCGGGGTATTGCGGGGTATTGCAGGGTATGGCAGGGTATGGCAGAGTATTGCGGGGTATTGCAGGGTATTTCGGGGCATTGCAGGGTATGGCAGAGTATTGCGGGGTATTGCAGGGTATGGCAGAGTATTGCGGGGTATTTCGGGGTATTTTGGGGCATTGCGGGGTATTGCGGGGTATTGCAGAGTATTGCGGGGTAATTCGGGGCATTGCAGGGTATGGCAGAGTATTGTGGGGTATTGCGGGGTATTGCAGGGTATGGCAGGGTATTGCAGGGTATTTCGGGGCATTTCGGGGTATGGCAGGGTATGGCAGAGTATTGCGGGGTATTTCGGGGTATTGCAGGGTATGGCATAGTATTGCGGGGTATTTCGGGGCATTGCAGGGTATGGCAGAGTATTGTGGGGTATTTCGGGGCATTGCAGGGTATGGCAGAGTATTGTGGGGCATTGCAGAGCAGTGAGGGATGGCTGAGCATGGATGGATGGATGGATGACTGGATGTCTCTGTGCAGCGCTGTGGGCACTACAGATGCAGCCCACAACGCTGCAGCCTTCCATCCGTCCCCCTCTCCGCTCACAGTGTACCGATCGGTACTCAGGAGGGGAGGAGAGGAACCGGCGTCATCAGATGACGCCGGTTTGTTTACATGTGATTGCGCCGTCATTTGACGGCGCGATCACATGGTAAACGGCCGCGATAAGCGGCCATTTACCGGGATCCGTGATGCGCCGGGTCCTCTGGACCCGGTGGTCATGGATGCTCTCGAGTGCGCGCCCTAGGGGGCGCGCGAGAACCGAATTCTGGGAGGACGTCCCTGGACGCCCTCCCAGAGTTAAACAACCGCCCTGTAGCCGTCATTTGGCTATGGGCCGGTTGTTAAGTGGTTAAACAAGGTAAATTAATACTGGCTGGAGACTTCAATTTCCCCATGGATCACAGATTAGATAGTACCTCCATTGCAATAGACAGAGAATTAAGACAACTAAGGAAATTACAAAAAAAAAATATATGAATACAAATTAGTTGACCCATGGCGAATACAACACCCAAGTACAAACGATTATACCTTTTACTCAACTGTACATGGAACATATTCCAGGCTGGATTATATCATGATAGAACACAGAAACGTGGAAGAAATAACAGAAACAAAAATAGGAATAATAACAGCTTCAGATCATAGTCCAGTAACGTTGAAAATTAAATTGCAAGGAGAATCCTTCGAGAAAGGTACATGTCAGGGGACTTCAAGTGTCTCCGCTCGCTGGGCTCCGGGGCGCATGCGCAGTGGACTGGCGCTTCGCCGCACACCCATCCGCGGCCCAATGGTTCGGCGCGTGTGGGTGCGCGGCGGTCCCCGTGTGCACACCGTCGCCCGTGCGGGTACCTGGTAGCGCGTCACGCTGACGCGCTCGCCGGGGGGAGACTATTTCTGACGACTCCAGCGCCCAGTCGGGTTGCTGGTTCGTCGTCAGCTTTTTTGCACAAATCACAAGGAAAAGGGAGCACGGAGGATTAGCAACTCCAGATATAAATCGATATTATAAAGCAATAGTTCTGTCACGAATGATTGAGTGGACAAATGGAAATAGTGAAATAAAGTGGGTGGAGATGGAAAACACAATAAGTAAGATCACACTGCACAAAAACATATGGATACCACGAAAGTTTAGATTAATGGATCCAGAAACTCACAAAATAACTAAATGTTTTTCAAATTTGGGACACAGTACACGTGAAGAATGATTGGACATACAATTCACTGTTACTTGCACTCACGGGAACAAATTTCTTTACACCAGGGAAGGAGATATTTGCCGGTCAAGAAATTAAGAAATCCACAATTGAAAGATATTACCACAAAAGGCAGGATAAAAACATGATTAGAATTAGAAGAAATCAACGGGTGGAAGATAAGTGAATGGAATTTTTGTCAACTCAGACATTTAGTAAATACATTACCACATCCACTGAGAGAAAAAGAGAAATTGAGCCCCTTGAAAAAACTCTGTTTTACCCTAACGCCACTGAAAAATGGAAAATCAAAAATCTACGGAATATTGACAGACTTAGATGGACAAGAAAGACCCGATTACATCGAACAATGGGAAAGAGAATTGGATTTGAAATTTGAAGGTCAGAAAGTGGAAAAGATGATAGAAATGAGATATGAATACCATAGAAATGAATTATAAATTCTTAGCAAGGTGGTACTTGACACCAGTGAGAACCCACAGATATCAACAAGACAAAACATCTTTGTTTTGGAGAAACTGCAATCAAAGAGCAACAATGACACATATATGGTGGGAGTGTCCAATAATAAAGGACTACTGGCAAGAAGTAGTAAAGAACATAAGGGAGATCACTGGCGAAACAATGGAACAAAACATATGGACCTGCTTGTTCCATGATCATAAAATTCCAAAGAAACAATATATGAGATCAATGGTCCCAAAACTCCTGAATGCCGCAAAGGGTCTGATCCCCAAAAAAATGGTTAAAAAGTGAAAAAGCAGATATAAGAGTGTGGTACGAAAAAATAGATTATTATTGTAAAATGGAGTTGTTGAAAAGTAGGGAGAGAGGACATTATAATAAGTGTACCAGCCTCTGGGAGGGTTGGAAAAGATGTAAAACCTTGGACATATATTTAGACAAGATGAAGGAAGGAGTAGGTATTGAGTCAGAATGTTAAGGGACTTGAGGGAAAACAAATCAGATAGAAGAGGGGGGAGGGTGGGAAGAAGGGGATGATAGAGAGACAAGGAATGGATAGAGCAATAGGGGTAGTTTATATATATATATATATATATATATATATATATATTTATATTTAAGGTTTTTTTTTTGCAATTAAAATAAATTAAATATTTTGAAGAATTAGTAAAGACAATTTTGAATAAAACCACGATGATGTGAAAAATGAGATGGGACAAAATTGAACTGCGAAGTTGAAATAACGTCTCTCAGAAAACTTTCGCTGAAGTGGAACCAAAAAAACAAATAAATAAATAATAATGTCCTACCATACAACAAGTAACACCAGTGCTAAAACATGGCCATCTGTGGATGGGGAGGAAAGGGCATGGTTAATGACATGGGATCTAAACCCAGTGCAGCTGGACGTCAGCCATCGCTGGAGGGTATGGATAGACAGTGTACAACAAAACAAACGGACCAGCGCTCAATGGGTTGAGGAGTAAACACAGTCTCACAGCAGACAGTTGAACATGATTAGTCCTAGTTTATTCAGTAATGCATGTAAAAGAACAATCCTGTCAGACAAGAAGGGATATGAGGTAGGTAAAAAAAGAAATCAACAGCTTACAGTTTCACAGAAAATCCATGGAACAACAAGGAGCTGACGACATTGGGGTTTACAAAAAAACCTTCTGCAGCATGGGGGGGAGCGCCAAAACCCCTGCTGCACTTCGGCCGAATGTGGAACACACTCACCAGCGTGTGGGGAAGGGCTGGATGTGCTGGAGGAGAAAGCGAAAATGATTGACAGCGGGAAGTTGGAGACCTGAACTGTAAGCTGCACGTGGCAGGGACACCATGTCCGCTGGTGTACTGACAGGTGGAAGGGAGAGAGCCGCGTTGCTGCAATGTGGATAGCGCTATATGTTCACAGCATCTAAAGCCCAATGGATGCATCTCCCAGCTGCATGGGAGTGTCCCAAAAAGTAGAAAAAACGTAAAAATGTAGACCTCAGGGAGATGGAAAACCAGGGCTGGATGGGCCGATGTGGATGTCAGTCAGCGTTGCTGGGGTTCTAGGGGTGCTGGTCGTTGGAGCACCTCATGGATCTGGGTGACCTGTTGGCTGTGGTGGTTGCGTTGACAACGCGTTTTGTGCATCTGCGCTTTTTCAACGTCCTCCCAGAATCACGCTCCCACGTGCCCCCTGGGGCACGCAGCCGGGAATGTCCGTGACCACTAGGTCCCTTTACCACGTGATCGCCCATCCAATGACGGAGCGATCAATTGTCAACAGACCGGAGCATGTATGATTCAGCTCTTCCCCTCTCCTCGCACTGATCGGTACCGCGTGCAAGGAAAGGAAGGAGCCGGGTGCAGCAACGCTGTGGGCTGGATCTGAAGTGCCCACAGCGCTGATCCTGGCCCATTCCTGCCAATCAATTCTCCATCCATGCTCATCCATGCCCAACCATGCTCAGCTATGCCCAGCCATTCTCATCCATGGTTTATTCATGCCTCATTCATGCTTATCCATGCCACATTAGTGCTCATCTGTGACACATCCATGACACATTAGTGCTCATCGGTGCCACATCCGTTCTCATCTGTGCCACATCCATGCCACTACAGTGCCCATCAGTGCCATTACAGTGCCCATCATGTGTCTCACAAAAGTGTAATAGGTAGTCAAATTAGATGCGTAATTTATGCTCCTAGAACACCTGATGTTGCTCCCTGAATGTTGGGTCTCCGTATGTGGCCTGGCTGTGTAAAAGTCTCACGCATTTGGTATCACCGTACTCGGGAGGAGTAGCTGAATGTATTTTGGAGTGTAATTTTTCCTATGTGCATGCTATTTGTTAGAAATATCTTATACATGGACCAAAAAAAAAATGTTTTCATTTTCTTTCCTCATTTTCTTTCCACATTTTCCAAAAACTTGTGGGAAAAAAATGACATGTTCAAAAGACACATTATGCCTCATAGATTATATATTGGGGTGTTTGCTTTTGCAAAATGGGGTCATTTTTTTGGGGCATTTCCATTGTCCTTGTGCTCCAGGGCCTTCAAAAGTGTAAGAGGTGGTCAAGAAATTATATGTGTAATTTATGTCCCTAGAACGCCTGATGGTGCTCTGTGTGAGAAATACAGTAACTTGTTATGACAATTTTGTGAAAACAAAAATAAAATAATCTTGATTTTGCAAAGAATTGTGGGAAAAAAAATACAACTTCAAAAACTCACCATGCCTCATACTAAATGCCTTGGAATGTCTACTTTACAAAAAGGGGTCATTTGGGGGGTATTTTTACTTTCCTGGCTAGTTACAGTCTCAAGAAATGAGACATCAGTACATCAGGTGTGATCAATTTTTGGAGATTGGCACTATAGTTTGTAGACTCTAGAACTTTCACAAAGACTAAATAATATACACTTATTTTGGTTATTTTTACCAAAGATATGTAGCAGTATAAATTTTGGCCAAATTTTATGAAGAAAAATTACTAATTTGCTAAATTTTATAACCGAAACAAAGAAAAATTCATTTTTTTTTTACAACGTTTTCGATCTTTTTTCATTGATAGCGCAAAAAATAAAAAACCCAGTGGTGATCAAATACCACCAAAAAGAAAGCTCTATTTGTGTGAAAAAAGGACAAAAATTTCATACAATGTTGCATGACTGAGTAATTGTCATTCAAAGTGTGAGAGCACTGAAAGCTGAAGATTGTTCTGGTTAGGAAGGGGATTTAAGTGACCAAGTGGTTAAAGGCAGGAATTGAAGGCTTTATAAATGTCTAGCCCATTTGATTCTGGTGCATCAAGTGAATTTGATGTATTTGTTTCCGAGTATTATTGGATGACTGCTTATGGAGGATGAAGCCCCCTTAATCGTATGAATTAGACCATGAAGGAAAGTGTTAATCCTGGTGGTGAATTTTTGTACACATTTTGATGACAACATTTAACAGCAAGATAGAGCAGAAGTTATATGTGTCCAAGTAAGAGGTGGGGGATTATAAAACATTCTGAAAAAGGGTGTCTGCTAGGGGTTTTCTAAAAGGTTCCGAGGGCTTATAGAGTAGAAAATTCTGCTCTGTCTTTTATATGGATGCCCTAGAACATGTCATGAAACAAATTTCTATAAAAAAAAAAAGCAAGAAGGAAGGTTTTACTTCCACAGCAAAGGCTCAAACACTTCCTCCACCAGAGCTCCTACCTCAGCAAAACGTTGAACGCTTCATTGCTCTACCTAGGCATCAGCATTCCAAAAATAAGTTCAGCTCTTCTTTTCAGCACAAGACTTGGCCACAAAGACCAGCAAGGCTTCTCCTGTCCTCCTCCCATAGCAGCTTCTACTATCCTCCTCCCAGGGCACACCTCTGTGGTGAGTGGTGGGACTTCTGTTAGGCTTCATGTACACATAGCCTACTTTGACCGCTGGCATAGGAAAATGAGAAACGCAGCAAAATTGTGCTGTGATCTGCAGCCATCGGTCAAAATGTTCCTATCCTGAGCGCAATTCTTCCACGTTAAGGAGAGGGAGGTTGAGGGAGGTTGAACCTCCCCTAACTGCAGCAGCTCCTAAACGATCCTAAAAGCCTATGTGTACATTAACACATAGGCTTTTATGGAATTGAGTTTAGAAGCTTTGGCAGAAAAATGTAACTTCACCTGAGCCCAACAATGCAACCTCACCTGAGCCCAACAATGCAGCCTCACCTGAGCCCAACAATGCAGCCTCACCTGAGCCCAACAATGCAGCCTCACCTGAGCCCAACAATGCAGCCTCACCTGAGCCCAACAATGCAGCCTCACCTGAGCCCAACAATGCAGCCTCACCTGAGCCCAACAATGCAGCCTCACCTGAGCCCAACAATGCAGCCTCACCTGAGCCCAACAATGCAGCCTCCCCTGAGCCCAACAAGGCAGCCTCACCTGTGTCCATCAATACCGCTTCACCTGTGCAGGGGAGAGAGGAGAGGAAGGATTGCCGGCCGGATCGTCACAGAGCGGGGAACATCGCTATAACAGCCTTAATTTAAATTGCAGCGTGTTCCCCACGCTTGCTGTCACATACAGCCCCGACTCCTGGCCTGGGTACTTTGATATACATCACACATCCTGGCATTGGACCGGCGTTCTGTCTATCAAAGTACCCGGACCAGGGGGCGGGACTGTATGTGACGGCAAGTGTGGGGAACACTCGGCAATTCAAATTAAAGCTGTTACAGCGATGTTCCCCGCTCTCTGATTATTTTGCCGGCTCTCTTCCTGTGGGCGATCGCTGGGAGAACAGCTCCCGTTTAACCCCGCCTGCCATTGCTATGTTAGGGCAAAAAAATATAACGTGCATCCAAAATTCAAAAAATCCTCAGGACTTTTGCAAGTCAAAGAAGCAGAAGTACCTGGTACGTGATCTGCTTCCCGCGGGCGGGGGGCGCATCGCCCCCCCCCCCCGTTGCCCGAGGCTGTCAGCATCATTAGGGGGGGGCGATCAATGCTGAGGGGGAGGCCACTCATTCATGGCCACCCCCTCAAGATCGCTCCCACCGAATGAAAATCTTCCTCTGCTGCTGTAATGTAAACAGGGGCAGAGGAAGTGATGTCACCTCTCCTCGCGTCGGTCTTTTTCGTTCCGGCGCCGAGGAGAGAAGACATCCAAGTAAGTGCACCAACACTACACTAACAGTAAAACACACTAGGCACGCTTTTCACCCTCGATCACCCCCCTGTAGCCCCTGTCATAGTGACACCAATAGCAGTTTTTGTTTTGTTTTTTTTACTGATTATTGCATTGGTGTCAGTTTGTGACAGTTATACGTGGTAGGGCCTTTAGTGTTAGGCCCCCTTTAGGTCTAGGGTACCCCCCTAACCCCCCTAATAAAGTTTTAACCCCGTGATCACCCCCCGTCGCCAGTGTCACTAAGCGATCGTTTTTCTAAGTTAGGGAGATAAGTATTTAGGTTCGCCGTCAACGTTTCATAGCGTCAGGGACCCCTATATACTACCTAGTGAAAGTTTTAACCCCCTGATTGCCCCCTAGTTAACCCTTTCACCAGTGATCACCGTTTAACTGTTATGGGTGACGCTGGTTAGTTTATTTTTTATAGTGTCAGGACACCCGCCGTTTATTACCTAATAAAGGTTTAACCCCCTGATCACCCGGCGGGTGATACAAGTTGGGTTTTAGGGTCAGATAGGGTCTGCGTCGCCCCAGGCAGCGCCAGGTTAGTGCCAGTAGCGATAACACCCACGCACGCAGCATACACCTCCCTTAGTGGTATAGTATCTGAACGGATCAATATCTGATCCGATCAGATCTATACTAGCGTCCCCAGCAGTTTAGGGTTCCCAAAAACGCAGTGTTAGCGGGATCAGCCCAGATACCTGCTAGCACCTGCGTTTTGCCCCTCCGCCCGGCCAAACCCACCCAAGTGCAGTATCGATCGATCGATCACTGTCACTTACAAAACACTAAACACATAACTGCAGCGTTCGCAGAGTCAGGCCTGATCCCTGCGATCGCTAACAGTTTTTTTGGTAGCGTTTGAAACAGTCGCTAACAGTCAGGAGCTTTTTTACCTGTGAGTCTCACTACTGTACCACTAAATTTAGAGCCCAAAATGGCAAATCGAAGGTACAGTAGTGAAGAGGCCTACACCTTTCTGAGAATGACAGTGAAGAGGAAGTCACTCATCTCAGATTCAGGCTCAGAATACGATCCTGTAGACAACAGCGGCTCCATGACCAATAGCTCTGACGACGGAGTTGTGGTCCCTGCCAAGGTCAGGCGTACCCGACCCCAATCTTCTTCTGCTGTTGTTGAGGTGCAGGAACCGCAGGGCTCTCGTATGGAGCAGAGAAGTACTAGCACCGCTATTCCTTCTTGTGAACTGGCAAGCACCAGCGGCCTAGTACAACCTGGTCATAGTCAAACCAGCACTGCAGTAACACTTGGTGACGTGGCGAGTCCCATAAGTGCAGTTCAAGCTGGTGAGGTTGAAAGCACAAGTAGTGTCCCGCTGCCACCAAGAAGAAGACAATCACAGGCCCGTCATGCGCATAGTGCCCTTCCTGCTGCATTCGCCAATCCTAATTGGGAACACACCACTTCTGCAGCACCCGTACTTCACCCATTCACATCCCCAACCAAATGCAGTAAGCCGGCTGCATGAGAGGCATTTTCTTTGTCCTCCCGAGTACCCCTACCCAACGAACTCCCCAAAAAAGATGTAGTGTCTGCAGCAAGCGTGGATATAGGCGTGACACCCGCTATTATTGTCCCTCCTGTCCTGACAATCCTGGTATTTGCATTGGTGAATGTTTTGGACGCTACCATACACTAGTTGAGTATTAGCGTGGGGTACAGCATTGCACAGACTAGGCACACTTTTACAGGGTCTCCCAAGATGCCATTGCATTTTGAGAGACCCGAACCTGGAACCGGTTACAGTTATAAAAGTTAGTTACAAAAAAAAGTGTAAAAAAAAAAAAAAAAGTAAAAAAACAAAAAAAATATAAAATAAAAAAACAAAAATAGTTGTCGTTTTATTGTTCTCTCTCTATTGTTCTGCTCTTTTTTACTGTATTCTATATTGCAATGTTTTATTGTTATCATGTTTTATCCTGTTTGCTTTTCAGGTATGTATTTTTTTTTTTTTCCAAATTATAGTTTTTATTCAAACACAAAGAAGGGTACAACTCCATCATAATAATAATAATGCCCCGTACACACGGTCGGATTTTCCGACGGAAAATGTGTGATAGGACCTTGTTGTCGGAAATTCCGACCATGTGTAGGCTCCATCACACATTTTCCATCGGATTTTCCGACCCACAAAGTTTGAGAGCAGACTATAAAATTTTCCGACAACAAAATCCGTTGTCGGAAATTCCGATCGTGTGTACACAAATCCGACGGAGAAAGTGCCACGCATGCTCAGAATGAATAAAGGGATGAAAGCTATTGGCCACTGCCCCGTTTATAGTCCCGACGTACGTGTTTTACGTCACCGCGTTTAGAACGATCGGATTTTCCGACAACTTTGTGTGACCGTGTGTATGCAAGACAAGTTTGAGCCAACATCCGTCGGAAAAAATCCTAGGATTTTGTTGTTGGAATGTCCGAACAAAGTCCGACCGTGTGTACGGGGCATAAGGCAAACATATATATTACTCATTGAGGTCGCAGCCTCCAGTAGATCAATCGCTTACTATTAAGATAACGGTGATGCCCATATATTCCATAACAGTCAATACTACGTACCGAATAAGCCTTATCTGAATTGAAATATGAGTGATTGGGGTTATGCCCTCCATTTTCCGTTTTCATTACTGAAGAAAGAAGATAAAAGGAGAACTAGGAAATAGTAAAATATAAAGAGAAGAAGTAAGAGGGAGTGCAAGGAGGAAAGAAGGAGGTGGGGAAAGGAGGGAGGGAAGACAGGGAATGGATGGGAAAGGACTGTGGATAGGGAGGGCTCATGGAAGAGGAGTAGGCACAGAAGGGCAGCTAGTACATAAGACAGCCAAATTATACAGCTGAAATCGCTGATTCACCACCCCGAGCAGAATCTTTCTATAAATGGACTACACTGTCCCTTCCCAGGAGTAACTGGCCTTCATCTGAGTATATAAACATGTTCCATCTGGTCCAAGTTTTGGTGAATAGTTCATTTTGATGTCTAGCTGTCAGAATCAGATCCTCCATTTTTTTAATATCCTCCACCTTCCTGACCCACGCTCCCACCGAAGGGGACTGTGTGGACTTCCACAGCAGAGGGATACACGCCCTGGCAGCATCCAGCAGATGGCGTATCAGTGATTTTTTATACACTTTGCTCAAAGAGTGAGCAGCGTGGAGCAGGAAGAAGGCCGGATCATTTGATATATGACGATCAGTGAACTTCTGAATTGTATTCTGGATGGTCTTCCGGAACTGCTCCAGCAAGGGGCAGGTCCAGAAGATGTGGAGAATGGTACCCCGTTCATTTTGGCATCTCCAACACCTGTCCGAGGAAGATGGAAATATCCTATGTATTTTTGCAGGAGTATTGTACCACCTAGTCAGTAGTTTATAATTAGTTTCCTGCATTTTCGTGCAAATCGAGGATCTATATGTAAAATGTATGATGTTCTGCTTTTGACGTGTCGTTAATGTGCATTGCAAGTCTCGCTCCCACTCCTCTATGTAATGCGGACTGAAATTGTCCGGTGGTGTAATTAGTAATTGATATGTAGCGGACAAGGCATGAGGCATAATATCCTCTTCCGAGCAGTAAGTTTCGTATGTTGTCAGATTTTGGTCAAAACTCCTGGGGGACGGTAATGTCTTAAGGAAGTGGTTAAGCTGTACAGCCCTCCAGAAGTCTAAATGAAATGGGCCTGTTGGGCTCATCAGCTCGGATAAGGTAGGCCATTTGCCATTTAATATAAAGTGAGAGGCCTGGAAGTATTTCAAACCCCTCAGGGATTGGAAAACAGGATCTGTGTATCCTGGGGTAAATTCTGGCGTTCCTAAGATCGGGCGAAGTGGAGACATTAGGGATATGAGACGAAATCTCGTAAACAGAACTGAGCATATGCGTATGGTCACTCCTATCAGGGGATGAGTTTTAACAGTACTTGGAAGTCTATCATAACACCAGGGTGCTCTGTCCAAGGGAATGTCACTTTGAGTTTGTTCCAGTCTAGTCCATAGTTTAGTAGTCTGGTGACGGTTCCAGTCTATAAGTCTGGTCGAGTGGGTAGCGTAGTAGTATTTGCGAAGGTCCGGTATCACTAGTCCTCTGTACAGTTTGGGTAGGGTAAGCAGCCGCCTCACGAGTCTGGGTCTTCTATGAGCCCATACAAAAATCAAAAAACAGGGCATTAATCTGGTCAAAATAGGAAGATGGGATTTGATTCGGCAAGGTTTGTAACAAATACAAAAACTTGGGAAGGTTACACATTTTGAGGATGTTGCATCTCCCGAACCATGAATGTAAACCTGTATGCCAATTGTTTAGTAGGGTCCGAACCGATGTCAGCAGTGGGGGAAAGTTTAATGCGAATACCCTGGATAGTTTGGGAGGAATATGGGTGCCCAGATACTTCAGGGCTGTGGTGGTCCATTTAAAATGGAAGTTATCTTTGAGGGAGGCAAGCAGACGTGGTTGTATACCTATACCCATAGCCTCGGACTTGGTAAGATTAATTTTCAGGTTGGATAAACTACCATATGTTCTGAATTCTTGTAGTAAGTTTGGAAGGGAAATTGCTGGGTTAATAAGTGAGAACAGCATGTCGTCCGCATAAGCGGCCACTTTTTGTTGGGAGTCACCCATTTTAACACCAGTTATGTCTGGGTTGGATCGCATGGTACACAGGAAGGGTTCCAGTGACAGGGCGAATAGGAGTGGGGATAAAGGGCATCCTTGTCGTGTTCCGTTCTCAATAGCAAACGGATCCGACAAGACCCCGTTAGCTCGAACTCGAGCTGTGGGGGTAGTGTAAAGTGTCTTTATCCAATTGAGCATTGTATTACCTAGCCCTATGTGATCTAGAACTGAAATCATAAATTGCCAATTCACCCTGTCAAAGGCCTTCTCTTCTCTGCGTCCACGCTCAGGATAATACAAGGTGTCCTAGTATGGTTGACTGTATGAATAAGATTCAAAACTTTAATCGTGTTGTCCCTTGCCTCCCTGGTTGGGACAAACCCCACCTGGTCCAGATGAATCAGGGACGGGATATGCTTTTGAATGCTGGTAGCCAGTATTTTGGTAAAAATTTTTAGATCTACGTTGAGCAGTGAAATTGGCCTATAACTGCCACAAGCAGTAGGATCTTTCCCGTCTTTTAGGATCACTGCAATATGTGCAGCTAGTGTGTCTCTTGGAATAGTCGTTCCCGACCCTAAGGAGTTGAAAAATGTAAGCATGGGTTCCCCCAAGGATGGTATCGATTTTTTGTAATATTGTGCGGTAAGCCCATCTGGCCCAGGGGCCTTCCCCAATTTGGTGGTACTCACTGCTGCCTGAATTTCCTCGATGGTTATTGGTTCATCTAATGTCTTACTAGCTTCAGAGGGGAGTGTGAGAAGCCCAGATTTGCTTAGGTAAGTCTCAATTTGAACTTGCGCAGAGGGTGATTTCTGTAAATTGTAGAGGGACGCATAAAAATCTTAAAATTCTCGTGCAACTTGATGAGGCAATGTGATCTTCTGGCCCGCGGGTGACTTCACGTGAGGGATATAGTTTGCTAATACCTGTGTCTTCAGGGAGTTAGCCAGGAGCCTACCGCATTTGTTCTCCGACTCATATGTGACACGTCTGCATATCTGGATCGCCGCTTTAGCCTGAAATAGCATTAGGTCGGAAATTTTGTTACGTAGAAGCATAATTTCCGCCTCAACCGTAGGTGTTTGTATGTTTGTGTTTAGCTTCAGCGCTATGCAAGTTATCTAGAAGAGACCTCAACTGTGGCGTACGTTGTCTTTTAACTCGTGCCCCATGTTTGATGAGGATGCCGCGGATCACCGCCTTATGTGCTTCCCATATTATTCCGGGGGCAGTGTCAGAGGTAGTGTTGGTCTTAAAATAATAGTCTAATTCCCTGATCACGTCCTTACAAACTTCTTCATCTTGTGGAAGACTTTCATTGAGTCTCCATGTTCGTGTTTTAGAGGTGAGATTGTCAGTCAAGGCGTATATTAGTATAACCGGAGCGTGGTCAGACCAGGTAATTGAGTCAATCGAGGAGTCTCGTATGGCGTGTAATTGGGCGTGAGGGATTAGGAAGTAGTCTATCCGTGAATACAGTTTATGCGGATTAGAATAGAAGGTGTAATCTCTCTCACTTGGGTGGAGGAGCCTCCACACATCAATCAATTGTGCTTTGTGTAGGGAGCGAGCGATGCGTTTCCTAATTGCCGGTGTAATTGAGGAGTGGCCTGAGGAAGTATCCTCCGTGGGGATCAAAGGCACATTGAAGTCTCCCCCGAGGATCAATTGACCTCTCGTGAATTCCATCAATGTCTCCAGAGTTTTGGTAATGAAATGATCCTGGTGGCTATTGGGTGCGTAGATATTAGCCAATGTTATTTCTAAACCTCCAATATCCCCTCTGAGGAACAAGTAACGACCCTCCGGGTCAGTCCTCACTTCCGCACATTTCCAGGGGACTTATCGCGCAATAAGTATGGAAACTCCCCGCGATTTAGTAGTCGCAAAGGTAGAGTGATAAGCCGTTGGAAAATATTTGTTTTTCAGTATCGGGAGGTTGTCTTTCCTAAAGTGGGTCTCCTGATAAAATGCCACAGTGGCTTTATGGCGTTGAAGTTCATTGATCAACATCCGCCTTTTTTCAGGCACATTTAGGCCTTTCACATTTAATGAAAAAACTCTAATCGTCTCCATGGCCCTCAGTTATGATTTGTGAGCCCAGTAAAGGAATACCTGTGGGTGAGGGGTTTAGGATTGAGGGGGAGGGGAAAAAAAGGAACAAAGAGAAGAAAGTAAAGGAAAGAATATGAGATATAGAAAGAGAAAAAGTGCCAGACACGCACCTCTGAGGTGCTACAGAAGCAGTCTAATGAGATAGCACACTAGTGCTAGGACACTCACCAGCTATGCACTGGTAATCGAGCGCAGACCTAATTGGGAACGTAGGAAGCGATAGCCAGTGGTGAGCCCTCTGACCCCCCCCTTCCCGACCCAAGTGAAAAATATATGTTGAACAGTTATACGGTGATCAGTGGTGAAAGGGTTAACTAGGGGGCAATCAAGGGGTTAAAACATTTATTAGATAGTATATGGGGGTCCCTGTCGCTATAAAACGCTGACGGCGAACCTAAATATTTACGTCACTAACTAGCGTCACCAGTGACACTAATACAGCGATCAGAAAAATGATCGCTTAGCGACACTGGCGACAGGGGGTGATCAAGGGGGTAAAACTTGGTTAGGGGGGTACCCTAGACCTAAAGGGGGCTAACCCTAACTGCCCTAACACAGTAACTGTCACAAACTGACACCATGCAGTAATCAGAAAAAAAAAAAAAAACCTGCTTGGTGTCAGTGTGACGGGGGGGGGGGGGGTGATTGGGGGGGGATCGGGGGTGTTTTGTGTGCCTGGCATGTTCTACTGTGTGTGTTTGTGTTTTACACTCACAGTGATGTCTTCTCTCCTCGGCGCCGGAACGGAAAATACCGAGCCGATGAGAGATGACATCATTTCCTTAGCTGCTGTTTAGCATACAGCAGCAAAGGAATGTTCTGATTGGCCGGCAGCGATCGCGAGGGGGAGCACGAACAGATGGCCTCCCCCTCACCTCCGATCGCCAGGGGACAAAAGAGGACCGCCTCGGGCACCGGGGGGGGTCCGATCGGACCCCCCACCTGCGGGAGGCAGATCACGTATATTTACGTGATTTTGCCTGCCCGTGCCGCCTTGCTGACGTATATCGGCGTGAGTCGGCCCTTAAGTGGTTAAATCACGTCATTTCCTGTCAGGAAATAATGCTATTTTTGCTCACAATACTGCCCACTGACTCCTGGGAAATGATGACTCACATTTCCCAGGAGCACAGGCAGGGAGGAAGTGATGAGGAGCGCGTGGACCAGAAAGTGGCAGATTAGGAGCCACTACATAGCAACAGGGCATTTCTGGTAAGTAAAAAAATGTTTTACCCCCTCAAATGTTTCTTAACACTAATAAAGGTCTGTGAATATGCGAAAAAAAAATTTCAGGGTGGAACTCCACTTTAAGTGCCCAGTAAGCAAGTGGTTAAGATGGAAGTACTAATTACTGAGAGGCAAGCTAGTTTTAACCTATTGTGCACTAGGGCGTTCATGTGGATGTATAGCGTAGCCAGATATACAATGCTGTGAAAAAGTATTTGCCCCCTTTCTGATTTTTTTTTTTTTTTTTTGCATATTTGTCACGCTTAAAGGACTCAGATCAAACAAATTTTATTAATACACAAACATAACCCGAGTAAATACAAAATGCAGTTTTTAAATGATCGTTTCATTTATTAACCGCTTGCCGACCGCCTCACGCAGATATACTGCGCCGCCATTTAAAAAAAAAAATATTAATAAAAACGCCATAAAACTAACCCCTATTTTGTAAACGCTATAACTTTTACAGGCAGAATCACGTACCTGTACGTTCCCCTTTAAGAGGCGGCCCGCGGCAAGCTCCGTGAGTCGGGTCGCGGGTCCCGCGGACTCGATCGCCGCAGGGATACCCGTGATCGCCTCACGGGGAGGAAGAACGGGGAGATGCTAATGTAAACAAGCATCTCCTCCTGTCATCGGAGCAGAGATCAGTGACGTGTCACACACAGCCATGCCCCCCCCCAGTTAGAAACACGCCCCTAGGACACACTTAACCCTTACACTGCCACCTAGTGGTTAACCCCTTCACTGCCAGTGTCATTTACACAGGAATCAGTGCATTTGTATAGCACTAATTGCTGTATAAATGACAATGGTCCCAAAAATGTGTCAAAAATGTCCGATGTGTCCGCCATAATGTCGCAGTCATGATAAAAATCACTGATCGCCGCCATTTAAAAAAAAAAAATTAATAAAAATGCCATAAAACTATCCCCTATTTTGTAAACGCTATAACTTTTGCGCAAACCGATCAATAGGATGTCAATAATCGCTTATTGCAATTTTTATTTATTTATTTTACCAAAAATATGTAGAAGAATATGTATCGGCCTAAACTGAGGAAAAAAGTTTTTTTTATATATTTTTGGGGGATATTTATTATAGCAAAAAGTAAAAAATAATGCGTTTTTTTTATTTGTTTATAGCGCAAAAAATAAAAACCGCAGGGGTGATCAAATACCACCAAAAGAAAGCTCTATTTGTGGGAAAAAAAGGACGTCAATTTTGTTTGGGAGCCACGTTGCACGACCGCGCAATTGTCAGTTAAAGCGACGCAGTGCCGAATCGCAAAAAGTGCTCTGGACAGGAAGGGGGTTAATTCTTCCGGGGCTGAAGTGGTTAAGGCTAAAAAGCTGTCCAAACCTGCCTGGCTTTATGTAAAAAAGTAATTGCCCCCTAAACCTAATAATTGGTTGTGCCACCCTTGGCGGCAACAACGGACATTCTCCTTTAGGATTTTCTGGTAGAGCTCAGAATTCATGGTTCCATCAATTATGGTAAGTCGTCCAGGTCCTGAAGCTGCAAAGCAGCCCCAGACCATCACGCTACCACCACCATGTCTGACTGTTGGTATGATGTTCTTGTTATGAAATGCTGTATTAGCTTTATGCCAGATGTAACAGGAACGCACACCTTCCAAAAAGTTAAATTTTTGTCTCATCAGTCCACAGAATATTTGCCTAAAAGTCTTGGGGATAATCAAGATGTTTTTTGGTAAATGTGAGATGAGCCTTTGTGTTCTTTTTGGTCAGCAGTGGCTTTGGCCTTGGAACCCTCCCGAGTATGCCATTTTTGCCCAGTCTCTTTCTTATTGTTGAATCATGAACACTGATCTTACCTGAAGCAAGTGAGGCCTGCAGTTCTTTGGATGTTGTTCTGTGTTCTTTTATGACCTCCTGGATGAGTCGTCGTCATGCTCTTGGAGTAATTTTTGTAGGCCAGCCACTCCTTGGAAGGTTCACCACTGTTCCAAGTTATCTCTATTTGTGGATAATGGCTCTCCCAGTTGTTCACTGGAGTTACAAAGCCTTAAAAATGGCTTTGAAACCCTTCCTAGACCAATACATGTACATTACATTGTTTCTAATCTGTTCTTGATTTTTTTTTAGATTGTGGCATGATGTGTGGCTTTTTGTGATCTGTTAGCATGCTTCACTTTGTCAGACAGCTTCCATTTATGGGATTTCTTGATTCAACAGGTATGACAGTAATCAGACCTGGGTGTGGCAAGTGAAATTTAACTCAGCTTTCCAAAAAATTGTGGTTAATCTCAGTTCATTCATGATTCAGCATGGGAGGGGGCAATTACTTTTTCACATAGGGCCAGGCAGGTTTGAACATCTTTTTTCTCTTCATAAATGAAATAATAATTTAAAAACTGCATCTTGGATTTACTCGGGTTAACTTTGTCTAATATGTAAATTTGTTTGATTTGAATCATTTAAGTGTGAGAAATATGCAAAAAAATGAAAAATCAGGAAGGAGCAAATACCTACTTACCCTCGCACATGGAAGCACTTGGGTGCTCAGAACAAGCGCATGCTGAGCAGCCAAATCAGGCATCAGTTTCCACTCTGTTAGGCTCTGTTCACACCTGGGTGTTCGGTGCAATTCTGCCTGCAATCTTAAAATGCACTAAAAAAGCAAAACGCAGGTTCAGGTGTCAATATTTTTAATGGTAAATGACATTTCGTGAAGCTTATCGCCCAAAAAGGAGCGTGCGATAATTACGGCAAAACCGCATCGCGTTTTAGGTGGCATTGAAAATAATGGCACCTGAACCTGTGTTTTGTGATTGCAAAATGCCCAGGTGTGGATGGAGCCACATGCTATTCTGGATGCATTTTCAAATGCACAGATTGCATGATAGGCTAAATATGTGTTCCTATTGAGGTGGTTCAGACAGATGCAATCCACATGCATTGCATTTTTAAATGCAATTACATAAAGGGTCCTGCGTGAGTTTGGAGCGGTGTGTTCCAGACTTACAAGTAATAGAGTATAGTGGCATGTGGAAATAAGTGTTCACATAAGATTGACATTCGTTTTTGCATTGAAGTGGATGGAAATCATTTTTGTATTGATGTCAATGGGAGGCAATTTTGCATTGAAGTCAATGGAAGGCAGTTGTGCAGAGAGAGAAAGAGAGAGAGCGGCGGCAAAATCGCCTAGAAACCGGAATGGTGTTTACAAAGAAGCCCATGCCTGCTGGCAGGTTTTGTAAGCTCGGCAGGAGCTGCTGAGAGATGCAGCTACTCCATGCAGCACTGGAACCAGAAGCAAGTAGCCTTTGACTGCTATCACATCTGTCAGGCATGTTTAGGTTGGTGGCTCTTTTGTAAGGAGCCGTTCCCCCTACTTGTCTACGGCCCAAGACCATCCTTTCTTTCAAAGTTTGTATTAGTCTTTTCTAGGGATGCACCGAATGGGTTTTTTGGTGCCGAAACCGATACCAAAAATAAATCTTCCTTGATCCCGAAAACCGAAACCGATACCGAAACAACACCGATACAGAAAGTGACTGTTTTTAAAAATATTTTTATACAGGAGATTGGCAGCGACTGGGGGCATGGTACAGGAGATGATCAGAGACTGCAGAGATGGTACAGGAGATGGTCAGAGACTGCAGACATGGTACAGGAGATGGTCAGAGACTGAGGACATGGTACAGGAGATGGTCAGAGACTGCAGACATGGTAAAGGAGATGGTCAGAGACTGGGGGCATGGTACAGGAGATGGTCAGAGACTGGGGACATGGTCAGAGAGTCAGAGACTGCGGACATGATACAAGAGATCAATGCAGCCTCACCAGTGCCAGTCAAATGCAGCCAGCCAGTGTCCCCAGTAGTGCAGCCAGTGTCCCCAGTAGTGCAGCCAGTGTCCCCAGTAGTGCAGCCAGTGTCCCCAGTAGTGCAGCCTGTGTCTCCAGTAGTGCAGCCTGTGTCCCCATTGCAGCCAGTGAAGGGAGAGGAGAGCCGTCGCCGCCTGTTTGATTGGATTGATTGGACGGGTGATCTGTCTATCAAAGTGCCTGGACAAGGGGGAGGGGCTGTATGTGACGGCACCGCAGCGGGGAACACACAGCTATTGAAATGAAAGCTGTGATGTTCCCAGCGCTGTAATCAAACAGGCGGCAGCGGCTATCCTCTCTTCTACGATATAGGAAGACCCCCTGATAGGCGGCACCAGGGGGGACGGAGCCCTGCCCCAGGCTCCGGCCCATTTTCGACGCCAGTATCGGCAAGAATTCTTTTTCGGCTTTTTGCGAAAGGGCCATTTTCGGCCGATATGTTTCGATGGCCGAAATTTCGGTGCATCCCTACTCTTTTCACATCATCAGACCTAGTCCTATTATCCTTATAACTTGCTTCAAAGCATCCAAAGGAAACCTCTCTTCATTGCCTGGATGTAGTCAGAGCCATTAGAGTCCACCTCAAAGCTACAGCTTTGATCAGACAGATTCCCTAGTTGTCATGCCCTCAGGACTTCGCAAGAGGCACCCTGCTTCCAAATCCACCATTGTGAAATGGATAAGAAATCTGATAGCTAGAGGAAAAATCTCTGCCTGTCAGTTCATTGGGAGTTTCCTGGGCATTTCGACCTCAGGCCTTGGTAGCCCAGTTGTGTAAGGCCGCCACCCGGTCCTCTGGTCATACTTTTTCAAAGTTCTACCAGGTGGATGACCAGTAGCTACACTGTGAAGTTGTTTTTTTTTACCCTTGTTGAGCTTGGCACAGTTTTGTTTACCCCATTGCTTGGGGATATGCCAGGGTTTATGAATACTTTGCCTGTGTCCTGTACTGTATAATTAGGATAGAGGAATTTTGACTGGGCTGTAAACTCCATAAGTTGGAGTACAGTACATGACACAGTCTGTCTTCCCTTTCACTCCCTGGTTACTCTGCATTCATATATAGTTACAAAGGTAGTCTGGTTGAAAAAAGACACAAGGCGGGGGGGCGTGGCTATCGCGCTGCTGTACGGACGCATGACCTGTTAGCTCCGCTCTAACATCAGGAATCGAACCAGTTCGAGGCGATCCAGTCTGCTCGTTTTAGCACCAGTACTCTGCTAACATCCCACATCACCCCAGGAGATGACTAGGAAGCGATAAAATTCTTCACAGCCAAAGAAATTGAGAGATTTCTTTCTCCCTAAGAATCATAATGCTGTCCAAGATGGTGCCGCCGGCTGCTCTCCGGTCACATCAATCGGATCACACTCAGCCAAGCCCGAGCTCCGGAACGGGACTACATTGTCACTCTCCAGACGCCTCCACTCCACTCTCCGGCAGTCCAGCCAAATCGAGACCCCACATGTCTGCTGACTCACACAGCCATAAGGTTAGTACAGGCCAGGGCTAGTTGGAAGACACGAGGGAGATGGCTAGTAGATGCACACAATGAGCAGTCAGACGAGGTGACCTGGCTTAAAGAGAAAGTCGCTGACCTCAAGGACAAATCACGTAGAAACAACATAAAGCTGCGTGGAGTCCCAGAAAACGTCCAGCCCTTGCAACTGCGCCAGTATGCTCAAGAATTTATGTCGGCCTATTTACCATCAGTCCCCTCTTCGGAACTAATCATTGATAGGATCCACCAGCACACCTGCCAGACAATATTCCCAGAGACGCTCTGATGCGGGTACATTTTTTCCACGTTAAGGAACAATTAATGCTTGCCTTCAGGAAAAATGCACAACCCCCTGAGCAATATTCAAATGTTCGCAGATCTTTCACAGTTTACTATGCAAAAGCGCAAATCATTGCTAACTGTGACTAAAGCGTTACGTAACCACAATATTGTCTACAGATGGGGATACCCAACGAAGCTTATCACCCATGACGACAAAACCTCAGTGGTTACCAATCTAGAAGGTCTATCTTTGCTGCGAACATGGGATATACTCCCAGAGCAAACCCCTGACAGATCCACCTCCACATCGAGGTTGGACAACCAAAATGAATGGCAGGACGTGTCACACAAAAAGAAACCGAGTAAACGTAACACCCAATCGCCTCAAATGACATAAGCTACCCACTGCCACAAGATTTCTGACACAATATGGAACTCACATTCCACAAAGCTCCCCTCCTAAATAATGTGCAGTACATCTGCCATCGGATTCCGGGTGGAATCTCACTTTTTTATACACCAGTTTCATTCTTGTTTGTTGACTCTCTGGTTTTTACTTTTTCTACTTTTTATCTTATTACCCTACCTCGTTGGTGATGGAATGCAAGATCATGCACATGAAGGAAACCTATCCCCCTAAGACGCTCACAGGACACCACTCAAAAATCCTGGAACCCTGCTCTGGACTTCCTAAGGTACCAATATCTCCCTACCCTGCACACCTTACATGGCAGTTAGAGTGACCTCCTTTAACGTCCATGGCTTGAACCACCCTGCTAAAAGATCCTCAGTTTGGTGGGAAGCTCTCAAACTGCGTTCTGACATCTTATGTCTACAAGAGACACATTGGGCAACCTCATCAATCCCCAAATTCTCGCATAACAAATACCCCCACATTTTTCAAGCATCAGCTTCCAAAAAACAAAAGGGCGTTCTCATTGCCATCAGAGACTCTGTAGCCTTCTCCCTACAGGAGACCCACATGGACCCTGAAGGTCGCTAACTGGTCTTGATCGGCGAATTCAACAACCACCTGTACACGATAGTCAACCTTTATGCGCCCAACACACACCAACTCCGCTTCTTGAAAAAACTATTCAATAAGATCAACTTAATCAAAAGAGGAGCAGTTATAATGTGTGGGGACTACAATGTCACGGTAGACTACAAGATGGACACTACCTCCAAGTCTAGACGCCCTCTACCCTCAATTCAACATATGCTCCATGCCGAAGAGATGTATGATGCCTGGAGGTGCCAGCACTCCAACGAGCGCGATTATACCTTTCATTCCTCCAGGCATAATTCGTACTCACGCATAGACTTAATCTTGGTGGACATAGCCCTGTTACAGAACATCTCCTCCTCTGCTGTACACGACATTACGTGGTCAGATCACGCTCCTGTGTCTATTATGGTAGAGGAGGGACATCCATCGGTTCCAGCTTATATTTGAAAAGCCAATCCTCGTATTTTTCAACAACCCTCACAAATTGCCCTTGTGAACAAACACTTGAAGGAATATTAAAAACACCCACCTCCAGTCGATCCCCCCTCAAACAATACATATGGGGCTCTAAAAGACCCAGATGCTCTAGAGCCTTCTTAGTTAAACATAGATCGGCTGGCGGGATGGGCCTAATTGATATCAAAAACTACCACCGAGCATCCTTGCTTGCTCATCTCAGATACTGGATCTCACCATCTCCAGATATTCTCTGGAGCAACATAGAACAGGCCCTTAGCCCAACCCGAGATCTCCAACTGTTCTTACTACTCGATATATGGAAACCGTACCGTCTACGATTATTTCCACTAACCATTCAGGCTTCCTTATTAGCATGGAGAGACCTCCATAAAACAACTTCATTTTCCCCCAACGTTACAGATATACCAATTCCAATAAAAATTCTAAACCATGCCATTCCACATTCCAATTTCTCAGATTGGCCCACTAAAGGTATCTCTCTGATAAATGACCTATATGTATATAACACACTTAAGCCATTCAGTGCACTGGCTGGGGAGTATGCATTACCCCTAGTCGATCACTATAAATATGTCCAACTTACTCATTTCTTAAAATCCTTAAAATCACCTCACATACTTATACAAGATTTGGTGTGGCAATTTTACACAAAAAACCCTAACACTACCAAAGGAATATCTTTTTTTTTTATAATCTCTTTCAAAATAAGACCTCCCACCTTTCATTAAATGGGAACTAGAACTGGGAGAATCTTTCACAAACGCTCAATGGAAGATTGCATTCAGAACTACTTATAAAGCATCTCGGTGTGTAAATCATTGGGAACTCTCCCTAAAAATAGATCAGAGATGGTACCTCACACCCTACAGGTTATCTAAATTCTCCCCCCTCCAATTCACCACTATGTTGAACATGTGGGGAGGTAGGAAACATTTTAAATGTGTTTTGGTCGTGTAAGCATCTCACTAGCTTTTGGAAGAGCATATTTAAATGTATATCACGTATCACAGGAATCTTAAAACCACCGAATCCTGGGCTGGCACTATTAAACCTAGGTATCGAAAGCTTTCCTCCCTGTTTCTTTACAGTGGTCACACATATCTTCTTAGCTGCTAGATCACTAATAACCAAAAATTGGAAATCAAATATAGTACCTAGCATATCAGAAGTTCTTGCAATTACACAATCTAATTATGTTTACAAATCATTACTGGCCTCTAGAGCTGAACAGAGTCCTTCCTTTGATAAACAATGGAAAATATGGTCAGACTGGTTTAGAAAAGAGTAAAGATCCTGGTGTGCCAAAGGTACATTATTCTTCTCTGAATATATTGTTATTTGTCTTTGAAAACGCTGTTATAAGAGCAATACTAGTCCTCTCCATGCATCACCTAATTGAGAATAGTTAATGATAAACTGTTGATATGCCTCCATCACCCCCCCCCACCCCCCCCATCTCCCTTCTCTTTCCTTCCCTCCTTCTCCCCTCTCTTCTTCTTCTCTAAATTGTTACTGCTTCATGGAAATGCACTACTCTACCTAGAAGAACAAATATATCATTCCATTATGGATAAGAGTACAATAGGAATGAAAGAACTAACCAACCTCAGGAATTTATGCTCTGAGCACTTTTAATCTTATTGTGTGTTCTCATGCTTTTGTACTAAAACTTTGTACTATGTTTTGTACCTTGTAAAACCTTTTATAAAAAAGAATTGAAAAAAGAAAAGAAAAAAGACACAAGGCCATCTAGTTCAACCAATAAGAAAAAAAATCCTAAAAAAATATATATATTTTAAAAAAACATACAATCCTATATACACAATCCCACAGTTGATCCAGAGGATGGCAAAAAACAAAACAAAACAGAAAAGCATGAAACAATTTACTCAAGCAGGGGAAAAAAAATCCTTCTTGATCCCCCGAGAAGCAATTGGATATTCCCTGGATCAACTTTACCTCTAAATGTTAGTATCCAGTTCAATTATGTACATTTAGGAAAGAATCCAGGCCTTTTTAAAAAGCAATCTACTGAGCTCGGCAGAACCAACTCTTGAGGGAGACTATTCCACATTTTCACAGCTCTTACTGTGAAAAAACCTTTCCATATTTGGACATTAAATCTCTTTTCCTCCAGACGTAAAGAGTGCCCCCTTGTCCTCTGTGATGACCTTAACGTGAATATTTCAACACCAAGTTCACTATATGGACCACTTACTTTATTTTTTTACATGTTGATCATATCACTTCTTCTCAAGAGAGAATAAATTCAGTTCCTCTAATCTTTCCTTCTAGCTGAGCTCCTCCATGCCTCTTATCAGTTTGTTTGCCCTTCTCTGCACTTTATCTAGTTCCCTGATATCTTTTTTGTGAACTGGTGCCCAAAACTGAACTGCATATTCCAGATGAGTTGTTTCTAATGATTTGTACATTTGATTCCTTACTACAAAACTGAGGAGTGTAGTAGTGTTATAGGGGAGGTGCACAGTAGGTGTGTCCTTAAAAGCTTCCCAATGTTCGATCACCTAAAGGTATGAGCCTTAGGCCTCTTTCACACGGGACGGATCCATGATGATCTGCCTAGTGAACATCCGCTTGCTCAGTGGGGATCGCTCCGCCGATCCCCGCTGAGCAGGCACATGACAGGTCCGTCGCTGCACACTGTGCAGCGACGGACCTGTCAGAGCGCAGCTCTCCCCTATGGGGGATCGGATGACGACAGACCGTAGAGTCTGTCGTCACCCGATCCGTTTAGAAAACGGATGGAAAAGCAGGTTTTTCCTCAGTTACACTTTTTCGGATCGGAGCGGGTCGGATGTTAGCGGACATGTCAACGCTGACATCCGACGCTCCATAGAGGTCTATGGAGGGTCCGTTCAGGTCCGCCTAAAAAACTGACAGGCAGACCTGAACAGATCGTTCGTGTGAAAGGGGCCTAAAACCCAGGGTTTATAAATACCTTGAACAGAAGAATTCAGTCAGCGCAAAAACAGCTCTAATACTCCTATCATAAACAGCTGGACACTCCAAGTCAATATATTGCACTCCTTGAACAGACATAAAATACAGAATAGTGCAGCGCTAAAAATAAAAAAATAATTCTAAAATCTCATATAGGTAACGTCTGACAGTTCTAAGACATATAGACAGTCCCAGTTCATATAATTTAAAAGCCAAGGGTGATGTGGAAGAAGGCACCAACAAGCAAGAATGAGATCCTCAGTAGTGATCAGGGTGCTCAAGTATAATTGTAGTTATTGTGCTTCCTTATCTATGCTTCCACCACCGTAAGTACAGGCCACTCACCTCACTCTGAATAATAATTCTGACCTCTGAATAAACAGGTCATTTGAGCATTCCCCACAGGGGCAATCAAAGATGAAGTCCTGCCTTTATACCACTCCAACTATCGAAATCCGGCCTCAAAAATGTGGCAGCAATACCACCCTTGTCCAACTTCTCTTCCACCTGTTGAGGACCCCCGTCTGATCCACACACCCCTGTTAAAATGTCAGATTTCTGTGATCTAAAAAAATGAGACAAAGATAAATTATTTCAGAAAAGGACCTGGGGGTCCTAGTAGATAATAGGCTCAGCAGTGGCGTGCAATGCCAAGCTGCTGCTAACAAAGCAAGCAGAATATCGGCATGCATTAAAAAGGGGATTAACTCCAGAGATAAAACGATAATTCTCCCGCTCTACAAGACCCTGTTTCAGCCGCACCTAGAGTATGCTGTTCAGTTCTGGGCACCAGTCCTCAGGAAAGATGTACTGGAAATGGAGTGAGTACAAAGAAGGGCAGCAAAGCGAAAAAATGGTCTGGAGGATATTGGTTATTAGTAAAGATTGCGAGCACTGAACTTATTCTCTCTGGAGAAGAGAAGCTTGAGAGGGGATATGATTTCAATTTACAAATACCGTACTGGTGACCTCACAATAGGTATAAAACTTTTTCGCGGAAGGGAGTTTAATAAGACACGTGGCCACTCACTAAAATTTTAAGAAAAGAGGTTTAACCTTAAACTACGTAGAGGGTTTTTTACTGTAAGAGCGGCGAGAATGTAGAATTCCCTTCCACAGGCGGTGGTCTCAGCGGGGAGCATCGATAGTTTCAAAAAACTATTAGATAAGCACCTGAACGACTTGGACTTGTCTTTTTTCAACCTCACCTACTATGTAACTATGTAACTTTTTCCACCTTTAATGTGGCCTATAAAGTGTACAACTCAGTTGAATAACAAACTAAAATCTTTTAGGTGGAGGGAAGTAAAAATTGAAAACTAAAATAATATGGTTGCAAAAGTGTGCACACCCTTTAAAACTAATACTTTGTTGAAGCACCTTTTGATTTTATTACAGCACTCAGTCTTTTTGGGTATGAGTCTGCATGGCACATCTTGACTCGGCAATATCTGCCCACTCTTCTTTGCAAAAACACTCTAAATCTGTCAGATTGTGAGGGCATTTCCTGTGCACAGCCCTCTTCAGATCACCCCACAGATTTTCAGATTCAGGTCTGGGATCTGGTTGGGCCATTAAAAAACTTTAATCTTCTTCTGGTGAAGCCATTCCTTTGTTGATTTGGATGTATGCTTTGGGTCGTTGTCATGCTGAAAGATGAAGTTCCTCTTCATGTTCAGCTTTCTAGCAGAAGCCTGAAGCTTTTGTGCCAATATTGACTGATATGTTGGAACTGTTCATAATTCCCTACACCTTGACTAAGGCCCCTGTTCCAGCTGAAGAAAAACAGCCCCAAAGAATGATGCTGCCACCACCATGCTTCACGGTGGGTATAGCGTTCTTTTGTTGAAGTGCAGTGTTTTTTGCGCCAAGCATATCTTTTGAAATTATGGCCAAAATGTTCAACCTTGGTTTCATCAGACCATAACACATTTTCCCACATGCTTTTGGTAGACTTCAGATGTATTTTTACAAAATTTAGCCAGGCTTGGTTGTTTTTCTTAAGAAAAGGCTTCCATCTTGTCACTCTACCCCATAGCCCAGATATATGAGGAATACGGGAGATTGTTGTCACATGTACCACACAGCCAGTACTTGCCAGATATTCCTGCAGCTCCTTTAATGTTGCTGTAGGCCTCTTGGCAGCCTCCCTGACCAGTTTTCTTGTAGTCTTTTCATCAATTTTGGAGGGACGTCCAGTTCTTGGTAATATCACTGTTTCTCCACTTGATGATGACCATCTTCACTGTGTTCCATGGTATACAGTGGGGACGGAAAGTATTCAGACCCCCTTAAATTTTTCACTCAGTGTTATATTGCAGCCATTTGCTAAAATCATTTAAGTTCATTTTTTTCCTCATTAATGTACACACACATGGTCCTAAGTATTCAGATCCTTTGCTGTGACACTCAGATATTTAACTCAGGTGCTCATTTATTCTGATCATCCTTGAGATGGTTCTACACCTTCATTTGAGTCCAGCTGTGTTTGATTATACTGATTGGACTTGATTAGGAAAGCCACACACCTGTCTATATAAGACCTTACAGCTCACAGTGCATGTCAGAGCAAATGAGAATCATGAGGTCAAAGGAACTGCCCGAAGAGCTCAGAGACAGAATTGTGGCAAGGCACAGATCTGGCCAAGGTTACAAAAAAATTCTGCTGTACTTAAGGTTCCTAAGAGCACAGTGGCCTCCATAATCCTTAAATGGAAGAAGTTTGCGAAGACCAGAACCCTTCCTAGAGCTGGCCGTCCGGCCAAACTGAGCTATCGAGGGAGAAGAGCCTTGGTGAGAGGTAAAGAAGAACCCAAAGATCACTGTGGCTGAGCTCCAGAGATGCAGTCGGGAGATGGGAGAAAGTTGTAGAAAGTCAACCATCACTGCAGCCTTCCACCAGTCAGGGCTTTATGGCAGAGTGGCCTGACGGAAGCCTCTCCTCAGTGCAAGACACATGAAAGCCCGCATGGAGTTTGCTAAAAAACACCTTAAGGACTCCAAGATGGTGAGAAAAAAGATTATCTGGTCTGATGAGACTAAGATAGAACTTTTTGGCCTTAATTC
Organism: Aquarana catesbeiana; assembly: GCA_037953035.1. Taxonomy (NCBI): domain Eukaryota; kingdom Metazoa; phylum Chordata; class Amphibia; order Anura; family Ranidae; genus Aquarana; species Aquarana catesbeiana. The sequence goes on from JBBHAA010000837.1 coordinate 2,201,613, forward strand.
TAAGTGGTATGTGTGGAGATAACCAGGCGCTGCTCATCACCTGTCCAATACAGTCCCAACAGTGAAGCATGGTGGTGGCAGCATCATGCTGTGGGGGTGTTTTTCAGCTGCAGGGACAGGATGACTGGTTGCAATTGAGGAAAAGATGAATGCAGCCAAGTACAGGGATATCCTGGATGAAAACCTTCTCCAGAGTGCTCAGGACCTCAGACTGGGCCGAAGGTTTACATTCCAACAAGACAATGACCCTAAGCTCACAGCTAAAATAACGAAGGAGTGGCTTCACAACAACTCCGTGACTGTTCTTGAATGGCCCAGCCAGAGCCCTGACTTAAACCCAATTGAGCATCTCTGGGGAGACCTAAAAATGGCTGTCCACCAACGTTTACCATTACCAGCAACAGCTGGAGGGACACCAGTTTGAGACCCCTGTTTTGAGTGTTCACCAGAACAGAAATTGACGGGAAATCTTCCAACCGGGACACAAGTCCTGGTAAACCTGGTGACTACCAGTTGTTTCACTAATTTCCGAGGGCTTACCTTTTCCTGTTGCTGCTATAGGAACAGAGGTAAAGGGAATTCTTGTCAACTTGGACACAGATGGCAAAAAACCTGACCTGTTCATAATCCTCCCTTATGCCTTTTAAAATGAATTTAAAAAAAATGTTTGGTCTTCAATTCTACTTTAAAGAAACATGAAACATTCCAGATGTACATATTTTATATATAATTACAGTGGTCTAGCTCATAACTATGTACAGTGGAACCTTGGATTACAAGCATAATCCATTCCAGGAGAATTCTTATAATCCAAAGCACTTGCATATCGAAGCGTGTTTCCCCATAGAAGTCAATGGAAACGAAGATAATTAGTTCCATGTTGACTTCAATTGCATGCAATACCGCATGTGGCCAGAGGTGGGGGCTGCCGGAGAGACTCGGAAATACTCAGAGACTGCTCGGATGCACACGGAAACCCCTTGGAAACACTTGGGAACGGTGTATTTCTGAGCATTTCCGAGCGGCTTTGAATGCCTCCGAGTGTCACCGGTGCCCCCGCACCTCTGGCTAAATGCGGTACTGCATACCGCAGAGGCTTGAATCCTGCTCGTTTTGCGAGACAACGCTCACAAAACAAGTCAGGATTTTTTAAAAATCATAGCTCGTATGGCGAAACAGTCGCTAACCGCGTTACTCGCAATCCGAGTGTAGCAATAACTCTCGGTGGAGCTGCTGGTTTAAGCGGGCTGTTACCGTCACCTTCTTTACCTCTATTTCACCAGAACCGGGTCTAGGGTCCCGTTGAGTTTACCATAAATAATGTAGACACCGGACACTTGAGTATCTTTTCCAATGCTTTCATAAACGTGAATTGAAGGAAGTAGCAGGAAAGAGGTAGAAGGAAAGTTGCAGGGAAGCTCAAATACCTTTTTCTTAATGTTCTTTGTGTAGCATTAGGGTTTGAAAACTTGTAGCTGAATACACTCTCTCTGTAGAAATTTTTTTTTTATATGGGGTTAAAGGTGCGCTAGGTACTCTAAAAGTCTCGTGCTGAAGTATAAATAATAAATTAATTAAAAGTGCTAAGTGAATAAATTATAACGTGTTTAAGATATATAAATACATACATAGACTTTAAGTTGCTTAAATAGTAACAATTATAGATCCAAGGAACAATCTTGCAGTGTTCTTAAAAAATGACAGGCCCTTGATAAAGTCACGTGACATGTGACATGCAACGCGTCGGAAGGAGCCTAGTGACGTCATCCATAGTGCTAAAGTGTCACTCGCAATACAGCGCGAGGAGGAGATTATCGGTGGAAAAGCTGACTGCTCTATGCGCCAATACTGGCTTGATTCAAATGTGAGTGCATTCAGTTTCTTCCAAATAATGGCTTAAAGCATATTGCGCAATGAATGTTTTCTTGTTTATATTGCATGATTGAGACATAATATCGGAGGCAACAAACAGCGGATCTCCAGTATAAAAGGGAGCTGATTGAGAGTGCTATTGCATGTGGAACTCCATCTGCAAAGGGGGTATTTATTCAATCCGAGCTTCAGTTGATTGCACCCCATACCTATATGCATACCTAGCAAGCGGACCTGTAATTTTTTAAGAACACTGCAAGATTGTTCCTTGGATCTATAATTGTTACTATTTAAGCAACTTAAAGTCTATGTATGTATTTATATATCTTAAGCACGTTATAATTTATTCACTTAGCACTTTTAATTAATTTATTATTTATACTTCAGCACGAGATTTTTAGAGTACCTAGGGCACCTTTAACCCCATATAAAAAAAAAATTTTTAGCAAGGGATTTCAGAGCACTCACCAAAGGTGCAGCTTTTACACAAAAATAATTTTTTATTTTAGTGCATGTGGATATCATTTCTTTTTATTTTTCACTATAATATAATGTAATTTAAATAGAGGGTGTATGTGGAAGCACATGTGAATAGAGGAGCAACACATATATTTTACAACCACTGCACTTTTTCCACAAATTATACATACACTGCATTATATACATATATGCACATGACCACGTATTACAATCCATAAGTGCTTTAGTATTTATTTATTCGTAATTTATTGCACTCTCTCTGTAGAGTTGAATCTTTGCCCGCCTGGATAGGTTTCTCTCACTAACAAAGTGAAGTAACACATGCAAGAGTTGATACAGCTGCACACCCCAAAAAAGCATTGCAAAATTAGTGGAAAAGTTTCCCCAGGGGGCTTTTAAGCAGCAAAATATTTCTGAAACAATGTTTAGTAACCATGTTTAGTAAAAATATTATTTAATTTAGACATAGAATGCATTACATAGATACAATCAATATCACATAAAATTTCCAGTAGTCGACACAAGCAACAACAAGGGACCATCTCCCATGGCAATCAATTCATTAAAAAAGTTCTAATTGTACAGTTACATTGTATCAATACTATCCATATGAATACCCCAATGCATTTCGACCCTTTTTCCTTTTCTGGTCTTCTTCAGGGGGGTTTTTAATTCTAAAGAGATACATCAAAAAATTCCATTAGGATTTTCTACAATATACAAAACATGATAGATCATTTCGTAATATTTTAAAAGTTTTGAAAGTACATCTCCATACATATGGCGAAGTACTTACCATTTGGGAATAGGAAAGTGGGCTTGTGTCGCATCGATTAAATTAATAAAAACCGTTGCGTGCGGTGGTCCCACAATGTTTGCTCATTCCCTCTGTCACCTCTGGGCGTGTCCATAGTCCACGAGGCTTGCAAGGAGCCACGCATTTGGACCCAGTGGGGAAGGTGTAGGGCGAGGCACCTGTAATTTGATATTTGTAAAAATTAGTATGTAGTCAGCAGGTGTCGGGTGAGTGTTCCGTATTGTCCTATATAGCCAGACTGCTTAATATTCAAAACAATTAATAGGGTGGTCTCGACTAATATTGTCCCTTTGCTCATATTTTAATAATTTTTGGATCTAAATTGTAATGGTTACTAAACATTGTTTCAGAAATATTTTGCTGCTTAAAAGCCCCCTGGGGAAACTTTTCCACTAATTTTGCAAGGTTTCTCTCACTAACCTAGCAGCCAGTACGCAGCACGAACAAAAGTCTCTGCCACAGACTTGATTGAAACAAAACCCATACGATTCTCTGCCACAGGGTGTATTGGTTCACGATGAACAATGAACATAGCACCAGAACCTTTAAGCCAACCCGGCAGTACTATGCGGTAGGATTACTTTAGGATACGTCCTCCAACTGAGTCACCAGGCCCCTCTCCAGACCAGCACTCTGCATGATCCTTCCATGACGGGTCCTCCCCTGGGATCTTCTCAGTTGTCCAGCTTCTTCACATAGGATAGACAGCCCAGGACCATTCCTCTGCCGCTCGCTGTGGTAGGCCCCAGACAAACCTCTGGGCCCACCCACACACTGCAGCGCCGTGGGCCTCCCGATCTGAGGACCACGAGGTAGTACTCTTAGAGCATACCTGTCGGCCAGGAGGGCCAGCAGGTGGATGGAAAAAAAAACCCTGAAACATGGCGTCTGTCCCATAAATACCCTCTTCCAGAATGCAACTCGGAGGACCACCTCCATCGTGTTATCTCCGGGACAGAGGAGCACTTATACACTTCAATGTGTTGCCTTTCCAACACTGGCCCATAGTAACAACGACACCCACAGGCACAGTGCGAAATCACATGCAACCCAGCCAAGCTGGAACAGAGGCAAATCTGACTATGTATGAACAGATAACCCACTAAATTTACCTATCAGCGGTAGATTAAAAATCTACCAGCGCTACACGAGGTTCCACTGTATATACCATAGCTGGTGAAGGGCACTGAAAATCACTGAAGTTGTGATGTCATTGCCCCGCTTCTCCAACTTGTCCAATCAGATAACGCTGTGCATTCATTCATACAATGCAAAACATTCTCTGAATGGCTCCCATGCTGAGGGGCCAAACTTTTGAGTTCATAATATAGATGGCCAGCTACTAAACACATGACCTGGAAGCAGTGTTGATCACTGGAGCAGTGATGTCCTACTTCAGTGATTTCCAGCTTCCAGGGTCATTTGCCAGCTATGGTATATGCAAAGTTCCATTGCTCCAGGCTGGACCAATGTAACTGTGTATAAAAATATCCATACTTGGATATTCTCTTTAGAATGTTTCTGAAATGACAGATTAGTGGCGTTATATACTCTATCTTCTCAATGTTTTACCTCTTATGTTTATCCTGTAACTGATTTTCTTGAAGCAGCAATTACAGCAGAAATACAGACAGCTACTTTTACATAGGCTATGTAGGTGAAGATCATTACCTTCATACAAAGTGGTTGTCTGCATTCTGTATGAAATAAGCCCCTGACTGAGTAATCCAGTAATGCGTGTGTTAGACAGTTTTACAAAATGTATTTCCTGTAACATTGTAATACTGAACAATATATATTTTATCTGTAATACAATCTATATAATTTTTTTACTTCTTTTTTTCTGCCTCTAGGTATCGTTTAGCAAGCAGACGAAATTTCAGAGATTGCCAAGCAGATGGAACTTGGAGTAATACTCTTCCTCAATGTGATGGTAAACATGACATCTGCATTTGCCATTCTTACCTTCAGTATTCACACTTCTGTGTAGTTTATACTGAAAGTTTTTGTATAAAAACTTCTTCTTTCATTTCTTTAATTTCATTTAATTTTGTTGTCACATCTTGGTGAACTTCTTTTGGGCGACAGGCATCTCGTGATTCTGTTTGAGCGATTTTACCGTGATTGCCGCTCGACGAATTGCAACATAACGCGCCACGATCAGGGGCACCCTGGAAGTGACGGGGATCACACGGGAGTCCCGCAATTTGCTGCTATTTCGAATCGTGGGCAGAATCGCGGCGATTCCGCCCGCGGTTCAGAAGGCCAAGATGTGAACGGAGCTTAAAAGCTTGTAGGCATTTACATGTGTTTCCTAAAAAGCATATTGTCAAAATACAAACACATTGCCCATAGCAGCATGAAGATAACCATGCCCACTGTGCTTAGAGGAGTATGGCATGAATGCAATGTACAGACAGCAAGCACTGAAATCTCTATTATAAAATCTACAGCCAAACCTGTCTTGTGATTTTAGAATTCATCTAGTAAAGCTTGGCTCATTGTGGAATATAATCTGCATGAGCTCTGGTCCTTTGCACTTGTACTGCCTCATGCTTACCCCAAAGTGCAAGGCTTCACTTCCTGATTCCCTTACCGAAGATGGCGGCGCCTCCACCTGAGAGCCGAGTGACAGATCGACTTCAGATGAGGATATCACAGGCGCCCTGGACAGGCAAGTGTCTATATTTTAAAAGTCAGCAGCTGCAGTAATTGTAGCTGCTGACCAGGGGCGGACTGACCATTGAGCCACTCGGGCACTGCCCGAGGGCCCTGGGCCACTAGGGGGGCCCCATCAGGGTTGCCAGGCTCAGTAAAACCAGGGACAGTATGGACCAGGGACAGCCAATAGACAGTATGGACCAGGGACACTGTGTATACTGTGATTGTATTGTGTGTGTGTGTGTGTGTGTGTGTATATATACTATGTGGCCCCATAATCTCCGATTGCCCGGGGGCCCCATAATCTCCTATTGCCCGGGGGCCCCATGAGTTGTCAGTCCGCCCCTGCTGCTGACTTCTAAAAAGAAAAATTTTGGCGGCCCAATTTAGAGGAACCATTGTTCTAAAGCTACAACACAGTTTCTAATACTTGGCCTATCAGCTTTAGAGGGAGCTCCACATGATGTTTTTCAAATTCTGTATGTACAAGCATGGCATCCAGTAATTAGCCTGGCACTTTCAGTTTGGAAGCTCTTAAAAGGATAAGGATTGTATAGTGTATAGATTTCATGTGTTATGGACTTACATTCTGTACTAAATCATAAAGTAAATAAATGTTACTGATTCTCCCATTAAGAAAAAAATACTTAAAAAACAGACATAACAGCTTCTTGAGTTGAAGTTGAACTTAAAGTGGTTGTAAAGTCACATCTATTAATTACTTTGATCCTCTCTGTTTTAGGTCCATGGTTAGTACAGTGTGTGTGTTTTCTTAAAATTTTAATGCTACATGCCTTCTTCGCACAGTGCTGCTGTGCAGTCACGTGTCCACCCTCTTCTTCCCTTCCCGATCTAAGACTAAAGTGGGAGGGGCTGAGATTCCATTTTGATGTATTCAAGTTGGCAGAGGGAGGGCATGTGACTGCACAGCAACACTGTGCAAAGAAGGTATGTAGCATTATTATTTCAAGAAAACACACACACTGTACGAACGATGGACCAAAAACAGAGAGGATCAAAGTAATTAATAGATGTTTCTTTACAAGCACTGGAGCAGCTGCAGAGAATAGTTTTACTCAAGGCAGAAGGGGAGGGGTGGGGCTTCACAGGTCACACACAGAATACGGAAACGACAGGGAGAGATGCAGAGGAGAGTGCAGGATGACTGAGGCATGTAATCTGACCACACTATCATGGATCAGCAGCCATAATGAGCGTGGTCAGATTACAGAGGGAAATACAGGAAGAGGCAGGATAAACCAGGTATTGTACAACATGGAAAGGGCCAACTGACACTGCAAAAGCACTATGCTTTATATCAGGGGTTCTCAACCTCAGTCTTCAAGTACCCCCACGGGCCATGTTTTAGGAACTTCCCTTAGATAAAATAGCTCTTATCAATACTATGTCATTGATATTGATTTAAAGCAGCTGGGCAAAGTAAAGGAAAACCCGAAAACATGGCCCGTGGGGGGTACTTAACCACTTGCTTACTGGGCACTTAAACCCCCCTCCTGCCCAGACCATTTTTCAGATTTCAGTGCTCTCACAATTTGAATGACAATTACTCAGTCATGCAACACTGTACCCAAATGATTTTTTTGTCCTTTTTTTCATACAAATAGAGCTTTCATTTGGTGGTATTTGATCACCTCTGGGTTTTTTTAAATTTTGCGCTATAAATGAAAAAAGACTGAAAATTTTGAAAAAAAATGCTTTTTTCTTAGTTTCTGTGATAAAATTTTGCAAATTAGCAATTTTTCTTCATAAATGTTGGCCACAATTTATACTGCTACATATCTTTGGTAAAAATAACCCAAATTAGTGGATATTATGTGGTCTGTGTGAAATTTATAGAGTCTACAAGCTATGGTGCAAATCGTAAAAAAAGGATCACACCTGATGTACTGAGGCCCATCTCATTTCTTGAGACCCTAACAAGCCAGGAAAGTACAAATGCCCTCCAAATGACCCCTTTTTGGAAAGTAGACATTCCAGGGTATTTAGTAAGAGGCATGGTGAGTTATTTGAAGTTGTCATTTTTTCCCACAATTCTTTGCAAATTAAGGGTTTTTTTTATTTTTTATATTTTTTTCAGAAAATTTTCATTGTAATAGCTTATTTCTCTCACATGGAATGTGCATACCACAAATGACACCCTAAAATACATTCGGCTACTCCTCCTGAGTATTACAATACCACATGTGTGGGACTTTTTCACTAACTGGCCCAACATGCAGGGAGCATCATCAGGTGTTCTAGGAGCATAAATTACACATCTCATTTCTCACCCACCTATTACACTTTTGAAGGCCCTAGAGCACCAGGACAATGGAAACGCCCACAAAATGACCCCATTTTGGAAAGCTAACACCCCAACGTATAATCTATGAGGCATAATGAGTCTTTTGAACGGTTCATTTTTTTCCAGAAGTTTTTGGAAAATGTGGAAAAAAATGAAAACGCATTTTTTTTTTACACAAAGTTGTCCGTTTATAAGATATTTCCAACACATAGCATTTACATAGCAAAAATAACACCCCGAAATACATTTTGCTACTCCTGAGTAAAACGATACCACATGTGTGAGACTTTTACACAGCTTGACCACATACAGAGATCCAACATGCAAGGAACACCATCAGGTGTTTCAGGGACACATAGCATGCACATACCAAGAATTACACCCCAAAATACATTATGCTGAGCAAAGAGAAACAAAAGATTACCTGTGGTTTTAGTAGTACAGTTGTCCACAGGAGGATAGCACTGGTCCAGGCAGCAGGCAGGGACTCGGTCAGCAACAGCGAACACAATTTTTCAGGCTGCAGGAAGAAATACTGTCCATAGTCAGTACAGGCAGCAGGCAGGGATACTGTCCATAGGTCAGTGCAGTGCAGGGTCAGTGCAGGCAGAGATTGTCAGCAGTGCCAAAATATTGGTCTTGGTAGTAGGCAGGAACATGGTCCATGTGCTGTGGTCAGTGCGACAAACAGAGGCATGACGGCAGTAAGTCCTACAGGCAGCAGGCAGAAGTAGGGCCTCGTTCAGGACAGAATGGGGACAGGGGTAGAGGCTTCTCCCACCCAAATCTCTTTGAAGCCTCTGAGTCTCCAAACCCTAATCTAGGAATGAGAAAACAAAGAAAATTGTTTTCTTCATCCAGAAAAACTATTCTGGAGCCCCTCACATATGTGAGACTCCTGTGTTGAATCCCACTAGTCCAGTTGCAGGGTACAAGATCAGTCCAAGAGGCAGGCAAGAGGCATGGTCAAACAGTCCAAGGTCAGTTCCAGATCAGGCAGAGGTATGTACAGAATTGTTAGGCAGAAGCATGGTCGAATAACAGTCCAGGGTCAGTTCCATATCAGGCAGAGGTATGTACAGAATCGTTAGGCAGAAGCATGGTCGAATAACAGTCCAGGGTCAGTTCCAGATCAGGCAGCGGTATGTACAAAATCGGCAGGCAGAAGCGTGGTCGAATAACAAGCCAGGGTATGTTACAGAGCAGGCAGTGGCATAAGGGGTGTGAAGGCAGGAACTGAGGATTACGTTTACCATACTTCACTAATAATTTAGTGAAGTATGGTAACGACGGAAACATTCACCTATACAGAGGCCTGGTTGGGAAGGACATTGTGCACAATAATAAGATGTGTCTCTTCTGACTCCTGCTCTGGTACACACCTTACATCTTTTTTGACGTCTTTGGCCTGTTGGTTTGGGAGAGAGTTTATCTGGAAAGTGGCGTTCGGAGAGTCGACTAACAACATCTGATCGGATGTTTTCTGGTGGGCCGTTCGGGAATATAAGGGCAGTGTAAATTTCCTCCTGGTAGCCAAGGAAGGGTTGGGGCTTTTGGGTGGCGTTGCGGTAAATGATATTTGAGTTGTATATGGCCAATTGAAAAAAATAAATTGCTACTTTTTTGTACCAATGGTATGTCCTTGTGGCAAGGTATGGTTCCAACATTTGATCGTTGAAGTCGACTCCCCCCATAAACGAATTGTATTCATGGATGCATGTGGGTTTCTGGATGGGGCCATTCCTTCTGGGGATTTCCACATAGGTGTCATGCCCCGTACACACGGTCGGATTTTCAGACGAAAAATGTGTGATAGGACCTTGTTGTCGAAAATTCCGACCCTGTGTAGGCTCCATCACACATTTTCCATCGGATTTTCCGACACACAAAGTTTGAGAGCAGGATATAAAATTTTCCGACAACAAAATCCGTTGTCGGAAATTCCAATCGTGTGTACACAAATCCGATGGACAAAGTGCCACGCATGCTCAGAATAAATAAAGAGATGAAAGCTATTGGCCACTGCCCCGTTTATAGTCCCGACGTACATGTTTTACGTCACCGCGTTCAGAATGATCGGATTTTTCGACAACTTTGTGTGACCGTGTGTATGCAAGACAAGTTTGAGCCAACATCCGTCGGAAAAAATCCTAGGATTTTGTTTTCGGAATGTCCGAACAAAGTCCGGCTGTGTGTACGGGCATTATTGTGGATGGAAGACAACATATACACATCCCTTCTGTCCCTCCACTTCACTGCCAGAATCTCTTTGTTACGCAGACTTGCCGTTTCTCCTTTTCTCAACTTCTTATTAACAAGACTTTGAGGAAAGCCCTTCCGATTCTTTTTTACGGTGCCACATGCTGGCGTCTTCTTCCGATGAAGGTTGTGGAACAGGGGCAGAGAAGTGTAGAAGTTGTCTACATACAGGTGGTATCCTTTGTCGAGTAGGGGGTATATGAGGTCCCAAACAACTTTCCCGCTGGTTCCCAAGTAGTCCGGGCAATTAGAGGGCTGCAGCTGGGTGTCCTTCCCTTCGTACACTATGAAGGAATATGTGTACTCTGTGGCTCGGTCACATAGTTTGTACACCTTCACCCCATAGCGGGCCCTTTTGCTGGGGATAAATTGCTTAATTTTAAGCCTGCCGCTAAATTTCACAAGGGACTCATCCACACATATGTGTTGGCCAGGGGTGAACAGCTGGGGGAATACTTCAGAAAAATAATTTAATATTGGCCGAATTTTGTAAAGCCTGTCATAATTTGGATCATTTCGGGGAGGGCACTGGGTATTGTCGCTGAAATGTAGGCACATCATTATCATCAGATACCTGGTTCTGGGCATTACCGCGGAGAAGAGCGGCATGTGGTGGAGGGGGTAGGTTGACCAAGAGGAATGGAATTTGTTTTTTTTGGTGAGCCCCATATTAAATGTGAGGCCCAAAAAAACCTTGAACTCCTCCACTGTCAGGTCTCTCCACTCATAGGGACGGGTATAATATGATGTGGGATTTTGCAAAATAAATTGCTGTGCATACAGGTTGCACTGGGTAACAATTGACGCCAACATGTCCTCCGTAAAAATTAAATTAAAAAAATAAATTGGGGTACAGATGGCACTAGATGGATGTCACTGTGGGCACTGTTGGGCACTTTTTGGGCACACTTTTACTTTCTGTCACAAATTTACTCACAGAAGCTCTCTCTCCTCACACGCTGTCTCTGTGTGAGGGGAGAGAGCCGGCAATGAGAGATGATCTCAATTGTTTACATTTCAGATAATCTCTCATTGGAGGCAGCGATCGCGCTGTAAACGGCCGCTGTGATTGGCCGTTTACAGCGATCTGTGATTGGCTGTGTCCGAGGGACACGGCCAACACAGATTTTCCCCGAGGCGCGCTCATGAGAGTGCGCTGGGAACGAGGAAAGGGGACGACGTCAATAGACGTCGTCCCGGTATTTTAGATCCGCGCTGTTGCCGTCATTTGGCAATGGCCCGAATCTGAAGTGGTTAAGGACTGAGGTTGAGAACCACTATATATCATGTCTTGGAAGGACAAGAGCTTTTTATTTTTTTTATTTTTTAGGGTTACAACCACTTTAACTGTGTCTGAGCACAACCAAACCGAAATTGCTGTTTAATCCATGTTTAATAGGGAACACAAACTCACCCCTCCAGCCATGTCCCTATGCTTTATTTTAAGAAATCACTTTGTAAAGCAGCCCCCCAGCATTCTAGACATGGCCATCTTGAGTAATGGCAGATGATTCATGTAGCATTTACTTTCTGAAATCCATTTGCCCCTACACTGATGACGCCCTAGTAAATCTTGTGTGCAATGCAATATACATGGGCTGCGGGTAAACTTTTACAAGGTAAGTTGTGCAGTAATAAAGGACATGCTTAGCTGAGAGAGCCCCTCCTGCAGATGAAAGAAAAAAATGCCCATTAAGTCTCCTGGGATGTATGAAATCATTTTGGCCTAGGACAGAAACCAGGAAGCAAATGAAGAAATGTGAAAAAAAGTTGAAAACAAATGCAATATGCCTTCCTATCTATTTACTAAGACTAGCACCATACGAATTAAAAATAGTCCATTTTGATTGAGAATGTAAAGTTTCTCTTTAGCCCTGACCCAACGCATGTGTGTTTATGACACTACCATTTTTAATATCCCTGCACTTTCTGTTAGCTAAGAAACTCATCTAATAGTTTTTACTTTTTATTTTTATCTATACTCCCTGTTGACACCATCAACTGTGAAAGGGAGTTCCACATCCTTACCGCTCTAACAGTAAAGAACCCCTTACGCAGTTTAAGATTGAACCATTTCTTGTCCAAAGTGTTGCTATGTGTCTTCTTTAGACCCAAGATGAAACGGTTTTCTCCCAAAGATGCAGTCACCATTTAAAGATTTGTATATTGTGATCATATGCTCTCTTAATATTTTTGTGAACCCTTAACTTGTAAAACAACCCATTCCATTTAAAATAGAAATGCAAGACAAAATGTGTATGTGTGTGCGTGTGTGCGAATATAACATCAGTACAGAGATTCTCTCGGTGAATGGCTGTGCAGGGGGTCATGTCGGCACATGTGTGACCATCTGAGGACAGGCAGGCTGTGCTTCTAGCACAGCCAGAAAACTGATCACGCTGGGATGGATGTGCTGCCATGCCTAGCATGGTCATTTTTAGATAGGAAAGCAGGGGGACTGGCAGGAACACCAGGCATTTCACACAAAGGTAGTGTAGAACCCTCTAGTGTGCTGTTAGTGGCAGTGCAGGCAAATTTATACGTTTGGCTCATGCTAAAAGCCTTTGTATCTGCATCAAAAGTTTACTTCAGTTCAGGCCTGAATGTCTCATTCAGGTAGGTCTCTTGTGCCTCCCCCCAGTTCTGGAAAGTCAGAGAACATTCTGGAAACTGGAGGGCGGAGTCCAGGAGGGCTGATCTGCATACTGGATTTCAGCCACTTCCCAGGCAGTGGGCCTGGCATAGGGGCTGAACCAGCCCTTAAGTATGGATGAGTTATGCTGGTGGGGAGTTGGGTGGAAGATAGAGTGCAGAGGAGCCTGTTGGTGTGGATGACCCTTGAGGAGAACCCCTGCTGTGGGGGGGTTGTACCTCAGGCTGGGGCTCAGTCTGGCCTGGGAGGATTTCTGGCAGCATCCTGATCAGAAAGGAATCTTGCCTAGGAAGCAGCGAGAGCAAAGAGGACAGTGTGAGTACAGCAGCACTTTCAGGAACTTACAAAGGGAAAGACTGTCACATATAGCAAGCTTTTTTTGGAAGACCGCATTGGGCTTAAATCTTTCCTTTTCTTTGCCTGGGACATCTTCAGTAGCAGCCAGGTGGGCTAATGAAGAAGCACCCAGGTGGGCTGGTAGTTCCTGCAGTTAGTAGAACTGGGATCAGTGTCTACAGGGGAGTTAGAGTCACTCCTGTATATAACCTACAGCTTTGTGCTACTTTCCAAAAGGAATAGGAAGTTCCTAGTCCTTAACCACTTCTGCCCCGGAAGATTTTACCCCCTTCCTGACCAGAGCACTTTTTACAATTTGGCACTGTGTCGCTTTAACTGGTAATTGCGCGGTCATGCAATGCTGTACCCAAAGTTCTTTTTTTCCCCCACATATAAAAGCTTTCTTTTGGTGGTATTTGATCACCTCTGTGGTTTTTATTTTTTGCGCTATAAACAAAATTTTGAAAGTTTTTTTTTTTTTTTTACTTTTTGCCAAAATAAATATCCCCGAAAATGTTTTAAAAAAACAAATTTCATCAGTTTAGGTCAATATATATTCTTCTACATATTTTTGGTAAAAAAAAAAAAATCGCAATAAGAGTATATTGATTGGTTTGCGAAAAAGTTATAGCATCTACAAACTATGGGAAATATTTATGGCATTTTTTAAATTTTTTAATTTTTTTACTAGCCTCCGGCGGCTCTTAAAGGAGACAGTGTACCCATACATTGTTTTGTGTACACGTGCCATTTTGCCGACGTATATCGGAAGGAATGTAAGGGTGCAATCAGGGCAGCTAAGATAGAACACGAAAGGCACATAGCAGAGGAGAGTAAGAAAAATTCCAAGAAATTCTTTAAGTACATAAATAGTTAGAAAGGGAGGTCAGCTCATATTGGTCCCATAAAGAATGATGAAGATAATCTGGTTACTAAGGATGGAGAGATGGCGAAGGTATTGAATTCATTCTTCTCAGTTTTCACAAGGGAATCGGGGGGGCTTCAGTAACCAAAACTGCAATGTTTATCCTCATGACACGCCACACAAAGCACTCTCATGGCTAACAGAATTAGAAATAGACTTGAAAAACGTAACATTAATAAGTCACCGGGATCAGATTGCTTGCACCCAAGGGTCCTTAACCACTTTTAAGACCGGGCCTCTTTTTTAGATGTGGTGTTTAAAAGTTAAAAACTGTTTTTTTTTGCTAGAAAATTACTTGGAACCCCCAAACATTATACATTTTTTTTCTAACATCGTAAAGAATAAAAGGGCGGTCGTTGCAATACTTTCTGTCACACCATATTTGCGCTTTTTAAAAAAAAAAATCACTTTTTTTAATTAAAAAAATAAGACAACAGTAAAGTTAGCCCAATTTTTTTTTATATTGTGAAAGATAATGTTACGCTGAGTAAATTGATACCCAACATGTCACGCTTCAAAATTGCGCCCGCTCGTGCAATGGCGACAAACTTACCCTTAAAAATCTCCATAGGCAACATTTAAAAAAATGTTTTGCGTTACAGATGAGGTCTAGGGCTAGAATTATTGCTCTTGCTCTACTGTTCGCGGCGATACCTCACATGTGGGGTTTGAAAAAAAATTGTCATTTAGAAAAATAAAAAAATAAAAGGGCCCTTTTAAGAGTTATGAGCGGAAGTGAAGTTTTGACGTCGCTTCTGCCCTGCAGTGTCATAGAGACGGGTGGGGGCGATCTTCCTCTCACTCGTCTCCATGTCAGCCCAGGGAACAGACCCGATCGCCTCCGCCGCTGCCGACGGCTCCAGTAAGCGGCGGAGGGCACCGGATCGCGGCGGAAGGAGGGGGCCTCTCCCGCAGCCGATAAAAGTGATCTTGCGGGGAATCCGCCGCAGAGACCACTTTTATCTTGTACCGGACCGCCAGCCGAACACGGGGATACCAGGGTTATGGCAGCTATCTGCTGCCATAATAACGATATCCGTCCTCAAAGTAGGGACGTACATCGGCGTGCGGCGGTCCGGAAGTGGTTAAGGAACTAAGTCAAGTAATTGCCAGACCATTGTTCCTAATTTTTACGAACATGAAAGGGTTTAATGCATGCCAATATTCTGTTTGCTTTGTTAGCAGCAGCTTGGCATTGCATGCCATTGCTGAGCCTATGATCTACTAGAACCCCCAGGTCCTTTTCCATCCTAGATTCCCCCAGAGGTTCTCCCCCCACTGTATAGATTGCATTTATATTTTGCCACCCAAATGCATTATTTTAAATTTTTCTACATTAAACCTCATTTGCCATGTAGTTGCCCACCCCATTCATTTGTTCAGATCTTTTTGCAAGACAGGGCAACAGGCTATACATATAGTTTTATGGTTTACGAGGGAAGCGATAGTCACGTGGAGCCCGAGAACTGCCCAGACTACATAGGGAGCGCTGGTAAGATTGTGTGGGACTTGGTGTCACCCTTATTCAGAAAGGGGTACCACTTGTACATGGACAATTATTACACAAGTGTGCCTCTTTTTAGTCACCTTTTTGATTGTGGAATTGGCACATGTGGCACTGTGTGATCTAATCGCTGGTGCTTCCCCCAATGGCTTGTATAGTCCCGACTTAGACGGGGGGGGGGAGCCTTCTTGAAATGTAATAATTTATTAGCAGTGAAGTGGAGGGATACATGGAATGTTTTCGTTCTGTCCTCCCTTTACGTAGATACGACCAAATTCCTATGGAGACTGGTGTTGTGGAGAAACCCCTCTATGTCCACGAATACAACCTTAACATGGGAGGGGTGGACCTCAAAGACCAGTTGTTGGCGCCGTACCTAATTGCCTGTAAGACCAGACTCTGGTACAAAAAAGTGCCTTTATATTTATTCCAATTGGCTCTGCTGAATGCTTATGTGCTATACAAAACTTTAGGGCAAACTGGATCCTTCCTTAAATTCCAAGAAGAGATCATCACAGCCCTTCTGTTTCCAGACGGTGCTATGCCCCACCTTCCCAACGCAAATGCAGTGAGCCGGCTGCATGAGAGTCATTTTCCGTATGTCCTCCCTGGTACCCCTGTCAACAGAACACCCCAAAGAAGATGGCGTGCCTGCAGAAAACACGGATGTAGGCGTGACACGCACTTTTATTGTCCCTCCTGTCCTGACCAACCTGGTTTCTGCATCGGTGACTGTTTCAAATGTTACTACACACTAGTGGAGTATTAGCGTAGGGTACAGCATCGCACAATCCTAGGGCACACGTACACAGGGTCTCGAAAGATGAGATGGCCATCACATTTTAAGAGACCCTAATCTGGAACATTTAGAGTTTATATAAAAGAGCAAAAAACACCAAAAAAAGCCAAAAATGTTTGTTTTATTTTTCTTCTCTCTCTATTGTTCTCTCTCTTATGTTCGCTCTTTATTGTCAGCTCTATTGTTCGCTCTCTATTGTTCTCTCTCTATTGTTACTGTATTTTAGAACTGTATTGTTTTATTTTTTACTATGTTTTATTGTATTTGCTTTGCAGGTATGGTATGTCTTATAGGAAAAAAAGAATTAATACAGCGCTCAAAAAATAAAAATAAACAAAAGTAAAATTGTGTAAAGCAGCAGCTAACATATGAAATACAAAACATATGCACAATAACTAGGATATATATATATAGTCGGGACTGTACAAGCCATTGAGGGAAGCACCAGCGATTAGATCACACAGTGCCACATGTGCCAATTCCGAAAATCGGTTTAACCTCAAGCTGCGTAGACGGTTCTTTACTGTAAGAGCGGTTAGGATGTGGAATTCTCTTCCACAGTCAGTGGTTTCAGAGGGGAGCCTCGATAATTTCAAAAAACTATTAGATAAGCACCTGAACAACCACAACATACGGGGATATACAATGTAATCCTGACATAAAATCACACAGGTTGGACTTGATGGACTTGTGTCTTTTTTCAACCCTGCCTACTATATAACTATTGTGGGGAAATTAGCTTGTGGGGATCACCTTTTCTAAATGACAGTCAGCAAATGGACACTTTCTTAAAAATCTGGCGGATGCCAGGTTTATTTGCAGGAGGTTTGCAAAAATAAAAACAAACAGTAAATTAAATCCTTGCTGTCTGGCGCTAACTAAACAAATAGTCTCCTCTCTATACAGTGTGGGGCTGGTCCCCGCCACCCACAAAACATGCGGAAAAGCAAACCTTTTAGTCCACCCAGGGCTCCTCTCACTCAGGTTCCTTCCTGAGTCTCAAAACCAGAGCGACCTACTGTGCTCTCTTCCTGGATATTGAAAGTCCAGCTGACTGTAGACTCCAGTGGACCCGAACATCCGGACCGAAACCCAGCCTCCCACAGAGGCTGGAAAAACCGGCCGGATTCCGGTTCAGTCCCTTACAATGGAATGAATGTGAGGTGAAATGTACCTATTATCGTGTATCTCACCTTGCTTACCGTCACATATCCTCCCCCTCTGCTCAAGCCCCTGTGGCTGAGCACTTGACCTAACCATACAGTGCATGCGAGAGAGGGCATCTGCGTTATTTTGGAATTTTCCCGGCCTGTGCTCCACCGTAAACCGAAAGGGCTGTAAAGCCAGGAACCACCTTGTCACACGGCCATTTTTCTCCCTGTTGTCACACATTCACTTTAGGGGAGCATGGTCAGTGACCAATTTAAACAACCTCCCCAGTAGGTAATACCTTAGGGAGTCTAAGGCCCATTTAATGACAAGACACTCCTTTTCTAGTTCTTTTCGTGCTTGTTCAGCTTCCGGCTCAGGTATACAACTGGGTGCTCCTCACCATCCCTGTTCTGTGACAGTACAGCCCCTAGGCCCACCTCAGAAGTGTCTGTCTGTACGACAAACTCCTTGCTGAAGTCCGGGGCCACTAGTACTGGTAACCCACAAAGGGTCTGCTTTAAATTCTGAAAGGCCTCCTCAGCTTCGGGATTCCACTTGACCATGACCGACCCTCTACCCTTCGTCAGGTCGGTCAGAGGGCCGGCCATGGTGGCAAAGTTGGGTATGAACCATCTGTAATACCCTGTAATGCCCAGGAAGGCCCTCACTTGTTTTTTATTGATCGGTTGGGGCCATTTTTGAATTGCTTCAACCCAATTGGTCTGCGGCTTGACCACTGCCCGGCCAATAATGTACCCGAGGTATTTGGCCTCCTCCAGGCCTATGGCACATTTTTTTGGGTTAACTGTAAGACCTGCTTCCCTAAGGGAATCTATCACCGCTTTTACATGGAACAGGTGCGATTCCCAATCTGGTTTGTGGATGACCACATCGTCTAAATATGCAGCTGCATACGGGCAATGTGGTCTCAAGGCTTTGTCCATCATTCGCTGGAATGAAGTAGGGGCTCCGTGCAGACCAAAGGCATCCGCTTATACTGAAACGAGCCCTCAGGAGTGGAAAAGGCAGTCTTTTTCTTGGCCAATTCAGTTAGCGGTATTTGCCAATAGCCTTTCGTTAGGTCTAGGGTCGTTATGTAGCGAGCCTGTCCTAACCTGTCCACGAGTTCGTCGATCAGGGGCATCGGGTACGCAGCGAACTTGGACACACTGTTGAGTTTCCTGAAGTCGTTACAAAACCTGATAGTACCATCAGGTTTTGGGACCAGCACTATGGGGCTCGACCACTCACTGTGGGACTCTTCTATCACGCCCAACTCTAACATATTTTTTATTTCCTTCGCGACTGCCTTTCGTCTGGCCTCTGGGATTCTATACGGTTTTACATTTACGCGAACCCCTGGTTCCGTCACTATGTCATGTTGGATCATGTTGGTCAGTCCGGGTAAGGGGGAGAAAAAGTCTCTATTTTTATGCACAAACGCCCTAATGTCACTTTGTTGTGCCACGGACAGGGTATCTGTTATGGGGACGTCAGGTGTCACCGGTACCCAGTCTGTTAGAGGCGTGGACGTGGCCAGTAAAGTCTCTCTGTCCTTCCAGGGCTTTAAGAGATTCACATGGTAAATTTGGTGTGGTTTCCTTTTCCCTGGCTGGTAGACTTTGTAGTTTACCTCCCCCACTCTTTCGACAACCTCAAAGGGACCCTGCCACTTGGCTAGGAATGAACTTTCTTCTGTGAGAACCAGTACTAACACTCTGTCCCCAGGGCTGAAAGTACGGACCTTGGCACCCCGGTAATAGACCCTCCTCTGGGCCTCCTGGGCTCGCTCCATATGTTCTCGCACCAGGGGCAGGACAGCTGCGATTCGATCCTGCATAAAGGAGACATGCTCTATGATGCTTCTATATGGGATGGCCTCCCCTTCCCACGTTTCTTTGGCGACATCTAGCAGCCCCCTGGGATGTCTACCATACAAAAGCTCAAAGGGGGAATAGCCTGTGGAACCTCACGCATGGCAAACATGAGATATGGTAGCAAAAAATCCCAGTTTCTCTCATCTTTGTCGACCACCTTTTTCAACATAATTTTCAAAGTTTTATTAAATCTTTCAACCAGACCATCCGTTTGGGGGTGGTAGACAGAGGTACGGAGATGGGAGATTTTGTATAGTCTACACAGTTCCTTGGTAACCCTAGACATGAATGGGGTGCCCTGATCGGTTAAGACTTCATTTGGGATCCCCACTCGACTAAACACCTGAACCAATTCCTTGGCGATAGCCTTAGCGGAGGTGTTGCGCAAGGGTATGGCCTCAGGATAGCGCGTTGCATAGTCTAGGATCACCAGAATATGCTGGTGACCCCGGGCAGATTTTACAACCGGCCCCACCAGGTCCATGCCAATCTTATCAAAGTGGACCTCGATTATTGGTAGGAGGGACAAGAGGG
The DNA here is from genome assembly GCA_037953035.1 of Aquarana catesbeiana. Lineage (NCBI taxonomy): Eukaryota > Metazoa > Chordata > Amphibia > Anura > Ranidae > Aquarana > Aquarana catesbeiana. The sequence goes on from JBBHAA010000837.1 coordinate 2,221,787, forward strand.
CTGCGAAAATGGTGAGACTGTGCCGACATTTGGCACTCGGGGCACGATACGCAGTACTCCTTGATATCTGCATGCAACCCGGGCCAGAAAAACCTCTGGGCGATTCTCTTCCTGTTTTTTTTATACCGAGATGCCCACCCTTTACATGACCATGGGCCAAGTCTAGCACCCTACGGAAAGGGTTTGGGAACCAGTAGCTGTTCTACCTCGTCCCCTCCATGTTTTATCACTCGATACAATAAATTGTTGTTAACGACCATGTAGGGGAAAGACACCACCCAATCAGGATCCACCCGTTCCCCGTCCAACATCTTAGCGTTTTTCCTGGCTCTCATGAGGGTGGTGTCTCACAGTTGCTCGGTATAGAAATCCTCTCTCCTGACCTCTAAGTCGGGTACGACATTTTGGCTACTCTCAATGTCAGGGTCAGAGGGGGTCTCCTGTTCGTTACCCTCAGGCTGAGAGCTAGCTTCTAGGTCCTCCAGCTCCCCAGCCATGACAGGGAAAGGAAGAGGATCTCCGGCTACCTCGATCCCACCAACAGCATCTCCTTCCCTTTGGCAAAAGGGGTCTGGTGAAAGTTCCCGTGCTTCCCCAGCAGGGGGAGCTCTATCTACCAGCCTCCCTTTGCTCTCCCATAAATTCCAAAAATGGAGAAAATCTCTCCCCACTAAAGCTTCATGAAATAGTGAAGGTACAACCCCCACTGAATGTGTTACACTGCCGCAGGGGGTATCAACCTCAACCACCGCTGTCTGGTAGTCCCAAGTGTCCCCATGGATGCAAATTACCCCAATAGTACTGGGGTGGAGTTTTGTGGGGTTCACACAATCATTCCTGACTACGGTCACCACACTACCAGAGTCTAGCAAGGCTGTGAGTGGCTTTCCATCCACTGAAATAACACACATCTGTTTTTCAATGCAACTCTGACATGATGCAGTACATGCGACCTGATCAAACAGAAAAATGCGTCTTTTCATAAAAGCATAATCACATTGCATAGGTTCATCATCTATAGGACAGTTTGCAGCAATATACCCTAATACATGGCAACGAAAACACCGTATGTGGCCTACCCCCAGTCCTCTTAACGGCCCAAAAGACCTTCTTGGCTTCTTTGGCCAGACTCCAGGTCTAGGACCCACAGTCTCATCAGCTGTAACAGTCTTATCCCCCTTCCCCATGCTCTTGAACCCTGGAACAGTCTTACCAGAATCGCTGGGCGATCTTGCACCCCTAGAGACACCGAAGTGGGGCTTAGATGGGTTCACCAAGTCCTCAGTGGCAGTGTACCTCTCCACTAGGTCCACCAACTGGGTTGCAGTTTTGGGGGCCCCCTGTCCGACCCACTTCCTCAGGGCAGTAGGGAGCGCACGCAGGTACCGGTTCATTACCACACGCTCCACGATCTGAGGGCTTGTCAAGGTCTCTAGCTATAATCACTTCCTGATGAGGTGGACCAGGTTAAACATTTGTGAACGGGGTGGCTTGTTGCTGGAGTAGGACCACTGATGCACGCGATGGGCCGGGACTGCCATGGTGACACCCAAGCTGTGAGTATCTCTGTCTTAGAATCTCATAGTCCTGGGCCTTATCTGGTTCTAGATCAAAATAGGCCTTTTGAGGTTCTCCTGTTAGAAATGGGGCCAACAGACCCGCCCACTGCTCTTTTGGCCATCCCTCGCGGACAGCGACTCTCTCGAAAGTCGCAATGTATGCCTCAACATCATCCGCAGGTGTCATCTTTTACAGGTGGTAGGAGGCACGTACCATCTTTGATTCCGCTGACACAGGAGGTGCGGACCCCTTTTTAGTTCCACCAGAGCCTCTGCGAACTGCCGATTCATTTCCTGCTGGGCCACTTGTTGCACTGCAGCGGCCTCTGCGACTTGGCGGTTCATCTCCTGCTGGGGCGCCTGTTGTGCTGCTGCGACCTCTGCGACTTGGCGGTACATCTCCTGCTGGGCCACCCGCTGTGCTGCAGCAGCCTCGCGACTTGGCGGTTGGTTTCCCGCTGAGCTGCATTGGCCTGTAGCAAGGCCTTTATCATTTCCTCCATCTTCAGAAATTGCCCGCTGAATCCACCATGTGTGGGGAAATTAGCTCGTAGGGGTCACCTTTTCTGAATGACAGTCAGCAAACGGGCACTTTCTTAAAAATCTGGCAGATGCCAGGTTTATTTGCAGGAGGTTTGCAAAAATAAAAACAAACTGTAAATTAAATCCTTGCCGTCTGGCACTAACTAAACAAATAGTCTCCTCTCTATACAGTACTGGGCTGGTCCCTGTCACCCACAAAACATGCGGAAAAGCAAACCTTTTAGTCCACCCAGGGCTCCTCTCGCTCAGGTTCCTTCCTGAGTCTCAAAACCAGAGCGACCTGCTGTACTCTCTTCCTGGATATTTAAAGTCCAGCTGACTTTGGACTCCAGTGGACCTGAACATCTGGACCGGAACCCAGCCTGCCACAGAGGCTGGAAAAACCCGGCCGGATTCCGGTTCAGTCCCTTACAATGGAACGAATGCGAGGTGAAATGTACCTATTATCGTGTATCTCACCTCGCAAACGTCACACTATGTAAGTTAGCCCAATTTTTTAGTATAATGTGAAAGACAATGTTACGCCGAGTAGATACCTAACATGTCATGCTTTGAAATTGCGCACACTCGTGGAATGGCGACAAACTACGGTACCTAAAAATCTCCATAGGCAAAGCTTTCAAAAAATTTAACAGTTACCAGGTTAGAGTTGGAGTTCTTTTGCTAGAATTATAAATTATTGCTTTCACTCTGACGATCGCAGCAATACCTCACATGTGTGATTTGTACACAGTCTACATTTGCGGGCGCGACTTACATATGCGTTTTTTTTTTTTGCTGCATGGGGGCGCTTTAAAAATCGTATTTTTTTTTTCTTATTTTTTTTTTTTACATTGTCATTTAAAAAAAAATCTGATCACTTTTATTATTGTCACAAGGATCGTGACCTTGTCACATTACTGTCATCCCTTGTGACAGTAATAGGTGGTGACAGGTACTCTTTATGGAGGGGTCGGGGTCTAAAAGACCTCAAATCCCTCCTTTGCACTTAAAAGTATTCAGATTGCCAAAATCGGCGATTCTGAATACTGTAATTTTTTTTTCAATCGGCACCATTGTTGTGACTTTGCTTCTGGAATTTTACATCTGAGGGCTGATCAGAGCCAAATCCAGCTATGTTCCGGTCTCAGCCTAGGCGGCGGACGCGCCGCATGGTGGCTCAGAGGCACGGGAAGAGCGGCACAATGTGGCTGAAGGGGGGATGTCCCCTCCCGCTCCTTTAGGATAACAGCCAAGCGTCTTTTAGCCGCATCAGTTGTTAACACTAAAAAGCAAACCACTGGCTCTAAAATAAACGGTACCAGGGTAATGCCTGTAGCTGCAGGCATCACCCTGGTTTAACCCCTTCAAGCCATGAATGCAAATTTGTGTACGGTTGGCGCAAAGGTTAATAGCATGCAATGCCAAGCTGCAGTTTCCAAAGCAAGCGCAAAGTCCTGTCCTGTCTTGTATTAAGAGGTATGGACTCCAAAGAGAGAGAGATATCATTTTGCCCCTGCACAAATCATTAGTAAGACCTCATCTGGAATATACAGTTCAGTTTTGGGCACCAGTTCTCAAAAAGGATATTGAGGAACTGGAAAAAGTGCAGAGAAGGGCAACCAAACTGATAATAGGCATGGAAGAACTCAGCTTTAAGGAAAGATTATAGGAAATTAATTTATTCTCTCGAGTGGGGGGACATGATCAATATGTACAAAAACAGAAGTTGTCCATATAGTGAACTTGGCATTGAGGACAAGGGGACACTCTACGTCTAGAGGAAAAAAATATTTCATCTCCAAATACAGAAAGGTTTCTTCACAGTAGGAGCTATGAAAATGTGAAATAGATCCCTCCAGAGGTGGTTCTGGCTAGCTCAGTAGATGCTTTAAAAAAGCCTGGATTATTTCCTAAATGTACATAATTTAACTGGGTACTCTCATCTATAGGTAAAGTTGATCCAGGGAAAATCCGATTGCCTCTCTGGGGATCAGGAAGGACATTTTTCCCCTGCTGTTGCAAATTGGATCATGCTTTCCTGGGGTTTTTTGCCTTCCTCTGGATCAACTGTGGGTGAAGGAATATGGGATCGTATGATTATTATATTTTTTTTTTTTTTATTGGTTGAACTAGATGGGCTTGTGTCTTTTTTCAACCTGACTATGTAAAGAGTTGGAATTATACTTTTTTTTTCAATTCTTTTATTTATTCAAGAGACATGTTCCAGAACATCAGAGTGACACAGGTAATGGATATACAGAACATCATGTAAGAACTACATATAACATACAATAGTAACATATATCCAGAATCAATCCTGCTCAAATGTACTCTAGGCAATTGCATGTTGAATATCAGATTCTTATAACTTCCCATGTGTAAAGCAAAACACATAGTGAACCTGACCATGTCACTCCTCTGGAACCGCCTCAGGAAAATCTTTCCCTTTTCCCAGAGTAATGCCGCGTACACACGGTCGGACTTTTCGTCTACAAAAGTCCAACGGACGCTGACGGACTAAAGCTGGCTGGTAATCCGATCGTGTGTGGGCTTCTCCGGACTTTCAACGGACTTTTTTAGCCTAAAATCCGACGGACTTTAGATTTGAAGCATGCTTCAAATCTTTACGTCGTAAGTACGACGGACCCCGAAGTCCGCTCGTCTGTATGCTAGTCCGACGGACAAAAACCCATGCTAGGGCAGCTATTGGCTACCGGCTATGAACTTCCTTATTTTAGTCCGGTGTACGTCATCACGTACGAATCCGTCGGACTTTTGTGTGGTCGTGTGTAGGCAAGTCCGTTCGTTAGAAAGTCTGCTGCAAGTCCGCTGAAAGTCCGCCGGAAGTCTGTCGGACAGGCTGTCGGACTTTTGTAGACGAAAAGTCCGACCGTGTGTACGCGGCATAAGAAGAAAAGTAATAAGGTGAATACAGAAGGGTAAAGCAAGAAAAAGAAATAGAAAGTGATAAATAAAAGAAAAGAGGAAAAGATAAAGCCAATGTGAAGTGAGCGATTGAGGGGGGCAAATTGAGGGAAAAAAGGGAAGGGGGGGGGTAGAAAGTGCGTTTATTTCCACTACTTTCTGAAGCCAAAGACCAATGTATGGTGGCTGTGGGTTTTTCCAGCAGAGACGAATACACATTTTGGCAGTGCCAAGGAGGTGGCGGATGATAGATTTCTTTTAGATTTTTCCTGGAATAGAGGAAGCATGAAGGAGAAAAAAGCTTGGATCATTAGGAATTGGGCGTTCCGTAAATTTTTGTACAATTAACCTCACCTCGTTCCAACACCTCTTTACCCTGGGACAGGACCAAAAATTATGCAATAGTGTTCCCCGTTCCTCCTGGCATCTCCAGCAGCGATCTGAGGTAACAGGAAAGAACTTGTGTAGTCAAGATAGGATACGGTACCACTGCATCGGGATTTTAAGATTTGTCTCTTGCATTTTCGTACAGATAGAAGATTTATAAGAAAAAACAAATAATATTTAGTTTTTAGGTTGCAGTGAAAGTACGATTCAGATCTTGTTCCCATCTGTTTAGGCTAGGGGGTTGGTAGTTTTCCGGGGGAGTGATCAACATTTGGTAAGCAGTGGAAAGAACGTGTGGTAGAATGCCACTATCTGTATTCCTCCAGAGCAGAGTGGTAAGAAGTTGACAAAAGTTGCCAGTTAGCGGTAGGGATCAAAGTAAATGACGAAGTTGAAGAGCCCTCCAGAAGTCTAATTTAAATGGACCAGAAGGGTTCATGAGGATGGGTATCGTCCGCCAAGTCCCCGACACCATGAAGTGAGAGGCCTGGAAGCGACCCGATTTGAGCATGTGTTGGAAATTTGCATCCCGATAGCCTGGTTTAAAGAGTGGGTTCCCCAGTATTGGGAGCAATGGTGAGGTCCGGGAGGATAGAGAGAATTGGGAGAAAAGAAGTGAACAGAGGCGTGTTGTGGGACCTATGAGAGGGTGGCGTTTCATGTGTCCAGGTAAGGAGTGAAAACACCAGGGTGCTCTACAGAGTGGAATGTCACTCTGTGCTTGTTCCAGTTGGGACCAGAGTTTAGTTTCCTGGTGTCTGCACCAGTCAATAAGTCTGCCTAAGTGCACAGCCTGGTAGTATGTACGTATATCCGGTACCGCCTGTCCCCCATGTTGCTTGGGCGAGGAGAGTTGTTTTCTATTTAACTGAGGCTGCTTGTGGACCCAAATGAACTCGGTAAACACTGTATCTGTTTGAAATAGTAGAAGAATATTGGTAGTGCTTGTAACAGATATAGAAATTTAGGGAGGATGCTCATTTTCAATATATTGCATCGGCCAAACCACAAGCGTAGGCCAGTGTCCCACGAATCTAGAAGAGCTTGAATTCTTTTCAGGAGTGGTGGAAAGTTAAGATCAAATATCTGAGAAAAATTGGGGGGGGGGGGGGGGTGAAGGTTCCCAGGTATTTCAGTGTGGAGGTAGTCCATTTTAGTTTGAATATCGTCTTAAGATGGTAGAGAAGAGATTGCGGTATGTCTACCCCCATTGCCTCCAATTTGGAAAAGTTGATTTTCAAATTGGATAGTTTACCATAAATCTCAAATTCATGGAGAAGGTTGGGTAGTGAAATTGAAGCGTTTGTGTTCGAGAATAACATGTCGTCCGTGTATGCTGATACTTTCTGTTGAGATCCCCCAACTTAAAGTCCTGTGATATCTGATTGTAAGCGTATTTTGCATAAGAAAGGCTCTAGCGACAGGGCAAAGAGGAGGGGTGATAAGGGGCATCCCTGTCTTGTTCCATTTGTGATTTGGAAAGGTTTCGAGAGAATACCATTGGCCTTGTCCTGAACAGTAGAATTAGTGTAGATCGTAGAAATCCAAGTAAGCATGGTGTGTCCGAGCCCCACGTATCGTAAAACTGAAAACGTAAATTGCCAATTTACCCTGTCGAAGGCCTTTTCAGCTTTCGTACCCAAAAAGATACACGGAGTGTGTGTTGTGTTGGCCACGTGAAGCAAATTGAGAACCTTACCGTATTGTCCCTGGCTTCTCGGGATGGTACAAAGCCCACTTGCTGTAAGTGGATCAAGTGTGGTAAATGTTGCTGGAGTTGAGATACGAAGATCTTTGTAAATACCTTGAGATCAACATTTAATAGGGATATAGGTCTAGAACTCCCACACGATGCAGGGTCTTCTCTTTAGGAACCACTGAGATACAGTGGGGCAAAAAAGTATTTAGTCAGCCACCAACTGTGCAAGTTCTCTCACTTAAAAAGATGAGAGAGGCCTGTAATTGTCATCATAGGTATACCTCAACTATGGGAGACAAAATGTGGAAACAAATCCAGACAACCACATTGTCTGATTTTTGAAAGAATTTATTTGCAAATTATGGTGGAAAATAAGTATTTGGTCACCTACAAACAAGCAAGATTTCTAGCTCTCACAGACCTGTATCTTCTTTAACCACTTGACGACCGACTCACGCCGATGTACGTCGGCAAGGCGGCACGGACAGGCAAAATCACGTACATGTACGTGATTTGCCTTCCGCGAGTGGGGGGTTCGATCGGACCCCCCCCCCGGTGCCCGAGGCGGTCGTCTTTTGTCCCACGGCGATCGGAGGTGAGGGGGAGGCCATCCGTTTGTGGCCCCCCCCTCGCGATCGCCGCCGGCCAATCGAATCATTCCTTTGCTGCTGTATGCTAAACAGCAGCAAAGGAAATGATGTCATCTCTCCTCGGCTCGGTAATTTCCGTTCCGGCCCGAGGAGAGAAGACAGGTATGTGAGTGCACAACACTACACACACAGTAGAACATGCCAAGCACACAAAACACCCAGATCCCCCCCCCGATCGCCCCCCGATCCCCCCCCAATCACCCCCCCCTGTCACAAACTGACACCAGCAGTTTTTTTTTTTTGTTTTTTTTTTCTGATTACTGCATTGGTGTCAGTTTGTGACAGTTACAGTGTTGGGACAGTTAGTATTAGCCCCCTGTAGGTCTAGGATACCCCCTAACCCCCCCTAATAAAGTTTTAACCCCTTGATCACCCCCTGTCACCAGTGTCGCTAAGCGATCATTTTTCTGATCGCTGTATTAGTGTCACTGGTGACGCTAGTTAGGGACGTAAATATTTAGGTTCGCCGTCAGCGTTTTATAGCGACAGGGACCCCCATATACTACCGAATAAATGTTTTAACCCCTTGATGGCCCCCTAGTTAACCCTTTCACCACTGATCACCGTATAACTGGTACGGTTGACGCTGGTTAGTTTGTTTATTTTTTATAGTGTCAGGGCACCCGCCGTTTATTACCGAATAAAGGTTTAGCCCCCTGATCGCCCGGCGGTGATATGCGTCACCCCAGGCAGCGTCAGATTAGCGCCAGTACCGCTAACATCCACGCACGCAGCATACGCCTCCCTTAGTGGTATAGTATCTGATCGGATCAATATCTGATCCGATCAGATCTATACTAGCGTCCCCAGCAGTTTAGGGTTCCCAAAAACGCAGTGTTAGCGGGATCAGCCCAGATACCTGCTAGCACCTGCATTTTGCCCCTCCGCCCAGCCCACCCAAGTGCAGTATCGATCGATCACTGTCACTTACAAAACACTAAACGCATAACTGCAGCGTTCGCAGAGTCAGGCCTGATCCCTGCGATCGCTAACAGTTTTTTTGGTAGCATTTTGGTGAACTGGCAAGCACCAGCCCCAGGCAGCGTCAGGTTAGCGCCAGTAGCGCTAACACCCACGCACGCACCGTACACCTCCCTTAGTGGTATAGTATCTGAACGGATCAATATCTGGTCCGATCAGATCTATACTAGCGTCCCCAGCAGTTTAGGGTTCCCAAAAACGCAGTGTTAGCGGGATCAGCCCAGATACCTGCTAGCACCTCCATTTTGCCCCTCCGCCCGGCCCAGCCCACCCAAGTGCAGTATCGATCGATCACTGTCACTTACAAAACACTTAACGCATAACTGCAGCGTTCGCAGAGTCAGGCCTGATCCCTGCGATCGCTAACAGTTATTTTGGTAGCTTTTTATTGAACTGGCAAGCGCCAGCGGCCTAGTACACCCCGGTCGTAGTCAAACCAGCACTGCAGTAACACTTGGTGACGTGGCGAGTCCCATAAGTGCAGTTCAAGCTGGTGAGGTGGCAAGCACAAGTAGTGTCGCGCTGCCACCAAGAAGACAAACACAGGCCCGTCGTGCCCATAATGCCCTTCCTGCTGCATTCGCCAATCCTAATTGGGAACCCACCGCTTCTGCAGCGCCCGTACTTCCCCCATTCACATCCCCAACCAAATGCAGTCGGCTGCATGAGAGGCATTTTCTTGATGTCCTCCCGAGTACCCCTACCCAACGAACCCCCCCAAAAAAGATGTTGTGTCTGCAGCAAGCGCGGATATAGGCGTGACACCCGCTATTATTGTCCCTCCTGTCCTGACAATGCTGGTCTTTGCATTGGTGAATGTTTTGAACGCTACCATTCACTAGTTGAGTATTAGCGTAGGGTACAGCATTGCACAGACTAGGCACACTTTCACAGGGTCTCCCAAGATGCCATCGCATTTTGAGAGACCCGAACCTGGAACCGGTTACCGTTATAAAAGTTAGTTACAAAAAAAGTGTAAAAAAAAAAAAAATATATAAAATAAAAAAAAATAGTTGTCGTTTCATTGTTCTCTCTCTCTCTATTCTCTCTCTATTGTTCTGCTCTTTTTTACTGTATTCTATTCTGCAATGTTTTATTGTTATTATGTTTTATCATGTTTGCTTTTCAGGTATGCAATTTTTTATACTTTACCGTTTACTGTGCTTTATTGTTAACCATTTTTTTGTCTTCAGGTACGCCATTCACGACTTTGAATGGTTATACCAGAATGATGCCTGCAGGTTTAGGTATCATCTTGGTATCATTCTTTTCAGCCAGCGGTCGGCTTTCATGTAAAAGCAATCCTAGCGGCTAATTAGCCTCTAGACTGCTTTTACAAGCCGTGGGAGTGAATGCCCCCCCCCCCCCACCGTCTTCGTGTTTTTCTCTGGCTCTCCTGTCTCAACAGGGAACCTGAGAATGCAGCCGGTGATTCAGCCAGCTGACCAATGAGCTGATCAGAGACCAGAGTGGCTCCAAACATCTCTATGGCCTAAGAAACCGGAAGCTACGAGCATTTTATGACTTAGATTTCGCCGGATGTAAATAGCGCCATTGGGAAATTGGGGAAGCATTTTATCACACCGATCTTGGTGTCGTCAGATGCTTTGAGGGCAGAGGAGAGATCTAGGGTCTAATAGACCCCAATTTTTTCAAAAAAGAGTACCTGTCACTACCTATTGCTATCATAGGGGATATTTACATTCCCTGAGATAACAATAAAAATGATTAAAAAAAAAAAAAAAAATGAAAGGAACAGTTTAAAAATAAGATAAAAAAGCAAAAAAATAATAAAGAAAAAAAAAAAAAAAAAAGCACCCCTGTCGCCCCCTGCTCTCGCGCTAAGGCGAACGCAAGCGGCGGTCTGTCGTCAAACGTAAACAGCAATTGCACCATGCATGTGAGGTATCGCCGCGAAGGTCAGATCGAGGGCAGTAATTTTTGCAGTAGACCTCCTCTGTAAATCTAAAGTGGTAACCTGTAAAGGCTTTTAAAGGCTTTTAAAAATGTATTTATTTTGTTGCCACTGCACGTTTGTGCGCAATTTTAAAGCATGTCATGTTTGGTATCCATGTACTCGGCCTAAGATCATCTTTTTTATTTCATAAAACATTTGGGCAATATAGTGTGTTTTAGTGCATTAAAATTTAAAAAAGTGTGTTTTTTTTCCCCCAAAAATGAGTTTGAAAAATCGCTGCGCAAATACTGTGTGAAAAAAAAAAATGAAACACCCACCATTTTAATCTGTAGGGCATTTGCTTTAAAAAAATATATAATGTTTGGGGGTTCAAAGTAATTTTTTTGCAAAAAAAAATAACTTTTTCATGTAAACAATGAGTGTCAGAAAGGGCTTTGCCTTCAAGTGGTTAGAAGAGTGAGTGATGTGTGACATAAGCTTCTAAATGTTGTGCATAAAAGTTCAAACCCCCCCCAAATGACCCCATTTTGGAAAGTAGACATCCCAAGCTATTTGCTGAGAGGCATGTCGAGTCCATAGAATATTTTATATTGTGACACAAGTTGCGGGAAAGAGACAATTTTTTTTTTTTTTTTGCACAAAGTTGTCACTAAATGATATATTGCTCAAACATGCCATGGGAATATGTGAAATTACACCCCAAAATACATTCTGCTGCTTCTCCTGAGTACGGGGATACCACATGTGTGAGACTTTTTGGGAGCCTAGCCGCGTACGGGACCCCGAAATCCAAGCACCGCCTTCAGGCTTTCTAAGGGCGTGAATTTTTGATTTCACTCTTCACTGCCTATCACAGTTTCGGAGGCCATGGAAAGCCCAGGTGGCACAAAACCCCCCCAAATGACCCCATTTTGGAAAGTAGACACCCAAAGCTATTTGCTCAGAGATATAGTGAGTATTTTGCAGACCTCACTTTTTGTCACAAAGTTTTGAAAATTGAAAAAAGAAAAAAAAAAATGTTTTTTCTTGTCTTTCTTCATTTTCAAAAACAAATGAGAGCTGCAAAATACTCACCATGCCTCTCAGCAAATAGCTTGGGGTGTTTACTTTCCAAAATGGGGTCATTTGGGGGGGGTTTTGTGCCACCTGGGCATTCCATGGCCTCCGAAACTGTGATAGGCAGTGAAGAGTGAAATCAAAAATTTTCACCCTTAGAAATCCTGAAGGCGGTGATTGGATTTCGGGGCCCCGTACGCGGCTAGGCTCCCAAAAAGTCCCACACATGTGGTATCCCCATACTCAGGAGAAGCAGCTGAATGTATTTTGGGGTGCAATTCCACATAGGCCCATGGCCTGTGTGAGCAATATATCATTTAGTGACAACTTTGTGCAAAAAAACAAAAAAAAAAAGTGTCACTTTCCCGCAACTTGTGTCAAAATATAAAATATTCCATGGACTCAATATGCCTCTCAGCAAATAGCTTGGGGTGTCTACTTTCCAAAATGGGGTCATTTGGGGGGGTTTTGTGCCACCTGGGCATTCCATGGCCTCCGAAACTGTGATAGGCAGTGAAGAGTGAAATCAAAAATTTACACCCTTAGAAATCTTGAAGGCGGTGCTTGGTTTTCGGGGCCCCGTACGTGGCTAGGCTCCCAAAAAGTCCCACACATGTGGTATCCCCATACTCAGGAGAAGCAGCTGAATGTATTTTTGGGGTGCAATTCCACATAGGCCCATGGCCTGTGTGAGCAATATATCATTTAGTGACAACTTTTTGTAAATATTTTTTTTTTTTGTCATTATTCAATCACTTGGGACAAAAAAAATAAATATTCAATGGGTTCAACATGCCTCTCAGCAATTTCCTTGGGGTGTCTACTTTCCAAAATGGGGTCATTTGGGGGGGTTTTGTACTGCCCTGCCATTTTAGCACCTCAAGAAATGACATAGGCAGTCATAAACTAAAAGCTGTGTAAATTACAGAAAATGTACCCTAGTTTGTAGACGCTATAACTTTTGCGCAAACCAATAAATATACGCTTATTGACATTTTTTTTACCAAAGACATGTGGCCGAATACATTTTGGCCTAAATGTATGACTAAAATTTAGTTTATTGGATTTTTTTTCTAACAAAAAGTAGAAAATATCATTTTTTTTCAAAATTTTTGGTCTTTTTCCGTTTATAGCGCAAAAAATAAAAACTGCAGAGGTGATCAAATACCATCAAAAGAAAGCTCTATTTGTGGGAAGAAAAGGACGCAAATTTCGTTTGGGTACAGCATTGCATGACCGCGCAATTAGCAGTTAAAGCGACGCAGTGCCAAATTGGAAAAAGACCTCTGGTCCTTAGGCAGCATAATGGTCCGGGGCTCAAGTGGTTAAGAGGCTCCTCTGTCCTCCACTCATTACCTGTATTAATGGCACCTGTTTGAACTTGTTATCAGTATAAAAGACACCTGTCCACAACCTCAAACAGTCACACTCCGGGGGCGTGGCCGGATGTTGGGCTGAACAGCAGCGTGGGTGAATAGCTCCTGCCATCCTGATAATTTATCCTCGATTTTCAGACTCCAGCAGTCCTGCCTTGCACCCTGTGCAGTCCTCAGAGTCTCCTAGCTTGTTGGTGCGCTGCCCGGAGCCGTCAGCACAGCACTTCTCACACCCAAAGCTGCCTGGAAGACAGTCCGCGGCTCCGGCCTGGTTCCCGGAGCGGCAGGCCATCTTGCCTCACCCGGCGGCGGCCTCTGCAGGATCTCCTGGCCTCCCTGACTGCCCTGGGCCTGATCTCCTCCAGCTGCAGTCGCCCGACCGCCCGGGGCCACCATAGCGGTGTGTCCTCTCCTCATCCTGCAGCTGCCCGAGGGACGGATCGTGGCTCCGGCCTGGATTCCGGAGCGGCGGCCATTTTACTACACCCAGCGACAGCCCAAGCAAGTACTCCTGGCCCCCCTGTACATCTTGAACTTGGTTTCTTCCAGCTGCTGCTGGCCACACCATCTGGGCCGCCATTGCGCTGTTCCATTGCCCTGCGGCTGCCTGTGGGACGGGTCGGGGATCCGGCCTAAGTCTCGGCGGCCATCTTGCTTCACCCAATGAGGGCCTCGGCAGATACTGAGGGACCCTCTGACCACCCTGAGCCCAGTTTTCTTTTGCCACAGCCATCGGACCTCACAGCTGGCCGACCGCTGCCTGCTGCCCCCATTTGTGACATTCCAACTAAACGGCAGAGGGGGGAGATTGGGGATCTGGCCTTATAGGAGGCGGCCATCTTGATACACCCGGGCGATCACCTGCGGCCCTCCTGTCTCCTTAACTTCAGCTGGGGGACAGGTGTGTTCGGCCTGAGCTCCTGCCATCTGGGACTCTAGCCTATTTCCATCCTGGTTCATTTTCACCAACTCTGCTCAGCAAATACCTTCCTCCAGTCTGGGGGGCTCCCCCGGTCCTTCCGATGACCTGGAAATGGCAATCGGCAAACAAGGCAGCTGCTTCAATCTCCCGGATCTCGCCGCCGAACACTTGTGCAACGGCCACCTTGCCTATAGCACCATCCTCTCCGGCCTCTGTAGCACTACAGACAGACACCTGGATGGCGGCACTCGGGGCCTCAAGTCGGGAGGGGTCCCCGACGGTCATGGTGGAGCCGTTGGAGTGGCTGAGTAAGGGGTCCCCCGCAGTAATACTGGCAGCCATTGCAGACAGTAAGTCATCCGTGGAGGGGAAAATAGATACCCTGACGATCGAATGTGGGCTGATAAGGCAGGATATGGACAAAATTAGGGGCCGTTTAACAGAAACTGAACAGCGCATTTCTGCAGTGGAAGACGTGGCGGCCTCCACGGCACAATCGGTGGTGGAGCTGCAACAACAGGTCAAACCTCTAATGGCCCGTTCAGAAGACGCAGAAAACCGCCTCAGGCGCAATAATGTCTGGGTGGTAGGGCTCCCTGAAGGTGAGGAAGGCGCCAACCTTGTGGAGTTTCCGGAGGCCTTTTTCAAAAAGCTCCTGGGCCTGCAACATCTATCTCCTGTCTATGTCGTGGAGCGGGCGCATAGGATGCCCGCGGGCCGGAGATCGGCAGGAGCGTGGCCGCGTGCGTTTCTTGTACGCCTGCTGAATTTCAGGGATAGAGATTTGATCCTGGCGGAGGCCCACAAGCACCCTGAATTGAAACATGAAAATGCTGTCATCCATTTGTATCCCGATTTCTCGACAGCTGCAAAAGAAAAGACGCTCCTTTACAGATATCCGCAGATGCCTGAGGGAGAAAGGTCTGATTTATAGCATGCTGTATCCTAACCGTCTAAAAGTACTTCATCATGGAGCTGGAAAATTCTTTGAATCCCCTGCAGAGGCGGCTGAGTGGCTGGATGCCATTGCCTAATTCTGGGATCTGGAGGTGGAACCTGTCTCATGGAAACATGTGGATTAGGCTCGGAAGATACTTACCTTCATATGGTACAGATGCTGGGGGTGGTGGTTCCTGCTGATGCGGCACCTTTTGTAATCCTGTTTTTTTGTCCCTCTGGCGGTCTGCAATGGAGGACAATTTCTGACACTTGCCATCCGTGCACTGCAGGAGCTTCAGGTACTGTTCTAAATGTTTGCACTACCTACAAGTCTTCCCGAATCCCCTTTTTTGAGTAGATAGACTCTTGGAACGTTCCACTTTTTGCTCACCAAGTTGATGGGAATAAAGTTTCTCTGGCGGTTTTGCTCTTTTTTTGGTTCTGTTCGCCTGGAGCAAACAGGGAGTTGAGTTCTTAGAATGTTTTTTTCTGTGACTTTTCTTTTTTTCTTATTTTTTGCAAGTCCTTTTTTATTTTTTTATTTCTTGTGTTTTTTGTTGGGTAAGAATAACTGTTTTTTATGCTTCCCTCTGTGGCTCACCTCACTGGTGCGATCACATGGGGGTGTAAATTGCCTATCAAGATATATGCTGTCCATTTGTAGTGATGTGATGCTTTATCGCTCTCTGTGCCCGGGTCCCTCCCCACCGACCTCCTCAGTTTACAGGACAACTCCTGTCCCTATCCAATACCTAGCTCCACTTTATGAGTGATCTCAAAATAAACTTGTGGAATGTCTGCGGATTAAATTCCAAATTTAAACATTCATTGGTCCTCCAGTACCTCAAATCCCTGAATCCCCATATTATCCTCCTGCAGGAAACCCACCTAGTGGGTAACAAAACTTTATCCCTGAACAGGAACTGGGTACAGAGAGCCATACATTCTACGCACTCCTCATATGCCAGGGGAGTGGCCATTTTAATACATAAGAAATTAGCATGTGGGGGCGTGACCGGAAGCTGCCCTGCATGGACGCCTGAACTCCTAGCTCTCCACTAGCCCACAGCTTCAAGGCCTGTAAGGGGGATTTTCAGCAACAATATATGGGTGGAAGCAGGAGAACTAGATCCTCTAAGCCCAGGGGATCGTCCCAGCCACCATCCGGCTCCTCTACAACTCTCCGTGAATACTTTAAAACGTCCTCCATGTCCGAGGACGGGCGGGACAAGATGGCGCCGACAGCCCCCACCTCCTCCACGAGGCCGCCGCTACAGCAGAGCTCGGCATCGCCACCACCATCCCAGTATGCAGCGGACCTGGACCGGGAGACAGACGGATCGCCAAGTAGGCGACCCAGAGTGGTGAGTCCGTCCCCACCTCACTCAGCACAGGGGAAGCCCCAGAACACACCCCGGGACATTTTACCAGGCCTCACTGCAGCTTCCTACACGCAGTGTTCAGTGGCCTTCCCGCAGCTGCTGCGCTCAGCATCAGATCCGTTCCTGTCCCTGGGAGGAACGGTCTCCCCTACCCCCTCACTACAATCTGGTGACTTTCCCCCACTGCCAGACCCAGAGGGTGCCTGGGGCCAAGGACATGTTTCAGAGGCGCAGTATGGAGGATGCACCCCCCAGCAAGTGCACGGCCCCCACCCCCGACTCCCCTCAACCGCAGAGACAAGCCCACCACAGTGCCCCCAGGCCCACAGAACAGGGGACAGGCCAGACAAAATCGTATGCTCAGGTGGCAAGTTCGCCGAACCCGACCCCTATGGATGTCCTGGTAGGGGGCCCCCTCCTCATATACAGATGCCTCCATGGGGAGACTCGCAGGATCTCCAGATGCAGCCCTGGGAATCACGGAAACCGGCACTCCCCCTGCACTTCAAAGGGAACCCTCCCCCCCACGTTATCCACAACAACACATAGGAAACAGCCCACGCTCTCAGCAGCCCACCTCATGGCAAGACTGTCTTCGAGCCATCCCTACCAAGGAGGATTTTAAACTCCTCATTGAGGAAGTTAAATCCGCTTATCGGGTGGAAATCCAAGTGATCCATGCCAATCTTAGACATCTATCTGAGAGGGTAGAGATGGCGGAGGAGGAAATCCAAGAGACTAAACTGGCAGTACATCGCACTCAAGTGCAGGGGGCTGACCACCACTTAATGCTCCGGAATATGCAGCGCCATATTGAAGATTTGGACAATTGGGGGCACAGAAATAACATCCGAATCAGGGGCTTACCTGAATCAGAGGGTCCCGAAGACCTACATGAAACCCTGCAACTCTTATTCAACAACCTCCTGGGGGACCCCCCAAATAAACCTTTAGAAATGGACCGAGCTCACCGCGCCCTAAGGGGCCTGCCTCTAGACCCCGAGACGTCATATGCAGGGTCCATTTCTTCCCCCTAAAGGAAGACATCATGCGCAAAGCCCGCATCACAAAGAAAGTGGTCTTCGAAAACACACAAATCCAGCTATTTCCAGACCTTTCCTGGATCACCTTGCAGAAACGAAGACTGCTCCAACCCCTGCTCATTTTGCTCCAAGAGAACGACATAATCTACCGCTGGGGTTTCCCCTTTAGCCTAACAGCTCGCCGGCAGGGAAAATCAGCAGTACTGCGCTTCCCTGAGGACTTGGATAACTTTTGCGACACCATGGAGATCTCCATCCCTCGTCTGCCTGAATGGGACTTAGTGGACTCGCCAACGCCACCTCCAATGGTTTGGCAGAAGATCCCTCCAACTAAACGTCCCAGGGACCGGGACTCTCCCCGAGGATCTACTAAACCTAAACCTAAAAAAGGCTGACTGTCATGATACTTACTCCTGCCCCACTCATCATCACTATATGCATTCCCCCCAAGGCCCCCCGCCTGTTATTTTCTTTTGAATATTGGGCACCCCCTATTGGACCTGACAGTGGTAGTTTTTTCTGATCACTAGTCCCCCTAGAGGTTTACCCTACTAAAGTTCCCCCTTGTTACCTTGCTTAGATATTTTGAACACAGTTGAATTTGTTCTGAGTGGTTCTCTATCCCCCCCCCCGGACTGGGCCCTTGTTGGGGGCTTTGACCGGGGGGACCTACTGTAACTTAATAGAGCCTGGGCGGTGTGTACTGCCCGGGACCACAACAAAATGTTTAGTTCTAATTGAAATGTTAATAACCATTTTTTTTCTTTTCCTTTCCTCTCTATCCTTCTTCTTCTCTCTCCTTCCTCTTCTCTCTCCTTCCTACCCCCCCTTTTCCTGGCTTGCCGTGGGTTTGGGACGGTCACCTGGTCGCATTCCACCTATGGATTCCCTCGCTCTCTGGACTTCGTAGAGGTCTCACAGCTGGATAAGCTAAGTAATTGCGTGCACACTTACACTAATGACCATGGCTAAGTTCATGTCGTTTAATGTCCACGGTTTGAACGCAAACAAAAAAAGACACCTTGCGTTGAGAGAGCTCAGGCGATCTGGGGCAGACGTAGCTCTGCTACAGGAAACACATTTTGACAAGGGAGGTGCCTTCACCTTTGCATCCAGACAATACCCTCAGGTTTACCAGGCATTTAGCCCCCGCAAACCAGCGGGTGTGGCTATCCTATTTAAACGCGGTTCCCCGTTTAAATGTTCTGAGTCTTTTGTTGACCCGAGGGGACATTTTTCTCCGCCCCTCACCGCATGCATTCCCGATTAGACTATTTTTTTCGTCAACAATGCCACCCTATGCGCCACAAAAACAGCTCAGATCCTACCCATTTCCTGGTCTGATCATGCTCCGGTTATTGTATCATTAGAGATAGGCACCCCGTAAACCCAGTAATTGGCAGTTAAACAATTTTCTCCTCCAACATACTCCGTCTAGATCGGAACTAGAGACAACTTTGCAGAACTACTTCTTAGAAAATGACACCTCTGACATCTCCCTCTCTACTCTCTGGGAGGCCCACAAAGCAGTCCTCAGGGGATGGTGTATTTCGATCTCTCAAGATATAGCTCGGGCCTTTGGGGAATTTTATACAACCCTATATAATAACCCTGAGATCCCTCAGGATCTGCTTCCTCCCGACTTAAATGCTCATATGAGGCATTATCTGGAGGAAAGTGGACTTCCCAAACTCCAGGGGACGGACCTATTGTCACTCAATGCTCCAATTACGGAGGAAGAATTAACGGCCACTATTAAAATTTTGCCCTCACATAAATCTCCCGGACCGGATGGTCTTCCTTATGAGTACTACAAGACATTTCTCCCGATTCTCCTACCCCACATGTGTATGATGTTTAACGCCTTTTTTCAGAAAACTACTATCCCCGCGGACATGCAGAGGTCATTCCTCGCGCTGATCCCCAAACCTGACAAAGATCCTTCAGTATGTGCCAGTTACAGGCCAATCGCACTTCTAAACTCTGACCTAAAAATTTTTACTAAACTCCTCTCGATGCGATTGAACCTGATACTTCCTTCCTTAATACACAAGGATCAGGTGGGCTTTGTCCCCCTGCGTCAGGCGGGGGATAACACGAGACGAATTATTGACCTGATAGATGTGGCGAACAGGGATAAGCTGGAGGCGTTAATTCTCGGCTTGGATGCAGAAAAAGCTTTTGACCGTCTTGGCTGGCCCTTCCTGTTCGCCACGTTGAACTGCATGGGATTCCGGGGCCCATTTCTGCAAGCTATTAGACATTTGTACACCAATCCCTCATCCCAGGTTAAGACTCCCTTTGCCCTATCGGCCTTCCCAATTGTGAATGGAACCCGCCAGGGGTGCCCGCTTTCACCGCTATTGTTTGCGCTGTGTGTTGAGCCTCTGGCGGCGTCCATTCGAAAAAATCCGAACATACGTGGGATCCCGGTGAGGGGTAGGGAATTTAAGTTAGCACTGTTCGCAGACGATATCATACTCACCCTGACCCAGCCTAGGGTTTCACTTCCCAACTTGCACGCTGAACTTGACCTGTATAGATCTCTATTGGGCCATAAAATAAATGCAGCTAAATCTGAAGCGTTACCTATTAATATCCCAACACCGGAGACCCAACACTTACAACAATGCTTCCCTTATCACTGGAAGACAGCATCCCTGAAATATTTGGGAGTTCAGATTACTCCCTCTTACTCCACCCTATATCGAGCCAACTACCCCCCCCCTCTTCAAAATCATAAGGGACCTCCTACAAAAATGGAAGGCCCATCATATCTCCCTATTGGGGAGGATGGCCTCTGTTAAAATGGCTATCCTACCAAAGCTGCTTTATCTTTTCCAAACACTCCCCATCCCAGTGCCACAGGTGGAATTGCGGAAACTCCAGGCAGATATGATACGTTATGTCTGGAATTATAAGAGGCATAGAATATCACAATCGGTGCTGACGGCGGCGCACTCGGACAGCGGGTTGTCCTTTCCTGGCCTAACTAAATACTATCAAGCTACCCATCTGCTGGTTGACTACTCTATGTGATTTGGAATTTGTTACATTCCTACTGTACTTGGATGATTACATCCTGATGTTTAATGATTGCCAGCTTGGTTGCCCGCCAGTTGCACTTAGTAATTCGCGTCTTCAATGTTTTTGTATCTATATACCTTTGTGCCTAATAAAAAATTGTTATTTGAAAAAAAAAAGAAATTAGCATGTGCTATAGAACATGTAATAACGGATCCCTATGGGAGATATGCAATTGTGGTCCTTGCCATTGAATCTCAGTTACTGGCAATAGCGAATGTATATGTTCCACCCCCCTTCAAAAATGAGGTTCTTTATCTGGTTCTAGAGAAGATTGCCACCTTTGGCCCATTAAAAGTGCTTGTGGTGGGCGATTTCAACAACATCTTAAGACTATGGGCTGGACACCTCTAACCCGACTCAGGTGCGGAATCTAGAACTAGGCACATCTGGCCTTTGCTAACTCAGCACTGTTGCCACAGATTGTAGAAGCCGTCTACCTGGCGGGGGGGCTTTCTGATCATACCCCCCACAGGTAATGTTGAGCCGATCCACAGGCAATAGACGTAGAAGTTGGAGGCTGCACTCGGGGTGGGTGAGTGAGCCCTCGGTTGAGGCATTGGTCTCCCCGCACATACAGGACTACTGGGACAACAATGAGGGTTCAACAGATGGGCTCACGGTCTGGGATGCGTTCAAGGCATCCACCCATGGGGTATATATAGCCGCCATTAAAGCCGCTAGGGTGGAGAAAAATTCAGAATCTGAGGCACTTCAGGCCCGTGAACTATGCTGTGAAAAGCTCCATGCTGATGCGCCCTCCTCCTCCACCCTGGCGGAGTTACAGATGGCCAGAAGGGCTTTGTTGGTCCATTTTCAAACTCATACACAATGTACATTTAAGAGAAGGGCTGAGGAACTATTTGAAAAAGGTGATAAGAATGGGAAGCTGTTGACCTACTTGGCGGCAGATACCCAAACACATACAGCTATCCCCTGCATTTATTCAGCTGGAGGTAATCTAGTGAGAGATGGAGAGGGTATTATGCAGGCTTTTGTGTCATACTACTCAGAGTTATATACTGCTATACCCAAATACGACGACCAAGTGCTAGTGGACCTGTTGGGCTCCCTTCAGATACCAGAGCTGCCGGGGGCAGTGGCGGCGGAGCTGGAAGCTCCTTTTACTCCTAAAGAACTGGCTTCGGCCATTGCCTCCTTCCCCAATGGTAAAGCTCCGGGTCCTGATGGGATACCGGCCGAATGGTACAAAACTTATATGGAGCTGTTGTCTCCTAGACTCTTTCAACTTTATAGAGAATGCTTTGAAGCAGGGAGATTGCCACCTTCGTTGTACGAGGCACATGTGGTGTTACTTTCCAAGCCTGATAAAGACCTTCTTCAATGCTCCTCCTACAGGCCCATAGCACTGTTAAACATGGACCTCAAAATTTTGACAAATGATTGCCAATAGATTGATGAATATTCTAGAGCCCTTGATATCCCCAGATCAAACAGGGTTTATGCCCAAAAAAGCCACTGACATTAATATCCGCAGAGTATACACCCACACGCAAATAGATGAGGAGATATCCTCTGGAGGGGCTCTGGTGTTTTTCGATCTGGAAAAGGCATTTGACTCCATTGATTGGGAAAATATGATCCAGGCACTTCAACGCATGGGATTTGGTCCTACATCCCTCAAATGGATATCAATGCTCTATGAGCAGCCGGTGGCAGCACTCCGCCTAAACGGAGGGGTGTCCGACAATTTTCCAGTATCCAGAGGCACCAGTCAAGGGTGCCCATTGTCACCGGGCTTATTTGCGTTGGTCATGGAACCTCTGGCGATTGCACTGCGCTCCTCCTCTCAAATTCAGGGTATTAGGGTGGGCACCCTTACCGAAATTACAGCTCTTTATGCAGTTGACCTAGTCCTTTTCATTAGAGATACTGGACCTTCTCTACAGGCTGCACTGGCGCTACTGGAGCACTTTACTGGGGTCTCTGGACTCCTGGTCAACTGGAATAAATCTAAGATACTTCCGCTATGCTCCCACATGGCAAATAGACAGGCAGAACCAAGTAATCCCTTGCAATGGGTAACACAAATTAAATACCTGGGTCTTCAAATTACGAATTCGGTGACGGAATTCATCAGTCTTAATGTGTCCCCGTTACTAGACATCATCTTTAAAAAATTACATTCCTGGAAAAATCTCCCATTGTCACTGATTGGGAAGATAAATCTACTCAAAATGAAAATACTACCTTTACTCCTGTATACCCTTAGAAATTCTCCGGTGTGGATACCAAAAACAGTCTTCAAGTCAATAGACAGTATGATCTCTTCTTTTCTGTGGCAGGGAGGAATCCCCCGCATTAAACTGACCATCTTGCAGCAACCGTGGGGGGAGGGAGGCCTAGCGGTACCAAATTTCCATAAATATTTTCTAGCTGGCCAATTAATGGTGGCGCACCGTTGGTTGACCACACCTTCGGATGACGCTGCGGTGTCGTTGGAGGCGGCGTGTGTGGGTTCATATGAAGCACTATCCCACTTGTTATATAGGGGTTTACGGGCCCCCTACCCTCTGACGCCCTCCATTCGCTCTGTAATTAGGGCATGGTCCGTGACTCAGGGGCCCCCGCCTTCTAGTCATGATAAATTTTCTCCAAATCTCCCCTTGTGGAGGAATCCTAGTCTGCCGCACTTCTTCGACTACCCGGATCCGATAGTGTGGACAAAATATGGAATTAAGACACTAAATCACATTGTAGCGAATGGCACCCTAATGTCCTTTGACGTGTTGAAATCACGTTATGAACTACCAAATACGCATTTTTTTCGGTACATTCAATTAAGGCATGCCTTTCAATCCCAGTTTGGAGGAGAACCTCTTGACCTTGAGCCCAGTGATTTAGAACTGCTGACTCGCAGTGACTGTCTAAACCGGTTTCCAGCCTATACAGAAATCTCTTTCAAGAAACAACAAAACTGTTAGAACCCTGCAGACAAGCGTGGGAGGCTGCAACCTCGGGGTTGGATAGAGATGACTGGGATGATGTATGGGGAATTGCAATTCAGACCCTGGTCTCCACGAGGGACAGACTAATTCATTTTAAATTCCTGCACAGGATTTATCTGACCCCAGCTAGACTTACTAGAATGTTTGGTAATCGGAATTCCTCTTGTTGGCATTGCTCCTCACCGCTAGCGAATTTTATGCATATCTTTTGGGAATGCCTACAGGTCAAAGCATACTGGCAGGATGTAGCAGGCTGCAAAAGGTCGGTCACCTCTATTTCGATTCCCATGACAGTTGAGGTATGCTTACTGCATCTGGTAGAGCCTCTAGCTACTACCAGGGCTATTAGAACTCTTCTTACCCTATTGTTGTTTTAATGCCAAAAAGCGGATTATTCTCTCCTGGAAGAGTTCCTCAGCCCCAACCCTGGAGTCCTGGAAGGCATTGGTTAATAAGACAGTACCATTTTATAAAGCCACTTATTTGAGTAGGGGGGCACTGACCAAGTTTGACAAGGTGTGGGGGGGTTGGATGGCATCGGATACGGTATCAGACTAATTACAGATAACCTATAGCTATTGACATTGGTGTATGAGGCCATAACGGAAGATGTATATGACATACAGGAGAAATATAGATAATTCTGCATTAGGATAACTGGTCACTTGTGGGGGGGGGGGGGGAGTTATTTATTCATATGAAATTCTTGGTGTTGGAGGGGGGAGGAGGAGCCGGGTCTTGCTTTGGACTGTATTTAGCATCACGACCCAAGTTGTCAGACAGCGAGAGTGCGGTGTCTCCTAGTGCCTTCCTCCAGTTGGAGGCCAACTTGGACAGTATATATCTAGGCAAAAGCTTTGTTGTTTGGGGGGAGGGAGGGAGGGGGGGTTAAATTTATGTTTGATTTATGTTTGTGTTTTTGTATGTAAATGTCCACCGGCAACTGTGTTATAATCGGTGGTTGTCGGCCGCAAATGTGGCCTGTTATTTGTAAGCTTAAAAAATGAATAAAAAAGAATTTTCAAAAAAAAAAAGTCACACTCCAAACTCCACTATGGTGAAGACCAAAAAGCGGTCGAAGGACACCAGAAACAAAATTGTAGACCTGCACCAGGTTGGGAAGACTGAATCTGCAATAGGCAAGCAGCTTGGTGTGAAGAAATCAACTGTGGGAGCAATAATTAGAAAATGGAAGACATACAAGACCACTGATAATCTCCCTCGATCTGGGACTCCACGCAAGATCTCACCCCGTGGGGTCAAAATGATCACAGGAACTGTGAGCAAAAATCCCAGAACCACACGGGGGGGACCTAGTGAATGACCTGCAGAGAGCTGGGACCAATGTAACAAAGGCTACCATCAGTAACACACTACGCCACCAGTGACTGAGATCCTGCAGTGCCAGACGGGTCCCTCTGCTTAAGCCAGTACATGTCCGGGCCCGTCTGAGGTTTGCTAGAGAGCATATGGATGATCCAGAAGAGGATTGGGAGAATGTCATATAGTCAGATGAAACCAAAGTAGAACTCCTCGTGTTTGGAGGAGAGAGATTGCTGAGTTGCAACCAAAGAACACCATACCTACTGTGAAGCATGGGGGTGGCAACATCATGCTTTGGGGCTCTTTCTCTGCAAAGGGAACAGGACGACTGATCCGTGTACATGAAAGAATGAATGGGGCCATGTATCGTGAGATTTTGAGTGCAAACCTCCTCCCATCAGCAAGGGCATTGAAGATGAAACGTGGCTGGGTCTTTCAGCATGACAATGATCCCAAACACACTGCCCGGGCAATGAAGGAGTGGCTTGTTAAGAAGCATTTCAAGGTCCTGGAGTGGACTAGCCAGTCTCCAGATCTCAACCCCATAGAAAACCTTTGGAGGTAGTTGAAAGTCCGTGTTGCCCAGCGACAGCCCTAAAACATCACTGCTCTAGAGTAGATCTGCATGGAGGAATGGGCCAACATACCAGCAACAGTGTGTGACAACCTTGTGAAGACTTACAGAAAACGTTTGACCTCTGTCATTGCCAACAAAGGATATATAACAAAGTACTGAGATGAACTTTTGATATTGACCAAATACTTATTTTCCACCATAATTTGCAAATAAATTCTTTGAAAAATCAGACAATGTGATTGTCTGAATTTGTTTCCACATTTTGTCTCTCATAGTTGAGGTATACCTATGATGACAATTACAGGCCTCTCATCTTTTTAAGTGGGTGAACTTGGACAGTTGGTGGCTGACTAAATACTTTTTTGCCCCACTGTATGTGCTTGTAGGGCTTCCATAGAGAATGACGATCCCGACCCTAGAGCGTTAAAGAATTTAACCATATAAAGACCAAGAGACAGTAATAGGGTTTTATAGTACTGGATAGTAAGGCCGTCCTGTCCTGGTGCCTTCCCCGGTTTGGCTGTCTCTATAGGCCTTTGAATTTCATGTGATGGAGTCTTCTAGCGTCTCCCCTATGGAGGGGGGCAATTGAGGCATTTGGGAAGAGGTTAGGTATTCCGCTATGTTTTTAGGGGTCGCAACCTTTAGATTATAAAGGGAGTCGTAGAATGTCTTAAATTCTTGTGCAATGTTTTTGGGGAGGGTAGCCTGAAGTCTGGCCCGGGACATGAAGTGTTGTATATATGATGTAATTTTCTGTTCACGGAGTGATTTTACCAAAAGTCTCCCACATTTATTCCCTGATTCATAGGTCATCTTATGGCAAATCTGTAGTACTGCCTTTGCTTTAAAGTGTAATAAATCAGTAATTTTGTTTCGCAGGGTCGTGAGCTCGGTTGTTGACTGTGGCGGGATTCTAGGGCCTGTAGGTCTCGTAAGAGGGTTGTCAATTGCATTGCACGTTGTTTCTTAATGAAAAAGCAATGTTTGATGAGCACACCTCTTATAACCGCTTTGTGAGCTTCCCAAAGAGTTCCAGGTTCACATTCTGAGTTGTTGTGAAAATAAAAGTCAAGTTCTTTAGTAACGTCTATCAGGACCTCCTTGTCTTGTAGAAGGCTCTCATTCAGCCTCCAGGGTGAGGGTATCTGAGAGTGCGTAAGACAAGAGCACAGGCACAGGAGTAAGTAATCTATACGTGAGTAAAGATTATGAGATGGGGAGTAAAACGTGTAATCCTTCTCACCTTTGTTTGTAAGCCGCCAAATATCCACCAGTTGGGCCCTGTGAAGAGATTGTGCAATGCGCTTGCGGGAGCCAGGAGGAAATGAGGAAAAATCAGAGATTGTATCCTCAGAGGGAATCAGGGGTACATTAAAATCACCTCAGAGAATCAGTTGGCCCTCAGCAAACTCGAGAAGCCTTTCAAGATTACGGCCAATGAAGAGGTCTTGTTGGCTATCGGGAGCGTAAAAAGTCACCAGTATCACCTTGACACCCCCAGTTGTACCCTTTAAGAACAAAAATCTATTATTGAGATCCATCAAGGAATGTGAACATGTCCACGGCACTTTGCCCGACATAAGAATAGAAACTCCCTTCGACCAACTACAGAGTTGGTAGAATGTTAAGTCAGGGAAGAACCTGTTTTTAAGTACTGGGAGTTTGTCATCCCTGAAGTGGGTTTCCTGAATGAAAGCCACATATACTTTAATACGTTGCAAATCATGTAGGAGCATCCGTCTCTTTTCAGGGACATTAACTCCTTTAGCATTTATTGAGAGCACTCTGATATCATCCATGATTAGATAGTAGTGAGGGTGAAAGAGATGGGGTCAGAGGGGGAAGGGAAGGCGAGAGTAAGAAGGGAAGGGAGGGTATCAAGAGGGTACAAGAGTATAAAGGTGGTAAAAGTATAATAGAAGAAAATTAAAAAGTATTAAATCAAGAAGAGGTTGTGGTTGAGCAACTCCTCACAGTATGTGTCCCAACAGTATAATTCAGTCTTATCATTCTAATATGGCATATAACGGGTTCCAGAGTCTGTGTGTTTTGGGGGGACATGGAGCTGAATCCAACGTAACACCAACCCCAGGGTCCCCAGGCATACAGCTCACAGAGAGCACCATTCCCCCAAATGCTAGGGCCCATAATCAAAAGGCAACAGGCTTGCATACAGTCCTCTCCAACAGCCTCTGTCCCGGCTAGGTCTGTGACATTTCTCCCCTTTCGGCAGGAGACTAACACAGGAGGAGACCCCAGACAGGTTGACTCCGAAGTTAGTCCATAGTTCCAGACCTCTACTGCCTGTACCCACACAGTACCCCAAACAAATTGTTCCAAACAGAGTATTACTCACCCAGCCAACCTCTGCCTCTCTCAGAGAACATATCTGCCGCTGGGGAGAGGCCTGGACTGGCTCTTCTCCCTGGAATCCTTTCTGCCGCTGGAGAGAAGACAGGGTGTCTGGGCTCACTCTGTCATGCTGTTGGGGATCTGGGCCCACTGCCCAGCATCCCTGGGGTATACAGGTGGAGACTGAAGTCCCATCCACCTTCACAGGAAATCCATCCTCTGTTAGTTGAGGGCAGAGTCCAGCAGTCCTCGGCCCTGTTGCCAGCCCTTCTGCTGGAAACCCCACACCATCTGTTCCGGCTAACTGTTGGAGAGGGAGGCCGACTGCCCCGCCTCCCTGGAACTCTGTAGTTGTTGCCGGTGCTGGGCAGAGGTTGGTAGCACTCTGCCCTGTTGCCAGCACTTCTGCTGGGGACTCCGCATCCTCTGCTCCGGCTAACTGTTGGGGCAGGAGGCTGGCTTCCTCCACTCCCAAACTGTGTAGCTGCCATTGGGGAGGTGAGCCGGCTGCTTCCTTTTCCATTCCCTCATCTGGCTGCTGGGACGACATGTCGATGGTACTGTCTCCCAGGTACACGGATCTTTGCTGGGGAGGAAAGCCCACTTCCTCCACCCTGGCCAACTGTTGGGGAGGGACAACACACACCTCCTCTCCCTTCTCCCCCTGTATCTGCTGCTGGGAAGTGATTGCCATCTTCTCAGCCTGAGCCTCCACAATTGCTGCAGGTGTGGGGCAGAGGTCTTGGACCCTCTGTCCGGTTGCCAGCACTTCTGCTGGGGGTTTGCCAGGTGGTTCCTCCTCTACAGAAACGTCTATTAAATCCCCAGTCTCTGGAATTGGTAAAAGTGTGGGACAGAGGTCTTGGACCCTCTGTTTAGTTATCAGATCTTCAGCTGGAGAAGTTTGTTTTAACTCCATAGATGCTGCTGGCAGAAAATCACATGTCCCTGTCAGTGTTGTGGGAGAAAGGCCGACTACCTCTTCTCTCAGGAAGGCTGAAGCCACTGTTGGTGCTGGGCAGAACACAGTGAACTTTGGCCCTGATAGCAGCTCTTCTGCTGGAGGCTCATCAGGTTGTTCTTCCTCAGCAGAAAAGTCTATCAAATCCCCCGTCTCTGCAACTGATGTCTGGGGATGGAGGTTCACCATCTCCTGTCCATGGGCAGACGTTAGCAGAGCTCTGCCCTGTTGTCAGCACTTCAGGTTTGGGGACGGCAATCTCCGGATTTTCCACTGCAGATTCTCTGGCATGCTGCTGGACAGGCACATTCCTCCATCCAAGATCATCCCATGCAGAAACAGGATCATCAAGGTCAGTCAGCACTTGCTGCATCCGCCATAAGACCTCCGCCTCCATAGCTGTGGGGGCAGGTTGGCAAAGCACACTATTGCTCTGCCACATTGCCGACTCTTCAGCCAGGATTTCAGGGTTGTCAGCTGGTATTTCCTGATAGTCCCAGGCAAAGGGAGCCCAGCCCTGGCACTGAGCAATGTCTAGCAGCCGTCTGTAGGCGATCTCTAGCTCCCATTCCTGATCGGCCAGAAACTCCAAATCTTCCTGTGCCCAGTGCACTTCCGAAATGTTCAGTAGCCCTTCTCTGAAATCCATGATTTCGTCCACCCGCCGCTCCAAATCACTCCCAAAGTTAGGGTCCCCTGTCAGCTTCACAAACAACAGTCCCAAGCCGCCGTAGCTTAAGCCTTTCGTTGGGCTGTCATCCGCTATCCAGGGACATGCTTGGGATACATGCCACCGGAGGGCTCTGTAGCTCTCATCCAGCTTTATCTCTGCCCAGACCAGCCTGCTTAATTCAGCTGTCTGCTTCTTGTGTGGTTTTTCTCCCAAAAACCGCACCCGCAGTCCGTACTGCGACCAGTACCTTTCCTCGATGGAGGGGAGAACTTTTCCCTGGTGTCGCTGCTCACGGGCTAGCGCTTCCTTCCAGAGTTTGCAGCGAATAGAATCACACCATCCCAGCAGGACCTGCTCCGATACTGGTCCTCTGTGCTGTATCTGCATCTCTCGCAACCTCCTTCTGAATTCCTCATCCATGGCGGCTGGTATCTGTACCTCTCCTTTCCTGCTATCTGGACCTTGGATCCAGATGGAAGTTTGGATGTCCCAGACTGCAGGAAGCTTTCCCGCTGCTTGCCACCAATGTCACGAAACGTCCCACACTCCGCTTGAGTGCTTCCGTCAGTATACTGCTTCCTAAGTTCTGGAACACGAGTCCAATGGATCTGGCTATAGGAACCCCCAAGAACTAGACAACACCAGTCTTGGAGTACATCAGAACTACTCTTTATTTGAGATCTCCCACACATTTATACACCAGGATGACTCAAAGCTAACCTAATTAACATGAGCTCCAATAGGAGTCGTCCCGTCTCCTACATTGTATAGAGAACAATGTGATCAGCTCATTCAATTTACACACATTACCATAAACATCAACACAGGGTTAATTAGAACAAACATCAATGAGTTGAATACCCTTAGAACCTAGACTAAACTTATTTACATTAAACACATTATAGCTGACATCAGACAGGTGAGTGGAGTTGATGACATTAGCATCTCCTCACAGTATGTGTCCCAACAGTATAATTCAGTCTTATCATTCTAATATGGCATATAACGGGTTCCAGAGTCTGGGTGTTTTGGGAGGACATGGAGCTGAATCCAACGTAACACCAACCCCAGGGTCCCCAGGCATACAGCTCACAGAGAGCACCATTCCCCCAAATGCTAGGGCCCATAATCAAAAGGCAACAGGCTTGCATACAGTCCTCTCCAACAGCCTCTGTCCCGGCTAGGTCTGTGACAGAGGCAAAGCCATATTAACTGAAACGTTAATGTATTAAGACCTCCTGGTCCGGTAGGTATGAGCAGCAGCTTTTCAGGAGGAACAGATAATCCAATCAGCGATGCAGGGGACAAGAGAGAACTACTCAGTTGTTATCGGATTCAATCCAAGTAGAGACCTTGGGGTTTCAACGCACCCCCAAATCCACATGGATAAATACATGAAGAGGGTATGGAGTCAGATCTTCAAAAGGTCTGTCACTTAGCTGCAACAAAGCAAGGGGGTGAGAAATATAAGGGAGAGTCTCATAGATTGTATGCGTGAAGTGAGGTGAAGGTTTTCAGGCAGGTTAGTCGGTCATGACTCACGGGAGCCCTCCGGGGATGACACATTTGGGAGCATCGCCGGTTCTTCTGCGATCTATGTTGAGGTTTTCTCCAGGGTACCGAAGAGCCCAGGCGACCAGCTAGCTGCGGTAGAAAGAGTAGCCAGTTAGGGACCGGAATTGGGTCGGCTTCCATGAAAGTGAAAAGAGCCAGGAGGTCCTCAGGCATGCGGAGGGTGAACGAGCGTTGCTCTCTGTGGAATGTGACTGTGAGTGGAAAACCCCAGCAATGGGTAGTGCCCAACTGACAGGCCAGATCCAGAACCGGGCGAAGCAGGGCTCGACGGTTTAAAGTTGACCTGGATAGATCGGGAAGAATCTTCACAGTAGCTCCGTCTGTCTCCAGTGTCCCATGCCTTGCGGAGGATCACTTTTTTGTGAGTGTAATGGGTGTAGCCGGCAGATCACATCCCGCGGTCTAAGAGGGTCGGTCGGGGACCTAGGGCCCTGTGTATTCTGTCAAACTCCGTGTGGTGGGCGGGAATCACCGGATATGTTTTGGAAAATTGCAGTCGCTGTTACAGAGAGGTCCTCCGCCCCAGTGGCTTCTGGTAGACCCCAGATTATTGCGCCGGCTCCGATCCCCCATGTCTTCCACGTGCAATTGTAATGCTACTGCTGCCTCTACGTGGGAAGTCTGGAGGGACTCGAAGACAGACATCCGTCCTTCAAGGTTAGTCAGTGAGGATTCCCCCGCTGTAAGTCGATCTGACAGAGATTGCATGTCCTTTTTCACTACCTGTAGGTATTTCTGGTGGGTCTCCTCCAGACGGCTGATGATGGCTTCGATATCGGCCTTAGCTGTAGAAGGGATCGCAGGTCAGCACCGGTTCGTAACGTCAGGGGTTGGTGAGAGGGACCCTGCCGGTCGGAGTGAAACACTGCAAGGGTGTCTGAATAAGCTTCCGAACACTAAAGACATGGCTGGTGAAGCGGGAGGATAGTGCGGGTCCGGGGTCTCTGGTATTAGTCCACATGGCTCTGCCATCTTGGGATCTGGGGAGGTCGTTTGAGAATTTGAAAAGAATATCTGGATTTCTCCCCCAGATTTAGCCGACTTGACTGCCTTTGAGTTGCCTTTCGTCTTCTTTTTCTTCTTTGCTGAGATCATAGCTCTAGAGATGGATCAGAGTAAGCTGGGTAGATATGGGAGAAAATGGCCAGGAGCTCCAAAGAGGCACGTCTCTACTCGACAATGTCCAGACCACGCCCCAGAATTATACTTTTTATCTCCTGAGAAAATACCCTTTTTAATACATGCTAATAGTCTGCTGGCCTTGCTTGCTGCAGCTTGGCATTGCATGCTATTGCAGTCTGTCATCTACTAGGACCCTCAGATCCTTTTCAATCCTCGATCCCCTAGCAAGAAACTTGCATATATATTGTTAGCTCCCAAGTGCATTACTTTACATTTTTTCTACATTGAACTTCATTCACCATATAGCTGCCCACCCCTCCTATTTTAATTAGGTCTTCTTGTAAAGTTGCTATATCCTGTTGTGAAATTATTGCCACTTAGCCTTATATAATTGGCAAACACTGAGATTGAACCATTTATTCCAACCTCTGTATCACTTATGAACAAGTTAAACATAATCGGTCCAAGGACAGAGCCCAGGGGCACCTCTTTCACAACCACAGACAATTCAGAAATTAAAATATGCCATTTATCACAACCCTCTGGATGCGCTCCTGTAACCAGTTTTCTATCCAAATGCACACAATATCCTCATGCCAAAAGACCTTAACCACTTGACCACTGGGCACTTAAACCCCCTTCCTAACCAGACCAATTTTCAGCTTTCGGTGCTCTCACATTTTGAATGACAATTACTCAGTCATACAAAACTATACCTATATGAAATTTTTGTCCTTTTTTCACACAAATAGAGCTTTCTTTTGGTGGTATTTAATCACCTCTGGGTTTTTTATTTTTTGCGCTATAAAAGAAAAAAGAACGAAAATTCTGTAAAAAAAAAAAAAACAATTTTTCTTAGTTTCCATTATAAAATTTAGCAAATTAGTAATTTTTCTTCATAAACTTCGGCCAAAATTTATACTGCTACATTTCTTTTGTAAAAATAACCCAAATCGGTGTATATTATTTGGTATATTATTTGCAAAATCAAGATTTTTTATTTTTATTTTTTTCACAAAATTGGTATTTCTTGTTCATACATCATGGGACACAGAGGCTTGGTAATTAGTGGGTTAGATAGTACCTTCAGGTGATTGGACACTGGTAACCCTAATTACAAAGTGAGTTCCTCCCCTATATAACCCCTCCCATATGGAGAGTACCTCAGTTTGTTCGCCAGTGTCTAAGGTGGTTGGTCACATTGAAGATGTGCTAAGAAGAAAGCTCTGTTTGATGGTCTGCGAGGACCTAAGAGCTATACAACCGGATCCATACCTCGGGCCAATGCTAAAACGCCTAAGATGGCTGGTACCCGGGCCTCATGATAAGAAGAAACGAGGTTTTGCCTGTAATGTCTCTCCTTGGAGGTCTGGGCTCTGGGATCCAGGCTTTGGTGTACTAATATAACAGTGGCATGGAAAGTTTCTGGCAGAGTCTTGTACAGGTCCAGGGAAGAGGATCCTGTGAGTAGGAACCCAGAACCCTGAAGGTTGGCACAATGCTACCCGCCGTGATGGGTGAAGGCTGGAATCTGCCTGTTCTCAGCAGTTCCTGCGGTGGGGATAAGGTAAGTGAAGACAGTCCTAAAGTTTATACATTATGGATTATATTCTGTGAGTAGTTGTATGTCTTAGCAGGTTTCCGCCACTAAAGGGAAAAAGAGACAACCTGGTGTATACTTGCATGCCTTCCAGGATACACGCTCAGTGAAGCTGGCCTGTGAATGCTGCTCACCTCCTCCACTGCAAGCTCTGCCACAAACACAAAGGGGGGGATCCCACGCAGTCCGGGGGTCCCACGTAGTCCTCTGATCTCCTTTCTCCCTGCCCCGGCCGCCACCATGATGGCCCTACACGCGCGCTCAGGGGGGGCGCGCTTTTACAGCAGGGTTGTCGGGAAAGGAGAGGGGTGTGGTTGCGGTGCCGTGCTTGGCGTGCCAGCGCGCAGGCGCAAAGCGGCCGTTTTTAAAAGCCCAAAGCGCCAGAGCTCCGGTAAGCGGTGGGACACGGGGCTGTGGGCTTAGTAAGCATCCCAGTGGATCGGATTCTGGCAAACCTAAGACACCTACTCGGCATCAGGTGGTGCAGTTTATAGCTAATGTTTATATTATAAGACTATAGCACAACAGTGATTGCACTTTACATTAGTGTTGTAATATGTTGGTAGATTTATGTGGGATTTTATATTATTATTATACATATATGTACACATACAGTACAAGATTGTCCAGGCCAGATTTCAGTTGACAATGGTTGAGTTGTCTAATTACACATATCAAAGGGGACTTGTTGATCAAAGGGGAAGTGGCCAAACAAGATTTACTCCACATATCAAAGGGGACAGAAAGTGACTCTGGGCTATTTTAATGTTAATATGCAAGAATGCAAATTAGGGCAGTTTATGACTACAGCTGTTTACGGCTAGGCGTCATTGTCACTCTGAAAGACAGAAGCAGATCAAAGGCCTAAACGAAACGGCCAATCAAATTGCTCAGCCATTCAGTGTATAGTGAATATAACACGGCGTTCAGTCTATTCACTCTATGTGTGTGAGATAATGAAGGCACAGGTCTAGGAAACATGGGACTCTGAAGGCTAGTATATTTACTAGCATTGTCATATTTACTCTGTTGGATTTTATCATCTGTTGCAAGACTTTGTTCTGTGTTAGAAGTCAGTAAAGTGCATCTCTCTGGAAGAATTGGGTTGCTGTGGAAGATTAATTATCTACCCACTATACTATATCACTACATTAGTGCCGTGACTCGACAACTAGTACCTCTGCTTTTCAGCTTAGGACTATGTCTCCTCGTAAGAGGGCTTCAGGGGGAGGTAAAAGAGGCACCAGGAAATCACCGCCTACATCTAGGGGTTCTGGACATGCCTGCAGGATACCACCCCCCCTGCAAGACTGGAGGCAGCCTCTCAGGATGAGTCTGTACCCCTGTCAGGTTTTGCAGCCTCTCCCAATGTTTCAGTCTCTGTTTGTCACAGAAGACGCTTTAAAGGCTGCATTGGGTGGTTTGGAAGGAAGGATTACTACCTTTGTCACAGCTTCCTTAAAAAATAGCAGGAAAAGGGGTAGATCCCCTCCCTCTGCTTTGGGTTCCCTATCGGATGAGCATTCTGATAATGAGGAAAGATCCCTATCAGAGGATAGGGATCAGGTGCAGTCGGACGAATCAGAGGAAGAGGAGAAGCTTTCTTCTACCTCCCAGGCCCTGAAAGCGCAGGTGCAATACTATACTGAATTGGTCCGTTTCACATACAGATTGCCCTCTGCTGAGGCTGCCATTTCCCCTATTTCCTCCCTGGGGTCCCGGAAATCCCCACAGGCTGCGTACGCCTTCCCAACTCATCCTTTACTGGATGAATTGTTGTATGAGGACTGGGGTCGCCCAGATAAACTTTTTTTCTCCTCCTAAAAGGTTTTCTATGCTTTATCCGGTGGAGGAAAGTTTCACCAAGAAATGGGGAGTCCCAGCCATAGATGCGGCTGTTTCTTGTGTGAATAAGAGCCTGACCTGTCCTGTGGACAATGCTCAAGGGTTTAAGGATCCAACTGACAAAAAGCTGGAAACATTATTTAAAGCCTCTTTCTCTGTGGCGGGCGCTGTGGTCCAGATTACGGTTGCAGCAATTGGCATGTGCCAGTTCCTCAAGGAACAAATGAAGCAGGTGCTTAGCCTCATTTCCACTGAGGAGGCCGAGATTTATTCAGAACTTCCTAAAGCCTTGTGCTTCATGGTTGATGCCATTATGTATTCTGCTCAGCAAGCATCTCACCTCACTCTCCTGCTGGTACACATGCACAGGTCCCTTTGGCTTAAGCATCGGGCAGCTGAAGCTTCATGCAAAAAATATTTCGTGAAGAACGCCTGTTTGGGGATGATCTGGACAAATAAATCCAGAAAATTACCAGGGGTAAAACCACGTTGTTACTGGCTAAAAGGAAGAGTAATCGTCCTTCATTTAGACTTTCTGTGTCAGCAGCCCCTGGAGCCTCATCCTCCAGGCAGTGGAGACGGCCTCCCCAATCAAATACTAGGGGAAAGGTCCAAAGTCAAGCCCAAGGGCAAAAGAAGCCTTGGGGTCCAAGATCTGGTAAACAGAACCCCAAAGCCTCCCTATGAAGGGGTGCCCCTGCTCAGCCGAGTGGGGGGAATGCTGCTGCAGTTTGCAGGCGCCTGGCGGGAAGAGATTCAGGACAGAAGATGGGTAGCCTCCATGGTGTCTCTGGGCTACAAGCTAGAGTTCCGGGAGCTTCCGCCATCTCATTTCTTAAGGTCAAGAGTCCCCAGGGATCCAGAAAAAAGAAGGCCCTTACTTCTGGCTTTAGAACATCTGTTATCCCAAGGGGTAATTATTAAGGTGGCCCTGGAAAAGCAAGGCTCAGGGTTCTACTCAAAACTTTTTACGATTCCAAAACCAAACGTAGATGTCAGGCCTGTTCTGGATTTAAAAGACCTGAATCAATTTCTAGACCTTCGTCCTTTCCGCATGGAGTCTATCCGCTCAGTAGTCTCCACCCTTCAGGGGGAGAATTTCTGGCATCAATAGACATCAAAGATGCATATTTGCATGTGCCAATATTTCCCGCTCACCAAAGATTCCTAGGGTTTGCGTTGGATCAGCGCCACTTTCAATTTGTGGCCCTTCCTTTTGGTCTTACTACCGCTCCTCGAGTGTTCACAAAAGTTCTAGCCCCACCCCTGACAAATCTAAGGGCTCAGGGCATAACTGTGACAGCTTATCTGGACAATTTGCTACTCATAGAACATTCCATAACATGCTTAAGTAACAATGTGCTCTGCATGGTAAAGTACTTAGAGTACCTAGGCTGGGTCCTCAATCTAGAGAAATCCTCCTTGCAGCCCCTAAAGAGGCTGGAGTATTTGGGCATGGTCATGGTCATCGACACAGTCCAAAGCAGAGTGTTCTTACCCAGGTCAAAAGCCAGGGCATAAAAGATTTGGTCCGGGTAGTCTCAGCAAAGAGAAAACCCTCTATCCGACTATGTATGAGACTATTGGGGAAGATGATCGCCTCTTTCGAGGCTGTCCCTTACGCCCAGTTTCACTCGAGACCTTTACAAAGCAGCATCCTCTCTACCTGGAACAAGAGGGTTCAAGCCTTGGATCTTCCAATGTGCCTATCCCCAGGGGTGCACCAGAGCCTCCATTGGTGGTTACTGACCAAGAATCTTCTCAAGGGAAAGTCCTTTGTGCCAGTTACTTGGAAACCTGTAACCACAGATGCCAGCCTTATAGGCTGGGGAGCAGTTCTAGAAAAAGCTTCAACCCAGGGAAGATGGTCCAGAGCCGAAAAGCTCTTGCCCATCAACATTCTTGAAATTCGGGCAATTTGATTAGCCCTCAAGGTCTGGACTTTCAGACTGCAGGGTCATCCGGTCCGGATACAGCCCGACAATGCCACGGCTGTGGCTTATATCAATCACCAAGGAGGCACCAGGAGCCTGGATGCCTAAAAGGAAGCGAATCACATTTTTTTCTGGACAGAAAGGCATATTCCTTGCCTGACTGCGGTCCTTATTCTAGGAGTAGAAAATTGGCAGGCAGATGTAGACCTGTTTGCGTCCAGGTTCAACAAAAAACGGGACAGCTTTGTGTCAAGAACAAAGGATCTGCTAGCACCAGGGTCAGATGCCTTAACGATTCCATGGGATCGGTACTCTCTGATCTATGCCTTTCCTCCAATTACGCTTCTTCCGCGATTCCTTCGGAGGGTCAGAAGGGAAGCAAAGTCGGTCATTTTGGTGTCCCCGACTTGGC
The DNA here is from genome assembly GCA_037953035.1 of Aquarana catesbeiana. Classification (NCBI taxonomy): domain Eukaryota; kingdom Metazoa; phylum Chordata; class Amphibia; order Anura; family Ranidae; genus Aquarana; species Aquarana catesbeiana. The sequence continues at coordinate 2,259,579 of JBBHAA010000837.1, forward strand.
CCAGACGACCTTGGTATGCAGAGATCGTAAAGATGGAAGTAGGAAGACCTTGGGTTCTTCTGCTGTGTCCAGATCTACTCTCACAAGGTCCAATATTCCATCCTGCTTTACGAAGTCTGAATTTAACGCTGAGACCCACATTCTGAAAAGCCGTGGGCTTTCGGAATCAGTCCTTTTCACTCTGATTAATGCTAGGAAGCCGGCCTCCAGGCTCATCTACTACAGAATCTTAAAGGCATATGTTTCCTGGTGTGAACTCAGGGGATGGAATCCTAGAAAGTATGCCATTAGCAGGATTCTTGCTTTTCTTCAGTTAGGCATTGAAATGAGGCTGGCTTCGAGCACTATCAAATTCCAGATCTCGGCCTTATCAGGATTCTTTCAAAGGCCACTTGCCTCACATTCCCGGGTCCGGGCTTTTGTTCACTGGGCACTGCGCTTGAATCCGCCAGTCAAACGTCCTGTATGCCCAGGGGATCTGAATTTGGTTTTGTCCGTTTTGCAAGAACAACCCTTTGAACCATTTCACCATGCTTCTTTAGTTCTTCTGACAAAAAAAATGGTCTTTTTGGTAACCATTTCCTCGGCCAGAAGGGTATCAGAATTAGCAGCTCTTTCTTGTAAGGAGCCATATTTGATTATTCACAAAGACAGAGTGGTGTTGCGTCCTCACCCGACTTTTTTACCTAAAGTGGTTTCAGGATTCCATCTGAATCAAGATGTGGTCCTACCGTCCTTTTTTCCAGATCCGCAGTCCACGGAAGAGGAGTTATTACACTCTCTAGATGTTGTAAGAGCAGTCAGTATCTATCTGCAGGCAACCGCTCAGATACGAAAGACTGATTGTCTGTTTATTCTGCCAGAAGGCCCCAGAAAGGGTCAGGCAGCATCGAAATCCAATATTTTCCAGATGGATTCGGCAAGTTATTATTCAGGCCTATGGTATAAAGAAGAAGATTCCTCCTTTTCAGGTTAAGGCGCATTCAACTAGAGCGGTTAGTGCTTCATGGGCAGTGCATCACCAGGCCTCCATGGCTCAGATCTGCAAGCCTGCAACTTGGTCTTCAGTCCATACATTCACTAGATTCTATCAGGTGGATGTAAGAGGGCACGAGAATGCCGCCTTCGGGCGCAGTGTGCTGCAGGCAGGAGTTTAGATCCTCTTGTTCGTTTGGCGGTCTATGTATTTTCTGATCTGTCTCTCCCTCCCCTCAATTTGGGCATTGCTTTAGGACATCCCACTAAGTAATTACCAAGCCTCTGTGTCCCATGATGTATGAACAAGAAAATAGGATTTTTAAATACAGCTTACCTGTAAGATCCTTTTCTTGGGAATACATCAAGAGACACAGAGCTCCCGCCCCTCTTCGGGATTATACGTTGGGGTACTTATTGCTTTGCTACAAAACTGAGGTACTCTCCATATAGGAGGGGTTATATAGGGGAGGAACTCACTTTGTAATTAGTGTTACCAGTGTCCAATCACCTGAAGGTAGTATCTAACTCACTAAGTAAATACCAAGCCTCTGTGTCCCGTGATGTATTCCCAAGAAAAGGATCTTACAGGTAAGCTGTATTTAAAAATTCTATTATTAGGTTATTTCTCACACAGCATATGCATAGCACAAATTACACCCCAGAACACATTCTACTACTCCTCCTGAGTATGGCGATACCACATGTGTGAGACTTTTACACAGCGTGGACACATACAGAGGCGCAACATGCAGGGAGCACCGTCAGGCGTTTTTGGAGCATAAATTACACATAATTTCTTGACTACCCCTTACACTTTTGAAGGCCCTGGAGCACCAGGACAATGGAAACGCCCCAAAAATTACCCCATTTTGGAAAGAAAACACCCCAACTTATAATCTTTGAGGCATAATGAGTCTTTTGAACATGTCATTTTTTTTCTACAAGTTACTGGAAAATGTGTAAAGAAAATGAAAGCGCATTTTTTTTTTTACACAAAGTTGTCCATTTATACAATATTTCTAACACATAGTATGTACATACCAAAAAACTACACCCCAAAATAGATTCTCCTACCCCTCCTGAGTACGGCGATACCACATGTGGAAAACTTTTACACAGCCTGGCCACATAGAGAGGCCCAACATGCAAGGAGCACCGTCAGGTGTTCTAGGGGCATAAATGTCAAATCTAATTTGACTACCTATTACACTTTTGTGAGGCACTCTAGTGGCATGGATGAGAACTGATGTGGCATGGATGAGCATGAATGGGGATGGATGAGCCGTGGGTGGTTATGGCTGAGTATGGATTAGATGGATGAGTATTGTTGAGTATGGATGAGTATTGCTGAGTATGGATGGATGAATATTGCTGAGGATGGATGAGCATGGGTGGATGGATGAGTATTGCTGAGTATGGATGGATGGCTGAGCATGGATGAGTATTGCTGAGTAAGTATGTCTGGCTGAGGATGGATGGATGGCTGGCTGAGCATGGATAGATGGATGGCTGGCTGAACATGGATTGATGGCTGGCTGAGTATGGATGGCTGGCTGAATGGCTGGAGTGGGCACAAATCAGCGCTGTGGGCACTACACATCCAGCCCACAGCGCTGCAGCAGCATCTGTTCTCTCCCCTCTCTGTACCGAGATCTGTACAGAGAGGGGAGAGAGGAACTGGACGTGATGCCGGTTTGTTTACAAGTGATCGCTCCGTCATTTGGCCTGCACCCCTCAAACTGCCCAATGCATACCCCACCAATTGTTGGAACCAAGGGGTTAATAGGCAGCTGTGAGACAGTTCAGTCAACTTAAAAATGGCTTTATTAAAAAAAAAAAAAAAAACGACAGAATTTGTCTTCGTGGGCAGCTCAACACAACACAACATTACAGGAGATGGTCAGAGACTGGGGACATGATACAGGAGATGGTCAGAGACTGGGGACATGATACAGGAGATGGTCAGAGACTGGGGACATGGTACAGGAGATGGTCAGAGACTGCAGACATGATACAGGAGATTGTCACAGACTGCAGACACATTACAGGAGATGGTCAGACATTGGGGACATGGTACAGGAGATGGTCAGAGACTAGGGACATGGTACAGGAGATTGTCAGTGACTGCAGACACATTACAGGAGATGGTCAGAGACTGGTGACATGGTACAGGAGATGGTCAGAGACTGCGGACATGGTAGAGGAGATGGTCAGAGACTGCGGACATGGTAGAGGAGATGGTCAGAGACTGCGGACCTGGTAGAGGAGATGGTCAGAGACTGCGGACCTGGTAGAGGAGATGGTCAGAGACTGCGGACATGGTAGAGGAGATGGTCAGAGACTGCGGACATGGTAGAGGAGATGGTCAGAGACTGCGGACATGGTAGAGGAGATGGTCAGAGACTGCGGACATGGTAGAGGAGATGGTCAGAGACTGCAGACATAGTACAGGAGAGGGTCAGAGACTGCGGACATGATACAAGAGATCAATGCAGCCTCACCAGTGCCCGTCATGCAGCCCACGTTTGCCCCTCAGATGCAGCCCACATGTGCCCATAAGATATAGCCTGCCTGTGCCTATGAGATGCAGCCTCACCTGTGCCCATCATGCAGGTTGCCAGTGCTCGTCATGTAGCCTGCCAGTGCCCGTCATGCAGCTTGCCAGTGCCCGTCATGCAGCTTGCCAGTGCCCGTCATGCAGCTTGCCAGTGCCCGTCATGTAGCCTGCCAGTGCCCGTCATGCAGCTTGCCAGTTCTCGAATCAGAGGGGTGATCTCCGTGTGTCACGGAGCTGCATTTGAATTGCCCGGGTCGCAGTAACGATGTCCCGCCTCCTGTAATCACGTCACACTGATTCAATGTCCCACCATTGGATCAGTGTGCCGTCTGTCACGGGAGGCGGGACATTGTTACTGCGGTCTGTGTAGTTAAGCTCCATGACACAACGGAGATCGTGGTGAGGAGGGGAAGAGGAGAAGAGAGGAGAGGACTGCGGCGCGACAGAAGAACACCCCAGTAATGGGCAACAACGGGGACGGGGCCCCACCTCCATTTTCGGCGCCGTTATCCGCGAGATTTCCTTTTCGGCATTGTGCCGAAAAGGCAGTTTTTGGCCAATATGTTTCGGCGGCTGAAAATTCGGTGCATCACTAACCAGGTCTGAAGGGAATTATACCTGCCTTCTTCAGTTGACCCTCTTTTAACTCTGCCCCAGGCTCACTCTTTACATATCCCACCCCCCCACCCCGTTCCAGGCCTATGGTATTGGGCACCATGTACAAAATGGCCATAGGCCTGGAAAGGGCATCCAAATTCCAATGCAAGCTCCCAGGTCTATGCCCTACTTTCCTGACTATTTAAGAGGGTCCTTGCCATTTCGTGAGACACCTGCTCTCCACAGTAGGCCCACCCAGAAGCCAGAAGAAACATTGGAAGGTACTGAAAGAAGACAAACAATTGGAAAAGATACTACCAGAAAGACTGAAATGTATTTACCGTGCCTTGCAAAAGTATTCACCCCCTTGGCTTTTTACCTATTTTGTTACACTACAAGCTTTAGTTCAATGTTTTTTTAATCTGTATTATATGTGATGGATCAGAACACAATAGTCTAAGTTGGTGAAGTACAATTAGAAAAATATATACATAAAACAATTTTTCAGAAATAAAAAACTGTGCATGTGCAAACAATTACCTTCAGAAGTCACATAATTAGTGAAGTGATGTTCACCTGTGTGCAATCTAAGTGTCACATGATCTGTCATTACATATACACACCTTTTCGAAAGGCCTCAGAGGCTACAACACCTAAGCAAGAGGCTCCACTAACCAAACATTGCCATGAAGACAAAGGAACTCTCCAAACAAGTAAGGGACAATGTTGTTGAGAAGTACAATTCAGGGTTAGGTTATAAAAATATATCCAAATCTTTGATGATCCTAGGAGCACCATCAAATCTATCATAACCAAATGGAAAGAACATGGCGCAACAGAAAACTTCCATCCACCCTTCCCTCAAGCCCAGCTAAGGCTTCCGAGGACCAACCTGGGCCTTCCATCCTGCAAGAAGTTGAGGAGCCCAGCTGGAGCCAGGTATAGTATTTTGTTACATATTTATTGTCCGAAAATTATTGTTGTTAGCTAGATGTTATTATTGATAAAAAATGAATGATTTAACAATAAGTGTTTTACATATCAAGAAACAGTAGGGGCCAAAAAAGATTGTGACAAGAATGAAAAATGCTGGGGTCAGAATGATAGTCTATTTATTAACATTCAATCTGCAACAGTCATGAGCTGAAAATTGTGTGTGATTGATGAACCAAAAACTAAAACTATGTCCCTTTTTCATACACAGGATGACCTCAGCCAGGACGAGGCTCTGGAATGTGGCAGACAGGAGGCGGCGGGGGTAAGTGTCAGGCAGGAGGTGGGAGTAAGTGTCAGCCAGGAGGTGGCCAGGCCCAGTAGCCTCACCCAATCCCAGGTGCCTCCCCTCCGCCTTACAACAAAAAGGGCCAGGAAGGGGTGTAAAGTGGAGGAGGCAGCACTGGGCCTCATTAGGGACGCTAATGAGGCCCTGAAAACATCCCCCAATGCTGAAGAGGCCTATGGCTGCTATGTAGCTGCAAGATTGCAGCAAATGGAGGAGGGCCAATGCCTAATGTGTGAGAATATTGTTTTCAGAAGGGGTTGAGGGGCCAAATGAGTGATAACATGCACTTATGTGCGCTCGCCCATCCTCCTCCGCCTCCTCCTGCCACAAGTCCACCTCCAGAGCCACAGCCTCCAAGGAAGGCTGCAGGGAAGTGTGGAGAGAAGGCTGCAGGGAAGACAAGAAAGTGATGGCCCAGGTTCAGTCTGGTCTGACAGAAGACACAGGCTGTTGTAGTACCACAGCCTGGGGACATGTATGTCATCTGCTGCTGTTCCTGATCTCTGGGAGTCCTGGACCAGATTGTGCTCCCTATTCTATGGACTTCTCAGGCTACCAATTTTAGTTACAAAGAGTTGATGTGTGCCCTGGGGTACAAAGGCTTCGCTAATTCAAGCTGTTTCTCCAGCGTTGCCTTCCTCTTTATTTTGTTATGAGCTATAATAAATGGAGATTTTTTTATATGAAAATTCTTGCCTATGTGTTTTTCTTCAAATAGGACAGTTTGTTTATGAGTAGGCAGGTACATTTCAAAAATACAATGTCTAATTAACAAGGGACACCAACCAACCTCCTTGAGGTTAAAAAATATGAGATAATAATGTTGTTGTGGAAACTTGACACCCAAAAAAAAAAATTTATGGAGATCACTAGAAAAAAATTAAAAAATAAACAAAAAAAAAGGAGCTCTTGATTAAAAAAAAAAAAAAAAAAAAAAAAAAGATGACAATAAAAACAAATTATAAACATTATTATGGAGATCTGGCTTGAAAAACAAAAAAGATTATTCAGGAGATCACAAGAAATAATAAAGAAATCCGTTTGTGAGAACTCTGTGAATATGAGCAGCAAAACAACTTCATTCTTCTAGCATTCTAAAGAAGAAGAGAATGCGCTGAATTAAACTATTAAAAAAATTGCAGCATGACGAATGTGCTATCTCCATTACGAACGGTAGTTTTACCAGACCGAGCGCTTCCGTCTCGTACTTGATTCTGAGCATGCGTGAGTTTTTCCGTGTCCGAATTGCATACAGAGGAACGCATTTTCGGATAGGAACTTTTTCCGACCGAAAAATAGAGAACCTGCTCTCTAATCTTTTGCTGGCTGGAATTCCGCCAGCAAAAGTCTGATGGAGCATACACACAGCCGCATTTTCCGACCAAAAGCACTCATCAGACTTTTGCTGGCGGAATTTCCGATCGTGTGTACGCAGCATTAGAGTATGGTTTGATAATTCAGCTTCACAGTACTTTGTACAATTGACATCATGAATCACAAGTAAGATGGCAGATGTTTCATTAGGTTTTGGCACTTGATGGAAGGTAATCAGCTATTCTACAGAGTAATGCTTCATACACACGGTCAGATTTTCCAACGGAAAATGTTCAATGGAAGCCTTTTGTCGGAAATTGCCTCCTTCAGGTTTCTCCTCTTCCTGGCACTTTTTTGTGGAAGGCCGAGGGGAGGGACCTGGGATTCGGGCAGGCTACTGGGCCCAGCCACCTCCTGGCTGCCACTTTCCACGGCCTGGTTGAGGCTTTCCTGTGTCTGAAGAAGGGACATAGTTTTATTTTTTGGTTCATCAATCACACCTAATTTTCAGCTCATGACTGTTGCAAATTGAATGTTAATAAATAGAAAAGACTATCATTCTGACCCCAGCATTTTTCATTCTTGTCCCAATTATTTGTGGCCACTACTGTCTATTGATATGTAAAACACTTTGTGAAATCAGAAATTAGTTATCCAAACTAACATATATTTAACATCATTAATTTGACAAACAGAAATATTTTGAAGAATGCTATACCTGACTCAAGCTGGGCTCCTTCACATGTTGTTGGGTGGAAGGCCCAGGTTGATCGTCGGAAGCCTCAGCTGGGGGGACTGAGGAAGTCTTGAAGGAAGACTGGAGAGTGCTGGCCTGGGTTCATCCTGGCCTGGCAGAAAATGCAGTCTGTCATAGTATCACAGCCTGGGTACATAAATGTCATCTGCTGCAGCTTCTGATCTCTGGGAATTCTGTACCTTCTTGCGCTCCCTATTATAAGTGCTCCTCAGGCAACCAATTAGGGCCTTCAAATAGGGGATATCTGCCATGGGGATCACCAGCTTCACAAATTCCAGCAATTGATCCAGCGCTGCCTTCCTCTTTGGTTTATTGTTTAAAAGGGGTGGTTTACCTGCCACAGACAGGGCAGCTCCCTGTACATATCAATGAATATGGGGATAAAGTCCTCATCATTGAATAGATCCATTTTCTCTGCAAGACACAACACAAGACAAACACTAATGGCAGGCGAAACTCTCATAATCTTGACCCAATATAGGCCTCAATCTATAAGCAGTATAGGCCACTGATGCACCAACTTAAAATTGTACCTTCGTTATAACGATCGTCGCTTCCGTTGCTTCGTCCTCCGCTCACAGATCGTACATACAACGCACACATGCTCTGCTTTATATACACTGCACATGCGTGAAACTCCGCCCCTGACGTTCTTTCTAGTCTATTCCCCGCCCCTTGTCTTTCGGCGCAGTGGGAGAGCACATGGCGGAGAGACAACAGGTGCAAAGACAAAAGGCCGGGGCCCCGAACCTCCCGATACCGGAGGAGATTGAAGGCCTCAATTATGGCCTTTATAGAGATGTTGGAGACGGTGGACATCTTCAAGAGGGCCGACTATGATGGGAAGTATGGACTGTACCCAAACTCAAATGTGAGAGGCCAAGATCATGCCTAAAGTTGTGAAGAGTTTGCACAGGAATTTTGGGGTACGGCGATCCAAGGATCAACTGAGGAAACAATGGTCAGACCTCAAATTGAGGGAGCACGATCAGTACAGAAGAATCAAGAGAGTGCTGCAAAAAAGTAAGTATTTTGTTGTGTGTTCCTATTCTTCTTAACGTTCGTGCTGCTCCATGTGCTTTTCTTTACTGTTGTACATTTTAAAATGGCAACTTTCATGTTCATGAGCACAGTAATCGGTCATATGAAACATCGTTCGTTCGCCCACTTATAAGATGTTTTTGGCAGATGCAGGTTAACTACATTTGTTCATGCCTATTTGTATTCAAATAAGTTTGTTGTCTAGATGTGTTTGTAACTAGAATGAAATGCAAACTTGATTCAGTGTAAGGAGAGGACACTCAGCAGCTGTTTACAAATCTGGACGCAGGAACACTAGTGTGGGACACCAGAATCAAACTTTTTAGGGTGTCCCGAACAGGTGCTCCAGTGGATACTATAGGGGTGTCTACATGTGTGATACTTTAACAAAAAAGGTAAGTATTCCAGCTTTAGAAAGGAATTAAAATGTTCTTCAGCTTGGAACTCTGCCAAAACAGACAATTGTACGACACTTCCAAGCAATGTTTCATATTCCTATTTCTGCCCTCCAATATCTGTGTGCTAAGTATACCTATTTTTTATTCACATAGGGGAGAAATGACTCGGGACATCTGAGGACACCAGGGACCCCCCACCTCCTAAAGAAGGGGAAATCCCCACACCACAAGCAGAGGATGAGGAGGGAGAGGTTTATGAAGTGGGAATTCTCACCACAACAGGTGAGTGTCTGAGACCACAGCTTCAGGTAAGAGATCTATTCCTGCATATTTATAATACATGGTGTGTTTTTTTATTTTAGGTGATGTGGATGTTATGGAAGAAGAATCTCATTTCACTGGTGAAAGTGCCCAGATTCTCATTGGGAAGAGAATGGGGTGCAATCATGATTTAGAAAATATAAAGGAAACATCAATGAAGAAAATGAAGAACATCATTGATGTGTTAAGCAGAATCTAAAACACACAAAAATTGGACCGTTTTTCTTGTGTATTTTTTAATTAAAATTTTTTTAAAGTATTTTAAAAGCCAAATTTTGAAGATGTACACAGTGTGTCAACATGTGCTATCTGCCATCACAGGATATCAATGTACACGTTTTGTTTGTGCAACCCCTTCCTCCCAACTCAATTAGGTGAGAGGAAGGGGTTGCACCCCAAAACACGTCCATTTATCCCCCATGATGGGAGCTAGCACATGTTGACATTAGGCATGGGATCAGGAGGGAAATCCCCAATTTGTGTGCATCTTCAAAATTTGGCTTTTACAGGGGTGACATCACCCCATTTGATGAAGGCAATATCAAAAGTTTGGAACTACTCATGTCTGATATTGCCTTCACTTTGTCAAAGTTGAAATGCTTTCTAATTTGCCACAATCAGGCCATTTTCATGACTCCACAAAATTCATTCATGGTGCTGAAAATGATGAATATTTTTCTCAGTAATGCATTACATACATTAACAACAAATACAAGGTGTGTGTAGCAGACCCACAACATAATAATAGTTCGCTGAAGAAGAGATTGTCACCTCATGTATCAATTAAATTACATTTGCACTATTGAAGAAAATGTCCAAAAAGCAAAGACGATTGGAGAACCTAGGAGACAGCTAAAAGAAACCCTGGCAGTAAATCAAAGGAAATCTTCTTTCAGTTTAAGTTCAAAAATTTAGGATAAAATGTTTCTTAAACAGTGTATGGCATATCAGTGCCCCCCCCACCCGCAAAGTACTCAACGTACTTCGGTCTTACTTCACAGGCGCTTTGGGGGGCAAGCCAGGACGGCCAGCTTCAAGCACCCTTAGGGTTTCTTGTTGAAGTCAGGCCTTAGGCCCAACTGAGGCCACATAGTTCATAGATTTTCTCCTTAAAGAGTTGTGTAGAATGCAGCATGCAAGGATTATATGGTTAGGTGTATATTCCACCATGTTGATTGGCGTAAGGATTAGGCGGAACCGGCTGGCAATTATCCCAAAACGTTCTCCACCACTCTTCTGGCTCTGGCCAGACGGTAGTTATGAACCCCCTGGTCCGGGGTGAGGGTCCTCCTGGCTTCAAAACGGTCGGCTGGTCAGAACGAACTAACAGAAAGCACTGAAAAACAAAGGCCGGAGCTGAAAATCAGATACGAGCGGACAAGAACGCACTAAAAATCAAGTACGTAATAGAAATACAAAACTCACAAGCACAAACTGAAGAGCAGTGACGATCTGAAAAGCAGGAGGCTGAAAAGCGCGAATCATCTGTCATCAGACATCTACTAATACGAGATTAGCGGAAGGAGCCCAAAGGGTGGCGCACTTGGTATTAAACTTCCTCTTTCTAGTGCCGTCGTACGTGTTGTACGTCACCGCGTTCTTGACGTTCGCAAATTCCAACCAACTTTCTGTGACCATGTGTATGCAAGACAAGTTTGAGCCAACCTCCGTCGGAAAAAAAACATGAATTTTGTTGTCGGAATGTGCGATCGTGTGTACGAGGCATAAGAGTGAATTAGACAATAAATTGCTATATCTTTGTTAGGATGGTTCAGCCCTTATCTGATGTTTTGCATAGGCCTATCGCTCTTTTCTTTATTTAAATGTAACTTTTCTTCTGGTAACTAGGTTTTCATAGTATGCAGGGGTCATACTTAATATAGATATTCTGATGTGTATATATAACTGATAATGCCTCAGTAGCAAAGCATGCTCAACAGTACAAAAGATGTGTGCATCAGTGCTTGACCTGATCACAGTTGACTTTTGAATACTTTGCTTATATACCTAATATTTGTTCTTGCCTATTGAATACCTTTTGTTTGAACTCAAAGGCAGAGTACAGACATCATTCATCTGTACCCCAATATACTGTACATGTACAACAATCCTTTTTACAGGAAGCCCAAGATGCAGCACAGGCTTGGGAACAGCTGCAAATCCCGAAACACTTCTGTGGGCCACAAGGTTGAATAAAATAAAAAAATGTATTCACGCTCAGTAACTTTATAGACATGATCTCTATAGGTCAGTTGTGACTTTTATGTAATAAAATTTTTTTTTTTTTTTTTTTTTTGTTATAGCTGTAATATGTGCTGCACCAGAATCACCAGCTGATGGAGAATATTTCCCAAAAAAGGATGAATACACATATTTGGATTCTGTAGCATTTGTATGCCGGAAGCCTTTACAAGTTGTGGGCAATGCTTCTATATCCTGTACAGCAACGGGGAAGTGGAGTTCTGATTCTCCCACATGCAAAGGTTAGAAATAGGCTCTTTTTGTGCTTGTATCAATGTATTTTAGCCTAGGAGCTAGACCAGGGGTAAGCAACCTTTTGAGCACAGTGTGCCGAAAAATGTTTTCAAAGAAATTGAGCGTGACGATTTCTTAACAAAAAATGTCAACCTCACACACACAATCACTAAAGCAATTTTTTTAAAAGTAAACGCTTTAAACTACTTGAGTAGTAGTGAGAAAATAACATCCTGCACTCCCCCGCCTCAGATCAGCCCCAATTCCTGCAACTCCACACTTCAGATCAGCCCCAATCCATGCACCTTCACGCCTCAGATCACTGTCCCCCCCGCAAATCTGTTTCACCACTGTAACCCCCTGCACATCTGCCCCACCACTGTAACCCCCTGCACATCTGCCCCACCACTGTAACCCCCTGCTCTACTGTCCCACCACTGTAACCCCCTTTCTCATCTGCCCCACCACTAAAACCCCCTGCACATCTGTCCCACCACTGTACTACACTGCACATCTGTCCCACCACTGTACCCCCCTGCTCATATGTGCCACCACTGTAACCCCCTGCTCTTCTGTCCCACCACTGTAACCCCCTGCTCTTCTGTCCCACCACTGTAACCCCTTGCTGATCTGCCCCACCAATGTGTGCCCCCTTTGTCATCTGCCCCACCACTCTACCGCCCTGCACATCTGCTACACCGCCGTACCACCATGCTCTTCTGTCTAACCGCTGAACCATCTTCTCATCTGTCCTAACACCGAACTTATCTGCTCATCTGTCCTACCACTGTACCTCCTGCACATCTGTCCCACCTCTGTTCCTCCTGCTCTTCTGCCCCACCTCTGTTCCCCCTGCTCTTCTGCCCCACCACTGTAACCCCCTGCTCATATGTTCCACCGATGTCCCTCTTTTCTCCTCTGTACCCCTCTGCACATCTGCCTCACCTCTGTACCCCCCTGCTCTTCTGCCCAACCACTGTAACCCTCTGCTCATCTGTCTCACCAATGCACTGCACCTCCTTTCACATCTGCCCCACTGATGTACCCCACTGCACTTCTGTCTCCCTGCTGAACCCCCTTCTTATCTGCCCCAACACTGAACCCCCCTGCTCATCTTTCCCACCACTGTAACCCCCTGCTCATCTGGCCTAACTCTGAACACTCCCTATTTATCTGTCCCACCTCTGTAACCCCCCTGCTCATCTGCCCTATCACTGTATTCCCTGCTTTTCTGACCCACCGCTGAACCCCCTTCTCATTCCTCCCACTACTGTACCTCCTGCACATCTGCCCCACCACTGTACCCCTTTGCTCTTCTGTCCCACCACTGTAACCCCGCTGCTCATCTGCCCCACCACTGTACCTTCCTGCACATCTGGTCCACCGCCGTATCCCCATGCTCTTCTGTCTCATTACTGAAACACCTTCTCATCTGTCCTAACACTGAATCCATCTGCCCCACCACTGTAACCCGCATTCTCATCTGCCCCACCAATGTACCTCCTGCACATCTGTCTCACCTCTGTACCCCCCTGCTCTCCTGCCCCACCACTGTAACCCCCTGCTCATCTGTCTCACCAATACACCTCCTTTCATATCTGCCCCACTGCTCGACCCCCCTGCTTTACTGTCTCACCACTGTAACCCCATTCTCATCTGGCCCAACACTGAACCCTCCTGCTCATCTGTCCCATCACAATACCCCCCCGCTCTTCTGTCGCACTGCTGAACCCCTTCTCATTTCTTTTACTGCTGTGCCTGCCTGCACATCTGCCCCACAACTGTACCCTTCTGCTCTTCTGTCTCACCTGTGAACCCCTGCTGCTCATTTTCCCCACCTCTGTATCCTCCTGCTCATCTGCTCCACTGCTGTACCCTCTTCTCATCTATGATAGCAGAGATGAGACATATCTACCTGTCCTGGCACACTCATCCTGCTGATCCACCTCTCGCATCCAGCCCACGTGCTTGTATAGGATTGTCCCATACAAGCATCTGGAATGGATGCGCAATGATGAGCTCAGTTCAGGGGCATTTTCTGAAAGCAGTGGGATCACAAGTTGGGTCCCCGCAGTTGAGAAAAAGTGCAACGCTCTGTGCCGCAGCAAAAGTTGGGTGTGATTTTCATTGTGCTGAATACTGGCTGTGGCTTAAAGGAACACAGAGTGCAGGGGTTCAGTAGTAAGTGACACAAAGATTCAGGAATAATTTCAACAAAATTCCCAGAAACTCAACAGTAATTTCACAAACTGTCACCTGTTAGTGGTTTTCTCAATCACAGTAAAATCCCTTCTTTTTGAGATTGGTAGTGGCAACCAAGCGAGTCATCTTCCTCCAGATGGTGGACGGGATAGCAGGACTGTGATTGGCTTCAGCAGGGGCCAATGACAGTCGTCCTCCGGGAAATAGGGACCGCCCCCCCCCCCCCAGCAGAACTGCACCCAGTCTCTTCCCCATCACAAAAGCTGTCGATCGCAGCTACAGAAAAGTTAGGGAACCAAACAATGTTTCGCATCTTTTACAATGTGTGGGGGCACAGTGCTACCCCCTCAGTGCAGGTGCGGCATGCGTAATTCTGAAATTGAAATGCATTAGTGTCTCACTGACACTTCACTTCGCTGCTCTGCTGATGGGGAGGGAGTCGAGTGCCGGCAAAAGAGGCTTCGCACGTCGCTTGCGGCACCCATGCCGGGCGTTACCTACCCCTGAGCTAGACATTTAGAGGTTTGTTATTTTCTCATGAAAAGATTAAGGTTATTTTAGCTACATTTGCGCTCATAAGTTTACATACCCTGGCAGAATTTATGATTTATTGGCCATTTTTCAGAGAATATGAATAACACAAAAACTTTTCTTTCACTCCTGGCTAGTGTTTGGCTGAAGCCATTTATTATCAATCAACTGTGTTTACTCTTTTTAAATCATAATGACAACAGAAACTACCCAAATTACCCTGACCAAACGTTTACATACCCCAGTTCTTAATACTGTGTTTTGCCCACTTTAACATCAATGACAGCTTGAAGTCTTTTGTGGTATTTGTGGATGAGGCTCTTTATCTTCTCAGATGGTAAAGCTGCCCATTCCTCTTGGCAAAGCCTCCAGTTCCTGTAAATTCTTGGGCTGTCTTGCATAAACTGCACGTTTGAGATCTCCCCAGAGTGGCTCAATGATATTAAGGTCAGGAGACTGAGATGGCCACTCCAGAACCTTCACTTTATTCTGCTGTAGCCAATGACAGGTCGACTTGGCCTTCTGTTTTGGATCATTGTCATCAGGGGCGTTGCTAGGTCTACAAAAGATCTGGGGCTAGAGCCCATAGCAGTGTAGTAAAGAAAGTCATATGTTTGGGTGGGCATACACATGTATATACAGTAGTATACGTGTGTGTGTGTGTGTGTATATCCCCAGAGAGCCCCCCACTTACATCAGGGTCCCCAGAGAGCTCCCCTTACATCAGGGTCCCCAGAGAGCCCCCCACTTACATTAGGGTCCCCAGAGAGCCTCCCCCTTAAATCAGGGTCCCCAGAGAGCCTCCACCCTGCATCAGGGTCCCCAGAAAGCCTCCCCTCCCCTTGGAGACCCCTGCAGAGACTTGGGGCTATGGGCCCCAGATTCGGGGCTATAGCCCCAAAAGCCACCTCCTAGTGACGCCACTCATTGTCATGTTGGAATGTCCAAGTACGTTCCATGCGCAGCTTCCTAGCTAATGAATGCAAATGTTCCTCCATTATTTTTTATAACATACTGCATTCATCTTGCCATCAATTTTGACCAAATTTCCTGTGCCTTTGTAACTTACGCATCACCAAAACATCAGCGATCCACCTGCGTGTTTCACAGTAGGAATGGTGTACCTTTCATCATAGCCCCCCACTTACATCAGGGTCCCCAGAGAGTCTCCCCTCCCCTTGGAGACCCCTGCAGAGACTTGGGCCTATGGGCCCCAGATTCAGGGCCATAGCCCCAAAAACCACCCCCTAGCGACGCCACTGATTGTCATGTTGGAATGTCCAAGTACGTTCCATGCTCAGCTTCCTGGCTAATGAATGCAAATGTTCCTCCATTATTTTTTTTTATAATATACTGCATTCATCTTGCCATCAATTTTGACCAAATTTCCTGTGCCTTTGTAACTTACGCATCACCAAAACATCAGTGATCCACCTGCGTGTTTCACAGTAGGAATGGTGTACCTTTCACCATAGCCCTTGTTGACTCCTCTCCAAATGTAGCGTTTATGGTTGTGGCCAAAACGCTCAATTTTGGTCTCATCACCCCAAATGACTTTGTGCCAGAAGGTTTGAGGCTTGTCTCTGTGCTGTTTGGTGTATTGTAAGCGGGATACTTTGTGGCATTTGTGTAGTAATGGCTTTCTTTGCAAATCGACCATGCAGCCCATCTTTCTTTAAGTGCCTCCTTATTGTGCATCTTGAAACAGCCACACTACATGTTTTCAGAGAGATCTGTATTTCACCTGAAGTTATTTGTGGGTTTTTCTTTGCATCCTGAACAATTTTCCTGCAGTTGTGGCTGAAATTGTAGTTGGTCTACCTGACCGTGGTTTGGTTTCAACAGAACCCCCATTTTCCACTTCTTGATTAGAGTTTGTACACTATCATAAAACAGTGAAAACCAGAAAATTTTGAGCAATGTATCAGTTTGGGTATGGGTAAGTCCTATGCTGCATTAGATATATATATGCTGTATTAAGACTGACTGCAGATTGTTTGTTAACCTCTGAGTAGCGTACTGGTGGCCGCCTATGTGCACTGTAAGAGATTGGAGCGGGTCAGCACTCTGAAGGTTGATTTGTGCTGCAGTCAGTTAGTATAAATATGGGACACCGCGCCGTAAGGCCACACCCTCAGGGGAAGTCGTGATGATGAAACGCATCAGTGCGTGACCTTACGGCGACCGGAAGTGACGTTTGCATTCCACGAACCAGGAAGAGACAACCGTAAGTAAGCGGTGTACGCTGTCTTCCTTATGTTTAAGCCTCGTGTCTATCCTGCGCTGTGAATTACGCTGCTGGTTTTTGATTACATAAGAACCACCTTACTTACCTTTATGGAGTGTGTCATATAATTATAGGATAAAAATGGAATTACGCTATTTGGAGCTCTTTTCTTTATCCGAGTACCTCTGGGAGATGCTGTACAATTTTGATATCCTCCATGATGTGGATGACGGTTACCTGAAACATACAGTATTAGGGCTTGATAATTTCTGCCTTCTGATGAGCGAGAACCCCTTAGGGGAGTGTGACGCACGGCTTGAGGATTTTGGTGTGAGGTGAACATCTACAATATCGCATTAGAATCACAACCTGTGTCTTTCTGGACTATTTTATCACCATCTGTCATTCATTTTTCTCATATGCCATTATCATATGAAAGCTGGTCATAATGAAGTAATGACAGTAGAGCTGCTTTAGTATTCAGAGATACAGTGGGGCAAAAAAGTATTTAGTCAGCCACCAGTTGTGCAAGTTCTCCCACTTAAAAAGATGAGAGAGGCCTGTAATTATCATCATAGGTATACCTCAACTATGTGAGACAAAATGTGGAAACAAATCCAGACAATCACATTGTCTGATTTTTGAAAGAATTTATTTGCAAATTATGGTGGAAAATAAGTATTTTGTCAATATCAAAAGTTCATCTCAATACTTTGTTATATATCCTTTGTTGGCAATGACAGAGGTCAAACGTTTTCTGTAAGTCTTCACAAGGTTGTCACACACTGTTGCTGGTATGTTGGCCCATTCCTCCATGCAGATCTCCTCTAGAGCAGTAATGTTTTGGGGCTGTCGCTGGGCAACACGGAATTTCAATTCCCTCCGAAGTTTTTCTATGGGGTTGAGATCTGGAGACTGGCTAGGCCACTCCAGGACCTTGAAATGCTTCTTACGAAGCCACTCCTTCGTTGCCCGGGCAGTGTGTTTGGGCTCATTGTCATGCTGAAAGACCCAGTCATGTTTTATCTTCAATGCCCTTGCTGGTGGGAGGAGGTTTGCACACAAAATCTCACGATACATGGCCCCATTCATTCTTTCATGTACATGGATCAGTCGTCCTGTTCCCTTTGCAGAGAAACAGCCCCAAAGCATGATGTTGCCACCCCCATGCTTCACAGTAGGTATGGTGTTCTTTGGTTGCAACTCAGCATTCTCTCTCCTCCAAACATGACGAGTTGTGTTTCTACCAAACAGTTCTACTTTGGTTTCATCTGACCATATGACATTCTTCCAATCCTTTTCTGGATCATCCAAATGCTCTCTAGCAAACCTCAGACGGGCCCGGACATGTACTGGCTTAAGCAGGGGGACACGTCTGGCACTGCAGGATCTGAGTCCCTGGCGGCGTAGTGTGTTACTGATGGTAGCCTTTGTTACGTTACTGTACTTGTTATCATTTTGACCCCACGGGGTGAGATCTTGCGTGGAGCCCCAGATCGAGGGAAATTATCAGTGGTCTTGTATGTCTTCCATTTTCTAATTAATGCTCCCACAGTTGATTTCTTCACACCAAGCTGTTTACCTGTTGCAGATTCAGTCTTCCCAGCCTGGTGCAGGTCTACAATTTTGTTTCTGGTGTTCGACAGCTCTTTGGTCTTCACCATAGTGGAGTTTGGAGTGTGACTGTTTGAGGTTGTGGACAGGTGTCTTTTTATACTGATAACAAGTTCAAACAGGTGCCATTAATACAGGTAATGAGTGGAGGACAGATGAGCCTCTAAAAGAAGAAGATACAGATCTGTGAGAGCCAGAAATCTTGCTTTGTTTGTAGGTGACCAAATACTTATTTTCCACCATAATTTGCAAATTTATTTAAAAAATCAGACAATGTGATTGTCTGGATTTGTTTCCACATTTTGTCTAGGGCATTAGAGAAACAGGCGAGGACCTGGTGGAACATATGCATTATAGAACACTATCCTAAGGAACAAATCAGTACGTAGCCCGAGATGGGCCGTAGCCCCCCAGGATGGTTTAGATGACCCTGAGTCAATGTCAAAATGGTTTGGATTCTTTAATGGGGTCGGTTTAAAATTGCAGGACTTGATCTTGCAAAGGAAAAAGAATAAAATGCATAAATTGGAGACTAAAATTAACCAATTGCAGATGCATTTGGATCCGATTAACCGCTTGCCGACCGTCCGCCACAGTTATACTGCGGCAGAATGGCACAGGCAGGCGAATCGTCGCCATGGTACGTCGTTATCATAAATGGCCACTAGGGGGTGCGTGCACGACCCCTGCTCACCCACGGAGCCGATGCGAGTGCCCGGCGGTCTCGATCACAGCCGGGCTCCCCCGATCGCTCGGGGCACACGGAGAACCGGGAGCTGTGTGTGTAAACACAGTTTCCGGTTCTCTGAGGGGAGGACTGACAGATCCACTGCTCATACAGAGTATGAACAGGCGATCTGTTAGTTTCCCTGCACAGTCCACATCCCCCTTCAGTTATAACACTTCCTAGGACACACATTAACCCCTTCACTTCCCCCTAGTGTTAACCCCTTAACTGCCAGTGACATTTTTACAGTAATCAATGCATTTTTAATCGCACTGATCGCTGTATTAATCCCAATAGTCCCAAAAATTGTCCGACGTGTCCACCATAATGTCGCAGTCGCCATAAAAATCACTGATCGCCGCCATTACTAGTAAAAAACAAAATTATTAATAAAAATGCCATAGACAAAAAAGTTTTATCGGATCCTAATGATTTTAAAACAAATTCTGTATACTACTGGCAAAGTTCAATAAACTCTAATAATAAGGAATTTAGTGGGGATACGGACCCAATCCCAATTCAGGTTGAGAGATCACAACAACATACCCCTCATCCATACCAACAGAGGAATGAAAATTTGCAAGTTGCATTCTACACTGAGTCACTTGACCCCTAATGAGGGAAATGAAAGTAGAGGAAGGGGAATGAGGGGACGGGGAGGTATTGCTAGAATCCCACACCCCACACCTTATGATGACTCTTGTCAGGTTTCTGTAGCAAATAAATATGAACCATTGTGGAATTATAATGATAGAAATGGCTCATGTTCACCACCCCCTTTTTGAGGGAGAGGGAGGAGGGGCCGGAGGAGAAAGAATATCCACCTCGGAGAGGCAGGCCACCACTTCCATACCCCCCAATGGTACCTCTTTACAGAGAACCACAATGGAGAAAACAATCGTACTGAGAGAGATATCATGTCCAACAACAAGGCCCAAGGAGGGAATAAGTAGGAGCTGTAGGGCAGGATCTAGGGTCCAAAAAAAGAAGGAGGGAAACGGACTAACAGGGATTTATAATTTAAGCAATGTTCAATTGACACATAAAGAAACTAATATTCTGCACCTTGGATTGAAATGTGATTTAAAAAGACCTATCAGTAAGTTTGACGTATATGTCGATGTACATAAATACATGAGGAAACTCCGTATTAAAAAATATTTTTTGAATAAAAATTCAAACCCAGTGAGTTCAAGCGGGAATTCCTCAGTGGCAATGGATAATGGGCTGAGGAATAAGTCACTATTTAATCCCCCCAATATAGCCGCACGCCATTTGGAAGTGTTTAAAGGGTTGGTGTTACGCGATTTGGAGAAAGTGGCCCCCAAAAAAGGTGTCAATCCCAGATACATGCAGGAAGGAATTGAGATGCTTGAATCCAGGAATGACGTGATAATTAGACCAGCGGATAAAGGGGGTGGGGTGGTCATTTTGTCTAAAGAGTTCTACAATAACCAACTAGCAGAATTGCTGTCAGATGTAGACACTTATAAATAAAAATTAGATAGTGACCCCACCTCACAATACAACAAAGAATTGGAGGCCCTGGTAGAACATGGTTATCAAACACATTTGTTAACCCTGAAAGAGAAAAAACTTGTATTCCCACCATCTACACCCTCCCTAAAATACATAGGAACCCAAAAAATCCCCCGCTAGACCCATCGTAAATGGTATCTGGTCGGTCACATCAAAGTTGCGACAATATTTAGACCAATTCCTCAAAAAAGTGTTATAGTGACCAAAGCTTACCTTAAGGATACAAAAAATCTATTACAACTTCTTCAAGAAGTTAAATTAACAGAGAGGAGAGATTTTTTTTGGTCACCTCTGACATGTCATCACTGTACACAGTAATACAACATGACGACGCGCTACCTACTAGCCCTCAATTGGGCATTGAGCCAAGGAGAGGACTTGCCTCATCATCAGAAAATATTCCTACGTGATGCCCTAGAATTCTGCCTCTCCCGTAACTATTTTTGGTTCAATAATCGGTTCTTTTCCAAGACAAAGGTGTAGCTATGGGTGCAAAATTTGCGCTCAGTATACTGAATTTATTTATGGGTGTTTAGTGGGATAAATACGTTTTTGAAAAGAAGAGAGATGAGCTACTGTTCTATAGGCGATATAGCGATAATTTAATATTCATATGGGCAGGGACAGAATCATCTCTAATGAACTATCTGGAATGTTTGAACCGTAATGGAAATAATATAAGATTAACGAGCCAGTGGAGTAAAGACGAAATACATTTCCTAGATGTTAATATATGCAGGGTTAATGACAGATTAGAAACTAAGGTTTATTTTAAACCAACAGATCGCAATAGTTTTTTGCCCCTCCAAAGTGGTCATCACCCTTTATGGTTAAGGAACATACCTAAGGGCCAAATAATGCGCGTAAAAAGGAATTGTTCAACGGTGGATGATTTTGTGCTCCAGTCTGAAGTATTGAAAGACAGGTTTGTAAAGAAAGGTTATAATCTTCAGAGATTGGATGTAATGGTAGAGGAGACCATTCCACATGAGGATTATTTAAAAGATACAACTTCAGTCAGGACTCACACAGACCATGAATGGGGCTTCATCTCGTCATTTCATTCCCAGTATAGGGAAATAGAATCTATTTTTAAGACCCACTGGCATTTTTTATGTTTAGATAGGACCTTTAAAACTGTACTGCCTCCGCAACCCAAATTTATTTATCGAAAAAGGCCCCCAGTGTGGGTTATAGGGTAGTTTAAAAGGTTTTGGACCCCCCCCCCCCCAGACTATCCTTGTTTTGGGACTGGGATGGCTTCTTCGTGTGCCGAAAATGCAGGGCATGCAGAGAAGTCTCTGTACCCATGCGAGGCCTAGACAGGTTTACATCAACCTCCAATAACAAAGAATCCACAATTAAGGAATTCATTACATGTAATATAACACATGTAGTGTATGTTTTGGAGTGTCCTTGCAGGCTGATGTATGTGGGCCACACAAAAACAACTCTGAAGGTTCGCATCGCAGAACACATACAGAACATTGGGGTTCAAAGACCATAATGTGTCTCTGCATTTTAAACTCCACCATAATCAGGATCCCTCAGGTCTAAAATTTTGGGGAGTAGACCATGTAAAACCAGTGTGGAGAGGCTCTAATATGGTTAGGGAACTCTCCAAACGTGAAACTCACTGGATTTTTTTAATTGACACACTCACCCCTAAAGGGTTAAATGTGGAGTTAAATATAAATTGCTGAAATATTCACATGGTCGATTATATTTTTAAATCGTCAGTAGTTTTACATTTTTGAGTTTAAATTTTAATATTTTATTTTTTAATTCCTAAATGTGTAAGGTTGTATGTCCCTGACTAAGGTTTACCTTTTTATTTCTCTTCTTTTACACATTTTTTATATATGTGCATATTCATATATATATATATATATATATATATATATATATATATATATATATATATATATATACAGTGGGGGGCGGAAAGTATTCAGACCCCCTTAAATTTTTCACTCTTTGTTATATTGCAGCCATTTGCTAAAATCATTTAAGTTCATTTTTTTTCCTCATTAATGTACACACAGCACCCCATATCGACAGAAAAACACAGAATTGTTGACATTTTTGCAGATTTATTAAAAAAGAAAAACTGAAATATCACATGATCCTAAGTATTCAGACCCTTTTCTGTGACACTCATATATTTAACTCAAGTGCTGTCCATTTCTTCTGATCATCCTTGAGGTGGTTTTACCCCTTCATTTGAGTCCAGCTGTGTTTGATTATACTAATTGTACTTGATTAGGAAAGCCACACACCTGTCTATGTAAGATCTTATAGCTAACAGTTCATGTCAGAGCAAATGAGAATCATGGGGTCAAAGGAACTGCCTGAAGAGCTCAGAGACAGAAATGTGGCAAGGCATAGATCTGGCCAAGTTTACAAAAAAATTTCTGCTGCACTTAAGGTTCCTAAGAGCACAGTGGTCTCCATAATCCTTAAATGGAAGACGTTTGGGACAACCAGAACCCTTCCTAGAGCTGGCCGTCTGGCCAAACTGAGCTATCGGGGGAAAAGAGCCTTGGTGAGAGAGGTAAAGAAGAACCGAAAGTTCACTGTGGCTGAGCTCCAGAGATGCAGTCGGGAGATGGGATAAAGTTGTAGAAAATCAACCATCACTGCAGCCCTCTACCAGTTGGGGCTTTATGGCAGAGTAGCCTGACAGAAGCCTCTCCTCAGTGCAAGACACATGAAAGCCCGCGTGGAGTTTGCTAAAAAACACTTGAAGGACTCTAAGATGGTGAGAAATAAGATTCTCTGGTCTGATGAGACCAAGATAGAACTTTTTGGCCTTAATTCTAAACGGTATGTGTGGAGCACACCAGGCACTGCTCATCACCTGTCCAATACAGTCCCAACAGTGAATCATGGTGGTGGCAGCATCATGCTATGGGGGTGTTTTTCAGCTGCAGGGACAGGACAACTGGTTGCAATCGAGGGAAAGATGAATGCGGCACAGTACAGGGATATCCTAGACAAAAACCTTCTCCAGAGTGCTCAGGACCTCAGACTGGGCCAAAGGTTTACCTTCCAACAAGACAACGACCCTAAGCACACAGCTAAAATAACGGAGTGGCTTCACAACAACTCTGTGACTGTTCTTGAATGGCCCAGCCAGAGCCCTGACTTAAACCCAATTAAGCATCTCTGGAGAGACCTAAAAATGCCTGTCCACCAACATTTACTATCCAACCTGACAGAACTGGATAGGGTCTGCAAGGAGGAATGGCAGAGGATCCCCAAATCCAGGTGTGAAAAACTTTTGCATCTTTCCTAAAAAGACTCATGGCTGTATTAGATCAAAAGGGTGCTTCTACTAAATACTGAGCAAAGGGTCTGAATACTTAGCATAATGTGATATTTCAGTTTTTCTTTTTTAACCACTTCAATACAGGGCACTTATACACCTTCCTGCCCAGACCAATTTTCAGTTTTCAGTGCTGTCGCAGTTTGAATGACAATTGCGCGGTCATACTACACTGTACCCAAACTAAATTTTTATCATTTTGTTCCCACAAATAGAGCTTTCTTTTGGTGGTATTTGATCACCTCTGCGGTTTTTTTTTTTTTTTTGCAAAACAAATAAAAAAAGACCGAAAATTTTGAAAAAAAATAAAAGTTTTTCTTTTGTTTTTGTTTACAAAATTTTGTAAATAAGTAAGTTTTCTCTTTCACTGATGGGCACTGATAAGGCGGCAGCGATGAGGTGACTCCAATGAGCGGGCACTGACGATGGGCACTGATATACGGCACTGATGGGCACTGGTAGGCGGCACTGATGGGTGGCACTGATATGCAGCACTGATGGGCATTGATAGGCGGCACTGATGGGCACTCATGGGTGGCACTGGTGGGCACTGATAGGCAACACTGATGGGCACTGATAGGCTGCAAAGATGGGTTCTTATGGGTGGCACTGATGGGCACTGATAGGTGGCACTGCTGGGCACTGATGGGCACTGATACGCGGCACTGATACACGGCACTGATAGGCATCCCTGGTGGCACTGGCAGTGGTAGGCATTGGAGTGGGCACTGATTGGCAGCTGCCTGGGCATTGATTGGCAGCTGCCTTTGCACTGATTAGTTTTTCCCTGGGGGTCTAGGGGGCATACCTGGTGGTCCAGTGTGGCTGGTTTCCCTGGTGGTCCTGGGCGGCTTCCCTGGTGGTCCTGGGCAGCTTCCCTGGTGGTCCTGGGTAGGATCCGAGGGGGGGCTGTGCTGATACACAATCAGCACAGACCCCCCCTGTCAGGAGAGCAGCCGATCAGCTCTGCTCTACTCGCGTCTGTCAGACGCGAGTGAGGAAAAGCCGATCACCGGCTCTTCCTATTTACATCGTGATCAGCCGTGATTGGCTGATTACGTGGTAATCAGCAACAACGATCGCCGCGATGCGCGCCCCCGGGGCGCTCAATATCCTGAGGACGTCATATGACGCCCAGTCATGGTATTGAAACCACTTTGCCACCGTCATTCTGCTATATGGCGAGCGGCAAGTGGTTAATAAATCTGCAAAAATGTCAACAATTCTGTGTTTTTCTGTCAATATGGGGTGCTGTGTGTACATTAATGAGGAAAAAAATGAACTTAAATGATTTTAGCAAATGGCTGAAATATAACGAACAGTGAAAAATTTAAGGGGGTCTAAATACTTTCCGTCCCCACTGTATATGTTTATATACAATTTGTATATAATGTTTACAGTATAAATATTATGAATTGTGTTTTTTATATTATGGTAGTTTCGACACACCATTGAGAAGCAAATTCAAATATTTGTTTATGAATTGTACAACAGGATAGATATACTATGAATTAGAAAATTTTGAGCAATGTATCAGTTTGGGTATGGATAAGTCCCATGCTGGATTAGATATATGTGCTGTATAAAGACTGACTGCAGATTGTTTGTTAACCTCTGAGTAGCATACTGGTGGCCGCCTATGTGCACTATAAAAGATTGGAGTGGGTCAGCACTCTGAAGGTTGATTTGTGCTGCAGTCAGTTAGTATAAATACGGCTCGCCGCGCCGTAAGGGGAAGTAGTGATGACGAAATGCGTCAGCTCGTGACCTTATGGCGACCAGACGTGACGTTTGCGTTCCACGGTCAGAAAGAGACAGCCGGAAGTAAGCGGTGGATGCTGTCTTCCTTATGCTTGTAAGCCTTGTGTCTATCCTGCGCTGTGAATTACGCTGCTGGTTTTTGATAAGATAAGAACCACCTTACTGTCGTATTTTATGGAGTGTGCCATTGAGTTTAAAATAGGATAAAAACGGAATTACGCTACTTTTGGAGCTCTTTTCTTTATCCGAGTACCTATGGGAGATGCTGTATAACTCTGACACCCTCCATGATGTGGATGACGGTTACCTGAAACATATTAAGGCCAGATATGTTCTGCATTCAGGTGAGTGAGAATGCACGGCTTGAGGATTTTGGTGTGAGGTGCACATCTACAATATTGCATTAGAATCACCACCTGTGTCTTTCTGGACTATTTTATCACCATCTGTCATTCTTTTTTCCCATATGCCATTATCATATGAAATCTGATCATAATGAAGTAATAACAGTAGCACTGCTTTAATATTCAGAGTTTGAACACTGCTGATTGGCATTCTCAATTCCTTGGATACATTTTTTATATCCCCTTCCTGTTTTATACAGTTCAACCTTTTCCCGCAGATCCTTTGGCAGTTCTTTTGCTTTGCTCATGACTCAGAATCCAGAAACGTCAGTGCAGCACTGGATGAAAGATGCAAGGGTCTGTCAGGAGTCCAGAAACTCATTGACCTTTTATACACACACTAATTACAAGCAAACAGATCACAGGTGAGGATGGTTACCTTTAATAGCCATTCAAACCCCTTTGTGTCAACTTGTGTGCATATTATCAGGCCCAAATCTCCAGGGTATGTAAACTTTTGATCAGGGTCATTTGGGTAGTTTCTGTTGCCATTATGATTTAAAAACAGTAAACACAGTTTATTGATTATAAATAGTTTCAGCCAAAGGCTCGGTTCACACGGGGGCGACTTGTCAGGCGACCTAGCCGCCTGACAAGTCGCCTCCCGTTCTGTACAATGGAACCGTTCTAATCGCTCCGACTTAGAAGAAAGGTTCCTGTACTACTTTGGGGGCGACTTGCATAGACTTCTATACAGAAGTCGTCTTGCAAGTCGCCCCGGCAGTCGTGTGCGGTGAGGCGACCTGCAAGTCGTGCCGCGTCTAGTGTGAACCGGCACAAACACTAACCGTGAGTTAAAGAAATGTTTTTGTGTTATCATTCTCATTCTCTGAAAAATGGCCAAGAAATCATAAATTCTACCAGGGTATGTAAACTTATGAGCACAAATGTATATTGTAGCTATATTGGTGCACTTGTAACAATACAGTTGTGTAGTTCCTGCTACTTCTTTTTTTTTTTTTTTTTTCTTAATATTTTCACAGACAACCGCTTGAGTTCTGTCTGTACTTTATCTTATTGGGTTAGTTCAGAGGAGGCATTACGGGTCTAAGAGACAGGCAGCCCCTTTGATAAAAAAAAAGTAAAAACATGCACATATGAGCACAAATGCAAGTGTATGGTAAACATGGGTGTGTATGTGAACAATGATTGCAAAACACACATTTGTTATATCAATGCTTGCTGGAGAGAGAAACAATTTTAGGGTCATTATTTATGGGCAACTTTAAATTGATGAGCTGTATAGTTTTTTTAAGCCGCACACAATTTAGACCCCTTTCACGCGGAGGTGGTTTTCAGGCATTTTAGCGCTAGAAATAGCCTCTAAATAACGCCTGAAAACTGCCTCTCATTCATTTCAGCATGTCTCTTCACACTTGGGCGGTGTGCTTGCGAGACATTAGGAAAAGTCCTGCGAGCAGCATCTTTGGGGCGGTTTGGGAGCACTGTATTCATTTGAAATGAATGGGCAGCACTTTCAAAGCGTCTGAAAAGCACTTTGGAAGCGCCGCAACACGGACGTTTTTAACCCCTTCTTAACCACTTGCCGACCGCCTAACGACTATATACGTCAACACAATGGCACGGGCAGGCAAAATCACGTACCTGGTACGTGATTGCCTTCCCATGGGGGGGGGGTCCGATCGGACCCCCCCCTGGTGCCAGCGGCGGTCGGCTTTGGTCTGGGAGCGTTTAGAGATGAGGGGGAGGCCATCCGATCGTGGCCCCCCCCTCGCGATCACTCCCAGCCAATGACAATCATCCCCTGCCTCTGTGTAGTACACAGAGGCAGAGGATGTGATGTCATCTCTCCTCGGCTCGGCAGTTTCCGTTCCGGCGCCGAGGAGAGAAGACATGTGAGTGCACCAACACACACACACACAGTAGAAGATGCCAGGCACACTTTACACCCCCGATCACCCCCCAATCACCCCTCCCCCGTCACACTGACACCAAGCAGTTTTTTTTTTCTGATTACTGCATGGTGTCAGTTTGTGACAGTTAGAAGTGGTAGGGCAGTTAGTGTTAGCCCCCTGTAGGTCTAGGATACCCCCCTAATAAAGTTTTAACCCCTTGATCACCCCCCGTCACCAGTGTCACTAAGCGATCATTTTTCTGATCGCTGTATTAGTGTCACTGGTGACGCTAGTTAGGGACGTAAATATTTAGGTTCGCCGTCAGCATTTTATAGCGACAGGGACCCCCATATACTACCTAATAAATGTTTTAACCCCTTGATTGCCCCCTAGTTAACCCTTTTACCACTGATCACCGTATAACCGTTACGGTTGACGCTGGTTAGTTTGTTTATTTTTTATAGTGTCAGGGCACCCGCCGTTTATTACCGAATAAAGGTTTAGCCCCCTGATCGCCCGGCAGTGATATGCGTCGCCCCAGGCAGCGTCAGATTAGCGCCAGTACCGCTAACGCCCATGCACGCAGCATACGCCTCCCTTAGTGGTATAGTATCTGAACGCATCAATATCTGATCAGATCTATACTAGCGTCCCCAGCAGTTTAGGGTTCCCAAAAACGCAGTGTTAGCGGGATCAGCCCAGATACCTGCTAGCACCTGCGTTTTGCCCCTCCACCCAGCCCAGCCCACCCAAGTGCAGTATCGATCGATCACTGTCACTTACAAAACACTAAACGCATAACTGCAGCGTTCGCAGGGTCAGGTCTGATCCCTGCGATCGCTAACAGTTTTCTTGGTAGCGTTTTGGTGAACTGGCAAGCACCAGCCCCAGGCAGTGTCAGATTAGCGCCAGTACTGCTAACACCCACGCACGCACAGTACACCTCCCTTAGTGGTATAGTATCTGAACGGATCAATATCTGATCCGATCAGATCTATACTGGCGTCCCCAGCAGTTTAGGGTTCCCAAAAACGCAGTGTTAGCGGGATCAGCCCAGGTACCTGCTAGCACCTGCGTTTTGCCCCTCCGCCCGGCCCAGCCCACCCAAGTGCAGTATCGATCGATCACTGTCACTTACAAAACACTAAATGCATAACTGCAGTGTTCGCAGAGTCAGGCCTGATCCCTGCGATCGCTAACAGTTTTTTTGGTAGCGTTTTGGTGAACTGGCAAGCACCAGCGGCCTAGTACACCCCGGTCGTAGTCAAACCAGCACTGCAGTAACACTTGGTGACGTGGCGAGTCCCATAAGTGCAGTTCAAGCTGGTGAGGTAGTAAGCACAAGTAGTGTCCCACTGCCACCAAAAAGACAAACACAGGCCCGTCGTGCCCATAATGCCCTTCCTGCTGCATTCGCCAATCCTAATTGGGAACCCACCGCTTCTGCAGCACCCGTACTTCCCCCATTCACATCCCCAACCAAATGCAGTCAGCTGCATGAGAGGCATTTTCTTTATGTCCTCCCGAGTACCCCTACCCAACAAACCCCCTCAAAAAAGATGTCGTGTCTGCAGCAAGCGTGGCTATAGATGTGACACCCACTATTATTGTCCCTCCTGTCCTGACAATCCTGGTCTTTGCATTGGTGAATGTTTTGAACGCTACCATACACTAGTTGAGTATTAGCGTAGGGTACAGCATTCCACAGACTAGGCGCACTTCACAGGGTCTCCCAAGATGCCATCGAATTTTGAGAGACCCGAACCTGGAACCGGTTACCGTTATAAAAGTTACAGTTACAAAAAAAAGTGTAAAAAAAAAAAAAAAAAACACAAACAAAAATATAAAATAAAATAAAATAGTTGTCGTTTTATTGTTCTCTCTCTCTCTTTTCTCTCTATTGTTATGCTCTTTTTTACTGTATTCTATTCTGCAATGTTTTATTGTTATTATGTTTTATCATGTTTGCTTTTCAGGTATGCAATTTTTTATACTTTACCGTTTACTGTGCTTTATTGTTAACCATTTTTTTTGTCTTCGGGTACGCCATTCACGACTTTGAGTGGTTATACCAGAATGATGCCTGCAGGTTTAGGTATCATCTTGGTATCATTCTTTTCAGCCAGCGGTCGGCTCTTATGTAAAAGCAATCCTAGCAGCTATTTAGCCTCTAGACTGCTTTTACAAGCAGTGGTAGGGAATGCCCCCCCCCCACCGTCTTCCGTGTTTTTCTCTGGCTCTCCTGTCTCAACAGGGAACCTGAGAATGCAGCCGGTGATTCAGCCAGCTGACCATAGAGCTGATCAGAGACCAGAGTGGCTCCAAACATCTCTATGGCCTAAGAAACCGGAAACTACGAGCATTTTATGACTTAGATTTCGCTGGATGTAAACAGCGCCATTGGGAAATTGGGAAAGCATTTTATGACACCGATCTTGGTGTGGTCAGATGCTTTGAGGGCAGAGGAGAAATCTAGGGTCTAATAGACCCCAATTTTTTTCAAAAAAGAGTACCTGTCACTACCTATTGCTATCATATGGGATATTTACATTCCCTGAGATAACAATAAAAATGATTTAAAAAAAAAATGAAAGGAACAGTTTAAAAATAAGATAAAAAAGCAAAAAAATAATAAAGAAAAAAAAAAAAAAAAAAAAAAAGCACCCCTGTCCCCCCTGCTCTCGCGCTAAGCCGAACGCAAGCGTCGGTCTGGCGTCAAATGTAAACAGCAATTGCACCATGCATGTGAGGTGTTACCGCGAACGTCAGATCGAGGGCAGTAATTTTAGCAGTAGACCTCCTCTGTAAATCTAAAGTGGTAACCTGTAAAGGCTTTTAAAGGCTTTTAAAAATGTATTTAGTTTGTCGCCACTGCACGTTTGTGCGCAATTTTAAAGCATGTCATGTTTGGTATCCATGTACTCGGCCTAAGATCATCTTTTTTATTTCATCAAACATTTGGGCAATATAGTGTGTTTTAGTGCATTAAAATTTAAAAAAGTGTGTTTTTTCCCCAAAAAATGCGTTTGAAAAATCGCTGCGCAAATACTGTGTGAAAAAAAAAATGAAACACCCACCATTTTAATCTGTAGGGCATTTGCTTTAAAAAAAATATATAATGTGTGGGGGTTCAAAGTAATTTTCTTGCAAAAAAAAAAAAATTTTTTTCATGTAATCAAAAAGTGTCAGAAAGGGCCTTGTCTTCAAGTGGTTAGCAGAGTGGGTGATGTATGACATAAGCTTCTAAATGTTGTGCATAAAATGCCAGGACAGTTCAAACCCCCCCCCAAATGACCCCATTTTGGAAAGTAGACACCCCAAGCTATTTGCTGAGAGGCATGTCGAGTCCATAGAATATTTTATATTGTGACACAAGTTGCGGGAAAGAGACAATTTTTTTTTTTTTGCACAAAGTTGTCACTAAATGATATATTGCTCAAACATGCCATGGGAATATGTGAAAGTACACCCCAAAATACATTCTGTTGCTTCTCCTGAGTACGGGGATACCACATGTGTGAGACTTTTTGGGAGCCTAGCCGTGTACGGGACCCCGAAAACCAAGCACCGCCTTCAGGCTTTCTAAGGGCGTAAATTTTTGATTTCACTCTTCACTGCCTATCACAGTTTCGGAGGCCATGGAATGCCCAGGTGGCAAAAAACCCCCCCAAATGACCCCATTTTGGAAAGTAGACACCCCAAGCTATTTGCTGAGTGGTATAGTGAGTATTTTGCAGACCTCACTTTTTGTCACAAAGTTTTGAAAATTGAAAAAAGAAAAAAAAAATGTTTTTTCTTGTCTTTCTTCATTTTCAAAAACAAATGAAAGCTGCAAAATACTCACCATGCCTCTCAGCAAATAGCTTGGGGTGTCTACTTTCCAAAATTTCCAAAATTTAAAAAAAGGTACCAGCAGCAAAATGGTTAAAGGGTATGTAAATCTTAATGGTCCCTTCATACTGTCTGCATGCTTAATGCTCCATTTTAGCATACTGGCAGCTGTCCGTTTTGGGCTGCAGTGAGACATGGGCAGGGGGTGATGTCCCTCACACAGTTCCTCTTTTTTTGTCAACTTTATTTGACGTGCATAAAGTAACAGTTCATTCATGTTACTGCACAGCAGCGCAGATTAAAAAATGCAGCACATATGCATTTTATCACAGACTGAGTTGCAGGGAGAACAGGGGCACATAGAAAATAATTTTTTTAATGTGTCCTAGTGGTAACTGCCATTTTTCCATTGTGGAAAAATGCCAGTCACCATACTGTGTGAAAATGCCCCAACTATAAACTTCTCATCTCTTTTTTTGGTCTGATAACCACTTCAGCCCCAGAAGGATTTATCCACTTCCTGACCAGGCCATTTTTTGCGATACGGCACTGCGTCGCTTTAACTGACAATTGTGCGGTCGTGCGACGTTGTACCCAAACAAAATGTATGTCCTTTTTTCTCCACAAATAGAGCTTTCTTTTGGTGGTATTTGATCACCTCTGCGTTTTTTTTTTTTGTGCTATAAACAAAAAAAAGCGTCAATTTTGAAAAAACACAATATTTTGTACTTTTTGCTATAATAAATATCCCAAATAAAAAAAAAAAAAAATTCTTTATCAGTTTAGGCCGATATGTATTCTTCTACATATTTTTGGTAAAAAAAACAAAAAACACAATAAGGGTATATTGATTGGTTTGCGCAAAAGTTATAGCATCTACAAAATAGGGGATAGATTACTAGTAATGATGGTGATCTGCGATTTTTATTGGGGCTGAGACATTGCGGCAGACAAATTGACACTTTTTGGGACCAGTGACATTTATACAGCGATCAGTGCTATATATAGCCACTGATTACTGTATAAATGTCACTGGCAGGGAAGGGGTTAACACTAGGGGGCGATCAAGGGGTTAAATGTGTTTGATAGGTGTGTTCTAACTGTGGGGGGAATGTGGCTGACTAGAGGAGGAGAGAGATCGTTGTCCCTACTTGGTAGAAACACACAATCTCTCTCCTCTCCCCTGACAGAACCGGATTTGTGTGTTTACACACACAGATCTCGGTTCTCGCTCTGTCACGAACGATCGCCCTGCCGGGCACAAGCATTGGCTTCGGGGACACGCTGCGGGCGCACGCCTGCTATAGTGCCTTAAAGAGCTGATGTACAGCGGCTGTTTGAGAAGGGGTTAATTATATTTGTTATATCTATTAAATAGGTGCAAAAAAAAAAAAAGTTCTGACAAAAAACGTGTGCGCTAATAACTACCTTTGCTCTATGCATGTGTTGACTCTTATCAGTCAGCATTATTCTTTAGTGTCTCTGCGAGCAACTGAAGCTAGGTTCTGTGTTTTAATGGAGAAGGCTTGCTGTTGGCCTTTGCTGGGACTGGAAGGTCACCAGGTCACCATAGTTGTGGTGTGGGTGTGTGTGTTCTTTGCCACTGAAAAAACAGATGTTTTAAAGGTCAGCTTCACTTTTACATAGTTACATAGTTAGGTGGAAAATAGACACAAGCCCATCCAGTTCATTCCTAAAAACAATAAATACATAAAATAAGGAAGGGAAGTTCTTCAAATATACTTCCCTCAGCGTACCATGCAAAGTAAAATACTTGCTTTCATCTGTTTTTGAGTTCTTTACTGTACATTTCTGCCCAGCACCGCACAGCCTTTCCAAGAAAAAAACATCCTGGTTGGGCCTTGTGCCTGGGGTACACACACTCTGTGAAGTAGGGTTTTATACTTAAAGAACAACTTCTTCAGAAAAGTTAAATTGTCATTGTAAAGTGAGACTCTTGACAAATCAATAAATATGCAGTTGAAACACACACTGTATAGATTTACTATTTGTTTTATAATTCTGTATTACCGATCTTGTGCGGTACTCTGTTTTTAGCTACAGTATTTACTTTAGGCTCTGCCTACAAAAGGATTATTTACTGTAAGACCTGTAAAATAGTCTTCCATATGACTTTTCTCTAGAAGAATTGAATAATGCTGGATAAGTAAAACTGGTTCAAGTTTCCACTTCCTTTTTTGGGGGGTGGGCTAAGATTACCCTTTGCAAAATAGTAAATGTTGCAACTTTTACCCTATGATCAATGTGCATTTATTACTTTTTGCATTAATGTCGTCAAAGCATTGCATCCACAACCTACATGTTGCAGCTGACCTACAAAAAAGCAAGGAGGGATTGCAAGTTTGGTTGTGTATGGTCCCGCTGTCATTATGGCAGATGAGATGTGTAGTAAGTCAATGGCAGCAAATAAATAATCATCCATTGAATGGGCAGAGCTGAGCACAACCACACTAAATTCAAAAGAATACAAGTTTCCTCCAGAAGAGACACCATGTGATTCATTTAGAGGGGGAGGTGGTAACTGGGTACAGAATAACCCTAGTCTACAACCTGGACTTAACTTTTTGCCGTTTTGCATACATAATGATTAGTGATCCTTTTAATTATTATTTTTTTTACTAACAGGCATTATGGTAATGTAGTGCAGCAGAATGCCGCCATTCATATGCTACCTATAGTGATTGATCTTTATATTTTCTCTTAATTCATAGCTGTAAATTGCCCTAACCCTGATGTGAAAAATTCAAGACGACTGTCAGGGTTCACTGGCCCATATATATTGAATTCTGCTATATCGTTTGAGTGTAATAAAGGCTTTGTTCTGAACGGATCCAGTTCAATCTTGTGCAATATTGATAGTCAGTGGGTACCCGCAATTCCACAGTGTGAAAGTAAGTATACGGCATTGAAAATAAAGTATTCTTCATTACCTTCTTTTAATAAAGTGAAATCTAAAACTACCTTATAAGGGTCACGTTACAATTTACTGAGACTATGTAACATGGGGGGCCAATCTATCCAATCAGTTTGTATCCAATCAGGCAGGCCTTTGCACTAATTAGTTTTTTTTTAGCACAACTTTCTTACATATATCAGTCTCCATTCTTACTAGCTCATTCTTTCTAGTAAACCTGTTTTCTTCTACAAACCTTTCATTCTACCTCTCTTCTCTTTACCACCTTATTTTCTTCTTTCTATTTTCCCTTTTCCACCTGCTTCATATTATACTCCTGCTTCTCGCTTCCATGTCCTCATGTTATATTCTGTGCATTTGGAAACACATCCAATTTTTATTTAACGCAGTCCATTAAGCTGGCTAGAACTAGCTTCTGAGGGAGTCTATTGCACATTTTCAAAACTCTTATGCCCCATACACACGGTCGGATTTTCCGACGTAAAATGTGTGATAGGACCTTGTTGTCGGAAATTCTGACTGTGTGTAGGCTCCATCACACATTTTCCATCGGATTTTTCGACACACAAAGTTTGAGAGCAGGCTATAAAATTTTCCGACAACAAAATCCGTTGTCGGAATTTCCGATCGTGTGTACACAAATCCGACGCACAAAGTGTCACACATGCTCAGAATACTGCCCCGTTTATAGTCCCAACGTACGCGTTTTACGTCACCGCGTTCAGAATGATCGGATTTTCCGACAACTTTGTGTGACCGTGTGTATGCAAGACAAGTTTAAGCCAACATCCGTCGGAAAAAATCCTAGGATTTTGTTGTCGCAATGTCCGATCGATATCCGACCGTGTGTACGGGGCATTATTGTGAAGAAGCCTTTCCATATGCAGCAATAAACCTCATTCCCACCAGCTGGAATGAGTACCCTCATGTTGTTTGCATTGAACTTATGACTATAGTGAACAACTTTATATTGATCCTCTATATGGACCATTTATGTATTTACTGTATATAGGGTGACCATATCTCCTTTTAACCACCTCAATACTGGGCACTTTCGCCCCCCTCCTTCCCAGACCAATTTTCAGCTTTCAGTGCTCCCACACTTTCAATGACAATTGCGTGGTCATGCTACGCTGTACCCGAATTAAATTTTTTTTCATTTTGTTCACACAAATAGAGCTTTCTTTTGGTGGTATTTATTCACGACTCCGTTTTTTATTTTTTGCGATATAGGCGAAAAAAGAGCAGAATATTGGAAAAAAAAACAATATTTTCTTCTTTCTATTTTAAAACAAATCCAATAAAATCAAATTTTGTCATAAATTTAAGCCAAATGTATTCTGCTAAATGTTTTTGGTAAAAAAAATCCTGTTAAGTGTATAATAATTGGTTCGTGTGATCACGGACACGTGCGCAAATGATCATGTACAGATGTGCGCAGGTGACATATGTGTGCAGATAATCATTGGGACATGTGATTTTACTGGGACATGTGTTTTGGGGACATGTGTTTTTACTATGTGGGGACATGTGTTTTGGGGACATTGTGTGTTTACTTTGTTTGTTTTGTGTTTTTACATGTGTGTGGGAACACTAGCATGGTGATCAGTGAGTAAAAAGCTGTAAAAAACAGCTCATACTCACTGATCACCAGCCGGCTGCAGCGATCTGCTCTCCTCTCCTCACTGACAACTTCCGTGTGAGGAGAGGAGAGCCGATTGCCTAGCAACTGGCTCTGTGTTTACATCACATGACGGCTGTGATTCGACACGGCCGTCATGTGATCAGGCGGGTCAATCGCAGAGTCCTCCTGCCGATCGGAGATGCGCCGTGTGCGGGAGACACGAGCGCATCGGGATCGCGCCGATGCGCGGGATCCCGCTCCTTCTGAGGGACGTTCCTGAACGTCCACTCAGAAGGAGAGATAGCCCACCAGGCCGTTTATGTGCTGTGGCCGGGTGGGAAGTGGTTAAACACCTCTTCTCAAGAAAAAAAAATCAGGTTAGGTAGATAAAAAAATAAGCCTATAATTAACACTGCGCTCCAGAATGTGTATTTAAATAATTGTGCCGCTACTTACCAAATATAAAAAAAAATAAATAGTAAAAATATACATTCATGATCAAAAAACATACATTTCACAGTAGCACACTAAAGTGAATCACCACGCAAAAAAACAAACAAAAAAACCTCAAAAATACAAATTAAAAATGTATAAAGTATCCATGAAATATAATTCTGTGTCCATAGAAATACAAAGCAATATCTTGGAATCTCATGCAAAAAAAATCTAGTGTTACAACACCAATAATCCTCCACCACAGTGATGTGTGCCACTTCCGATCCCTTAAGAAAAAAGCTCACCAGAGCCATTCACTCTCTTGTCTGGAATATCTCGCTTTTGTGTTAAATTGAAGAGCCGCTAGTGGACACCAAACTCCATTCAGATACTGACTTCAAACCATCCACAATGTCAATATTATTATATACATGCATGAAGGAACCTCTACCATTGAAAGCATCGGAACAAAATAAAAAAATTTAAAAAAAAATCCGCTATTCTCCCCCCCCCCCCCAAAAAAAATGGCCTTGTTTACGTCTGCCCTTAACCTGGAAGTAACGTCATCATGTCACTTCCAGCCTCCTAGATCATAGAGGTTAACAGAGACAATCTGGTCCAGCCGCAGCAACTGCCAAATCGGTTCCCAGGCTTCCCGATGCGAAAAGTAAGCCTGAGAACCAACGCAAAGCGGAAGGGGGAGCTAATCAACAGCTCGGATCAGAAAGAGCAGTAGCTGAGGAAAATTTTAATACCCAGGATTATGGCATGCATTCATAACCCCGGTAAATCACTTCAAAACTGCAATGTATATGTACGTATTGCGGTCTTGAAGTGGTTGAAAATCATTGTCGGCCTGAAGATTGCATAAAACCCCAAAAACATGGTATATTTATTTTGAAAGCAGACACCCTAGAGAATAAATAGCGGTATTCCCAATTTTTCTATGTCACATGATAATACCGCAAATGTAGTTCCGGGTGCCAGGCAAGTGGGTTTCTTTACATTTAGCCTTGCTGCCAGAAACAGGGTTCACTTTTTTATTTTGCCCCCGCACCTCTCCCCAGCTATGCATCACAGGCTCTGCTTGCCCATCGATGGGCCCGGGACCACTGTAGCAGGTGCCGAGGGGGGCAGCTGAGCGGAACATTGGAGAGGTTGCTTCTTTCTGTTGTGTCCGAGACAAAAACTGATGGGGAATGTTCCAAATGAGAAACAGCCAAAAAAGAGTTTTACCCTTCCCAACCCTTTCCAAAACTGAAAACTTTAAGGCCTCTTTCACACTGGCGGACTGATTTGAAAAATGGACAGGTGGACCCTTTTGGACCATCCACTCTGCTCTATGGATTGGCGGATGTACACGGACATGTGTTTATTTACACCCTCCTGCATCTGATCCGATAAAAACAGATGGATGGGGATCCGTTTGCCTTTGGTCTAGTGGATCAGATGACAGTGTAAATGGACAGAACGTCTGTTTACATCGGACCGCCCATAGAGCAAAGCGAGCTGTGTCTGCTCTACATAAGCAGAACGGACACACAACTGTTATCTGCATGCTCAGCAGGGATCTGACATATTCCCCGCTAGCAAGTATGCGTGAAAGGGGCCTAATGATTTAATAACTCTGTCTAGTTTGTAATTATATATGTGCCAATTGGTTACCTTTCCATATGCCAATTTATTCTGTAAATGCAATGCTGAACCCAGGGTGTGTGTTAACAGTCATACAGCATCCAGGCCTCCAACCAGCTGACTGGTATGAGGGCAGAAGTGGCTTCTCCTGGCAAACATTTTGTACATTGCCCATTTTACCATGTGAAAATGCAGCAATCGCAACATAAAAGCCAGCGATGTATTCCTGCTCAAACTGATGTCTCACATTTCCTGTGTGGGGAAACGGAGATGGGGACTCAGAAGTGACGTTTTTACAAGTCGCTTACGGGTCAGCCTCGAGGAGGGGAGGAGAGCAGACGTGTGTCCGCTCAGCTCCCCCTCCTCCTACTCGCCTGCACCTACTCACTGTACCAGTCTGAGCCTGCAGAAAAATAAAAACTGCCTGGCCCCCGGAACTTCATGTCCCAGGCGTGGGCGATACAAATTGCACATCCCTGAACCAAAAATGTAACCTTTAAAAAAAATAAAAAAAAAGTTCTTTCTTGGTTTTCTTGTGTTTTTTTTCTTTTTATGTATTTTTGTAATTAATTTTATTTTTATACAATAGGGAAAATGTAGCAATATGAAATGGAAAGAAAATGACAGATTTTTTTTTTCTGGCTTAGTTAGGACATAGATTAAACAAAGACACAAGTCCATTTAGTTTAACCATTAGAACAAAAAATAAATAGGGTAAATTAGAAACCCTCCATATGCAGAATTCTACACCTACAGTTGATCATGAGGAAGGCAAAAAAATTCCCTGAAGAATGGTCCAAACTACTCCAGCGGGGGAAAATGAAATGCCTTCCTGAGAAGGCAATTGGATATTCCCTGGATCAACCATCTCTAGTGTTATACATCTTAACCAGGGGTGTATCATGAAATCAGTGGGCCCGTGTGCAAAATCAAAAGTGGGCCCAGAGGACAGCTGGGAAAAAGAATGCAGCGTACAAAGCGTGCTGTGGCAAAAGTAGGCGTGGTTTAAATTATGCTAAATAATGGGCATAGCTTGAAGGTGAGGTAGCATGTGCAGGATAAGAGTGCACAGTGTATAGAGGTGAGTAGTATGTGCAGGAGAAGAGTGTGAAGTGTATGGCGGAAAGTATTATGTGCACGGAGAGGAGTGTGGAGTGTATGGCGGTGGGTAGTAGGAGAGGAGTGCAGAGTGCATGGCGGTGGGTAGTATGTGTAGGAGAGGAGTGCAGAGTGTATGGCGGTGGGTGGTGTGTATAGGAAAGGAGTGAGGAGTGTATGGCAGTGGGTGGTATGAGTAGGAGAGGAATGCGGAGTGTACGGCGGTG
This sequence comes from Aquarana catesbeiana, assembly GCA_037953035.1. Classification (NCBI taxonomy): domain Eukaryota; kingdom Metazoa; phylum Chordata; class Amphibia; order Anura; family Ranidae; genus Aquarana; species Aquarana catesbeiana. The sequence goes on from JBBHAA010000837.1 coordinate 2,299,273, forward strand.
GGTAGTATGTGTAGGAGAGGCGTGCAGAGTTTATGGCGTTGGGTGGTATGTGTAGGCAGGCCCGGACTGGGACGAAAAATGGGCTCGGGCATTTTGAACTGAGCAGCCGGGGGGGGGGGGGGTGTAACGGGATTTGCGGTTCCAGGATGTGTGGATTCAGTTACACACTGAGGCCTTTTTCTGGCGCTTTTGCGCTAAAAATAGTGCCTGTAAAACTCCTGAAAAACGCCTCCCCTGCAGCCCCAGTGTGAGAGCCCGTGGGCTTTCACACTGGGGCGGTGTCCTTGCAGGACGTTAGAAAAAGTCCTGCAAGCAGCGTCTTTCAGGCAATGCGGGAGCGGTTTATACACCTCTCCTCCACCGCCCCTGCCCATTGAAATCAATGGGCACTGCTGCCGAAGCGCCTGCAAAGCACTTTGGCAGCGGCGCTTTTAGCCCTTTATTTGGCCCCTAGCGGGGGTTAAAAGCGCTCCACTAGTGGCCGCACATCACATAAAATTACAGCGGTAATGCGGCGCTAAAATTAGAGGAGTGCCCAGAGACAGTGGCGTAGCGTAGGTTGTCGGCATCCGGGGCAAGGCAGGTAATTTGCGCCCCTTAATCCATGGACTTGTCTATTCTTATCTCGCACCCGGAAAACTCCGCTGCGCTCCCGCCGCCATAGAACCTGACATCAAGGGCAGCGCACTCTGAGCTGGCTGATTAGAAGCCTGCAGTCACATAGGAGGAGAAAAATCGCATAATTACCATTATCAAAAGAGCACTTTCTGACCCTGGAGCATCAGATCCAAATTCCTTCACCGGCAGAAAAAGAAGTGGGCAGAAAGAGAGGTGGGTGTACACCAGCAGCACTGCTTTCACTATAAGCAGCGGCAGCACCTAGCCAGCTTTCATGTGCAGAAGGCGGGTCTGAGATCCTGCTGCTGCGTATACAGAACGTGGTGATGTGGAAGGACTCGGCCTCTCCGTCCCTCCTCTCCTGGCATCCTGGTTGCCAGGTAACCGGCGGCTGCGAGGCGCATGCGTGAACCGGGACCTTCGCTTCAGCAGTGGCCTAGGTTGCTATGGAGCGGCTTGGTGGACAGGGGAACTGTGAGACTCCTTCCACTCCTCCTGCATATGCAGCACATTACCCGCAGCCGGCTCTGCCTCCCGCCCATCCACCCGCGCGATCCACCCATCAACCAGCGGCCGGCCCTGCATGTCACAGTCTCCCTAAGAAATGCGGCCCGGGCCCACCAGGAAAATGCCTGCTGTGCCCCATGGCCAGCCTGGGCCTGTGTGTAGGAGAGAAGTGCGGAGTATATGGCGGTGGGTAGTATGTGTAGGAGGGAAGTGTAGAGTGTATGGCGGTGGGTAGTATGTGTAGGCGAGGAGTGCGGAGTGTATGGCAGTGGGTAGTATTTGTAGGAGCGGAGTGTATGGCGGTAGGAGAGGAGTGAGGAGTGTATAGCAGGGGTTGGTATGTGTAGGAGAGGAGTGCGGAGTGAATGGCTGGTGGGTGGTATCTGTAGGAGAGGAGTGCGGACTGTATGGTGGTGAGTAGTTAATGCAGGGAGAGGAGTGCAGTACCACCTTCTGAATGTCTGTCAGCCACTGTTATACCACCTTGGTGGATCACTTTTCAGACGGACTACGGTAGGGAGTACAGCAGGTCTGGAAAAGCCGTAAAAGAAAAAAATCTCAAGCTCATTCCTTTCCGAAATCGACAGGGTGTCTCAACAGGGCAGTGTACAGGAGGTCTGCAGGGCAAATTACATGGGGAAGGGTGCAGGGCACATTACATGGCGAGGGGTGCAGGGCACATTATATAGGGCACAAGATAAAAGGTAGCTGCTGAACAGTGTAGAAGTAAATTGTGCATCCCATCAGAATGTAGCTGATCAGCTGTGCCTGCGTCAGGGGGCAAGAGCAGATAATATATAGGCTGGGCAGTTGGAGCACTGGGATGGGCAGAGAGATGAGATGATCAGGTAAGGGGGGGCAGTACAGGAGTGAAGGGAGAGTGAGTGGAGAAGAATCTGGAGGGGGGGGATGGGATGAAAAACAAAGTTACAGAGAACCAGAACAAGTGGAGTCAGACTGAGCACAGCTAACTTTAGAGCAGAGCTGTGCTTCGAGAGAATGACAGGAGGAATGAACTGTAGTTTAGTGGGCAAATGTGCTTGTCAGCTGCCCTGACCCCCTTATCACTGGTATCAGTAGTGGTCAGGTGGGAGGTGGGTCAGTGTAGTGGTCAGGTGGGCCAATGTATTAGTTAGGTGGACCAGTGTAGTGGTCAGGTAGGCGAGTGTAGGAATCAGGTAGATTTGTGTAGTCTCCACCCCCGCCACCTCCACCATATACATGGGCAGGGCAAAGAAGGTGGAGTCAGGGGCAGAGCCAATGGGAGAGGCGGCAAAATGAGGTTTCCCCCTAGGGTGTCAAAAATCCTTGCACCAGCCCTGGTCCTAGTGTCAACTAAATGACCCAACTAAAACAAGACGGAGATATCTGTGACGTCAGGCTATCCAGAATCCTCGGGTTGAAAACGAATTATGTCATTAAGGATAAATTTTGCGTAAGGGGAAATTGGCATTTTAGTATTTCACCAAAGACCTCTAAGAAATACATAGTGTTAAGCATGTTGAATGGGTGTATATGAAAATCACTATTCCACAGCAGGGAGTTGGGGTGAACAGTCCATAACTTTTCCACTTCACTCCAAGAGGCCAAAGTAAATTGCTTTGTAGTATTTAAGTAGGTTTGGAAAAGCAAGGCCTTGGTTGCAGGAACCGTAAAACCTTGTTAGATATCCTATGTAGAAATAAAGTGAAAAATATCATAAAGGGCGCCAATATTTAACATTTCTTAGCTGCCCCTTAAAAGTGCTTGTATACCCTTTTTTGATATTTTTACTTACAGGTAAGCCTATAATAAGGCTTACCTGTAGGTAAAATAAATATCTCCTAAACCTGTACGGTTTAGGAGATATTCACTTTGCATGCAGCTGCTGACATCAGCGGCGCATGCGCTGTGAAACCCCGGCTGAAGGTCCGGCAGATGCTGCCGGACCTTGCCAGGAAGAAGACTCCCACACGCACGCACGGGAGTGACATAATCACAGTTCCGGCCACTCACAGCGCCGGAGCCGAGAACCCGGAAGAAACGCAGAGGGAACATGTCAGCTCCCTCGGCGTGGACCGGGATCAGATTCCGAGGCCTCGTTCCAAGGTGAGTATTTCATAATGAGCTAGTATGCGCTAGCTCATTATGCCTTACAGGGTTTTAAAAAAAAAAAAATTTCAGTGCGGGTATGCAACCGCTTTAAGTGTATTAAACCACTAAATAAATTTAAAATTCTACTTCTATACTCTGTGTTTACAAACCTAAACAAAATTTGAAAAAATGTGATGCAATAAAGCAGATGCAAGATGTATAATAAACACTTTCATATGCCAATACACCAAATACCCCAGACAGCCAATTTCTATTAGTGTTGTTATTCTTTCAAATAAAGATCCTTTTATCAGTGTCCATACACCTGTGAAAATTATTTCCACTTTTACAACAAATAACTATTATGCAATTTGGTTCGTGTCCATACATATGTGAAATAGTCCCACCCATACACCATATCTTTAGATATTAGTGACAGCTTCTATACTTCAGAATAAAGTGCTTCACCATGTATGGTAAAGGGAACCACTTACCAGACTCCTATGGCCATAAAGATCTCAGCTTTTGGATTATATCCACATGGAGGGTGAAATGAGCTCAGCATATAATATGCCCTCCAGCTCCTCTGCCACATCCAAATGGGAATTATGGATCCAAAAAGATATAAATAGGATGGTTGCAGACGTTTATTTAAATTCACCAAATTAAATCTAAACCGACCATATGCATTTGCATTATTTTGTGCCAAAAGCAGCACCAGCACAAACAGCCTGTGATATCAGAGCTCTCCAAAGGGACCTGGCGTATGTATTTCACCAATAGGCATCATCAGGAAGTCTCAGATATTCTGTGTTGTTTTTATGCCCATGTGAAGTTTATTAGGTCTCTTTATTATTTCTAAGATGGGAGGTATGGATAGGAGGTATGGATAGGAATTGGTAAGTATAACATTTTTAACTGTCGCTATATGGCCAAAGAGAGAGATGTAGAAGTTTCTCCACTAAGTTAAAATGTCCTAATTTTGTGATAAAGAGGTAGTAAGATTTTTGAATATGGTGAATCATAATTAGGGGTAATCTTAAATCTGAGGTATTTAAGTTCATTCATCTTCCAAGTGTAATTTTATAGCAGATGGTGAGCTACAGTATACAGGTCAAGAGCCTTATGGAGATAAAGAAGTAAGCGTTCTGTTTGGATCAATGTAAGAAGCATGTCATCTGCAAAGAATGAAATCTGCAGCTCTCATTGGCCCTCTTATGACTCACCCCCCTACCTTGCTGACAATCTATCAGAAGAGAGAGAACTGTGCAAGATGTCATGAGCTTAGGCTTTTTACCAGACAAGAAACAGGAAGTGGGCTGCATACAGTATTTACTGGCAAAAAAAAAATGTTTTACTATCCAAAGTTATAACAACAATGGCAGAAGATTTAATAGATGGAAAGTTTTAAAAAATGACTGAAAGTCCGCTTTAAAAAGAGTAGAAGCTCTAATTATGTGAATTAATGATTTTTACCAGTATTGGGTGATAGTGCAGGTCCCACCAGAACAGGTCTTTCAGGGGTTTTACTCAATGTGTTTCTTATTCAGAAACCCTCAGGGAAATTTCATATAATAATCGATTTGAAAAGATTAAACAAGTTCCTGTTGTTCAGGAAATTCAGGATGGAAAACATCTACTCAATGAGGAAAACCTTACTGAAAGACATGTTCATGGTCACGCTAGATTTAAGAGATGCTTATTTGCACATCCCTATTCACTCAAACCATCAAAAGTTTCCTAAGGTTTGCTGTCCAGATGAAGGAACGAATTCAGCATAGGCAGTTACGATCCCTACAATTTGGCCTCTCCGCAGCTTCTAGAATATTTATCAAAGTATTGTTGAAGGTAATGGCTAACTTATGCCTGGAAAGGATAGCTTTGATTTCTTACTTGGATGACATGATCCTGTACGCTTCTTTGAGGGAGAAAGTTCCTCTGGATTTAGACAAGATTGAGATGATTAACCACTTCCCTACTGCACTATAGCCGCAAGACGGCTACATCGTGGCTTACATAGTCTTACATAGTCTTACATAGTCTTACTGGAGAGCCACCAGGCTGTTCAGTTCTGGGAGGGCTTTTGGACGTCCTCCCAGAACAGCACCTCCCGTTCGCCCCCTGGGGTGCGCTTTGTGTCCACTGTGTTTTTTGGACACAGCTGATCACAGATCACGGTAAGACCCAATCACAGCAGCTCTTTACCATATGATCAGCCATATGATAAGCTGTGTCCAATCACAGCTGGTCACATGTAAACAAACTTGCTGGTTATTGGCAGTCTTTTCCTCACATGCTGTCTCTGTGTGAGGAAAAGCGAGCCGATAACCAGCAAGGTTGACAGGGCACAATGAGCACATTCTTTACACGGATTATCAGGGCACTGATCATCAATGTTCTGATTATCAGTGCAGCTCCATCAGTGCAGCCTCATCAACGCACATCAGTGAAGAAGAAAAATCACTTATCTGCAAAATTTTATAACAAACAAAATAAAACATTTTTAACAAAAAAAAAATGGTGATTAAATGGCACCAAAAGAAGGCTTTGTCTCAAAAAAATTATACAAATTTAATTTGGGTACAGTGTTGCATGCAATTGTCATTCAATGTGCAACACCACTAAAAGCTGAAAATAGGCCTGGGCAGGAAGAGGGGGGAGGGGAGCAACCACTATTGAAGTGGTTAATACAGAGACATCTTCACTGGAACCAGCACAGACCAGGATGTTTCTAGGTTACTGATTAGATTCAGTAATACAGGGAATTTTTCTCCTGAAGAGATCACAGGATCCAAATTCTAGCACACACAGAGGCAAGTGCAAAATCGGTATCCTTGAGAGAAATCCTGAGATTACTCATGACTTCATCAATTCCAGCTGTCATTTGGGCACAGCTTAATTCAAGAGATCTTTAGAGTTACCTATTGGCCTCATGGGATCAAATAAAAGATTCTTTAGACAAGGAGGTTTCTCTTCCTGAATAGGGCTTTCAATGTTTAATTTAGTGGCAAAACCTAGTGAATCTCAAAAAAGGGACTTCGACCTAGGGTACGCTTTTCCCCTCTGACCCTGATTCCAAGAATCTTTCAAAAACTTAACAGCAGAAAATTGGTTACGAGAAAGATTTATTCTAAAAAGTTTGGAATATTGTTTTGGTTTTTTTTCTTGAAAAAAAGTCTCCCTATTATCCCAGTCATTTTGAATTTTCTCCAGGAAGGCGTAGTTTTCTTAGATAAAAAGTTGGCTGAGAATCCTTTACTCCTCCATAGGTTTTTGTTGACCAGGGAGTATTTGGGCTTCTGTTTGTTACAATGTAGTGCCTCCCTGGGATCTTTCCACAGTACATAGGAGGTTAATTGGAACTCCATATGAGACCTTACAAGAGGTCTCCACTAAAGATTTAACTCTTAAAACTGCTTTCTTGTTGGCAGTTGTGATGGCTAGGAGGATAGGTGATATACAGGTTTTGGCCATTAAAGATCCTTATTTTAAACGTTGTGCAATCCTTCTAGTTAGGGTTACTGAAGTCAGATCCTATGCACCTTCCTAAGGTTGCATCCTGTTTTTCATAGAAGTCAAAAAATAGTTTTGCTTTCTCTTCCCAAAAATGACAAGGAAAGTATTTTCCATACTTTAGATATTCGCAGGTGTATTCTGCAGTGTTTAGAGACAGCCAAATTGTTTAGGAGATCTAACAATCTCCTACAATTTTTCTGTGGCCTGAGAAAGTGGTTACAAGCATTGAAAACTTTGGTGACTAGGTGAATTAAGAATGCCATTACTTTAGTTTACACAGCAGAAGGCAGTCAGATTCATCCATTGGTTGAAGCTCATTCCACTCACTCTCTAGTAACATCTTGGGGAGAAAGAACAGAGGCATCAGTAAAACAAATCTGGAGAGCCACTACATGGTCAAGATGAGATGTCTTCATCAAGCATCATAGAATGGAGGCATTGTCGCAGCATTACCTGGCCTCAGCAGAAAGGTTCTACAGACTGTCATCCCACCGTAAGGGTATGAGCTTATTTATTTCATTATCCTCTCATGTGGCTGAAAGATGATTGGGGAAACTGATAAGGGTGAAATCATTCATCTCTCATTTGGCTGTCCTGGAGGATTCCTAGAAACACAGTTACTGGTAAGGCTAAGCCTCAGTTCACACTAGAGTGTACTGCGGAAAATTGGGATCCATGCGCGTTTACCGCTCTGCATTCAAATCGCAATGCCCTTGCGATCTGTAGCAGGTGTCAGTGTAATCTTATCGACACCCCAAAGGCAGAACGCAAACGCAGTGCTTTAGCCTGCATCGGATCGCATGGTTCAAAATGACCATGCAATCTAGTTGAAGTGCATTCCCAAAATTGCTGCATGCATGAATTTGGTGCAGATGCGGTGCGCTTTGAGCTATTCAAAATGAATGGGCTCCAATCACACCACACTAAATCGCATGTGAATTGTACTGGAATGTGGTGCGGTTCCTGTGTGATTTATATACGATTCTTCATAGTGTGAACCTAGGTTAATGGAGACTACTTGTTTTTAATGTGAACTGTTGGGGTCAATTTTGTTTGTTGCAGGCTGGCTGGTAAGTGAGCTGGGAATATTCGTTTGCTGTTTTTTTGTTTTTTGTTGGGATCCAAGGGGTTAATAGGCAGCTGTGAGACAGTTCAATCAACTTAAAAATGGCTTTATTCAACAACAAACAAAAAAAAAAAAAAACGACAGAATTTGTCTTCGTGGGCAGCTCAACACAACACAAGGTGCTTTGCTCATCAGTATAACACAGCTCACCCAACAGGTCACAGTCCACTTGTGGAGCCTTCCAGACAGCATACAGGTCTCTTCCTCATTGCTATCAAAACAGCTCCACACAAACTCTCAGACCAGCAGACTAATAACCAGGTCTAGGGATGCACCGAATGTTTTTTTGGTGCCAAAACAGATACCAAAAATAAATCTTCCTTGATCCCGAAAACCGAAACCGATATCAAAACAGCACCGATACTGAAAGTGACGGTTTTTAAAAATATTTTTATACAGGAGATGGTCAGAGACTGGGGACATGGTACAGGAGATGGTCAGAGACTTGGGACATGGTACAGGAGATAGTCAGAGACTGGGGACATGGTACAGGAGATGGTCAGAAACTGGGGACATGGTACAGGAGATGGTTAGAGACTGGGGACACAGTACAGGAGATGGTCAGAGACTGGGGACATGGTACAGGAGATTGTCAGAGACTGGGGACATGGTACAGGAGATGGTCAGTGACTGCAGACACATTACAGGAGATGGTCAGACACTGGGGACAGGGTACAGGAGATGGTCAGAGACTGCAGACATGGTAGAGGAGATGGTCAGAGACTGCGGACACGGTACAGGAGATGGTCAGAGACTGGGGACATGGTAGAGGAGATGGTCAGAGACTGTGGACATGGTAGAGGAGATGGTCAGAGACTGCGGACATGGTAGAAGAGATGGTCAGAGACTGCGGACATGGTACAGGAGATGGTCAGTGACTGCAAACACATTACAGGAGATGGTCAGACACTGGGGACATGGTAGAGGAGATGGTCAGAGACTGTGGACATGGTAGAGGAGATGGTCAGAGACTGCGGACATAGTACAGGAGAGGGTCAGAGACTGCGGACATGATACAAGAGATCAATGCAGCCTCACCAGTGCCCGTCATGCAGCCCGCGTTTGCCCCTCAGATGCAGCCCACATGTGCCCATAAGATGCAGCCTGCCTGTGCCTATGGGATGCAGCCTCACCTGTGCCCATCATGCAGCTTGCCAGTGCCCGTAATGTAGCTTGCTAGTGCCCATCATGCAGTTTGCCAGTGCCCGTCATGTAGCCTGCCAGTGCCCATCATGCATCTTGCCAGTTCTCGAATCAGAGCGGTGATCTCCGTGTGTCACGGAGCTGCATTTGAATTACCCGGGTCACAGTAACAATGTCCCGCCTCCTGTAATCGCGTCACACTGATTCAATGTTCCACCATTGGATCAGTGTGCCGTCTGTCACAGGAGGCGGGACATTGTTACTGAGGCCTGTGTAGTTAAGCTCCGTGACACAACAGAGATTGTGGTGAGGAGGGAGGAGGAGAAGAGGGGAGAGGACTGCGGCGCGCCGCGCCAGAAGGATACCCCCGTAATGGGCAGCACCAGGGACGGGGCCCCGCCCCCATTTTCGGCGCCATTATTGGCGAGATTTCCTTTTCAGCATTTTGCTGAAAAGGCCATTTTCGGCCGATATGTTTCGGCGGCCGAAAATCCGGTTCATCACTAACCAGGTCTGAAGGGAACATACCTGCCTTCTTCAGTTGGTCCCTCTTTTAACTCTGCCCCAGGCTCACTCTTTACATATCCCCCACCCCCACCCCGTTCCAGGCCAGGGGTATTGAGCACCATGTACAAAATGGCCATAGGCCTGGGAAAGTGCATCCATATTCCACTGCAAGCTCCCAGGTCTATGCCCTACTTTCCTGACTATTTAAGAGGGTCCTTGCCATTTTGTGAGACACCTGCTCTCCACAGTAGGCCCACCCAGAAGCCAGAAGAAACATTGGAAGGTACTGAAAGCAGACAAACAATTGGAAAAGATACTACCAGAAAGACCGAAATGTATTTACAGTCCCTTGCAAAAGTATTCACTCCCTTGGCTTTTTAACTATTTTGTTACACTACAGCCTTTAGTTCAATGTTTTTTTTAATCTGAATTATATGTGATGGATCAGAACACAATAGTCTAAGTTGGTGAAGTAAAATAAGAAAAATATGTACATAAAACTATTTTTTCAGAAATAAAAAACTGATATGTGGCATGTGCAAACAATTACCTACAGAAGTCACATAATTAGTGAAGTGATGTTCACCTGTGTGCAATCTAAGTGTCACATGATCTGTCATTACATATACACACCTTTTTGAAAGGCCCCAGAGGCTGCAACACCTAAGCAAGAGGCACCACTAACCAAACATTGCCATGAAGACCAAGGAACTCTCCAAACAAGTAAGGGACAATGTTGTTGAGAAGTACAAGTCAGGGTTAGGTTGTAAAAAAATATCCAAATCTTTGATGATCCCTAGGAGCACAATCAAAGCTATCATAACCAAATGGAAAGAACATGGCACAACCGCAAACTTCCATCCACCCTTCCCTCAAGCCCAGCTGAGGCTTCTGAGGACCAACCTGGGCCTTCCATCCTGGAAGAAGTTGACGAGCCCAGCTGGAGCCAGGTATAGTATTTTGTTACATATTTATTGTCCGAAAATTATTGTTAACTAGATGTTATTGATAACAAATGAATGATTTAATAAAAAGTTTTTTACATATCAATAGACAGTACCGTCCAAAAAAGATTGTGACTAGAATGAAAAATGCTGGGGTCAGAATGATAGTCTTTTCTATTTATTAACATTCAATTTGTAACAGTCATGAGCTGAAAATTGTGTGTGATTGATGAACGAAAAACTAAAACTATAGCATAAAAGGGGAATTTGGGACTTTAAATAAAGTAGTTGAAGTGCAGAGGTGAAAGTAAAAAATGATTAATTCATATCAAATAGAGAAAAAGAGTAATTTCCTTGTCAAAAAGGTTTATTGATTGCACAATAAAATGGTAAGGGTGATTCAGCATTTGTAAGGGGTGCGAAATTTTTTTTGATTTGTAGATAACTGAATAGTTCAGACTGCGGTAAACCATAGCTTTCCCTAAGTTCCGGGAATGATCAGAAGGAATTGGGAGTAATGAATTCATGGTGCATTAAAAGGTTGGCATTTGACCAGGCTTTAAATGATTTCGGATATATCCATGCTGGGTAGAAGGCAGGATTTTTGAAAAAGGATAATAGGGGGTTATGTTTTGATTGTAGTTGATTTTTAGTAGGGTTGTCCCGATACCACTTTTTTAAGACCGAGTACAAGTACCGATACTTTTTTTCAAGTACTCACCGATACTGATTACCGATACTTTTTTTAATGTCACGTGACTGTGTTTTTTTGGGGGTTTTTTTACAATTTGTTTACATTTTTTTTTTGTTTTTTTTACCATGCTTTCTTTTTTTTCTTGTTTTTAGGGAGAGAGGGGGTGGATGGTGTCTGTGTTTTTTATTTTAATTTTTATTATTTTTTACAATAGATTTTTTTTATTTTTTAATGCAATACTTTTTTTTTTTTATCAGCCCTGTTGGGGGGCTTTGTGAGATATCAGGGGTCTTAATAGACCCCTGAAATCTCCCCCTTGAGACAGAGAAAGAGACTGAGGATAGAGATTCCCCAGTTCCTTTCTCTGCAGCCTCAGCTGCACTGAAAATGAATGGAGAGAAGACAGCGGCTCCTCCCCATTCATAAACTGAGACATCGTAATCACAGGAGATTACAATGTTTCAGTTATGTGAATGGACAGAGTCAGTGATCACTGACTCTGTTCATACATCAAAGGAAGGAGGATGACATGGAGGGGGACAGCAGCAGAAAGGAGGGGGACAGCAGCAGAAAGGAGGGGGACACTGAGGAAGAAAGGAGGGGGACTGCAGAACGGCGGGGGACGCAGAGGAAGAAAGGAGGGGGACACGTTGGAAGAAAGGAGGGGGACAGCAGAATGGAGGGGGGACATGGAGGGGGACAGCAGCAGAATGGAGGGGGACACGGAGGAAGAAAGGAGGGGGACAGCAGAACGGAGGGGGCCATGGAAGAAGCAAGGAGGGGGACAGCAGAACGGAGGGGGACATGGAGGAAGAAAGGAGGGGGACAGCAGAATGGAGGGGGGCATGGAGGAAGAAAGGAGGGGAACAGCAGAGCGGAGGGGGACAACAGCAGAACGGAGGGGGACAAGGAGGAAGAAAGGAGGGGGACAGCAGAACGGAGGGGGACACAAAGGAAGAAAGAAGGGAGACAGCAGAACGGAGGGGGACACGGAGGAAGAAAGGAGGGGGACAGCAGAACGGAGGGGGACACGGAGAAAGAAAGGAGGGGGACAGCAGAACGGAGGGGGACACGGAGGAAGAAAGGAGGGGGACAGCAGAGAGGAGGGGGCATGGAGGGGGACTGGAGGAGGATGCGGTGACAGTCAGCGGTGATCGTGTGTGGGGGAGTTACAAGCACCGATCACCGCTGTATAGATTTCACTAAAGCAGCTGAAGGGGGGGAGAAGCTTGTAACTCCCCCACTCACCGATCACTGCTGACTGTACAGGTATTGGGTGAAGTATCGGGAGCATTTGCCCGAGTACAAGTACTCAGCAAATGCTTGGTATCGGGACAACCCTAATTTTTAGTTTTCAGACTGTCCCAAAGAGATACAAAATATTTAGTTATAGGGTTACTTGGTGTACGACGGTCTTTAGGTTGGAGCCATAATAAATTGAAAGTGGATCACATTCTGAGGCTTCTATTAGTACCCATAATGGGATTTCCTTTATTGTATGGTACTTGGTGATACCGGCCAGGTGGATGGCTTTGTAGTAGCTGGCAAAATTGGGGAGACCAAGCCCTCCATTCGTTCTAGGGGCAAATAATGTACATGCCGGTATGCGTGGTTTGATAGGGCCCCAAACAAATTTTGATACCCTTTGTTGCACTAGTCTTAGATGATAAGATGGGATAGAAATTGGTAGTACTCGAAACAGGTATAATAACTTGGGCAAGATGGTCATTTTAGTTGCATTTATTCTTCCTATCCAGGATAATGGGAGTTGTGAATATTGTTTTAATAATGTCGTTATTTGTTTTAATCAGGGGGTGTAATTGGCTGTGAATAGATCTGTATAAGAGGCTGTTGGTGGATTCCTAAATATGGGATAGACTTATCTGCCCATATAAAGAGGAGTGCAGCTTTTGCTGGAATCAATTCTGCATCAGTTAGGGAGATATCAAGAGCCAGGCATTTCTTAGGGTTAATGGCCAGGCCCGATATTGACGCAAATCTACTTAAAATGGGCAAAGGATTAGGGCCTGAAATTTGTGGGGATGACAGGAAAAGGATATCATCCGCAAATATGCAAAGTTTATGCTGCAGACCTCCTACTTCAATGCCAGTAATCGTAGGGTTGGTCCTAATAAATTGAGCTAAGGGTTCTAAAATAAGAGCTAATAAGAGAGGGGTTAGTGGGCATCCCTGCCTTGTACCTCTTTCGATATTGAATGATTCGGATTTGTATCCTGCATATTTTATGTATGCCATAGGCTTATTATATAATGGCGTTATCCATTTTATGAAATGCGGGCCAAATCCCCATTTTTGTAAAGAGTATTTCAAGTAGGGCCATGAAACCATGTCGAATGCCCTCTTGATGTCCAAGGAAAGAAAGCAAGAAGGAATACAACGTTTTTTGGCGATATGTGCCATAAGTACCGCCCTGCGCACATTATCACCTGCTTGTCTATGTGGCATGAAACCTACTTGATCTTTATGTATTAAATTACAAATTATTTGGTTAAGGCGTTTTGCTAAAACTTTTGCTAACCGCTTAATATCTAGATTCAGCAGAGAGCTGGGGCGATAACCTGCGCAGGAGGCAGCATCGGAAAGGGGTTTCGGGATCATGCATACTATTGCCATCAATGATTCTTGCTTGAAAGAATGGTCATTCAACAGTACATTAAATGCGTTGGCTAAAATGGGGGGATAGAAGTTCTGTGAATGTACGGTAATATGGAGCCGAATAACCATCCGGACCTGGTCTTTTATTTGTCTTTAGTTCTTTAATAGAAGCAGCCACTTCCTTCGTTGATATAGGTTTTTCTAAAAGTGCTTTTTGATCATGGGATAAGTCTGGTAAACTGATGTTAGAAAAGAAGGAATCCGCTTCGGTGTCATTAAAATTTTGGGTTGATTTGTATAAAGATGCTAGATGTGTTTTGAATTTATGCACAATTTTGACTGGGTTGCTAGTGTAATTGTCTTTAGACACCTTCAAGCGAATTGGTTTAAATGATTTATTTATTGAATTTAGTGCTTGTGCTAGATAAGTGCCTGGTTTGTTGGTTTTTGTATAAAAATTATGCCTAGTGCGTTTATAGGTATTATATGCTGTTTCCGTAAGAAATAAGTCCTATTCTATACGCATTTTTTCTAATTGGGATTTCCTGTTGGGTGACGGATTGTTTTGAAATGAAATGGACGCAGCATTAAAGTTGTTTTCTAGTTTTCGGGCAAGAATTTTACGTTCCTTTTTGAATAATGCCATTAGTCTCTGTATATTGCCTCGCAATACCGGTTTGTGGGCTTCCCAGTGTAAGGGGGGATATATCTGGTGTGTTATTGTGCATCAAATATTCTTTTAAAGCCTGCTCAACTTTCTGGCATTGTGATGGATTTTTTAGCATTATGTCCGGTATATATCAAGTAGGATCATGTGCCTTTGGCATAGTGGAAGCTATGGTTGTAATTACCGCATTGTGGTCTGACCATGGAATGGGGAGTATATCAGATGCAAGTATCTCAGGTATCATACCAATAGTTAAGAAAATATGGTCAATGCGGGAGAAGGATTGATGAGGGTGTGAAAAGTAGGTGTATCTTTTTTTATTTGGGTTGTTTTCTCTCCAGGTATCAACCAAGTTGTACTTGGAGAGGAATTGAGAGAACGATAATTTTGGTTGAGGTATTGTGAGGTGTGTAGGGCGATTTGTCAAGGAATGGGAGGATAACCTGATTAGAATCACTACCTATAATCACCGTTCCAATTTTGTGTGTATTTACCACTTGCAAAAGATGTAAGAGGAAAGGGGGGGGATTATTGTTAGGAGCATACTGTAGTATGAGACAATAGTGACTGCTGTATCGATCAAATGTCCCCGAAGTATTATGTATTGTCCTTCAGGGTCTTTGATCTCTGATAATAAAGTGAAAGGGGTGGATCGGTGAAAAGCTATAAGAGTTCCTCTTTGTTTGGAATTTGCAGAGGCTGCAAAAATTTGCGGGTAAAAAGGGGACATATATTTATGAGTGGAATCATTAGTGAAATGTGTTTCCTGGAGACACACGAAATGTGCCTTACGTGCATGGAAAGTGCCAAATGCTTTGGTCCTTTTTTTGTGGTACGTTTAAACCCTGAACATTCAGGGATAATATGTTTAATGGTGCCATGGTAACTGACGATAAAGAGTGGACTTACCAAGAAGTATACAATTCTGGGTTGGTGGAGCGACCTGTGTGAACTTAAAAGGTTTAGGAGAAAAAAAGAGGTCTCGTAGAGCCTGAAGTGGAAGAGAAAGAAAAAGCAGAAGCATAAAAGGTTAATCTATATATAGCTTGATTTGAGACAAATAGATATGCAAAAAATTTTAAAAAATCCAAAAAATTCAAAATTGGCCCGTGATAGGGTATGTGGATCCCTATCAGGGGAAAAAATCGCCTACGTCGGACTCCCACACCATATGTGTGGGTGAACAAGGTAGACCAAGGAGGGCGCACGGGTCATCCGCGTGCAGGAAAAAAGCCCTATATTGAGAGCATCAATAAGATGCATGTATTTCGGGTAGCAGGTAATTCGATAAAGTTAACTATTCTAGGTATTCCCATGTAGTTACCTAAAGAATATAATATCTTAGTTAACTGGGTCTATTATCTGAAGGCAATTTAGAATAGTAGTACCGAAGGAATTAATAACTGGGTTAAACCTGAGGTAATAGATAAAATTTTATTATATCTGAACTATTTTGTATATATTGCAACGGTATGCCTAAGGCTGTTACTATTTCTATTAACTCTGTTCATATTCCAACTAATATATTGGACAACATTAAAAAAGTTATGTTAACTCGGGTCGAATCGAGTGAGGCTATTTGGGATAATAGGGTTGTAAGAGGCTAATGGTCTGGTAAATGGATTCTCAGTCTTCTTCTGACCCCTAATTAGCCTGAACGTTTGCAGTATTTTGCTACTAGTCATTTCCTGACCATTTGTGAAGCTAAATCGCAAAAGAATAAAAAAAAAAATCATTTATAAGAAAAAGTGAAAAAGCACAAAATTTCCAAATAGCCTCTTAGGGGTTAAGTAAATAGGATTAATTCACAAGTCACTTATAGAATTTGAAAAGAAGGCATTGTCGCTGGTTGTGAAAATAAGTAAAATTCCTACGGATTCATATATTCAACCAGGATATATTTATCTTTTCTAAGTTAGATTGACAGAAATTGCTATGAGTTAATGTTATCAATCCATGGAATCTTCTTGATCAAAAGGAGTGGGGGCATATCTTATTCTTTTGTGAGAATGATGGTTCCCGCTATTCTTTGTATTTTGGGGTGGGTTGCTTGTTGGTGAAGATGGAGCTGCTCTTCTGCGCTGTGGGGTAGTTCAGATGGTTTCATGGGTCAGGTGAAGTTTTATTAGGGTTTGTTGCAGTTCTTCAGCTGTTCTAGAGGTGCATCTCTTGTCTTGAAAAGTGAATTTGATGGAGAAGGGGAATCCCCATTGGTATACAATATTGTGGCGTTGGAGTTCCAATAATTGGGGTTTCATTGAGCATCTTTTGGCAATAGTAAGCTGGGATAGATCCGCAAACAGCTGGTACTTGTAACCTTGAAAGATTAAATCTTTTTTATCTCTGGCCGCAGTCATAATTTGATCTTTTGAACGGTAATAGTGGAATTTTACAATTATGTCCCTTGGGGAACCATCTGTTTTCTTCGCTGTGAGGGCACGGTGGGCTCTGTCCAATTCCAGATGTTCGATAGGTATGGATGGTTGAAGTTCTTGAAACGGCGCTGCAATAGTAGACTGTATATCTGTCACCGTTTCTGGAATTCCTCTTATGCGCAAATTGGATCTTCTGGCCCTATTTTCATAGTCCTCTAATTTTAGGTTGGAGTAATACATTTTCTTCTTTTAAATTCTGCATTTCAGTCATGTTGTCTTGAGTGTTTAGTTCTATTTCATCTATTTGCTCCAAAGCAGCAGTGCGGTTACCTACTGTAGCTCTCTGATCTCTTTGGTAAGGCTGCTAGTTATCTGTTCAGAGGTCTGCTTTAATGCCTTATGAAGCATTTTCTCAAACTGAATCAGCAGGGGAGATTAGCTGGGTTGCTCTTTGTCTGTGTGAACGAACTGAGGCAGTGGATGAGGAGGGAGCCGCCGCCATTTTAGCTGCAGTGCGCCCCTGTATGTCCTTTGTGAGGAGAATTTTTGACTTGCCACGGTTTCCTCCCAACACCATTATGGTGGCTTAAAATTATATCTGCCTGTTCCCTGGTACAAGGGGGTGCTGAAGGATACCTTTTTGTCCTGCTATGTCCCTTATGAAGGAGGCTTTATCCCTCAGCGGAGCGGAGCTCTAGCTTTCCATGTCTGTCCTGTAAAAGAGTAATTTCATATATATACATTTAGGCACAAGGCATAGACATGATAGTACAATGATAAATATAAATAAAGACATAAATCAGGATGAATACATAATGATCAATGGATGGTATGTATAACAGCAATATGACCTGCAAGTGCCAGAAACGGCATGCCCGGCACCCGTATTAATATTCGTATGGTATAAATATAAATGTACTAAATTCATATTGGCAACATCAGCAGGGCGTTTTGAGTATCTGTAGCATCAAGTATAGCTTGACGCGTTTCGTGGATAGTGCTCCACTCATCAGGAGCAGATGCGACAAATTCCTGTGAAGTATACAAATGTAATGAATCACACTCTAAATAGAGGGAAATAGGAAAATGGTACTTATAGGGTTGGCCAAGCACACTCACCAACCCCGGCAACGAATGCGGCATGAGGCAAGTGGCACATGGTGGGCCAGAAGCATGGACCACACCGTGGGAGCTGAGGCGGCGTGGTGTACATACACAGCATCGGGTGATGTTGGGGTGCCTGGGTGTAGGGAAGGTCTCCATGGAGCGAGAGTGCTGTTGTGCAGATCATCAAACAGATATACAGGGATGGAAGCAATTGGACAGTTGGATCAGCAGTGTTCCCCTGCTATCCACGTGTGAGGTTTACTCTCAGATGTTTGCATTCTCTGTATGGGATTTGCACATCTAGGATAGCCAGGAATATACTGTGTATATTGGTGTATGCTTTTATTATCCTTATGAATAACAGCTATATATGGCATTCCCGGCATTGGTCCCACATTTATATGTGACTTTCATACATTCCTTTACAATCACGCGCGCCCACCGCTCTGGCAGTGTTTTGCGCCTTGGGGCATTGAGCATGTTGGCAGTGTTTGGGGTTTTCCCACATTGCAGGATCTGCGATGTGGCTCGTGGGTCCTCCCCCTCCTCCCTGTACACTGTTGTGTCCCGTAAACCGGGTGGACGCCCCTTCGCGCATCAGCGCCACGGACCTCACGTCACACGCTTTACGTCGATCTGACGTTGAGAGCACCAACTGCATGATTCCTGTGGGGGAGGTTTGGCGCCAATCATTGAGTGAATCAGCTCGGGTGCGGGCGCCCCTCTTGGGCTCACGCACGTGGCATTGGCGGCGTGCACATACATATTTCCCAGTCGGACCCGGCTGCATACCTGGCCTGTGTCCGCCTGAGGTTCCTGCACACCAGCTGTCCTTAGCTTGGTGTTGCATGGTTTGCAGCAATTGGGTAAGTGTCTTCAGGTCTAGGTTCACTTTGGTCGCCATGATCTTCATCACACATGTTTGGTTACACATATTTTCATATATTCATTTTCTTTTCATCACCATGCACCCGTTTCCATGCTTGCACATAATTAGGTTATTGTCAGCCACTCTTAGATACAGATAGTTCACTACACACATACACGCCACATTGTTAGTTATCACTCCTCCACACTACCATCTACATGCTGACATATTGGGTGTATAATTGCATACTACCTCAAATTCATCATCACATTAAATTACACATAAACTTATTTGTTCCCAGACACCCCTGTTTGATGATCCGCAAAACAGCACTCTCGCTCCATGGAGACCTTCCCTACACCCAGGCACCCCAACATCACCCGATGCTGTGTATGTACACCACGCCGCCTCAGCTCCCACGGTGTGGTCCGCGTGATGAATGTGCTATCTCCATTACGAATGGTAGTTTTACCAGACCGAGTGCTTCCGTCTTGTACTTGATTCTGAGCATGCGTGAGTTTTTGCGCGTCCGAATTGCATACAGACGAACGCATTTTCGGATAGGAACTTTTTCCGACCGAAAAATAGAGAGCCTGCTCTCAGTCTTTTGCTGGATAGAATTCCGCCAGCAAAAGTCTGAAGGAGCATACACACGGTCGCATTTTCCGACCAAAAGCTCTCATCGGACTTTTGCTGGCGGAATTTCCGATCGTGTGTACGCGGCATTGGAGTATGGTTTGATAATTCAGGTTTACAGTACTTTGTACAGTTGACGTCATAAATCACAAGTAGGATGGCAGATGTTTCATTAGATTTTGACACTTGATGGAAGGTAATCAGCTATTCTACAGAGTAATGCCTCATACACACGGTCGGATTTTCCGACGGAAAATGTTCGATGGGAGCCTTTTGTCAGAAATTCCAACCGTGTGTAGGCTCCATCGGAATTTCCGTCGCACAAAATTTGAGATCTGGTTCTCAAATTTTACGACAACAAAATCCGTTCGCGTAAATTTCCGATCGTGTGTACACAATTCTGAAGCACTAAGTGCCACATGCTCAGAATAAATTACGAGACGGAAGCGCTCGGTCTGTTAAAACTACTGTTCGTAATGGAGTTAGCACATTCGTCACGCTGCAATTTTTTAAATAGTTTAATGCAGCGCATTCTCTTCTTCTTTAGAATGCTAGAAGAATGAAGTTGTTTTGCTGCTCATATTCACACAGAGTTCTCACAAACTGATTTCTTTATTATTTCTTGTGATCTCATGAACAATATTAATCTTGTTTTTTGTCAGTTCTCCTTAATAATGTTTTTATTTCTTTTTTTTATCAAGATCTGCATTTTTTTTTCCTAGTGCTTTCCATAATATTTTTTCTCGTTTTGTGTGTCAAGTTACCACAACACCATTATTATCTTGTATTTTTTAACCTCAAGGAGGTTGGTTGGTGTCCCTTGTTAATTTGACCTTGTATTTTTGAAATGTACCTGCCTACTCACAAACTGTCCTTTTTAAACTAAAACACATAGCCAAGTATTTGTGAAAAAGAAATAGCCATGTATTCTGGGTCATAAAAAAAAGAGGAAGACAACGCTGAAGAAAATGGTGAGATTTGCAAAGCCTTTGTACCCCAGGGCACACATGAATTAATTTACAGTCAAAATTGGTGGCCTGAGGAGTCCATATAATAGTGAGCACAATCTGGTCCAGGACTACAAGAGATCAGGAACAGCAGCAGATGACATATATGTCCCCAGGCTGTGGTCATACACAGCCTGCGTCTTTTGCCAGACCAGACTGAACCCAGGCCATCACTCTCTGGTCTTCCTTACACACTTCCTTCGAAACTGTGGCTCTGGTGTTGGAGTTGTGGCAGGAGGAGGAGGAGGACCATGGTTCAACTCACAAACGTAGCTTTGGCTTGGGAGCTCGCCCCTCAACCTCTTATTTAGGGCTTGTAACATAACTTCCTCACATAAGAGGCGTTGGCCCTACTACATTTTCAGCATTTTGCAGGCTGTCATGTAGGCATAGTCCTCTTGAAGACTGGGGGTGGTTTCTGAGGGCTGCAGTAGCCTTCAGAAATATGCCAATTGCTGCCTCCTTCAGGTTACTCCTCTTCCTGGCACTTTTTTTGTGGAAGGCTGAGGAGAGGGACCTGGGATTCGGCAGGCTACTGGGCCCAGCCACCTCCTGGCTGCCACTTTCCACGGCCTGGCTGAGGCTTTCCTGTGTCTGAAAAAGGGACATAGTTTTATTTTTTGGTTCATCAATCATACACAATTTTCAGCTTATGACTGTTGCAAATTGAATATTAATAAATAGAAAAGACTATCATTCTGACCCCAGCATTTTTCATTCTTGTCCCAATTATTTGTGGCCACTACTGTCTATTGATATGTAAAACACTTTGTGAAATCAGAAATTAGTTATCCAACCTAACATATATTTAACATCATTAATTTGACAAACAGAAATATTTTGAAGAATGCTATACCTGGCTCAAGCTGGGCTCCTCCACATGTTGCTGGGTGGAAGGCCCAGGTTGATCGTCAGAAGCCTCAGCTGGGGGGAAGGAAGTCTTGAAGGAAGACTGGAGAGTGCTGGCCTGGGTTCATTCTGGCCTGGCAGAAAATGCAGTCTGTCATAGTACCACAGCCTGGGTACATAAATGTCTATTGCTGCAGCTCCTGATCTCTGGAAATCCTGTACCTTCTTGCACTCCCTATTATAAGTGCTCCTCATGCAACCAATTAGGGCCTTCAAATAGGGGATGTCTGCCGTGGGGATCACCAGCTTCACAAATTCCAGCAATTGAGCCAGCGCTGCCTTCCTCTTTGGTTTATTGTTATAAAAGGGGTGGTTTACCTGCCACAGACAGGGCAGCTCCCTGTACATATCAATGAATATGGGGATAAAGTCCTCATCATTGAAAAGATCCATTTTTTCTGCAAGACACAACACAAGACAAACACTAATGGCAGGCAAAACTCTCATAATCTTGACCCAATATAGGCCTCAATCTATAAGCAGTATAGGCCACTGATGCACCAACTTAAAATTGTACCTTCGTTATAACGATCATCACTTCCATTACTTCGTCCCCCGCTAACAGATCGTACATACAACGCACACATGTTCCGCTTTATATACACTGCACATGCGTGAAACTCCGCCCGCCCCTGATGTTCTTTCTAGTCTTTTCCCCGCCCCTTGTCTTTCGGCGCAGTGGGAGAGCACATGGCGGAGAGACAACAGGTGCAAAGACAAAAGGCCGGGGCCCCGAACCTCCCGATCCCGGAGGAGATTGAAGGCCTCAATTATGGCCTTTATAGAGTAGTGGAGACGGTGGACATCTTCAAGAGGGCCGACTATGATGGGAAGTATGGACCGTACCCAGACCCAAAGGTGAGAAATGCCAAGATCATGCCTAAAGTTGTGAAGAATCTGCACAGGAATTTTGGGGTACGGCGATCCAAGGATCAACTGAGGAAACGATGGTCAGACCTCAAATAGAGGGAGCACGATCAGTACAGAAGAATCAAGAGAATGCTGCAAAAAAGTAAGTATTTTGTTGTGTGTTCTTATTCTTCTTAACGTTCGTGCTGCTCCATGTGCTTTTCCCCAGTTGTCTTCCAGGACAGCCCTTGAGAGATGGAGTCCCTCCCATCGACCCAGAAAACACATTGCCAACAGTTCAAAAGGCGGTCCCTCAGGTCCCTGGTCAGTAATTTGTGTTTCCTCCGTCGGAGGAACATGTTGCCAGGAACCAGGAGAAGGACTCTATCTCTCAGGGGCTGCCTGAGGGGAGCGGAGCCGCACAGGGGGACTAGGTCCTATCCAGCGGCTCCAGGTTAGTCCTACCTTTAACCTTTTGGGCTCGGGTACCGTCTGGCTGAAAAGGAGTAGACCCGTTACCCCCCTCTTTCCAGTGCCGAGGTGGCCAGTGGCAGGTTGGTGCAGGTTCCCCCCAGGAGCAGTGAAGATGGATTCTTCCATCACAGCTCCTTGCTGCAATAGCGGTGGGGATCGGAGACGCCGAGCATCATTTCTGGTGGAACCGCATCATCCTGTGTGCCGAGACTTCTGGTTCCAGGTCTCTAGAGGTACAAGGAGGAGGGGAAAGCCCACGCTGGGCCTACAAATCCCGACCAGCGTCCAGCTATACCGGACTAGCGGCGGGATCTGGAGCTCGTGAGGGGGACCATGGAGGTTACTTCCCAGGACACTCCGGTGGATGCAGGCACCAGCCAAACCCAGGTAGGCTGCTGGGCAAGCCCTTACTGTGGTTTTTTCTGGGGTTTTGTTGTAAGGCTGGGATTTGTAGTACCCCATGGTGGTGGTTACCTCACAGTCCTGGGTTTATGCAGGTTAATCGCAGATGTAAACACGTCTGTTTCCACCAGTAAAGCAGCTGCGATTCCCTCCTCACCATGCCTTACAACACCCAGTTCTGGGGAGCCCCGTATAGTCAGGAAGCATAGCCCCATAATGTGCCTTCTGACCTTGTCCGCAAGGAGTGGGCCGAGTTGGACAAAAAAGTTTTCTTTCCTAATTCCCTCAAAAGAAGATTCCCCTTTGATGAGAGCCCAGAGGCGGTCTGGAATAAGAATCCTAAACTAGACGCCCCTCTGTCCAAAGTCTCAAAACAGTCTGACCTTGCTTTTGAGGATATGGGTCATTTAAAGGATCCAATGGACAGAAAAACAGACATAGTCTTAAAGAGGGCCTGGGATGCTTCTATGGCAGGCTTAAAACCAGCTCTAGCCACTTCTTGTGTTGCTAGGAATCTGGAGTTCTGGTTGTCTCAACTAGAGGAACACTTAAAACCAGGCACGCCTAGGGGGGAGCTCTTGAAAACCTTCTCTATGCTTTTCAAGGCAACAAGTTTCATTTCTGACGCTTCCACCGACTCCGTAAAATTTACGGCTAAAACCGCGGCGCTTTCTGTCGCAGCCAGGAGGTCAGTATGGATGAAAACTTGGGGGGGAGACACGGCGTCCAAAACACGCCTGTGGTAGTGTCCCCTTTACAGGAGACCTAGTCTTCGGGCCTGAATTAGATACCGCCTTAGAAAGAACGGCGTATAAAAAGAAAACCTTTCCCATTAAAAAGAAAAATTTTCAAAGAAAATGTTTTCGTCCCGCAAAGGAACCCTCCAAATCAGAGAAGGAGTTCAAACCCAAAAAGCACTGGATAGGACAAAAAGGGAAAGGAAAAGGGGGCATACTTTTTAACCGCCCCAATTCAAACCCTAAACCCCAGTGACATCAGGGTTCCCGTGGGAGGAAGGTTAGTGAATTTTCTCCCACAGTGGGAAAAGATAACCTCAAACGAGTTTGTCTTAAACATTATAAAAAGAGGGTATGCGCTGGAATTTCACAGCGATCCACCCTCAGTTTCTTGTGACAAGACTTCCAAGACACTCAGAGAAGGCCAAGGCGGCCTTACCTCTGTTAATAGGGGAAATGGTGGATCAAGAGGTATTGACACCAGTCCCTATTCAGGAACAGGGGGACGGTTGTGTGTTGCAAGCGAGTACAATAGCTTGTGGGTCGGGTTTCCATAGGGTCAGCAGAGGAAAGTTGTTGACCCTTTGCTATGGAAACTTCTTCTCCCCCTCTAGCTGGCGATGCCCATTGCCTCCTGGAATTGATGACGCACATTTCCCAGGAGCCAATGCAAAGCCTGAAATGACGTATGTCGCCGAAGCCACAAAAATAGGAAGTGAAATTATATACAGTATATGCATAAATAAGGTAGTGATCCAAACAAAATATAAAATAAAAAATGCCAATTCGTTTTAAGGATGCACATTAGTGCTGCATGGTGGAGAGAAAATAATGTGGGTGGAACTCCGCTTTAAGTTGGTTGTCTTGCCAGTTTTAGTATGCAATTTTTATTTGCAATTTCAAGTCATTTTGTACCAAATATACAACACTCAGAATTTTCATTACAGTACAGACCTGCCCACCACCTGAGGATCTTGTAAATGGATCATACAGCGTTCAAAAGAAAATATATTCTTACCTGGATTCAGTGACTTACAAGTGTGATAATTTAATACTTGTTGGTGAAGCTTTAGTATCTTGCACAGCTGAAGGAAAATGGACATCTGGAGCACCAGAATGTAAAGGTTAGACATACTGACTTTCTTGGATATTTATATTTGTTTCTACTGAAAACAGTCACCCTTGAGTATTCAGTGAGAAGTATGTTGTATAGCAGATTCTTTTCTGGCCCTTAGAAATGTTGTAGTATGGCCAAGACTGGGTTTACATTTCATGAACATAAAGGCACAGAAACTTTGGTGCATTTTTTCCACCCGACACATGCCACAAACTAAGCTCCTGTACATCCCTCCTGTGCTCATTAATACACAGAAACACATTCCATTTATCCCATTCTGATAGAGTAACAATAGGGCTAATATACCACCATAACAGCAAACCCTTTTTATGTCACACAAGCTATAACATGTTTATGAAACCAAATGTATCTCGCTACCTAAAAGAACAAAAACTACAGACCAAATTTATTATGAAAATTGGCCACCAAATATAAAACAAAATTGTATTTTACCATATGACATGTACACATTATATACAGTATACTCAATATATTTCCTTGCCTGAACTTGCTGCTATGATATTTAAGTTGAAAATTACTCTAAATCCCTCCAACTCACTGAAGCACTTAACAGCCATGGACTTTTTTTTTATAGTCATGGGACAACTGTAATTAGCTTGCATACACTGTAATGCTCTAAAGAAAAGTCTAAAAAAATACAGCTGCTTTTAATAGGTAAGATACCCCACTACAATTTACCTTGGCATCTTATAGATATAATGCACATGTGAACACCTGATATTCAAGTATTGGATTTGGTGGTTAGTGGTAGTAACTGGGCAAGGAGAACGAGACAAAAATATATGTCATAATGAAAATAACATGGGGTAATATTTATTTAAGTAATGCATAGCATTCTCATATCATGGGAATACTAAACTAAATTAAAACCCAACTCCAGGTTCAGACCCCTTCTCCATACCCCTTGGAGGGTCCCCTGCATATACAGTATGTTTTTCTCTTTTTTTATACTCCCCTTTTTCAAATGTCTTTAGAACATTTACATGACACCCTGGGAAGGGGGGTGGATTTACTAAAGCTGGTGCACACAGAATCTGGTGCAGCTGTGCATAGTAACCAATTAGCCTCTGGGTTTTAGGCTCCTTTCACACGAACCGACTCCAAAGTTGCAGTTCAACTTTGGAGTCCAACTTTTAAGTGACATTGATAAGACTTTTACACTCTCTGGCATTGAAGTTTGATCAGTGTAGTGCAGGAAACTTTTTGGAAGTCGCAGCGACTTCAGTAGTGTCAATTGGAATGGTTCTCATAGAGATACATGGCATTTCACATGTCCTGTGACTTTCGTTCTCACAAGTCAGATCCTAAGTTGCAGAAGTGTGAGAGGAGCATAAGCCCCGGTTCACACAGGGGCGACTTGTCAGGCGACTTAGCCGCCTGACAAGTCGCGTCCCGTTCTGTACTACGGAACCGTTCTAATAGGAGCGACGCAAGTCACTCCGACTTACAAAAAGGTTCCTGTACTATTTTTGGGGTAACTTCAGGTGACTTGCATTGACTTCTATACAGAAGTCGTTTTGCAATTTGCCGCTGAAGTCGTGTGCAGGTCGCCTCTGTGAGTCGGCCTGCAAGTCGTGTTGCCCCTGTGTGAACCGGCAGTAATTGTCAAAGCTTAATTGAACAAGCTGATTGCTTACTGTGCACAGTTGCAACAGATTCTGTGTGCACCAGTTTTAGTTAATCTCATCACATCAGCACCGTTCTGTTTCTATACACAATGAATGATGGGCCATGATGCTCACTTATTCATGGTATTATCCATATTTATTTGTAGAATGTCCTCAGTCTTTCAGGTTAAATGATCAGTATAATTCAACCTGGAAGACTTGGGTTAACTTATGGTTGAAAAACCGTACTGTGGGGGACTGCCTCAAATGTAACATAATGGGGGTTATTTACTAGAGGTAAATCCACTTTGCACTACAAGTGCAAACTACAAGTGCAAAGTGCACTTGGAAGTGCAGTCGCTGTAAATCTGAGGGGTAGATCTGAGATGAGGGGACTCTCTGCTGATTTTATCATCCAGTCATGTGCAAGTGAAATGCTGTTTTTTATTATCCTTGCATGTCCCCCTCGGATCTACAGCGACTGCACTTCCAAGTGCACTTTCAGTGCAATTTCAAGTGCACTTTGCACTTGTAGTTTGCACTTGTAGTGCAAAGTGGATTTGCCTTTCGTAAATAACCCCCAATTTGTCTAAAGTCAAAAAAAAAAAGGCACCCTGTAGTTTACTACTGCTTTAAAGTGCAATAGCTTTGTATGATGCATTTTGTAGAGAAATGGTTGGCAGAGAAGGGAAGTCTGCACAAAAAGAACCAGTTTTTTTCTAAAACTTGTCAAGAGAAAGGCACTCCTTTCTTTAGCTAAAGTTAAGTTTTGAGCTGAGGGGATAGCAACCAAAAATGATTATATTTTGCACATCCTGTGATTACATAGGAAATTTAGAGAAACCTTAAAATGTTAAATGTTGTTTTAACATAGCTTTAAATAATTTGCTTGGCCTAGCCTAAACAAACTATTTCCATTACAGAATGATGTGGCTGTTGGGTGTGCTGTAATGAACTGTAGATGCATTTGGTGGCGCTGTGTTTCACTGTGGATAAAAGAAAAAAAAAATCTTTTGCCAGGAGCTTTATTGTTCTTGGTTATGTTTATGGTTAACCTGCATGTAATTGTATTGTATTTTCACTTTTCACATATTTAATTGTAAAAAAAAAAAATTAAAAACCGTTTATCATTTTCCTTCCACTTAACAATTATGTGCCACTTTATGTTGGTCTATCACATAAAATCCCAATACAATACATTTATGTTTTTGGTTGTAGCAAGACAAAATGTGGAAAATGTCAAGGTGTATGAATACTTTTTCAAGGCACTGTACTTGGGGACATTTATCAATGCACATGCATCTTTTTTTAAGGTTGTCGCATCTGCTATTTTGATGCACGACTGTCACAAAAACAAATCCAGATAGTGCTAATCTAATTTTCACAGTGATGCAGCTTTTTCTATACTATTTGCTATTAATGTGCGAATACTGCACAGGACATGCTTCGTAGACAGTGGTTAGCATAGACTGTTTCCCTGCAAATAAAATTATGTTCACTCAGTTGCAAATGCTGTAAGTTCTCTTTAACACACTTTTTAATTTAGAGCACATAATTTAAAAGCTACAAAATGAATTTAACTTTTGCATTTAATAATCAAATCATTGTTAATATTAGCTACTATTCTTTTAAATAGTAAACAGTTTTACCATTTTTATTTTTCATTTTTTTATGTACAGTAACTATTGTACAATTTATTAGACATTGACTTTACCTATACTATTACCATAAGTGTTCTGGTATAATGGTTAGTGTATCTGTTTAGAATACACATGGTATAGGGTTCAAGTCAATGCAATTGTCATTTTAGAAGTTTACATTTTTATTGATGTGTTTTTTTTTTTTTTTTAGCAATACATGTTAATTTTTCCCAAATTACTAAAAAAGAATACTCTAAAAACCTAAATATTTCATTTCCAGCATGTGCTGCATAGCAAATGCTAATTTTTAAAATATGAATTTTTAGTATTCGGTATTTGCCTCTTGCACATCTTTGAGGAGGACTTGAAATGCTATTATAAAATATACAAAAAAGGAGTGCACAATGCAGTAGTAGTTTAAGAGAATCAACCCAGAAGAGTAAGCAGTTTTGCGTAGATTCTGTTTTTACATTTTTACAAGTACAGTACTTTGTATAAAATATTCTCCTTTTAGGATGTCTAAAACATATTTAGTAATGTAGATTCTAATAACTAGAGTTCCTAGAGAGTAAAGTCATTTTAAAAGGCATTTTTTTAAATAACAAACATGTCATACTTACCTGCTTTGTGTAGTGGTTTTGCAAAGAGCAGCCCCGATCTTCCTCTTCTCAGGTCCCCCGCCGGCACTCCTGCTGAATGCCCCCAGAGCAAGCAGCTTGCTCCCATGAGGGAGAGTCCCCAGAAGGGCCAAGGCTCTTGTGCACATTGCTGGATCACAATGGGGCTCAGGTATTGGGGGGTTGCTGCACAGGTTTTAGACAAAGGTTTTTAACCTTCCTACATAGAAAGCATGAGCCTTTAGAACCACTTTAACAAACTGACAACTTGTGGTATTGTTTCTTCTGTAGCATTTTTTCTCCCAGTTGTGTTCCAATTTAAATAAGCAACAAAGAACACAAGATAAAGTTAGGTTTTATGAAGATAGTGTGTTTGAGACTTTTGTATCTAATGTCTCACTTGGCTTCCAATGATACATTTGACCACAATTTAAAATGCATTGCTTTTTCTTTGTTTTCATAAAACATCTTTAGAACACATGGGGATTGCTTATTTTGTTTCAATGCATCCTGCCGTTGCCTCTTCCATTCAATGTCCCTCTAATTAATTGCATTTATTTATTTATTTTATGTACTTATATGGCAATATCAATTTACGCAGCACTTTACATATGCATTGTACATTCACATCAGTCCCTGCCTTCAAGGAGCTTACAACCTAAGGTCCCTAACACATTCATACATACTAGGGTCAATTTAGACAGGATCTGATTAACCTACCAGCATGTCTTTAGACATAAAAAGCATTTAGACTCATAAATTCAGTTGAGCTTCTAAAAAATGTTTTGTGTTTTGGTAGAAGCTGGTAGAAGCGTTTCCTCAGAAACATTATTTTAATGTTGGTACATCTTTGAAATACAAGTGCCGACCAGGCTACATCTTCACTGACAATGCAAGCAATGAAATTACTTGTGGTCCTGACTTTAAATGGTCAGAACCTGAAGTATTTTGTGAACGTAAGTTTGTAACTCTTGGAGGCCTAAAACGCCTACAGTAAATGCTAGATTTATTTCTATGTGTATATCTTTTATAGTAATATTTGAATGTAAAAATGGAACACCTGACCCCTTAGTTTATGTCAGTTGCATAAAGAAAGGAAAGATTGTGAACTTTATTGTGGTAAGAAGTACATGTTGGGTTGGCATACATACAAGACTATGCTGCAGACTCAGACGTGTAAGACAGATTTATTATTTTACACCAATCAATTCCTCATACAGTCAATTGTCAATGTCAATCAATTGTCTCATACACCAATCAATTCCTGATGTGAAGACTCTAGGAATATGTGTAAAATAATTAGGAATAAATTAAGCAGATTTACATCTATGTTTCATGGTAAAACACATTACATGCCTTCACACACCACAGTGCCATTTTGAATAGCACCCCAACACCATAGTGCATTGTGTCAAAAATCTGAGGGAAGTTTTCAGTTGGCTGCCCTAGTGCAACTACCGTACCTGTATGGTAAATAGAGATATGTGGCGCTAACTCAAAGTGCATAAATCTGATGAAATAAATATAATCCAATTCTTCAAGTAAAGTGCATATGCATAAAGAGCAAAATCACATAAAGTGACTAAACATCCATTAAATTCATAAGAAGTGACGACCTGGTACAGGGCATGCAGGGAGAAGGAACAAATAGATTTTTAGTAAAAAGCAGCACATAATACACACAATAACCCCGATATGTTCACCCTTTTTCAGCCAGTGTCATTAGTACAGTGACAGTGTAAAGCAGGGATATGCAATTAGCGGACCTCCAGCTGTTGCAGAACTACAAGTCCCATGAGGCATAGCAAGACTCTGACAGCCACAAGAATGACACCCAGAGGGAGAGGCATGATGGGACTTGTAGTTTTGCAACAGCTGGAGGTCTGCTAATTGCATATCTCTCGTGTATAGTATTATCACTGATCACTGTATTAGTGTCACTGGTGATGTCCCTGTCAGGTAGTCAGTTCCCACCCAGTGTCAGATTTGCCTGCCGCACTATCACAGTCCCACTATAAGTAACTGATCATCTCCATTACTACTATACAAAAATAAAAAAAAGTTCCATTTTATATATATATATATATATATATATATATATATATATATATATATATATATATATATATATATATATATATATATATATATATATATATATATATATATATATATACACCCCATAGTTTGTAGGCGCTATAACTTTCACACAAACCAATCAATATACACTTAGTAAAGTTTTTGGGTTTTTTTTTTAACCAAAGAAAACGTAGCGCAATACATTTTGGCATACATTTTGGCCTAAATTTATGAAGAAATTAGATTTTTACATTTTTTTATTGGATATGTTTTATAGCAGGAAGTGAGAATTTTTTTCAAAATGTTCTATCTTTTTTGGTTTATATTTGAAAAAATAAAAAACCACCAGAAGAAAGCTCTATTTGTGTGAGAAAAAAAATGACAAATTTTATTTGGGTACAGCATTTGGGTATTTGGGTACAGCGTTGCATGACCACACATTTATCAGTTAACCACTTGCCGACCGCCTCACGCATATATACGTGAGCAGAGCGGCACGGGCAGGCAAAATCACGTACCTGGTACGTGATTGCCTTCCCGCGGGCGGGGGGTCCGATCGGACCCCCCCCCGGTGCCATCGGCGGTCGGCGTTTGGTTGGAAGCGATCAGAGATGAGGGGGAGACCATCCGATCGTGGCCCCCCCCTCGCGATCGCTCCCAGCCAATGAGAAACATCCCCTGCCTCTGTATAGTACACACAGGCAGAGGATGTGATGTCATCTCTCCTCGGCTGGCCAGTTTCCGTTCCAGCGCCAAGGAGAGAAGACATGTAAGTGCACAACACTACACACAACACAGTAGAACATGCCAGGCACACTAAACACCCCCGATCCCCCCCCCCGATCGCCCCCCGATCCCCCCCCAATCACACACCCCCCCTGTCACAAACTGACACCAAGCAGTTTTTTTGTTTTGTGTTGTTTTTTTCCTGATTACTGCATAGTGTCAGTTTGTGACAGTTAGCAGTGGTAGGGCAGTTAGTATTAGCCCCCTGTAGGTCTAGGGTACCCCCCTAACCCCCCCTAATAAAGTTTTAACCCCTTGATCACCCCCTGTCACCAGTGTCGCTAAGCGATCATTTTTCTGATCGCTGTATTAGTGTCGCTGGTGACGCTAGTTAGGGACGTAAATATTTAGGTTCGCTGTCAGCGTTTTATAGCGACAGGGACCCCCATATACTATCTAATAAATGTTTTAACCCCTTGATTGCCCCCTAGTTAACCCTTTCACCACTGATCACTGTATAACTGTTACGGGTGACGCTGGTTAGTTTGTTTATTTTATATAGTGTCAGGGCACCCGCCGTTTATTACCGAATAAAGGTTTAGCCCCCTGATCGCCCGGCGGTGATATGCGTCACCCCAGGCAGCGTCAGATTAGCACCAGTACCGCGAACACCCACGCACGCACCGTACACGCACCGTACACCTCCCTTAGTGGTATAGTATCTGAACGCATCAATATCTGATCCAATTAGATCTATACTGGCGTCCCCAGCAGTTTAGGGTTCCCAAAAACGCAGTATTAGCGGGATCAGCCCAGATACCTGCTAGCACCTGCGTTTTGCCCCTCCGCCCGGCCCAGTCCACCCAAGTGCAGTATCGATCGATCACTGTCACTTACAAAACACTAAACGCATAACTGCAGCGTTCACAGAGTCATGCCTGATCCCTGCGATCGCTAACAGTTTTTTTGGTAGCATTTTGGTGAACTGGCAAGCGCCAGCCCCAGGCAGCGTCAGGTTAGCGCCAGTACCGCTAACACCCAAGCACGCACCGTACACCTCCCTTAGTGGTATAGTATCTGATCGGATCAATATCTGATCCGATCAGATCTATACTAGCGTCCCCAGCAGTTTAGGGTTCCCAAAAATGCAGTGTTAGTGGGATCAGCCCAGATACCTGCTAGCACCTGCGTTTTGCCCCTCCGCCCGGCCCAGCCCAGCCCACCCAAGTGCAGTATCGATCGATCACTGTCACTTTTTTTTGTAGCGTTTTGGTGAACTGGCAAGCGCCAGCGGCCTAGTACACCCCGGTCGTAGTCAAACCAGCACTGCAGTAACACTTGGTGACGTGGCGAGTCCCATAAGTGCAGTTCAAGCTGGTGAGGTGGCAAGCACAAGTAGTGTCCCGCTGCCACCAAA
Organism: Aquarana catesbeiana; assembly: GCA_037953035.1. Taxonomy (NCBI): domain Eukaryota; kingdom Metazoa; phylum Chordata; class Amphibia; order Anura; family Ranidae; genus Aquarana; species Aquarana catesbeiana. The sequence goes on from JBBHAA010000837.1 coordinate 2,332,272, forward strand.
AAGACAAACATAGGCCTGTCGTGCCCATAGTGCCCTTCCTGCTGCATTCGTCAAGCATTCGCTTCTGCAGCGCCCGTACTTCCCCCATTCACATCCCCAACCAAATGCAGTCGGCTGCATGAGAGGCATTTATATGTCCTCCCGAGTACCCCTACCCAACGAACCCCCCCAAAAAAGATGTGTCTGCAGCAAGCGCGGATATAGACGTGACACCCGCTATTATTGTCCCTCCTGTCCTGACAATCCTGGTCTTTGCATTGGTGAATGTTTTGAACGCTACCATTAACTAGTTGAGTATTAGCGTAGGGTACAGCATTGCACAGACTAGGCACACTTTCACAGGGTCTCCCAAGATGCCATCGCATTTTGAGAGACCCGAACCTGGAACCGGTTACAGTTATAAAAGTTACAGTTACAAAAAAAAGTGTAAAAAAAAAAAAAAAAAAACACAAACAAAAATAAAAAAAAATAGTTGTCGTTTTATTGTTCTCTCTCTCTATTCTCTCTCTATTGTTCTGCTCTTTTTTACTGTATTCTATTCTGCAATGTTTTATTGTTATTATGTTTTATCATGTTTGCTTTTCAGGTATGCAATTTTTTATACTTTACCGTTTACTGTGCTTTATTGTTAACCATTTTTTTGTCTTCAGGTACGCCATTCACGACTTTGAGTGGTTATACCAGAATGATGCCTGCAGGTTTAGGTATCATCTTGGTATCATTCTTTTTAGCCAGTGGTCGGCTTTCATATAAAAGCAATCCTAGCGGCCAATTAGCCTCTAGACTGCTTTTACAAGCAGTGGGAGGGTATGCCCCCCCCCCCCCCACCGTCTTCCGTGTTTTTCTCTGGCTCTCCTGTCTCAACAGGGAACCTGAGAATGCAGCCGGTGATTCAGCCAGCTGACCATAGAGCTGATCAGAGACCAGAGTGGCTCCAAACATCTCTATGGCCTAAGAAACCGGAAGCTACAAGCATTTTATGACTTAGATTTCGCCGGATGTAAACAGCGCCATTGGGAAATTGGGGGAGCATTTTATCACACCGATCTTGGTGTGGTCAGATGCTTTGAGGGCAGAGGAGAGATCTAGGGTCTAATAGACCCCAATTTTTTCAAAAAAGAGTACCTGTCACTACCTATTGCTATCATAGGGGATATTTACATTCCCTGAGATAACAATAAAAATGATTTAAAAAAAAAAAAATGAAAGGAGCAGTTTAAAAATAAGATAAAAAAGCAAAAAAATAATAAAGAAAAAAAAAAAAAAAAAAGCACCCCTGTCCCCCCTGCTCTCGCGCTAAGGCGAACGCAAGCGTCGGTCTGGCGTCAAATGTAAACAGCAATTGCACTATGCATGTGAGGTATCACCGCGAAGGTCAGATCGAGGGCAGTAATTTTAGCAGTAGACCTCCTCTGTAAATCTAAAGTGGTAACCTGTAAAGGCTTTTAAAGGCTTTTAAAAATGTATTAATTTTGTTGCCACTGCACGTTTGTGCGCAATTTTAAAGCATGTCATGTTTGGTATCCATGTACTCGGCCTAAGATCATCTTTTTTATTTCATCAAACATTTGGGCAATATAGTGTGTTTTAGTGCATTAAAATTTAAAAAAGTGTGTTTTTTCCACAAAAAATGCGTTTGAAAAATCGCTGCGCAATTACTGTGTGAAAAAAAAAAATGAAACACCCACCAAATAATATATAATGTTTGGGGGTTCAAAGTAATTTTCTTGCAAAAAAAAATAATTTTTTCATGTAATCAAAAAGTGTCAGAAAGGGCTTTGTCTTCAAGTGGTTAGAAGAGTGGGTGATGTGTGACATAAGCTTCTAAATGTTGTGCATAAAATGCCAGGACAGTTCAAAACCCCCCCAAATGACCCCATTTTGGAAAGTAGACACCCCAAGCTATTTGCTGAGAGTCATGTCGAGTCCATGGAATATTTTATATTGTGACACAAGTTGCGGGAAAGAGACAAATTTTTTTTTTTTTTTTGCCACTAAATGTTATATTGCTCAAACATGCCATAGGGATTTGTGAAATTACACCCCAAAATAAATTCTGTTGCTTCACCTGAGTACGGGGATACCACATGTGTGGGACTTTTTGGGAGCCTAGCCGCGCACGGGACCCTGAAAACCAAGCACCGCCTTCAGGCTTTCTAAGGCGGTAAATTTTTGATTTCACTCTTCACTGCCTATCACAGTTTCGGAGGCCATGGAATGCCCAGGTGGCACAAACCCCCCCCAAATGACCCAATTTTGGAAAGTAGACACCCCAAGCTATTTGCTGAGAGGTATAGTGAGTATTTTGCAGACCTCACTTTTTGTCACAAGGTTTTGAAAATTGAAAAAAGAAAAAAAAAAAAAAATTTTCTGGTCTTTCTTCATTTTCAAAAACAAATGAGAGCTGCAAAATACTCACCATGCCTCTCAGCAAATAGCTTAGGGTGTCTACTTTCCAAAATGGGGTCATTTGGGGGGGGGTTGTGCCATCTTGGCATTTTATGGCCTTCAAAACTGTGATAGGTAGTGAGGAGTGAAATCAAAAATGTGTGCCCTTAGAAATCCTGAAGGTGGTGCTGGGTTTTCGGGGCCCCGTACGCGGCTAGGCTCCCAAAAAGTGCCATACATGTGGTATCCCCGTACTCAGGAGAAGCAGCTGAATGTATTTTGGGGTGCAATTCCACATACGCCCATGGCCTATGTGAGCAATATATCATTTAGTGACAACTTTTTGTAAATTTTTTTTTTTTTTTGTCATTATTCAATCACTTGGGACAAAAAAAATAAATATTCAATGGGCTCAACATGCCTCTCAGCAATTTCCTTGGGGTGTCTACTTTCCAAAATGGGGTCATTTGGGGGGGGTTTGTACTGCCCTACCATTTTAGCACCTCAAGAAATGACATAGGCAGTCATAAACTAAAAGCTGTGTAAATTCCAGAAAATGTACCCTAGTTTGTAGACGCTATAACTTTTGCGCAAACCAATAAATATACGTTTATTGACATTTTTTTTACCAAAGACATGTGGCCGAATACATTTTGGCCTAAATGTATGACTAAAATTTAGTTTATTCGATTTTTTTTATAACAAAAAGTAGAAAATATCATTTTTTTTCAAAATTTTCAGTCTTTTTCCGTTTATAGCGCAAAAAATAAAAACGGCAGAGGTGATCAAATACCATCAAAAGAAAGCTCTATTTGTGGGAAGAAAAGGACGCAAATTTCGTTTGGGTAGAGCATTGCATGACCGCGCAATTAGCAGTTAAAGCGACGCAGTGCCAAATTGTAAAAAGTGCTCTGGTCAGGAAGGTGGTAAATCCTTCCGGGGCTGAAGTGGTTAAAGTAGCGCAGTCCAAAATATTAAAAAATGGCCTGGTCATGAACGGGGTAAGACCTTCTGGAGCTCAAGTGGTTAATGTGTGACTTAACGCTTGGTCATTAACACTCCAACACATTAAGTATCTATGAATTACATGTTTTTCTAGTGTACTCATCAATAGCAAATAAAAAAACTTATATAAACATTAGTGGTGTCATTGCCCCAGAATAGGTGCATTAGGTATTCAAAATAGACACAGCTAGACAAAAAAAAAAAAAAAAAACGAGAATGTAAACATTTTATTCCCCTTTGTTATTTTCTATTGTGGTACATGAAAAATAAATACAATGGCTTCTTTTCACTGTTGCAGGACTGTCATGTGACAACCCAGGAGACATTGCTCATGGACAAATGCAATTTAAAGACTTTTTGTTTGAATCAAGAGTAACTTATACATGTGAACCAGGGTAAGTATATTATTGTGTATTTATGTTTTGTAGGGTAATAGTTCTAGATACATTGTCAAGTGTTTAAAAAAAGACACGAAAGACAGGCATGAAAACTTATTTTTTTTAAATGTAATGGTTCTAGTTTTTACAGAAGAAAATATCTAGAAAAGTAATAATACACGTTTGTTTATTGGTCATACAGTACTGTTTTTAAACAACATATTTGGGGTGCCTGTATTTGGGAAAAAATAGGAGGAAATAAATTAGTGAAAATTTTTGTAATTGTATTATACAAAATATATCATGTACTGTACATATGGGCACATTTGTGTCCATTCACAAATTAAAAAAAAAAAAAAAAAAAAAAAAAAAAAATTATATATATATATATATATAATATGAACTGGGCTATAAATAGGCAAACTAGTCACAGAGTTATAGTGAGATTAAGGTCTTTTGGAGGCACCACTAAGAGGAAGGGGTGCTAAATCTGTTAAGGTGGCAGTCCAGGCAGCAGGGTGATGCATTTCAATGATTAGTGGATCTTACAAAATTAGACAGTGTGGCCACTAGAGGGAGACATGCTGCTAACAATACAAGCCACAACTACAACATTGTAACTTTTCCAACACACAATTATAGCATCAGAGTAGTGACATTAGACTGAAATATGGATAAAAATAGATCCTAAGCAATTTACAATAGGGATTCTTAGGAAAAAAGAATTATATTATAATTAGTGACACCTAGTTTATGAAGAATTAATTATATGAACATTTTTTTTCTCTCAGTTTTGGTGTGCTCAAATAAAATAATGAGGTCCATAAAAACTGAATATCTATCAATATTCTAAAACCAAAAAATAATTGTGTGCTAATAAGTGAAAAAAATGAATCAAATCAATCTCTTCATTCAAAATATATAAAATTAGGGGACTGCTGCAACCTTCCACTTACTGTATCTGGGTATAGGATGTGATGAAATTATAAAAAAAAAAAAAACAGCCTCCTCCCGTGTCCCATACGAAGAGTCCCCGTAGTGAAGCGCCAGTCTTATGGCGTGGACTGTGCCGGGGGGGACAATGTCCACAAGGCAAATCAGTCTGGCCCCCCCCCCATAAAGCGGCTGCACTGCTGCCTGCTGGTATGATAATCCAGTGACATAAGGCTGCCCTGATGGGCACTGATAAGCTGCACTAATTAGGCAGCACTGATATGCTGCACTGATGGCCACTGATGAGGTGGCACTGATGGCCACTGAGGAGGCGGCACTGATGGCCACTGATGAGGCGGCACTGACGGCCACTGATGAGGCGGAACTGATGGGTACTGATAAACTGCACTGATGGGCACTAATGAGGCTGCACTGATTAGGCAGCACTGATATGCTGCACTGATGGGCACTGATATGCTGCCCTGATGGGCACTGATATGCTGCACTGATGGGCACTGATATGCTGCACTGATGGGCACTGATATGCTGCACTGATATGCTGCACTGTTGGACACTGATAAGGCGGCACTGAGGGCCACCGCTGAGGCGGCACTGAGGGCCACCGCTGAGGCGGCACTGAGGGCCACCGCTGAGGCGGCACTGAAGGCCACTGATGAGGCGGCACTGACAGCCACTGATGAGGCGGAACTGATGGGTACTAATGAGGCAAAACTGATGGGTACTGATAAACTGCACTGATGGGCACTAATGAGGCTGCACTGATGGCCACCGGTGAGGCGGCACTGATGGCCACCGTTGAGGCGGCACTGATGGCCACCGATGAGGCGGCACTGATGGCCACCGATGAGGCGACACTGAGGGCCACTGATGAGGCAGCACTGATATGCTGCACTGGTGGCACCTGATGAGGCTGCACTGGTGGCACCTGATGAGGCTGCACTGGTGGCACCTGATGAGGCTGCACTGGTGGCACCTGATGAGGCTGCACTGGTGGCACCTGATGAGGCTGCACTGATGGTCCTTGATGAGGCCGCACTGGTGGTCCTTGATGAGGCCGCACTGATGGACACTGATGAAGCTTCACTAATGAGGTGGGTCTTAAACAGGAAAAGGTGTGGCCTTGGCAGGAAGGGGTGGGTCATATTTTGATTAGGTGGTGTACAAGTTTAGTCAGGCCTAGGGCAGCACAAAACCGAAATACAACACTGATGTGATAAAAGTATAAGTAAAAAAGAAAGTTCAAATAAAATGCAAATGAAGTGCAAATTTACAATCCTCCACACTCTTCCACTTCTGTGTGAAATTCTTTAGCAGATAACCCCACCAAAGAAAAGATTGGGCCACCGAAGCCACTCCACCACAAAGAGTTAATGAGCTCCTTACCAGACTGTTAGATCTCACACAGATCAAAGAGCACCGTGCTGCTCTGCAGATGCATAAACCCCAGTCCAGGTCCATTCAGGTCTTTGTTCCTGAATCAGCTTACTCAATAGAGGGAATTAAATTCCAAACTAATCCAATATAGTGTAGTATTTTAGGCAGACAGTTTATTAAAATGATAAAATTACACTTACAAGATGCATTTGTCCAAACAGCATGTAACAGTACACAGAAACCTGTGAGGCCCCGCCCAACACATTTCTCCTTAACAAGCGCCGGGGGAACAGCCAACAGAATGAATAAACACCCCATTACATTATTATTAAAGTGGTTCTCCAGCCCCCCCCCCTCTAAATAATTAAAAGTCAGCAACTACAAATACTTTAGCTGCTGATTTTTAATATAAGGGCACTTACCTGTCCAGGGATGCAGCGCTGTCGTCACCTGAGCCTTCAATCAGCTTTGGGTCCAGGAGCCGGCATCTTAACTAAGGGAAACCAGCAGAGAAGCCTTGTGGCTTCACAGCCGCTTTCCCACCGTTCATGCAGAGCCATGCTATATTCTGTCAATGGTACCCCAAAATAATGTTGAAATCTTCATCTACCTGCAGTTGACAAATATGACTGCACATTACCCTCCTTGGACATATTCCTACAGTTAGCAGTGATCCTTAAGTGCTACCACAGCCCAGAATACCACTGTTTGAAAAGTCTAGGGGTAACATAAAAACATTGATTTAGATTTAGACCCCATTCACACAGGGACGACTTGTCAGGCGACCTAGTCGCCTGACAAGTCGCCTCCCGTTCTGTACTATGGAGCCGTTCTAAGGGGAGCGACGCAAGTCGCTCCGACTTAGAAAAAGGTTCCTGTACGACTTCGGGGGCGACTTGGGGCCACTTGCATAGACTTCTATGCAGAAGTCGTTTTGCAAGTCGCTCGGGCATTCGTTTGCAGGTCGCCTCGCTGAGGCGACCTGCAAGTCGTGTTGCCCCTGTGTGAATGGGGTCTTAGTCTTCACGTGACCCCTTAACCACTTGACCACTGGGCACTTAAACCCCCTTAATAACCAGACCAATTTTCAGCTTTAAGTGCTCTCACATTTTGAATGACAATTACTCAGTCATGCAACACTGTACCTGTATGAAATTTTTGTCCTTTTTTTCACACAAATAGAGCTTTCTTTTGGTGGTATTTAATCACCACTGGGTTCTTTATTTTTTGCGCTATAAAAGAAAAAAGACCGAAAAATCTGTAAAAAAAAAAAATTTTTCTTTGTTTCTGTTATAAAATTTTGAAAATTCGTAATTTTTCTTCATATATTTTGGCCAAAATTTATACCGCTACATATCTTTGGTAAAAATAACCCAAATTAGTGTATATTATTTGGTCTTTGTGAAAGTTATAGCGTCCACAAGCTATGGTGCCAATATCTGAAAACTGATCACACCTGAAGTACTGACGGCCTATCTCATTTCTTGAGACCCTAACATGCCAGAAAAGTACAAATACCCCCCAAATGACCCCCTTTTGGAAAGAAGACATTCCAATGTATTTAGAAAGATGCATGGTGAGTTTTTTGAAGTTGTCATTTTTTCCCACAATTCTTTGCAAAATCAAGTTTTTTTTTTTCTTTTCTTTTTTTTTCACAAAATTGTCATATTAGCAGGTTATTTCTCACACACAGCATATGCATACCACAAATTACACCCCAAAACACATTCTGCTATTACTCCTGAGTATGGTGATACCACATGTGTGAGACTTTTACACAGCGTGGCCACATACAGAGGCCCAACATGCAGGGGAGCACCTTCAGGCATTCTGGAGCACCCATGCCAATTCTGACATTTCTCTCCTACATGTAAAAATCATCATTTATTTGCTAGAAAATTATATAGAACCCCAAAACATTATATATGTTTTTTTAGCAAAGACCCTAGAGAATACAATAGCGGTCATTGCAACTTTTTATCTCGCACGATATTTGCGCAGCAATTTTTCGAACGCTTTTTTTTTGGAAAAAAAATGTTTTTTGCTTTAAAAAAAAAACAAAAACAAAACAGTAAGGTTAGCTCAATGTTTTTGCATAATATGAAAGATGAAGTTACGCCGAGTAAATAGATACCTAACATGTCACCTTTCAAAATTGCACACGCTTGTGGAATGGCGCCAAACTTCGCCACTTAAAAATCCCCATAGGCGACGCTTTAAAATTTTTTACTGGTTACAAATTTTGAGTTACAGAGGAGGTCTAGGGCCAAAATTATTGCTCTCGCTCTACCGATCGCAGCGATACCTCACATGTGTGGTTTGAACACCGTTTTCATATGTGGGTGGGACTTACGTATGCGTTCGCTTCTGCATGCGAGCACACGGACAGGGGCGCTTTAAAAAATTTTTTATTTTTTTTTATTGTTCATTTTACTTTATTTATTTTAGTTTTACACTTTTTTCTAAAAAAAAAAATTTTTAATCACTTTTATTCCTATTACAAGGAATGTAAACATCCCTTGTAATAGGAATATGGCATGACAGGTCCTCTTTACAGTGAGATATGGGGTCAATAAGACACCACATCTCACCTCTAGGCTGTACCTGAAATTAAAAAAAAAAAAAAAAAAGATCCTGGCTTCGATCGTAGCGGTGAGTCGGTAGAAGCACCGGAGGGCGGCGGGAGGGGGGGACGGGGATGCATTTTTTTTTTGTTTCTGTTATAAAATTTTGCAAATTAGTAATTTTTTTTCATATATTTTGGCCAAAATTTATACCGCTACATATCTTTGGTAAAAATACCCCAAATCGATGTATATTACATGGTCTTTGTGAAAGTTATAGAGTCCTAAAAACTATGGTGCCAATATCTGAAAATTGATCACACCTGAAGTACTGACGGCCTATCTCAATCTTGAGACCCTAACATGCCAAAAATACCCCCCAAATTACCCCTTTTTGGAAAGAAGACATTCCAAGGTATTTAGAAAGATGCATGATGAGTTTTTTGAAGTTGTCATTTTTTTCCCACAATTCTTTGCAAAATCAAGATTTATTTTTTCTTTTTTTTTTCACAAAATTGTCATATTAGCAGGTTATTTCTCACAAACAGCATATGCATACCACAAATTACACCCCAAAACACATTCTGCTATTACTCCCGAGTATGGCGATACCACATGTGTGAGACTTTTACACAGCGTGGCCACATACAGAGGCCCAACATGCATGGAGCACCTTCATGCATTCTGGAGCACCCAGGCCAATTCTGACATTTCTCTCCTACATGTAAAAATCATCATTTATATGCTACAAAATTACATAGAACCCCAAAACATTATATATGTTTTTTTAGCAAAGACCCTAAAGAATACAATGGCGGTTGTTGCAAATTTTTATCTCACAGTAAAGTTAGCCCAATATTTTTGCATAATGTGAAAGATGAAGTTATGCCGAGTAAATAGATACCTAACATGTCACCCTTCAAAATTGCACACGCTCGTGGAATGGCGCCAAACTTCGCTACTTAAAAATCCCCATAGGCGACGCTTTAAAATTTTTTACTGGTTACATGTTTTGAGTTACAGAGGAGGTCTAGAGCCAAAACTATTGCTCTCGCTCTACCAATCGCAGCGATACTTCACATGTGTGGTTTGAACACTGTTTTCATATGTGGGCGGGACTTATGTATGCGGTCGCTTCTGCATGCAAGCACACGGGGACAGAGGCGCTTTAAAAATATTTTTTTTTTTTTATTGTTCATTTTACTTTATTAATTTTAGTTTGATGCTTTTTTTCCAAAAAATACATTTTTGATCACTTTTATTCCTATTACAAGGAATGTAAACATCCCTGACAGGTCCTCTTTATAGTGAGATATGGGGTCAATAAGACCCCACATCTCACCTCCTAGGCTGGGAAGCCTGAAATAAAAAAAAAAATAAAACGATCCTGGCTTTGATCGTAGCAGTGAGTGGGTAGACGCACCTGAGGGCAGCGGGAGGGGGGACGCCCCCTCTCGCCTCCCGTAAAAGAACGATCAAGCGGTGGAACAGTCGCTATGATCATTCTTATGGTGTAGGGCAGTGATGGCGAACCTTGGCACCCCAGATGTTTTGGAACAACATTTCCCATGATACTCATCTACACTGCAGAGTGCATGAGGATCATGGGAATTGTAGTTCCAAAATATCTGGGGTGCCAAGGTTCGCCAGCACTGGTGTAGGGAATCGCCGGCTGAAAAAGCTGATATCTGAATGATGCCTGTAGCTGCAAGGACGTCGTATGACGGCCGGCGGGCGGGAAGTGGTTAAAATGCTTTTTTTTTTTTTAACACAAAGTAGCCTTTTTTTAATCAAAGTAGCCTGCAGCCTAGACCAGCACAGGCTGGTCTAGGCTGCAGCATAGGGTCCCACGTGTGCAAGGGCCCCGGATTGGCCATGATATTTTTATTAATTTATATATATTTATGTATATGTAGAATAAAAACCATGCCTGCGTGTTATACGAATACGCTGATAAATGTTTTTTTACCAACAGAGGGCGGGGATCGGGCGGCCCACCCCCGGGTGCCACCCATTGGGGGGGTGTCAGGCAGGGGCGTTTCTAGGTCTGCAAAAGATCTGGGGCTAGAGCCCATAGCAGCGGTCACCGGTCACCAATTGGGGCGGGGGGGGGCATGCCGGTGGTAAGCAATTTTTCGTGGGCAATGGCCGGTGTTGGCGGTACAATCATCATGGCACCATGGTTGATATGGTGTCAGGGTGATTGAAGCGCATTGTTTCTATTGTTACATTCTAATATATAATGCCACTAGATGTGGATTGTCACTTGCACCTGTCACCAGATGTGGATTGTGAGTTGCCACCTGATGTGGATTGTCACTTGCCACCATTTTCAGATTGTCACTTGCCACGTCACCTGCCACCATTTGCAGATTGTCACTTGCCACCTGATGCGGATTGTCACTTGCCATGTCACCTGCCACAATTTGCAGATTGTCACTTACCATGTCGCCTGGCACCAGATGTGGATTTTCACATGCCAGCCAGTGCCACCAAATGTGCATTGTCGCTGCATTGGTGGCAGGCTGGCAGCACTGGTCCATTTAGTGAGGGCAGGAGAGCGGTGATGCGGGCGGGCAGTGAGAGATGATGTCATCTCTGCTCGTCCGCCCGCTCACTTCTTTCCTCTCTTTTAGGCTACTTTCACACTGAGGCACTTTACGCTAAATATTGCGCCTGCAAAGCGGCTGTAAAGCACCTTTCCTGTCACTCCAGTGTGAAAGCCCGAGTCCTTTCACACTGGGGCGGTGCGCTTGTGGGACGTAAAAAAAGTCCTGCAAGCAGCATCTTTCGGGTGCTTTAGGAACGGTGTATACACCGCTCCTAAAGTGCCCCTGCCATTGAAATCAATGGGCAGCGCCACCGAAGCACCTGCAAAGCGCTTCGGTAGCAGAACTTTGCGGGCGCTATTAACCCCTTAATAGCCCGCTAGCTGGGGGGTTAAAAGCGCCCTGCTAGTGGCCAAAAAGCACTGTTTAAACTACGGTAAATCGCCGCTAAAAAATTACCGTCAATGTCCCCCCGCCACAGTGTGAAAGTGCCCTTAGAGTAGCCTCTGTGTGTGGGACATCTGCTGCAGGGAAGGCAGAGAGGGAGTCAGTGTTCTCCCCATGATCAGCGGGCTGTGCTGGCAGTGAAGCCTAGTGTTGCTTTTTGGCTGAGGGCAGCTTAGTGGGTGATGAGACTGGGGAGATTGCAGCTCTCTTACCTCTGTCAGATGAGGAGGAGAGGGAGGCTTCATCCATGTCAGAGTCTGGGTGACAAAGTCTCTGGGCAATGGTTGTGGTGAGGCAGGGCGGCCGTTCTCTGCAGAGCCATCTTGGACCGCTGTGTGCTTCATGAATAAATCTGTGAGGCTGCGGGCAGTAGCGTCACTAGGGTTGGTGTCACCTGGTGCGGCAAAACATGGTGTCACCCACCTCCTGTCTATCCTGCCCAGAGCCCTGCAGACGCACCTCCAAATGGCCCCTGTAAGTTAAAGTATAGGGTGGTATAGGGCAGGTTGGGGTGGTATAGGGCAGACTGGGGTGGCACAGGGCAGGCTGGGGTTGTATAGGCAGGCTGGATTTGCATAGGGCAGGCTGGAGTGGTATAGGGCAGGCTGGGGTGGTATAGGGCAGGCTGGGGTGGTATAGGGCAGCCTGGGGTGGTATAGGGCAGGTTGGGGTGGTAATAAGGCAGGTTGGGGTGGTATACGGCAGGCTGGGGTGATATAGGGCAGGCTGGGGCAGTATAGGGCAGGCTGGGGTGGTGTAGGGCAGTTTGCAGTGGTATAGGACAGGCTGGGGTGGTATAGGGTAGGCTGGGGTGGTATAGGGCAGTTTGCAGTGGTATAGGACAGGCTGGGGTGGTATAGGGCAGGCTGGGGTGGTAAAGGGTAGGTTGCGGTGGTATAGGGCAGGTTGCGGTGGTATAGGGCAAGTTGGGGTGGTATAGGGCAGTTTACGGTGGTATAGGGCAGGTTGCGGTGGTATAGGGCAAGTTGCGGTGGCATAGGGCAAGTTGCAGTGGCATAGGGAAGGCTGGGGTGGCATAGGGCAGGTTGGAGTGGCATAGGGCAGGTTGCGGCGGCGTAGGGCAGGCTGGGGTGGTATGGTGCCAAGTTAGGACTCTATGTAGTGACATGTGCAGCAGTGCAGTAACTTACAGCATGCCTGGAGCTGAAGACGCTCTGGGCTGCTGTGTCCTCGTCTCTTTCTCCTTCAGCTGTGGGATCAGCCAGTGAGTGAAGTAGTCTGTGGGAGGAGTGGAGGAGGCAGCCACACCCCCAGCTCTGCCCACCAACTCCGGCTGCCTCCGGAGACATTGGAGATCTCCGAGGCTGAGGGACAGCTTAAGACGGGGGGAATGCTACAGGCAGCCTCCCCCGCACGGCTTGGTGCTCTGCTCACACCGCTCCTCTGTGGCTCTGCAAGCAGAAGTACAGTGTGTAGCGGTGGGCGGCGGCCCCAGTGTCACCCCTCTGGCGGGTGTCACCCGGTGCAGCCCCCGCCCCCCCCCCCGCACCCCCATAGCAACGCCGGCCAGGACCCGATGTCTGCACTCTGCAATCGCCGCTGTTCCATGATCTGCTGGTGTGCAGGGAGCTCCTCCTCCCTGGGACAGACAGGCTGAGATGCAGAGAGCCGGGTTTTTTACCCTGTGAAGTGGATCACACAGCCATACTGCTCGGCGGCAAAGACACACTCCCACTTCTCTCCTCTCATCCGCCTCTCATGCAGTCCGCACGCCGCAGACGCGGCCCGAGTCTCTGCAGCAAGAGACTCGGGGCTATGGGACCCTGATTCGGGGCTATAGCCCCAATAGCCACCCCCTGGCGACGCCTCTGGTGTCAGGCCAGCTGTACCACCTCTCCTGGCCCTGGGACAGCGCTGCCAGCATACTTTAAAGTTGAGAAAACATTACTGCCAGCCCTTTCTCATGCACAGCTCCTCGTGTGTCACTCTCAATGTAAATGGAAGTCTCTTAATACCTCAATTAAAGCCGCTCTGTCTGGCCACTCTCCTCCTCCCGCTCCACCTCCTTCCCGAGTGTAGCCTTTAATTGCAGGAGGAGAGCGGTCACGTGACCGTCAATGAAACAGCAGAGGAGAGCAGTCACATGACCGGGTCATGAAGAACGGCATTAAATGAGGTATTTAGAAGCTTTGATTTACAATGAGTGACACAGGAGGAGCGGTGTATGAGAAAGGGCTGGCAGTGATGTTTTCTCAGCTTTATAGTATTCTTTCCCAGGAGACTGGGGGTCAACTGGGAGTGCAGGGGGGCTTTATAATGAAAGAGGCCTGTGTGATATGCAGGCAAAGGGGTCTGTGTACTGTGCAGGGGGGCTGTGTACTGGGCAGGGGGCTGTGGGAAGTTATTTTTCCTGAAACTTCCCTCTTAATGTTAGGGTGCGTGTTATATGCACTCTGAAAATGAAACAAAGGCGCCACTCTAAGTGCAGTAAAAAACATGGAGTTTAATAAAACTGTAAAAAGGTACATAGTGAACAAGCATGTTGGCAAAAGCTGCCGGATATCCTGGGAGTGAGTCTGGTCCGTTTCCTGGAGCGCTCTTTTTCAAAACTGGGACTAGTTAAAAATAGACTGAGATCTACTATGGGCCAAAACAGACTGAATCACCTGTCTTTGATGTCAATTGAAAGTGACGTTCTGCACAAATTGGATTTTACCAGCCTCATTAAGGACTTCTCTGTTAGAAAAACAAGGAAGAAAAACTTCTAAAGGTAGGAATATGTATGATTGTTCTGCTGTTGATTATTGCTTGCTTTTATGTGTTGCTGCTTATGGTATTTGTATGGCTTTTATTTAATTGGAACATTACACAGCGTTTCGATTGGTCTCTGTCAGGATGTTGTGATTTTGCCTCAGTTAAACAGGAGCTGCTGCAGACGTTTTTGGCCTAACTGTTGGTTTAGAAAGGTAAAATCTGTTACCAGCTTGCAGGTGTATTTTGAATGCTTTTTTTATGTGGCATTGCTGTTTATAGTAGGCTCATGTCTGAATGTGTTTGGGCTGTAGACCTGAGAGTTGCACTTGAGGCATGTAATATAGGTCTACCCTTTTAAACATGACACTAAATAATTTATTTTCTGGTAAAACATGCTTAGGAGGGAGGGGGTCCACACAAAAAGTAGCCTAGGGGCCCATGACCACCTTAATCCTCCACTGGCTGGATGTGACTGCATTTGTCACAGAGCAGCGCTGTGGGCACTACAGATCCAGCCCACAGCGCTGCTGCCATAGACCTCCCCCCCTCTCCTTTCACACTGTACCGATCGGTACACAGAGGGGAGAGAGGAGAGAGGAACCGGTGACATGACGCCGGTTTGTTTACATGTGATCGCTCCGTCATCTGACGGAGCGACCACATGGTAAACGGCCGCGATCAGTGGCCGTTTACCGTGATCCGTGATGCATGGATGTTCTTGGGTCCGCGCGAGAGTGGGATTCTGGGAGGACATAACTGTACGCCCTCCCAGAGTTAAGCAACCACCCTGTAGCCGTCATTTGGCGATGGGCCGGTTGCTAAGTGGTTAAAGCAGATATTCACTGCATCTGAGCACCACAAACCAAAAACACAATATAATTCATTTTTAATTTTTAACGCAAACTCCCCCCATCCACCTATGTCTCCATGCTTTATTTTGTTGAGAAATCACTTTGATAAATACCCCCTAGCATTTCTGGCCATGGCCATCTTGAGCAAGATCAGATGATAAAGCATTTACTTCCTGTAATCTATCTGCCCTTAGCTCAAACATGCATGCAGGAGAGTGCTTAAAAGAGAAGTATTTTTTTTTGCATTTTCATACTTTCCTAGGTGGATGCAGCATCGGAGCGATGCTGCATCTGTCCGCCGACCCTCTGCACTGAGATCCTCTGCACTGAGAACCGAATGAATGAACACCGCCGATGGCTTGGTTCTCTCAGCTCCCCGAGCAGAGAGCTGCTGACTGTCAATAAGCAGCTCTCCGCTCTGACCCCCCCCCCGCACGCTCACTGGAGTGCTGAGCTGTGGAGGGGCAGGGGCAGCTGGCTCAGTCTCTCAGCGGGTCGCTGAGAGGCTGAGATGGGTATCAGTCCAGGCACCTGGTGGATCCAGGCTTTATTGTCGGGATGACACGGTGCCTGGACTGATTCCAGTGATGTCAGCAGAGAGTGAACTTCAGCCCGCTCTCTGCTGAAAACGGGTCACAGGAGTGCAAAACGAATTGCACTCCTGTTATCCATAGGAGAAGCCCAGCCTAAAAAGCTCAGGCTGGACTTCTCCTTTAACTGAGAAAAGACTCCTGGGATGTATGACATAATTTGCCAAGGCCTAGAAACCAGTAAGTAACTGAAAAAATGTAAAAAAAAAAAAAAAAAAGTTTAACACAAGTAAATATGAAATACCTTCCTATCGATTTACTAATGCTAGCAGCAATGAGGATTAAACAAAATCAATGTTTATTGAGAGAGCGAAGTTCCACTTTAAAGTACAACTAAAGGTTACCTGAAAACAAGATTGAATGTGCTTTTTCGTTGCTACAACTGTTCTGCTATAGTTATTTTCCTTGAAAAAAAGAATTTTGCCTCCATCATAAGCCTGCTGAAACTATAGCTCTCGTGATCCATTTCGTTTTACTTCCTGAAGGGGTGTGGCATGGAGTTACTATATGGGGAAATAGTTGTGTCCAAGGAAAGCAGCAGGCAGGGCCTAGGCATGTCCTACATTTTTATAGGTATGCTATGTCTTGCTGGGGAGAAAAACAACTATTACATGCAAAAATATAGTTGTGGCTAGATGGTTATGTTGGATACGGCACCTCATCCCAGAGTAATTAAATAACTGATGAGTAAAGGGACAGGGGATTATAACGGTGCTAAAGTATTAGATGTGAAAATGAGAAGGAGATATAAAATTACAAAATTTTATTTCACAATATTAAATACATAGAAAGAGCAATAAAATGGTTAACAACCAAAAAGCATATATATTGCGTGTGACCCAAATGCGATAGGGTGGGCCGGATGGAGAGGGCCATCGAAGCAAAGGCTCGGTTTCCTACATGTTTCGCCAAGGCATTGGCTTCCTCAGGGAACAAGAGCTCTATTTCAATATAAAAAGATCTATACATTGGGATACAAAAAACATCATATAAACAAGCAGGAAGGCTAGAGAATGAACTGTTTTAAACATAACTGAATGTTGGAATATTATGGCTGGACAATCTCACACAAGGAGGTAACCCTAATATAGCCCCGGGATCCCAAACATACCTGAGCGACCGACACCCAGGGGAGGCGCGGCAAAAGACCCCCAAGCGGGGGAAGGGCAGGCTGCACCATGAATTGTGCTTGCAGGGGGCACGCAGTAAACCTGGCAATGGAATATATTGAAGGTTAGAGATAAATGATGAGTAAGTAAGTATTGGGTATGTATTAGACATTACATTAAGGGAACACGAAGGGTGATGCATTATACATCAGTTAAATAGGGCAAAAAAGCCTCTAGAGAACTCACACTGTTTATTAAAAGCAAGTTGATTGGTAGAGGGGAAAACGCCTGTAGATGGATTCAAAGACAAACAGGAGCAATTGGCAAGATTGGCAATTGGTTAAATAGTGACCTATGTGGGAGAACATAAGCGAATTAACATTGCAAATATACTTGGCAGTCATCTTATAGAAGGGTAGAGGAGATCACAAAGAATGGCTTACCTAATAAGCTATGTTGTAAGGCATGTGACTAACACCAGACACCAGTGTTCACATCATTTGTGTGGACATGAGGAATTGAAAGATGGCAGGGAGTTAGTGAGTCCTGAAAGAGGATAAATAGAAAGGGCTGGATTAGAAGTGAAGGAACAGTATGTTTGAGAATGAGAGATGAGATAGATGGCAGAAAACAGCTTACCTAGTAAACCATTAACTAAGCCTGTGACTGTTCGGAGATCAGTGTTCACAAGGCTGCCAAAAGGGTCACAGATTAAGCCATAGCAAAGGGTTAGTGAGTCCTGGGGAGAGATGAGTGGGAGCTAAGTTAAAAGTAGAAGGGCAGTTTGTTGGAAGTAACAAATAGGATTGCCATCCAAAATTACCTGGCTGATGTATGTAGAGCAAAGACAGGCGTGTCCCTCATCCAGCATATTATCCTAGGACAGGCCGGCTACTTAAGTACCCCACACCCGATCAAATAATGATCAGGTGTGCGGACGCAAGAAGGAGGTGTCCGCGCGTGCGCACTGGACAGCACCCCGGAGCCTACAAGCTCCGGCGTGCATCGCGCGCGCACGCTCAGACACTACGGCCCCCGCATGGCCAATGGGAGGACGGAACGCCGTGGAGCGGGAGGTCCCAAGGCGCCGTCAACCCCCATCCGCCGATGGAGTGCAGGAAGCGGGAAGTGCAAGCAATGCGCGGACACCTGGGGCAGACAGGATGTGTACTGCCCCGGGCGTCCGTACAAGCACCAACAGCGCTAACTCCGCCCATCCCAGCAGGGGGCCAAAGCCGTGCCCCCCCATGGGATGCAGGAGGAACAGGGAATGAAAACAATCCAGGGGTGGTCCAGGGTGGGTGGTGAGATGAGACGCGCCCCCCAGTGGTGAGGTGAGACGCGGGCGGGGGCGCAGGGTAAGGGGATAAATCCCCAACCGACCCAACGGTCCACAGGGGTCTCTGGGGGCGGAGGGAGCATCCCTGCGCCTCAACCCGCAATGTCCAGCCACAAAGACCATATCAGACATAGAGAACCACAGGGTCCTGGTTAGACAAAAAATGGGAAAAATAAATACAAGCAAATACAAAAGTTATTCTGGAACTGATACAGATAAAATGTATGTTTCAGAGCAAAGGGCAACAAAGTTGACAAATATCAATAAAGCAATGTCATAGAATACATATACAAAAATAATTCTTGACATGAACATGTTACATAGATCGCTGTTATTGCTGAAATCAAGTGTCTAGAACTATGCAAGAAGAACACGACAATGTCCCATGGCAAAAAGATCAGAAGGAAAGAGAACATATGAGGGAGAGGTAAACAATAGGAGACAAGGAGAAGAAGAGAAAGGAAAGAGAAGAAAAGAAAAGAAAGATAATGGGAGAGATACTATACATGGCGTGAGTGGGAAAGGAGCACAAGGCACTTGGATACATAGAATATTGTGGTAAAGAGAATAAAATAAACTAACAGATATGCTGGCTCACAAAAAAGGTTTAAAACTTATGTGTTCATTAAGCCCGGGAAATTTTGTAGCTTGTAAGGTGTGGATCCATTTAGTTTCCAGCTGTAGTAATCTGTTGTCAATGCTCCCGCCTCTGGCATGTGAAGGGACTGCCTTTTGGCAGCCTTGTGAACACTGATCTCCGAACAGTCACAGGCTTAGTTAATGGCTTACTAGGTAAGCTGTTTTCTGCCATCTATCTCATCTCTCATTCCCAAACATACTGTTCCTTCACTTCTAATCCAGCCCTTTCTATTTATCCTCTTTCAGGACTCACTAATTCCCTGCCATCTTTCAATTCCTCATGTCCACACAAATTATGTGAACACTGGTGTCTGGTGTTAGTCACATGCTTTACAACATAGCTCATTAGGTAAGCCATTCTTTGTGATCTCCTCTACCCTTCTATAAGATGACTGCCAAGTATATCTGCAATGTTAATTCGCTTATGTTCTCCCACATAGGTCACTATTTAACCAATTGCCAATCTTGCCAATTGCTCCTGTTTGTCTTTGAATCCATCTACAGGCGTTTTCCCCTCTACCAATCAACTTGCTTTTAATAAACAGTGTGAGTTCTCTAGAGGCTTTTTTGCCCTATTTAATTGATGTATAATGCATCACCCTTCGTGTTCCCTTAATGTAATGTCTAATACATACCCAATACTTACTTACTCATCATTTATCTCTAACCTTTATTATTATTATTATACAGGATTTATATAGCGCCGACAGTTTACGCAGCGCTTTACAACAACATTAGGGCAGACAGTACAAGTACAATACAATTCAATACAGGAGGAATCAGAGGTCCCTGCTCGTTAGAGCTTACAATCTAGGAGGGAGGGTCAAGTTATACAAAAGGGTAATAGCTGTGGGGGATGAGCTAATGGAGAAAATAGTGCAGTTGTTAGATGGAGGCAGGATAGGCTTCTCTGAAGAGGAAAGTTTTCAGGGATCGCCTAAAAGTGGATAAATTTGGAGACAGTCTGACAGATTGGGGTAGGGAATTCCAGAGGATGGGCGAGGCTCGGGAGAAGTCCTGGAGGCGGATATGGGAGGAGGTGATGAGGGAGCTAGAGAGCAGGAGATCTTGGGAGGAACGGAGGTGGCGTTTAGGTTGGTATTTTGAGACTAGGTTAGTGATGTAGCTGGGGGCACAGTTGTGCATGGCTTTGTAACTTATTGTTAGTATTTTGAATTTAATTCGTTGGGCGAGTGGTAGCCAATGGAGGGATTGGCAGAGAGGGGTAGCAGACACTGATCGGTTTGTAAGGTGGATGAGTCTGGCAGCAGCATTCATGATGGACTGAAGGGGGGATAGTCTATTTAAAGGTAAGCCAATGAGGAGCGAGTTGCAGTAGTCAAGGCGAGAGATAACCAGGGAGTGAATCAGGAGCTTTGTAGTTTCACTGGTTAGAAAGGGACATAGTTTAGAGATGTTGCGGAGGTTGAGGCGGCAAGCTTTGGAAAGTGATTGGATGTGGGGCTGAAAGGAGAGTTCAGAATCTAGGATAACACCTAGCACCCTGACATGTGGGGATGGGTGGATGGTTTTGCCATTGCTCTTCACAGAGAAGTCAGGGGAAGAGGCACGTGGGGGAGGAAATATTATAAGCTCGGTTTTGGACAAGTTGAGTTTGAGGAAGTGGTGTGACATCCATACAGATATGTCAGTTAGTAAGTTAGTGATGCGTGAGGAGACTGATGGAGTGAGTTGAGGGGTGGAGAGATAGATTTGTGTGTCATCAGCATAGAAATGATATTGAAAGCCGTGAGAGGCTATCAGCTGACCCAGGGAAGAGGTGTAGATTGAAAATAAAAGAGGTCCAAGAACAGAACCTTGGGGGACCCCGACAGAGAAGGGAAGAGGAGTGGAGGAAAAGAATTGTAAATGACACTGAAGGTGCGTTGGGATAGGTAGGATGAGAGCCACTGAAGAGCACAGTCATGAAGACCGAGGGAGTAAAGTTTTTCGAGGAGGAGGGGGTGGTCAACCGTGTCAAAGGCAGCTGAAAGATCCAGAAGTAGGAGTACAGAATAGCGTCCGTTGCAGTTAGTAGGTCATTTGTGAGTTTTAAAAGAGCAGTTTCTGTGGAGTGTTGAGGGCGAAATCCAGATTGAAGGGGATCAAGAAGGTTGTTTTTAATGAGGTGGTCACTCAGTTGGTTGTAAACCAGGCGTTCAAGGAGTTTAGAGGAAAAGGGGAGCAAGGAGATAGGGCATAGGTTGTTAAGATTGGTAGGGTTCAAGGACGGTTTTTTGAGTATGGGAGTGACCAGTGCATGTTTTAGAGCATCGGGGAAGACGCCAGAGGTGAGGGAGAGATTGAAGATGTGGGTTAGAGAGTGTAGGATGGGGTCAGAGGGTGACCGTAGCATTTGAGAGGGAATAGGGTCCAGCGGACAGGTGGTTAGGTGGGCGATAGAAAGGAGTTTAGCAACTTCATCTGGAGTAGCAGATTTGAATAGGGGGAGTGTCAGTTGTATCTGTTGACATGGGGTCTTAGCTGGGTGAGATACCTGTAGAGTGGAGATTTCATCACGGATTGTATCAATCTTGTTTTTGAAGTGATTAGCGATTTCCTGGGCAGTGAGTAAGTCAGTGGGGGGAGGCAGTGGAGGACAAAGTAGAGAGTTGAAGGTAGAGAAGAGTTTACGGGGATTGGATGAGAAGGTGTTAATAAGAGTTGTAAAATAGTTTTGCTTGGCAGTGTGGAGGAAAGAATAGTATTTTTGGAGGGCAGATTTGTATTGGTTGAAGTCTTGAGAGACTTAGTCTTGTGCCACAGACGCTCAAGAGCGCGACTACGTTTTTTGAGAATTTTAGTGTCATCTGTTTGCCAGGGTTGTAGGGGTCGAGGCCTGATTCTGCGTGTAGTGAGGGGAGCGAGCTTGTCCAGGGTGGACAGAGATTTATTGTAGATGGATATGGCTTGGTTGGGGCAGGACAGGGGAAAGATTTTGTCATAGAGGTGGTCAGTAGCAGAATAGAGGAGAGAGGAGTTGAAGTTGCGAAAGTTTCTACGGGTGATGGTTAGGCGATTGGAGGGAAAGGTGGTGGAAGACGGGGAGAGAGAAACTAATAAGGTGGTGGTCGGAGAGAGGAAAAGGATTGTTTGAGAAGTTGCATGGAGTGCATAGGTAAGACAATACAAGGTCAAGGGTGTTGCCATCAGAGTGAGTAGAAGCCTGTACCCATTGCTTCAGGTCAAATGAAGAGGTTAGACTAAGAAGTTTAGAAGTAGCAGGAGTGTTTGTATTAGCAGGGATGTTGAAATCACCGAGAAGGATTGTGGGAATTTCCGAAGAGAGAAAGTAGGGTAGCCAGGCAGAAAACTCATCAAGGAAAGTCGATAATGGTCCAGGGGGCCGGTAGATCACAGCAATTCTTAGGGAAGTGGGAGAGAATAGACGTATACAGTGGGCTTCGAATAATGAGAGTGAAAAAGTGGGAGGAGGCTGAATAACCTGGAAGGTGCTCTGGGGGGATAGGAGGAATCCCACTCCACCTCCCTTGCGTCCATTAGGCCTGGGGGAGTGAGTCCAGTGAAGGCCACCCTGGGAGAGGGAAGCAGGAGAAGGGGTGTCATATTCGTGGAGCCAGGTTTCTGTGAGAGCAAGTAGATTAAAGGAATTAGTGACAAAGAGGTCATGAACAGCATTGAGTTTGTTGCAGACAGAGCGGGCGTTCCAGAGGGCGCAGGAGAGAGGGAAGCTAGTGTTGGCAAGAAGAGGAATGGAGACTAGGTTGTGTAGATTGCGACTACTGCCAGAGGGTGTAGGGTGATGGGTGTGTTGGGCAAAGTTAAATAAAGTTAAACCTTCAATATATTCCATTGCCAGGTTTACTGCCTGCCCCCTGCAAGCACAATTCACGGCGCAGCCTGCCCTTCCCCCGTTTGGGGGTCTTTTGCCGCGCCTCCCCTGGGTGTCGGTCGCTCAGGTATGTTTGGGATCCCGGGGCTATATTAGGGTTACCTCCTTGTGTGAGATTGTCCAGCCATAATATTCCAACATTCAGTTATGTTTAAAACAGTTCATTCTCTAGCGTTCCTGCTTGTTTATATGATGTTTTTTGTATCCCAATGTATAGATCTTTTTATACTGAAATAGAGCTCTTGTTCCCTGAGGAAGCCAATGCCTTGGCGAAACATGTAGGAAATCGAGCCTTTGCTTTGATGGCCGTCTCCATCCGGCCCACCCTATCGCATTTGGGTCACACGCAATATATATGCTTTTTGGTTGTTAACCATTTTATTGCTCTTTCTATGTATTTAATTTTGTGAAATAAAATTTTGTAATTTTATATCTCCTTCTCATTTTCACATCTAATACTTTAGCACCGTTATAATCCCCTGTCCCTTTACTCATCAGTTATTAAACTATTACATGCCTTTGTGACATCACGGTACAACTCCATATGCCGATCAGGAATGGCACACCAAAAAGTTAACAAGCAGTGAATTTAATAGAGTGAGCAAGCTGAAGAACATGTTTTAAATATGACAAAGCTTTACTGAATAGTGAATTTAAATGCTTGCCCATTCTAATGATAATAATACCAGATTTATATAGCCCACTTTATATGCTCTGTGTTAGGCCCCTTTCACACTTATACGACTTGTCCCACGATTTTGTACTGCAAAATCGTATGACAAGTCATTCTCCATGATTTGCAATGACTACCATTCATATTGGCACGACTTTAAGTCGTGCCGACTTGAAAGTAGTCCCTGCACTACTTTGGTCCAACTTCTATGCGAGTTTTACTCCATAGACCTCAATGTTAAAGTAGCATGCAAATCCTGCCTGAATAATATAGACACGACTTCAGTACGACTTTGTAAGCACAAGCCTGGCTCGCTGATCCGGAAAGGAAAACTTTTTTTTCCTTTCCCGATGAGCGACAGGCAGTGCTGACAGCTGTCTGGTATGAATCCAGAGGGGGAACTCCACGCCAAGTTTTAAATGAAAAAAACGACGTGGGTTCCCCCCCAGGGGCATACCAGGCCCTTAGGTCTGGTATGGATCTAAGGGGAACCCCCTACGCCGAAAAATCGGCGTGGGGTCCCCCCCAAAATCCATACCAGACCCTTATCCGAGCACGCAGCCCGGCCGGTCAGGCGAGCCCCCCCCCTCCTGGACCGTACCAGGCCGCATGCCCTCAACATGGGGGGTGGGTGCTTTAGGGCATGGGGGGCACCCTGCCGGGCCCCCCCACCCCAAAGCACCTTGTCCCCATGTTGATGAGGACAAGGGCCTCTTCCCGACAACCGACAACCCTGGCCGTTGGTTGTCGGGGTCTGCGGGCAGGGGGCTTATCGGAATCCGGGAGCCCCCTTTAATAAGGGAGCCCCCAGATCCCGGCCCCCCAACCTTTGTGAATGAGTATGGGGTACATGGTACCCCTACCCATTCACCTAGGGAAAAAAGTGTCAATAAAAAACACAGTACACAGGTTTTTAAAATAATTTATTAGGCAGCTCCGGGGTCTTCTTCCGACTTCGGGGGTCCTCTTCCGACTTCGGGGGTCCTCTTCCGACTTCGGGGGTCTCTCCGGCATCTCCTCCCGGTGTCCTGATCTTCTGCCGGCTCCTCCGCTATCTTCTGCAGCTCAATTGCTAGCGGTGGTCCGGACTTCTGCCTTCTTCTTTTCTTCCAGAGATGTTGACACGACGCTCTCTCCAGCTGGAATGGTCTCTGAACGCTCCGCAATGGACTTATATAGGCGGTGACCCCGCTCCCTTATGAGGTCACTGTCCCGGGGCATGCTGGGACTGTGCCGTCATAAGGGGGCGAGGTCATCAGCCGGTGACCACGCCTTCTAAAACGTCACAGTCCCAGCATGCCCAGGGACTGTGACGGCATAAGGGGGCGGGGTCACCGCCTATATAAGTCCGTTGCCGAGCGTTCAGAGACCATTGCAGCTGGAGAGAGCGTCGTGTCAACATCTCTGGAAGAGAAGAGGGAAGAAGACGATCCAAAAGTCCGGACCACCGCTGGCAAAAGAGCGGCAGAAGATAGCGGTGGAGCCGGCAGAAGATGCGGACCCCGGGAGAAGATGCCGGAGAGACCCCCGAAGTCAGAAGAGGACCCCCAAAGTCGGAAGACGACCCCGGAGCTGCCTAATAAATTACTTTAAAACCTGTGTACTGTGTTTTTTATTGACGCTTTTTCCCCTAGGTGACTGGGTAGGGGTACCATGTATCCCATACTCATTCACATAGGGTGGGGGGCCGGGATCTGGGTCCCCCTTATTAAAGGGGGCTCCCAGATTCCGATAAGACCCCCGCCCGCAGACCCCGACAACCAACGGCCAGGGTTGTCGGGAAGAGGCCCTTGTCCTCATCAACATGGGGACAAGGTGCTTTGGGGTGGGGGGCCGCAGGGCGCCCCCCATGCCCCAGAGCACCCACCCCCCATGTTGAGGGCATGCGGCCTGGTACGGTCCAGGAGGGGGGGGCGCTCGCTCGTCCCCACCCCATTCCTGACTGGCCGGGCTGCGTGCTCGGATAAGGGTCTGGTATGGATTTTGGGGGGACCCCCACAGGGCGCCCCCCATGCCCCAGAGCACCTACCCCCCATGTTGAGGGCATGCGGCCTGGTACGGTCCAGGAGGGGGGGGGGCGCTCGCTCGTCCCCATTCCTGACCGGCCGGGCTGCGTGCTCGGATAAGGGTCTGGTATGGATTTTGGGGGGACCCCCACGCCGATTTTTCAGCGTAGGTGTTTCCCCTTACAATCCATACCAGACCTAAGGGCCTGGTATGCCCCTGGGGGGAACCCACGCCAGTTTTTTTATTTAAAACTTTGCGTGGAGTTCCCCCTTATGATTCATACCAACTACTGTATGTTTTCATTTGTTAATGGCAAAAATGTGGCAAAGTAATACAAAGTAGTACTGCTCCCAAATCGCGGTAAAATCGCGGCCGCAAAATCGCGCGACTTTGAAGTCGTATAAGTATGAAAGGGGCCTTAGAAAGAGCTGAAACATATTTAACATCTTCTCTAACTTTTGTACTCTAACAATTGAATGGTCTTCCCATGTATTAAAGCCTTTCTAAACCCCAAAACAAACATTTAATATATTGCAGTTTGCCAATTTTTAGATGTGGTAGCTACAATCGTTTTCTTTTTTTTAGGCTTGTAATCCCATTAGTTTTACCTTTAGTCTTACCTGGCTATCTTTCTGTGTTGGGTGGGTATGTTCCTTCACTTCACTGTATCAATGGAGCTTTGGTTGTCATCCAGACTGCTCCCCGCAAACAGGTTTTTCTGCATCTACTGCATGAGGGATAACTAGTAGAGTTCAGCTTAACAGAAATGACAAAGGAATTTCCTTTCTGGCAAGATCAACAAGTATTTTCTGATAATGTTCTTAGCTTGAAAACAAATGCAACCACCACATCTAAGAACTGGTAAACTGCAATACATGATGCACCCGCTGCTGAATTATACCAGGCTACATGCCCTCAACATGGATCGGGTGCCTGGGGGAGCCTGGCAAAGCAACTTCTTCCAATGTTAATGGAGAAACTAGCCTCTTTTTCACACATCCACCAGGCCAGGGCCATGATTTATCATAATCTGGAAGCCCCTTTTAAATAAGGGGTCCCACAGACATCTGCTCCCCCCTACATGAATGACTAAGGGGTACATACAGGAAAAAAAAACACAAAAGCAAGTCAATACACCCACACGTTTAACAAATACTGTATTTAAAAAAAAAAACTAAACATTTCCCACTGTGTAAATCCATTGTAAATCATGGTGAATGATGCCTACTGACCCGGCAAAATGCGGGAATGCTGCCTTATGGCCAAGACCACATTTGGTCAATGATATCAGCAACCCTGCCTCTTTGTTTCCATTCAGCTGCTGTCCAGGGATCTCCTACCTGGCATTTGAATAGAATCAAGGATGCATCACTTGTTGCTAGGAAGCCAGGGACCAGTCACTTCCTGACAGCCAGGGCCCTGAGTGGGAAACAGTTATAACTAGCAGCAGTAGCAACATGGCTGCTAAATGTAGGACCTCCTGCTGCAGCTGGAGGTTGGGCCCATTTAGTTCACCCAGTTCCAATGCCAAACAGTCATGGTTCAGACGTAAAAATGTAAAATTTGGTCTTTACGTCTGAACCTCATCTCCAGCAGCAATGCTAAAAATTTTAATTCTTTATTAAACACTTGATGAAAATGTCATGCTGAGCTGTATTGCCATGCATTTTGGACAAATGTGTCCTTTTTCAAGTCATGTTTATGTTTGTTCACTCTGTATTGCAATCTGACTAAAAGTACTTGAGAAGCCCTGTTAAACAGGAGAAATCACTTTCCAGAAACAAAAAAATCTCATTACCTTTCTATTTCTTACTACAAAATCTAGTACCAGTCACACCAGCCCAGTCTGTTGCAGTGCATCTCACACGCTCCTGACACAATGATAATTACTTAGTACGAAGGAAAAAAAATTTTTGGACCTTATAGTCTTCATTTTTGTTGTTTTTTATTTTCTTTTTGCATATAACAATAACATATATTAAAGAACAAATAGAAAACGGGTCTTTAACTAGTCCATACATAAATTAGTGAATTGTAATTGTCAATTCGATCAACGAAAAGTTTCTGCAGTTATTTTGGGTAGAGAATTTGTTCTGCTTTAGAACAGTTTGTTAAGGAACAACCAAAAAAGTCTTACAATTATCTTGGCCAAATATGTTGTAACTTCAAAGGCCAGTATCAAATTTAATATTTTGGAAACCTATTACCTAACTTCAATGGGCCATAAGTTTGCAATCTCTAGACTAAAACTCAAAATTGGTTATGGCAAACTAATGTACTGTATGTTGTTATTAAAAGTATTTGTTTCATGGTTGAATGATTAATTATAATACAAATATTCCAGATATACTATGATTTCAAGAAGAAACTACAGAAGCTGTCAAGCAGATGGAACTTGGAGTGGTACACCCCCAGTCTGTAAAGGTAAAATAACAATACAGGTTTAAGTAATACAAAAAAGTAAAGATATTTATTTACCTAGGCCTCCTTCATACAAGTGATTACTTGCATACACCAGATTCCAGTGACAAGAATCAGCAAATTCTGTGATAAGTGTATCACTTTATACATCCCACATTAATAATTATGCTACCAAAATTAGTATGTGCTGTAAATTGCTTCCAGCAAAGCTCCTGTTTCTTCTTGCTGGAGGCCACCATTTTGTTGAAACCCTGAGCCATCACTACCTTATTTGAATCTCTCCCCCTCTTCTTGGTCTCAAATATTACATGTCACTTTCTTCAATTAAAATATGTACAGTTCCAGACTTGATTGAATGTCTTGGCTCAGATAAAGAGGAAGGCTGACAGAAGCTTTACAGTTCTGAAGTTTACAGGCTGTAGATGAGAGAGAAAATCAGAGAGATAAGATACTATCCTTGTAGTTCTTTTGATTCTCCCCAGCAGTGGAGTTTGTCCTGTCACCTCTCCTGCTTTTCTTTTCTCCTTCCCTAAGCTGCGTTCCCTCTGCATACTCTGTCATCCTTGTTACTTTCTTCTTCAGCAACAATAGACCTTAAAGCTTTAAGTATGAAGTAGATGAAGTCATATGAAGTAGACGATTAAATGTGTGTAATGGCTTTTTGTAAAAGAATGTATAACAATAAAAAGGGAATATACAAAAAATAAAAAGAAACAAAATCTCAAAGCTAATCGGCCTCTAGTGGCTCTGATTTTAGGCACAGTGCTGAGAATAGAGAGCAATTGAGCATGTGCATAGCAAGCTAAGGCAGTGCATTACTGGATTTTAAACATATAGGCACTTTGTTTTTTAATGTTTTACATAGCTATACCTGCAAAATGGGACAGCCTAAAGTGATCTATCTGGACTTAATTTTCTGACTAAAGTTCCACTTTATAGCATAAGATTGTTTGGAAAAGTTAAAGTGGTATGTCTGCGCCACACCTTTAATAACAAACCCCAACTGCTGTATCAATAAATACCCTCTGATATTTAGAATACAAAATTATCTATGAGCATGTGCACTATCCCTTTATGTAAAATATTTCTTACATAAAAGTACATTTACAGCAGGTCAATGAATCTACAGTAACATTGATGGAAGCACCCACAGCTGCCAGTTTCCTTTTTCTGATTTAAATCAAGTTTTGCTGCTTTCAAATACCTTCATTCCTGACACAGCATGACAGCATATACGTATGGGTAGGCTCCGCCCCCTGCCCTATCTCAGGACCGGTTATACTATAAGATTAGGTCTCCTCCCTGCCTGCAGCATTCTCTTTTTTTTCTCACTGCTAACAGCCGGTTATGCTACTGCTGAAAGCAGGATTTTTATTTTTCCCTCACCTTGTCAGATGCTTCTGACCAAGCCGCACAGGTTCAAGCCTCTCCTGTGTCGAAGCTCCCCACTGTACAGGCAGACATGAATGCCTATATGGGGGAGACCTCCCCCCTCAGGATCCAGGAAGAAAGGGGGGTGAGGGCATCTGGTATCTAGGGATTGCTCCTTTATCATGACGCCATGGATGAACATTTATTGGACTTTCTGTTTGGACTTGATGCATGCAGGTGGTAAGGCACCACATGGTGCACAAATCCATAATATTCAGTTACTGCTGCGAGTATGTGGTTAAGCTTGCATTTCTGAAGGGTTGTGGCTGTGTCTGCAAATCTGCTAATGCTGATAGCAGGTGTGCTGTGCTGGGCTGAAGCCTTCCTATTAACTGAACAAGACTGGCCCTACAGTCTTGACTTATTTTCTGCAGGTATGCTGTTAGTTTGCATTTCTGAAAAGCATATA
The DNA here is from genome assembly GCA_037953035.1 of Aquarana catesbeiana. NCBI lineage: Eukaryota > Metazoa > Chordata > Amphibia > Anura > Ranidae > Aquarana > Aquarana catesbeiana. The sequence continues at coordinate 2,361,967 of JBBHAA010000837.1, forward strand.
TCACACATGCGAATCTTACTGGCTGTCCATAGCGCCACTCTGTTACTAATGCTTCACAGGTTTAAGTCTGTGTCTGCAGTATTACTAATGCTTGGACTGATAACAGGTGATACTTTCCTATTAACACGGGGCCTGACCCTGCAGACTGGGCTCACTGTGTATTGATGCTTGGTGGTGGTATTATCCTTGGTGGTACATGTGTCTAAGGTAGGCTTAACCTGCTAGTGCTAATTGTCAGATGACTATTAACTTGCGCTGCTTACCTGTGATTACATTAATACCCTGTACACACAATCGGACATTCCGACAACAAAATCCATGGATTTTTTCAGACTGATGTTGGCTCAAACTTGTCTTGCATACACACGGTCGCACAAAAAATCTGATTGTTCTGAACGCGGTGCCGTAAAACACATACGTTGGGACTATAAACGGGGCAGTAGCCAATAGCTTTCGTCTCTTAATTTATTCTGAGCATGCATGGCACTTTGTGCGTCGGATTTGTGTACACACGATCGGAATTTAACCGATCGGATTTTGTTGACGGAAAATTTTATAGCCTGCTCTCAAACTTTGTGTGTCGGAAATTCCGACGGAAGAAGTCCGATGGAGCCCACATACGATCGGAATTTCCGACAACACAATCCGATCGCACTTTTTCCGTCGGAAAATCCGACCGTGTGTACAGGGCATTACTCTACAGTATGAATGACTGTTATGTGTTTATTTCTATATAATTTACATGCCGACCTTGGTGCTAAAATAAAAGTCAGGATCTGTTTAGTCACATTCCTTAGTACTTACCTGTTAGCAATGTGTAATTGCTTGTGTTATTTGGGGTACCCCACAAAGAGATGTGTGGTTTTGTAGTGGTTACTACTTATGGCAAATACTCAAGGCTTTCAGCTCATCTGTGAACCAGTAGCAATCAGCCTTCCTAGAGACCAGCAACTTTAACTAAGGTGAGGGCAGGTAGGTATATGCTATATCCTAAAAGAGTGCACAATATGGGCATAATGAGTGTAAATCTCTCCAGCCCTCAACACCAACACCAGTCAACCTGTTTCTGCAACAAGGGACAGATCCTCTTCAGCCCTGAAGGAACCACTATGTAGTTAACTGCCAGAAGAGGCAGTTCAAGAGATTTCTACAGTAATCATAGTGGTCTGGTGGTAACTGGTGTGTCGGCCAAAATGCAAAACAAAGTTGCAGGCCAGAGGCAGTGACAAATGGGCAGAGACTGAGAAAGCCAACAGTCACTAATGGTTCCATACCAAGCCTAATCAAACAGCTGTGTTTATTTAAAGGCAACCTCTACCTCAGAGCTTGCTTCTGGGAAATTACTATGGCAAGTTGACATATCAGAAGCAAGAGGTGGATACTTTAACCCTGTCCAAGCTGACTGTGTGGAGCTCAGGTACTAAGCTATTCAAAGTCATCTAAAGTTTACCTCTGCCTCAAAAGCAGCCGGCCAAACAGGCTTCATCAGATTAACCAAGGGTGCCATTCTTCCAACAGAAGAAACAATATCCTTTGCAGAGACCCTGGGACAGTAAATAGATCCGGAGATGAAGAAGGTTCATACTACTGTTAAGTAGTGTCTTGTGACCTGGGATTGAGCTCACTTCGGTAGCCAGACTGTCAGGACCCCAGACAGGGTGAAAGCAGAGCTCTGGTCAGTGATAAACTCTCTATGATGGTGGATCCTAGATTGAAAATGGAGTAGCCAATGATGCAGTTCAGCCACTGCGAATACAAGACTGTATGCTGTTTCTCCAGTAATCATTGTGGTCAGTGAACCCTTATGGCTCATCCCACAAGTAAACACATGCTTCTTTAAGGCCCCTTTCACACTGGGGTGGTGGGGGCGTCGGTGGTACAACAGCGCTATTTTTAGCGCTGCTGTACCGTCGTTCTTGCAGCGGTATTCGGCCGCTAGCGGGGTGGTTTTAACCCCCGCTGGCGGCCGAAAAAGGGTTAAAATCCCTCGTACAGCGCGGCTATAGCCGCGGTATTGCCGCGGTATAGCCACGCTGTCTCATTGATTTCAATGGGCAGGAGCGGTGAATACACCGCTCCTTCACCGCTCCAAAAAAGCGGTTTGCAGGACTTTTTTCACCGTCCTGCCTGCGCACCGCTTCAGTGTGAAAGCCCTCGGGCTTTCACACTGAACAAACAGCGGAGGCTGTTTAGGGGCGGTTTGCAGGCGGTATTTTTAGCGCAATACCGCCTGCAAACCGCCCCAGTGTGAAAGGGGTCTAAGTCATAGTGGTGACTGTTCAAGTCGGATCTGGTAATATCTAGAAGGAGGATTCATCGCTTATGTTAATCGCCAATGACCAGAGGATAGCCAAAAGGCAAAGTAACGAAGAGTGAATGACAGGTTAAACCTGGGAGAACTATAGCGGAGAATAAAGAATCAATAATCATCTTTATTTGCCTAAACCCAAGCCGCCCAGTAGGGTCAGCTGACAGTTATATGTAAATTTGAGCTTAGGATCCATGGGTCCTGTGCATTAAGGAAGCCAATGGAATTTTCTTTCCTCTCTACCAATTCATTGCATTCCCTCCATGACGCATTAGAGCACAAGGGTTGTGGGTACATGGTCATTAGTCAAAAGTAAGACGTGAATAACAACCGTAAAATGAGGATCCAAAATTGCATAGACCATCGTTGCAATTAATCTCTCTAGCCGTCAGTAAGGCTTGACCTCCTCAAATCATACCCCACGATTTTCAAACAGTATCATTCATAGTGGTGCAACTCCAAGTTGCAGCGACTTCAAAGTAGTATCTACACTACTTTTATTCCCACTGTGATCTAACTTGGGGCCATGGACATCAAGAATACACAGGCATTGATTCAAGTCGCATAGAAATCGCAGTAAAATCGCACAATTTTTAGGTCGCAATAGTGGAAACCCAGGCTAAGACTGTAGATGGTCTTTAGACCTAGCAAGTTCAACCTATGTGTATGATTATATGTCGGTATTACCTTGTATATCCTGTATGTTGTGGTCATTCACAAGTGTGTGTTTGAGTGTGTGTGTATACTGTATACACACTTCAAGATGCCCATGTTTCGGCAAATACCTTAGCAGGGCCGTTAAAGTTCACTACGAGTTCATCGGGCAGACTGTGACCTTTCCCGGGATATTGGGTCCAGTAGGGGCCGACTTGCGGGAGCAAGGACTTCTGGTGAGCCTTGTTTGGGCAACAGACTGGCGCAAAGACTTCCAGGTTCTGGGAAAAGAGTCCTAGCACAGACTCTGATCGAATCGGGAGGAGCCATCATCTAGAGACCAACTAGTCTCATTACAGCAATGGCCTACCGGGAAGTAGTTCTGAGTCTCTGAAAAAATACAATAAAGTTACACTCAGAGAGAGCAACAGTATAAGTATCTCACTTGAACAAGCAGCTCTTTCCCATTGGTTGCATCCCACAGTCGCAAGAGGGATAAAGTAGCCTGTAGTAACCCATGTGGTCCGAAGGGCCCAAGGGAAGGTTGACAACTGTATTAACTGGTTTTGTAGTAAGGAAAGACCTGCTTTCTGCACCAGGAACAGTGACTCCACAGAGGAGAAAAGTCCCCTTTTGGGGAGGTAGCTAAGCTAACTAATCTTTCAGCGTATCAGCTATTAGGCATGCCAATCATGACAAGTTGTTACTCGTCGGGTATTCATGCGGATTGAGGACAATGTGTCCAAAGGTCAGAGTTGCAGTGGTCGCAGACTGAAGTCTTTTCGAAATGCAAAAAAAAGAGCCTCAACTATGCTGCAAAGACTTAGTAAAATGGGGAAGGCCTATCTTCGCTGTCAAGAATGAATGCAGAACTAGTCAACTTCTGTCAGAGGTATCTCCCAGTCAGGTCTACCAGCCCTTTAGGTAGGGTTTCTAGAACTTACTGCCAGACGGCATAAGGTACAAAGGCCGTTGGATGACAGGGGATAGTCTCCAAACCAACAAGCCGATCAAGGGATCGGCAACAAGTAGGGCTATCAAGATATTGGTCTGACAGTAACCTGGGTGGCTTCCCAGAGGTGGAAGCAGAGAAACTAATGACAGCCAGCTGGGTCTGCAGATTAGCCAATATGTATATTAAACTAACCTAATAGTCTCCAAGATCCTTATCCAGATTCGCAGCCATTCAGTGGTGATAACAAAAATTGGCCTTGTGGCTTGCAGGCCATGATATATGCGGGTACAATATCATCCTATTCTCCTTCCAGAGGTCCAAAACCTCATACAGCATGGCCAATGGTATCTTCCAAATCCATACAAGTTATCTCTAGATGCTGGAGACCAAGAAGTGGTCTCCAGCATCTGTTTGAAATCCTATGAAGGTCAGAGCGCCTACTCCAGACTTCAAGTACATTAGATACGAGAAAAAACTACAGAATTTAAAGGATGGAATTCTCTGTTCCTTGCTGTAAGGATTGAATTGTATACAAGAAAGCCTAGATCCAGTAACGGTTGCATATCTTGGCAACCAATTCCGAAAGACCTGGGCAGATTGTTCTTTCCCCCATGGGGTCTTCCAAATAGTGTTAAACACATTGTCTCACTCTCCATTCAGAGGGATAAGACATCCTCAACATGGCCAGTAACACGGAATTAGTATTCTGTATGGCAAATAGGTCCAGAAGGACCTCAGATATCCAAGTGTCAAGCCATAAACTACCTTGTTGCTGAAATTATCAGGCAAAATGGCTCTAGTCTCTTCCAACACTATACAAAGGTTGGTGTCTTTGCAACCTGAGTTAGAATATCATCCTTCTGGCATATCCAAACTAAAGTGTTTGAAGTACCACAAACATTGAAAATAGATTCAAGGTTGAAGAGAGACACAGAATTGGCCCTTCTTCAAGAAGCAAAAGGATAGGCTCCTCAGACCTAACGACATCAGAAGACAAGCACTGTCCGAGGAAGACAATCGCAGGGGTGTGGATCAAGTCAGTCAAAGGGCTTAGATGACTAGGACAAATCTATCACATAAGGGCAGAGACCGCTCTTCCAAACTGATTGCGCATCCATAGGGTGGAACTCCAAAGGAGTCTCTCCAGAGTTAATATGTAAACTACGACCTGGTCTACATTCAACACGCTGGGGGTCCATTCTTGTGGACCCAGCAGCCTTAACTACAATACATCTCAGTCATTAGTGGGGATAGATCTAATCCTCAGCTTAAACACTTCAGCAGTACCCACCCTTGTCGTCTGGTGAGTTCGTACAACCCATATGTATATGTTGTCATGGTGCGTCAGAAATGAGGAAAATGTTATACTTGCCTAACGGTAATTTCCCTTTCCTGATGCAAGCATGACAGCATATAGGTCCTTCCCGAAACTAAAAAAAAAAATAAAGAAACAAACAAAAGGCCTTGCAGTGATACTAAATTATAAGAATGCTGCAGGCAGGGAGGAGACCTAATCTTATAGTATAACCGGTCCTGAGATAGGGCAGGGGGCGGAGTCTACCCATACGTATATGCTGTCATGCTTGCATCAGGAAAAGAAAATTACTGTTAGGTAAATATAACATTTTCCTCATTCTGGCAGAGCTTTGCATTAAGGACATTTGCACAAAAAGATTTCTTGTATTTTGCACAGAATTGCTTGTATTTGCACATTATTACATGTAGGTATAAATAAAATGACACAACATTAATACAAGATGTTAATGTTTTAGGGAGCCTTAGGAGCACAGACACTTTTAATTGTAGCTATTTAGTTTAAATTTAAAGGGATAGTGCACATGCTCACATTTAATTAATTTACGCAGTAATATTTTGGTTAATTTTGTTTGGAAAGTAGATTATAAAAAACTTTATGAATACATTGATTTGAAAGCAGTAAAAAAAGATATCTGAATCATAAAAAAGAAACTGTGGCAGGTGTGAGTGCTTCCATCAATGTAACTTTCATTGACCTGCTGTAAATGTACCTATGTAAGGAATATGTAAGATTTTTGTAACAAGTGTATACACGGAAAAGAAAAATATGAGAAATGCAGTCACTGGCCTTGGTTTCCTCATATTTGCATTTTAAGGGTGTTGTACATTCATTAAAGTGATATCAAAGATATTTTTCTTTAATAAAATAAATGAGATGTTATACTTGGCTGCTCAATGCAAAACTATTAAACAGAATCGCCCCTAAACTCTTCTTTGATGGGCCCTAGCTGGCGCCACTCCTTTCTGTTCTAAATGCCCCCAAAGCAAGCTGTGTGCTACAGGGACACCTGTGCGATGGCTGCGTCTATGGACACACACAGCACAGCTCAAGCACTCCCCCCGCTTCCTCCTCACAGGATATAGCTGGCAGCAGTAGGAACCAAAGGCTCCCACTGCTCCTAATGTTTCCTGTGATACCAGGAAGAGAGAGCAGATTGCTCACCTTTCTGTTCTGTCTGACAGCCATCACCTGTTTAGGAAGAGAAGGAAAATCTCCCTCATGGGGACACAGACCTGAGTCTTTCTCACTAGAAAATGTTCCCTCAGGAGGATTTACCCTCAGTTCCTGTTCTTTGACACCTGTCAAATAGACAAAAGTAAGTAGAAATCTTCCAAATGGGGATAAAGATGGCAAGTAGAACTTGACATGGGCTTCAACCCTCCATCACTCTTTTATCATTTAAAAGGTTTTGGCTGGAGAAAGAAAGTATAACTAAAAGCAATATTTTTATTTTTGTATCCCTTTATAACACCTGTCAAGTTTTTATTGCTGCCTGTGCCCCTGTTAAGGAGATTCACCTTCTCTATTTGTCATGTTTCACTGAAAGTGAAAGAAAAATTCTAACTTTTTGGTTGTCACCAGAACAGGGACAGATGGAAAGCCTTCCAGTGAGGACCACTAGTTCTGGTGACAACCAGGGATTCCCTCACTTTGGAGGAATTTCCTATCACTTCCTGTTTTGTCTATGGGAATTGAATGGAAATCTCCTAAAATGGGACACTATGCATGAACTAACTTTTCCCTACTCTATTTTAAATTAAATAATATGGTATTGGTTTTATATACACATTAAAGAGGAACTTAATTTCCCCCATCCCCTATGTTTTTTCCCATTTTACATTTTTTCACTAGTAGAATACAGAAGTCACAAACTCACCCAGACAACGAATCCAGCATTGCCCTGCTGTAAAGCAACTGTACTGCTGTCACACACTGGGTCCCACCACACCATCTTGGTTGCTGACATCATTGGGTGCTTCTTTTTATTACAAGCAGCTTGGACCCCGGATGGCATGCCATTGGACCCACCCACCTCTGGCTGCATTACTGGAGTCTGACGAATCCTGAGATATGTGACATACTGTACATATCCAGGGAGGCTTCAGAGCACAGAAGATATCATTCTGACCCAGGATGCTAGAATAGAGGCTGGGGGGGGGAGTGAAACCTGCCTAAAAGGCTAATAGGTTTTTTACATTGTGGGGGAGGGGGGGGGGGGAGTGAAATGATACCTAGTGCATCAGATGGGCAAAGTTCAGCCTTAAGCTCTACCCCCTAGTCCGATAAATTCCTTCCCTTTTTATATACTGTACGTTACCAGGGCAAACTGCTCAGTTTCAGAAGTTAAGCAAATGTAACAATTGTGTACAAGATTAGGCTATTCTGATTAAAAAAAAGTGGTTACTGGGGATCAACATTGGTGCTAAATGACAATGAATAGAAGTCCCCTCTGAAAAATGCTTTTTGGACTGTTTATTAAATGAAAAGTTTGGGAATAAAAAAAAAACAAGCATACATACTCACCTAGATGACTGCATCATCGATCCACTGCATCTGTCCCCTGCTGCCTCTACACTGAAAACTAGGTGATCAAAGACCTCTGATCGCACACTTTTTGGTCTTCAGTGCCAGTGACTGTCAGTGCTATGCCCCTCCAGCACTCACTGGAGCACCGAGCTGTGGGGGGGCAAGTGTGGCTGCCTCAGGCTCTCAGCGGCTTACTGAGAGGCTGAGCCAGCTACCGGTCCAGGGATCTCGGTGGATTCTGACATTAAAGTTGTGAACCCTCCAGAGTCTGGACCAGCTAAGTGATGTCAGCTGACAGCAGGCTTTAGCCTACTGTCGGCTGAAGACGGTTCACAGGAGTGCAGAATGAAGTGCCCAGGAGAAGGAAATGGGGGACAACATGAACCAGTTAATTCATTTTTGCATACTTGTGGAGAATTTGTTTTAGCCTGCTGGAAAAGAATGTTGCCTCCCTTGAAATACCATTCCTTGCTCACTGAGAGATAATACAGAAAAGAAGAAAGGTATAGTTTCCCTTGAAATACCATTTCTTGTTCACATAGAATCGAACTTGTCAATGATGATTTGGGATATTTTGTTTGAATTAATGTTTTAAATGATAAGTTCACCTTTCTGCACATGTTGCATCTGACCCCTCTCCCCCGCCCCCTGGGGATCCTCTCCCCACACTTGCTGCCACGATTCAAAGAGAGTGCAGCCATGTGGGTGGAACCCACAGATCCCTGTGAATCAATGAACTATGTGCACACATAGGTTGGACTTTTTTCAACCTCACCTACTATGTAACAAGTACTGACAGCCTTTGTGGCAAACGGCTTCTAGTTCTCAGTGAACTACCAGGGTGCTGATGAGCATTCTAGGTAGTTCATTGAGCTTCTTCTCATTCAGTAACTGCCTGCCTGTATTGGAGGTATGGGCAGACAGCTACACAGGAAGTCTGCAGGAGCTGGCATTACGCCAAGGATCTGCTGATCATAGGTGCAATGGTTTACAAGTTCCTAACAAAAAAAATATTTTTTTTTGTAAAGGTAAATGTATCCTTTAAGACACCTAGATATTTTGGAAATAAATAATAATCAATACTAAGAGAGGAGTCATAATAATGCAACTACTGTATTATCCTTCTCACCACTAGTTTGGTTGCATTGATAGGATTTATTTTAAACTTTATAAATATACAGAAAGTAGTGATTGGAAATAGATAGTAAATTAGCAAAAGTTAAAGTAGAACTCCAACCAAGACTTTTTTCATATGTACAGAGTGAGAAATATAGATTTTCCTACTAAAATCAAATTAAATACTCATTTTATTTATTTTTTATTATGTATTTCAGGTACTTATATAGCGCCGTCAATTTACGCAGCTCTTTACATATACATTGTACATTCACATCAGTCCCTACCCTCAAGGAGCTTACAATCTAAGGTCCCTAACTCACATTCATACATACTAGGGACAATTTAGACAGGATCCAATTAACCTACCAGCATGTCTTTAGAGAGTGGGAGGAAACCGGAGTACCCGGAGGAAACCCACACAGGCACAGGGAGAACATGCAAACTCCAGGCAGGTAGTGTCGTGGTTGGCATTCGAACCAGCGACCCTTCTTACTGCTAGGCGAGAGTGCTACCACCACACCACTGTGCCACCCATGCCAATTAACGTGAGAATGAGTGCAGAAACTGTGAACAAACCAAACTGAAACAAAAAACAAACAGCGCTTGCAGTAACTCAAGAAAAACAGATAAATAATATAAACATAATAATATAATAATATGAACATAAAGTCCCAGAAAAGTGTTAAATAAATCTGTGTGAATTTGTCGCCAGTGTGCTTCTCCGATATAAGAACACTGTGCTCCAATATGCTGTGCCAACACCAAAGAGTATTATTCCACACTCACCAGCTGTGCCAACACTAGAGTATTATTCCACACTCACCAGACTAATTTTGACCCCTTGCTTAGATAAGAAAGTCCTAAATCGCTTGTGGATAAGTCACTGGGACTATAAACAGTAAGTATTTTAGTGCAGGTAAAAATATTTATATGTGCATAGATCTAATACATTTATAATTGCATGAGGTTGAAAACTACTACTACTACTTTGTTGCTAGTGCTACCTTCCCTACATTTCTCCTAAACAGCAGAAAAAACAATTGCTCTTAAACATATTATTTGAAATTAAAAGTCATCTTAGATATCATGATCTTGCATATTAGTTGTATAGTTCTATTTTGCATTAAAAAAAATCTAAATATGTGTACAGAAAAAAAAACTATTTTAAAGTTAAAACCTGGGAACTGAGGTTCAATTTACGGATTCAGTTAATATAATGATTATGAGGTATATCTTGTAGCATGCATTGCAATAATCATTATCCCCTCTCACAGCATCCATATGTGATAACATTTGGGAACTGCAAGAAGAAGCTAGAAGGTGTACATCAACCCCAGATGAGTGGATCAAATATTTGCAGGTGCAGTACCTCTACCTTCAGATAGAGAACTTAAAGCTGGATATTGACATTAAAAAAAAGAAGAATCTGAGTGCCGAGAAAAAGCAAGAAAATTGTGCAAGAAAGTGATGAAAACTAAAATACAACACATACTATTTCCCATTCATACAATTCATACATACTTGTGATTAACAAAGACAAAGAAAAAGGCAAATGGGTTTATCTATAGAAACCCAAATTCATAATCCCCTTTTTTTTGTGGAAAACGTCAATTTTCACTGGTTTGCATACTTACACAACTGTTCTGGGCAATGTCTGCACTCACAATCACCATATTTTAACAAAAAGGGGGGGAAATAAAGCAGAATCTATTTTGTAGGCATAGTTTGCTTTGTTTGCCACCTAATATTTTATAATAATTCACACCACCCTAAATCTGGGGTAATCTATTCATTTTAATAGAAGCAAGATGGTGAATTAACTTCTTGCAGTTTGTTTTTCACAACTGTTCCACTGTAACTTCAAATTTAAAAATTTGAAGGAAACCAGGCAATATAGTAAAATAGACAAAGACTAAGTGCAGGAAGCCAAAAATATACAATTTTGCAGATTTTAGAAATAGACCATATCTGTTACATTCTGACAAAATGTGTATTTTTCTTGCAAAATATGTGACTGTTTTTTTATTGCATATTATATAAACTACATTTTGATTCATGCTTTTATTTTAAGGAACTTTGATGGAACTAACAAATTTGCTATTTGATCACATATGCAGTTTATGGCAACTTTCTTAAATAAACGCTTTTGCTGATGCAAATAAACCTGTCATTTTTATTGTGCCATTGGATATGCATAAATATGAGGGGGGGATGTCGGGGTCTAACCCCCTCCAGAGTGTCCTTGGCATGGATTCCAAAGCTCCTGTTAACTATGTTTCTCTGTTGCCTATGGCTGCCTAACATGTTGCTTTGGGACAGCCACATTTTTTTCCTCTACAGGCATGAGGAGTGAAGATTGAGGGGCTTGAAAGTAATTTGGCCTTGTGCCCCTGGGTTCTGATTGTGGAGCTTTCCAGGCTTTAGTGTACTGTCTTAGTTAGCCACAGAAAGCTTTTAAGGTGCAGAGCCAGCCTCTTAAGGTGTACCGTGTCAGCTATCTGCAGAGAGCCCTCCATTTTAAAAGCTGTGGCACAGTCTCTGGTTTAACCCAGCTTCTGATTACTCCCTTTGTTAAAAAGCCTCTGTATGTGGTGGATGGCCTGGCCTGTCACCTTCAGACACTGCTCTCTGCATCATGGTGTTTTTCAGACCCTTGTGTACTGTGTCAGCTGCAAAGCACTCTTCCAAGTCCTCAGCTGTGGCACAGCTTCATTTAAGACCCAATCTTTGCAGTCTCTCTCTCTGATAGTAGGTAACATATACTGATATGTGACCCTTGGGTAATGCTTTATGATACTTCTGAGTCCTTTGTGCACTGTGTTAGTAACCTTTCCAGCACCTTTCAGAGTGACTTAAGCCTCGTACACAAGATCGGATTGTTGGCCAACAGAGCGTCAGAAGGGCGTGTGCCAGGAACTTGTCTTGCATACTAATGCCACACAGTTGTTGGCCAACAAACACAAACGTAGTGACGTACTATGTGAAATTTCAGCTCTTGTGCGCCACCCTTTGGGCACCTTCTGCTAATGTCGTGTTTGGTGCGCATTGATTCTGAGCATGTGTGTTTGTATTTTGGACTTTTGTGTGACGGACTTGTGTACACACGATACGAAAGTCTGACAACAGACTGTTGTCCGCCGAAAATTTACTAGCCTGCTATCCAACATTTGTTGGCCAAAAGTTGGACAACAATTGTCTGAAAAAATTAAGGGAAAAAACTGCGCTATAAGGTATTGGGGTGTGAAAATTATCAGTGAATAAAGCAGCAATTCTAACAATAAACATCAATTGTAAATGCAAATAATAAAGAAAAAAGAATTGCGCTAAATAAGTGTAAAATGTTGCATACATTAAGCAGTGACAAAATATAAAAATCAATTAATGCATAAAGTAAATGTGAAAAATAAATCCCCGTGACAACTACGTGTAGTCCAAAAGATATTAGATAAACTGAAGTGAGAGAGGTGGCTAGGAACCACCTATAAAAAATATGTAAAAAGTCCAAGTGTTTGTTCATCTGTGAAAACAGGAAAGGATCCACCACCAGGAATAGAAGGGGTCACGCCTTACCGTATGGCCACGATCCCCCACTACAGAGGATCATAGCTCGCAGGTACACCTTAACACTGGCAATGGGAACTCATATCAACATCCGCTAGGGGTCATCACACCATCAACATCAACAGTGAGCTCGTAGCAGGGATGTACCAAAAAACGAAAGATGGAACTCACATAGCGTAAAACCATAAAAGATATTTTATTTGAAACTCATAAAATGAACACTTACAATAATCCAGAAAGTAGAAAGCCTTAAGTCCGGTTCGTGGCCATATGAACTCGGACAAACCCGTCCTACTGGAATGGAGCACAGATTGGAGGTGACGTCAGTGCGTCGTCTAGCTCTGCCCTGCACGTTTCGTGACATCATCACGTCTTCCAGGGGCACAGGCGGCGCACTACGTCACCTCCTTAAATAGTCTCATGTATAACCAGGCCTCGTTATGGGCCCCGGTTTATCCTGAAATCAACCTATGATGCACCACAGAGCCCAACTTCCGGGTACATGTCTCATCATGGATTGCTTGCAGTAAAGCCGAAAATTATTACCACTGTATACAAGCTATTTCACATGGGTGAAATAGACTATTTCACATACAAAAATCATCTAAGCGTATATAAACCAAAGCATCCATTGAACATTAAAATCAATGAAAATATATAAAATGTGATATATAAAAAATCTTTTTAAATTGAAATAGTTGTTGTTGGGTTATTAGACCAAAAAGATTTGTCAATAGTCAGAGCTAGATGTTACAAAAAACCTATTGCTAGTTGAAAAAAGGAAACGAAATTATTATTCATCTGTTTACAGATGATACAGGTACCGGAAATGGAATTATTGATACATCGTAGTCACCACCAGAGTATCGCTGTCAAAAATCAGCAGCGGCATCTAGTGGATGGTCTTAAGAATGCAACCGAAAGAAGAAATTACAATGTATACCACCAGGGTGTCACTGTCAAAATTGAAAGCGGCATCTAGTGGATGATTTTGAGAATGCAAAAAATTACAATCTCAATATAATGGGTCTAAAAATATTTTTTTAGTAAACTATATAAAAAATATGATAAAGTTGATTTGAGATGGAACAAGGCCAGAGTCCCTAGCTAGATACATACCGACCGCCTCCAGTCCCAGGTCATGGGGTATGATAGTATAGAGTGAGGTCACGTCGGCCGTAACCAACCGTAGACCTGGCTTCAGCACAATCTGGGACAACATATTGATAATCTGTGTGGTATCTTTCACAAAAGAGGGAACATTCTGGACTAGAGGTTGTAGGAAGTGGTCTGTATACTTGCCCAACCAGGACGTGATCGAATCAATACCACTGACGATCGCACGTCCCGGGGGGCAAGTCAGGCTCTTGTGGATTTTAGGGAGATAATAAACTACCGGAGTGCGAGGAGCACTCGGTACTAGGAACAGTTTTTCTTTTTTGTCCAAAATCCCATCACGGTAACCCCTATTCACGATGGCCTCCAACTCCTTTTTATACTTGGCCACAGGATCCCTATTGAGGGGAGTATATGTGTCCAAGTCATCCACGATACGGTGCATCTCTTTCAGATAGTCGCTCCGATCTAGGATGACTATCCCCCCACCCTTATCTACAGGGCGAATGACCAAGGATTTGTTGTTACACAGAGATTCAAGGCCTACTTCAAGATTCTTATGCATTTTAGCCCTTCTGACTTTAATGTGTTCCAAATCCCTCAACATAACATCTCTAAATATTTTAATGGATGGGACTAAGGAACCAGGGGGGTTAAAGAGTGATGCATTAGCAAGGCCGGAATGTTTATAAACAGAAATGCCACTAGTGTCGCCTCTGACCAGATTGTTCAACATGTACCTTTTAATATTGATCTTCCGTACATATTTATGTATATCCATATAAGTTTGAAATTTGCTCAAGCTCCTGGGCGGAGCAAATTTCAAACCCTTGTCAAGTAGCTGTTGTTCAGAATCCGTTAGGATCTGTTTACTTAAGTTGAACACACCAGTACCTAAGGTCGCCTTCTTTTTGGCTGATTGAACCCGCCTCCCCCCTCTGACTCCTCTTTTCGTTCTACTGGCCTTTTTTGGCCCTAGTTGTTCCTGGGAAAACCCCAACTGGAATTCCCCTGTCCCCCCTGAGGTCTTGGGACATGGTTAGATCTAGACTGTCCATAGTCACCCTCATATCTTGGGGGATAATACAGTTCTCCATTCCTCCCTGTTTCATTATGTACATATCTGTCCTCATCCTGGTCAAAAAAGCCAGGAGCTTCAGAATCGGATAGAGGGAAAAAACGGTTCTGGGTAGGTATATTGGAACCGAAATCCCCATTACAAATTGGGTAATGAGTGAAGTTACCCGGATTGGACCCTGATTGATATTGAGAAACACCCAATCTCTGTCCACCTAATGGGGCACCCCATGGGTGTGGAGAGTTAACCCTCTGATAATTAGACTGGTTATAATGACCCGAATCATATTGTTTGGTGGGTACGTTGGGGGGGTGTTTGAATAAGACTGTATGGGACCATGCCTAAGGGATTTCCCCTTATTCCTGTTAATATTTTTGTGGTTACTGTTATTTCTGTTAGGGATTCCTCTCATGGGAGAATAGTGAGGACCTCTCCCTAATTGAGCAGGGATGAGGTTCGATGGTGGTTTCCCTCCCACACATTTCACAGGTTGAGTGTCCATGTTTGTATCGCCTTCCAGTTCAGAAGCAAGCTTCCTTTGCCAAGCAAAGATCAAACCTGCTTGGTAGTCTTCCTTATCTCTCATATATTTTTTCTTTTTTTTAATTTTTTGGTCCCTCTCCTCTTTTTCTAATGTTTTAAGCAAAACCTTGGAGCATTCCTTATACTCCTCGCTGTTGGCAGTGGGTATTAATTTCTCTTTGACCTTCCTGATCTCCTCATCCAAACGAATCAGTTTCTCACTCTTCCTCTGGGTGAGAAAACGCAAGAGACTGACACCAGAGTCATTAAAATATTTGAACCACCCATCTAAATCAATGTCTCCTTTTTGGGGGGATACCTCCCACCTAAAACTCCTAGGGACCATAGCCTCCCTAATGTAGGTTTCGAGGTAGGCTATGTCCCATTGAGTATGTAATTCCGACACACATTCTTTTTTCTTTATTATTAACAATTGTCTGAAGGAGCATACTAATGATCGGATTTTAGGCCAACAGTCTGTCATCCCACAATTCCCTGCCGAAAATCCGATCGTGTGTAAGAGGCTTTAGTCTCTCACAACTCATTTAACAAGTATGGCTAGTCAGGCTGCAGTGACAGCAGTTACATCTACATTTCAACATTGAGTACTATTTTAAACTTTCTGGTCTTGAAATGAAGAGTCAGTCTAGGTGGAATGGTGCGTGCCCATGAATGCCTGCCTTTTAGTTTAAGGCCTCATGCACACACTGCATTTTTACAGCTGCTTTTAGCAGTGTCAGAATTTTTTTTTTGCAGCTTAAAAACGCCTCTCCATGTTATTCAATGCGTCCGTGCTAAGTGCCTTCCTGCTGCTAATACTGCTGCTTTTCGGTACATCATGAATTATCTGGTCTCTGGTATTGTTCCACTGCCTGCCTACAATGACTAGACCTCCTCCAGCTGTTGAAGACCCTCATCAATACTTACTGCTTGGGTTTGTGAGTACACAGGTCTTTACCTCAGGTTGGTCCTAGTTGCTTGCCACAGCAAGTGGCAAAATGGTTCTTACCTTAAATTATAACTATAGGCAAAACTTTTTTTTTTCTTTCATTCTGGATTAAGGGAGGATTATCACCTTTGTAAGGTTTACTTTTGCCATTTTTGTTCCATTGGGGAGATGTATTGTCCCATTGGGGAGATTTACCTTCATGTCCTGTCCCATAGCCAAAAGAAGAAGCGAGAGGAAATCCCTTCAAATTAAAAGAATTTTCTGGGGACCCCCAGGTCACCAGGACTAGTGTCCCCATTGGAAGATTTCTCCTCTATATCTGTTCTGGGGACAACCCACAAGTTGGGATTTTCTTTTGCTTTCACTTTCAATGATAATGGTAAATAGGACAAATAGAGAGGGTAATTCTCCCTAATGGGGGACAGACAGCAATAAAACCTGACAGGTATTCTAATCCCTCGCCACTCTATCCAAAACTAAAAAAAAAAAGTTTTGCCTTTGGTTATACTTTAATGCAGGGAATGCATTAAAGTGATTGTAAAGGCTCGTTTTTTTAAAAAACAAACATGTTATACTTACCTCCTCTCTGGATCATCCTCTTCTGGGGTCCCTCTTTGCTGCTCCTGGCCCCTTCCTCCTTTGTGTGCCCCTCAGCAGCTTGCTAAATGGGTCACCCAAGCTGAGTCACAGCTCCGTGTATCCATTCAGACACGGAACCCCGACCTGGCCCCACCCCCTCTCTCCCCTGATTGGCTGACTGACTTTGATTGACAGCTGTGGGAGCCAGTGGCGCTGCTGCTCTGTCTCAGCCAATCAGGAGGAGTGTACTGGTTGGCTGAAGGGATCGTGGACATCGCTGGAGAGAGAAGGAACTCAGGTAGGTAATTAGGGGGTGCTGCGATGGCTGCTACACACAGAAGGTTTTTTATCTTAGTGCATAGAATGCACTAAGATAAAAAAACCTTCTGCCTTTACAACTCCTTAAAGTTAAAAAATGTTTTAGATTAGAACCACTTTAATGGTGGATCTCCAGCTTCTATAGTTCTCTGGGCAATCATCAAACTTCAGAAGGCTGGTGTTAATTAGAGATGGGCCGAACACCCCCCTATTCAGTTTGCAGCAGAACTCCTGAACAGGAGTTCTATGGGAGCCGAACAAGAAAAATCAAAAGTGCCCATTTGAAGGCTTATAAGCTTATAAGTTATTGGCCATAAAAGGGGTATGGGGGTCTGTGTACTGCCCTGGGGGACATGTATCAATGCAATTTTTTTTTTAAAAAAACAATCGTTTTCCTTAGAAGCAGTGCTTTTAATGATGCTTAACCACTTCAGCCCCGGAAGGTTTTACCCCCTTCCTGACCAGAGCACTTTTTACAATTTGGCACTGCGTCGCTTTAACTGCTAATTGCGCGGTCATGCAATGCTGTACCCAAACAAAATTTGCATTCTTTTCTTCCCACAAATAGAGCTTTCTTTTGATGGTATTTGATCACCTCTGCCGTTTTTATTTTTTGCGCTATAAATGGAAAAAGACCGAAAATTTTGAAAAAAAATGATATTTTCTACTTTTTGTTATAAAAAAATCCAATAAACTCAATTTTAGTCATACATTTAGGTCAAAATGTATTCGGCCACATGTCTTTGGTAAAAAAAATGTCAATAAGCGTATATTTATTGGTCTGCGCAAAAGTTATAGCGTCTACAAACTAGGGTACATTTTCTGGAATTTACACAGCTTTTAGTTTATGACTGCCTATGTCATTTCTTGAGGTGCTAAAATGGCAGGGCAATACAAACCCCCCCCAAATGACCCCATTTTGGAAAGTAGACACCCCAAGGAAATTGCTGAGAGGCATGTTGAGCCCATTGAATATTTATTTTTTTGTCCCAAGTGATTGAATAATGACAAAAAAAAAAAAAAAAATTTACAAAAAATTGTCACTAAATGATATATTGCTCACACAGGCCATGGGCATATGTGGAATTGCACCCCAAAATACATTCAGCTGCTTCTCTTGAGTACGGGGATACCACATGTGTGGGACTTTTTGGGAGCCTAGCCGCGTACGGGGCCCCGAAAACCAAGCACCGCCTTCAGGATTTCTAAGGGCATAAATTTTTGATTTCACTCCTCACTACCTATCACAGTTTTGAAGGCCATAAAATGCCAAGATGGATCAAAACCCCCCAAAATGACCCCATTTTGGAAAGTAGACACCCCAAGCTATTTGCTGAGAGGCATGGTGAGTATTTTGCAGCTCTCATTTGTTTTTGAAAATGAAGAAAGACCAGAAAAAAATTTTTTTTTTTTCTTTTTTCAATTTTCAAAACTTTATGACAAAACGTGAGGTCTGCAAAATACTCACTATACCTCTCAGCAAATAGCTTGGGGTGTCTACTTTCCAAAATGGGGTCATTTGAGGGAGTTTTGTGCCACCTGTGCATTCCATGGCCTCCGAAACTGTGATAGGCAGTGAAGAGTGAAATCAAAAATTTACGCCCTTAGAAAGCCTGAAGGCGGTGCTTGTTTTTTGGGGTCCCGTACACGGCTAGGCTCCCAAAAAGTCCCACACATGTGGTATCCCGGAACTCAGGAGGAGCAACAATTTATTTTGGGGTGTAATTTCACATATCCCCATGGCATGTTTGAGCAATATATCATTTAGTGACAACTTTGTGCAAAAAAAAAAAAAAAAAAATTTGTCTCTTTCCCGCAACTTGTGTCACAGTATAAAATATTCCATGGACTTGACATGCCTCTCAGGAAATAGCTTGGGGTGTCTACTTTCCAAAATGGGGTAATTTGGGGGGGTTTTGAACTGTCTTGGCATTTTATGCACAACATTTAGAAGCTTATGTCACACATCACCCACTCTTCTAACCACTTGAAGACAAAGCCCTTTCTGACACTTTTTGATTACATGAAAAAATTATTTTTTTTGCAAGAAAATTACTTTGAACCCCTAAACATTATATATTTTTTTTAAAGCAAATGCCCTACAGATTAAAATGGTGGGTGTTTCATTTTTTTTTTTTCACACAGTATTTGCGCAGCGATTTTTCAATCGCATTTTTGTGGAAAAAACACACGTTTTTAAATTTTAATGCACTAAAACACACTATATTGCCCAAATGTTTGATGAAATAAAAAAGATGATCTTAGGCCGAGTACATGGATACCAAACATGACATGCTTTAAAATTGCGCACAACGTGCAGTGGCAACAAAATTAATACATTTTTAAAAGCCTTTAAAAGCCTTTACAGGTTACCACTTTAGATTTACAGAGGAGGTCTACTGCTAAAATTACTGCCCTCGATCTGACCTTCGTGGTGATACCTCACATGCATGGTGCAATTGCTGTTTACATTTGACACCAGACCGACGCTTGCGTTTGCCTTTGCGGGAGAGCAGGGGGGGACAGGGGTGCTTTTTTTTTTTTTATTATTTTTTTGATTTTTTTATGCCCTCAAAGCATCTGACCACACCAAGATCGGTGTGATAAAATGCTTCCCCAATTTCCCAATGGCGCTGTTTACATCCGGCGAAATCTAAGTCATAAAATGCTCATAGCTTTCCGGTTTCTTAGGCCATAGAGATGTTTGGAGCCACTCTGGTCTCTGATCAGCTCTATGGTCAGCTGGCTGAATCACCGGCTGCATTCTCAGGTTCCCTGTTGAGACAGGAGAGCCAGAGAAAAACACCGAAGACGGTGGGGGGGGGGGCATTCCCTCCCACTGCTTGTAAAAGCAGTCTAGAGGCTAATTAGCCGCTAGGATTGCTTTTACATGAAAGCCGACCACTGGCTGAAAAGAATGATACCAAGATGATACCTAAACCTGCAGGCATCATTCTGGTATAACCACTCAAAGTTGTGAATGGCGTACCTGAAGACAAAACAATAACAATAAAGCACAGTAAACAGTAAAGTATAAAAAATTGCATACCTGAAAAGCAAACATGATAAAACATAATAATAAAACATTGCAGAATAGAATACAGTAAAAAAGAGCAGAACAATAGAGAGAGAATAGAGAGAGAGAGAGAACAATAAAACGACAACTATTTTTTTTTTTTATTTTTGTTTGTTTTTTTTTTTTTTTACACTTTTTTTTTGTAACTGTAACTTTTATAACTGTAACCGGTTCCAGGTTCGGGTCTCTCAAAATGCGATGGCATCTTGGGAGACCCTGTGAAAGTGTGTCCTAGTCTGTGCAATGCTGTACCCTATGCTAATACTCAACTAGTGAATGGTAGCGTTCAAAACATTCACCAATGCAAAGATCAGGATTGTCAGGACAGGAGGGACAATAATAGAGGGTGTCACGCCTATATCTGCGCTTGCTGCAGACACAACATCTTTTGTGGGGGGGTTCGTTGGGTAGGGGTACTCGTGAGGACATAAAAATGCCTCTCATGCAGCCGACTGCATTTGGTTGGGGATGTGAATGGGGGAAGTACGGGTGCTGCAGAAGTGGTGGGTTTCCAATTAGGATTGGCAAATGCAGCAGGAAGGGCATTATGGGCACGACGGGCCTGTGTTTGTCTTTTTGGTAGCAGCGGGACACTACTTGTGCTTGCCACCTCACCAGCTTAAACTGCACTTATGGGACTCGCCACGTCACCAAGTGTTACTGCAGTGCTGGTTTGACTACGACCGGGGTGTACTAGGCTGCTGGTGCTTGCCAGTTCACCAAAACGCTACCAAAAAAACTGTTAGCGATCGCAGGGATCAGGCCTGACTCTGCGAACACTGCAGTTATGCGTTTAGTGTTTTGTAAGTGACAGTGATCGATCGATACTGCACTTGGGTGGGCTGGGCTGGGCGGAGGGGCAAAACGCAGGTGCTAGCAGGTATCTGGGTTGATCCCGCTAACACTGCGTTTTTGGGAACCCTAAACTGCTGGGGACGCTAGTATAGATCTGATCGGATCAGATATTGATCCGATCAGATACTATACCACTAAGGGAGGTGTACGGTGCATGCGTGGGTGTTAGCGCTACTGGCGCTAACCTGACGCTGCCTGGGGCTGGTGCTTGCCAGTTCACCAAAACGCTACCAAAAAAACTGTTAGCGATCGCAGGGATCAGGCCTGACTCTGCGAAAGCTGCAGTTATGCGTTTAGTGTTTTGTAAGTGACAGTGATCGATCGATACTGCACTTGGGTGGGCTGGGCTGGGCTGGGCAGAGGGGCAAAACGCAGGTGCTAGCGGGTATCTGGGCTGATCCCGCTAACACTGCGTTTTTGGGAACCCTAAACTGCTGGGGACGCTAGTATAGATCTGATCGGATCAGATATTGATGCGTTCAGATACTATACCACTAAGGGAGGCGTATGCTGCGTGCGTAGGTGTTAGCGCTACTGGCGCTAATCTGACGCTGCCTGGGGCGACGCTTATCACCGCCGGGCGATCAGGGGGCTAAACCTTTATTCAGTAATAAACGTCGGGTGCCCTGACACTATAAAAAAATAAACGAACTAACCAGCGTCACCCGTAACGGTTATACGGTGATCAGTGGTGAAAGGGTTAACTAGGGGGCAATCAAGGGGTTAAAACATTTATTAGATAGTATATGGGGGTCCCTGTCGCTATAAAACGCTGACGGCGAACCTAAATATTTACTTCCCTAACTAGCGTCACCAGCGACACTAATACAGCGATCAGAAAAATGATCGCTTAGTGACACTGGTGATGGGGGGTGATCAAGGGGTTAAAACTTTATTAGGGGGGGTTAGGGGGGTACCCTAGACCTACAGGGGGCTAACAGTAACTGCCCTACCACTTCTACCTGTCACAAACTGACACCATGCAGTAATCAGAAAAAAAAAAAAAAAAAAACCTGCTTGGTGTCAGTGTGACAGGGAGTGGGGAGGGGCGATTGGGGGGGGATCGGGGTGTAATGTATGCCTGGCATGTTCTACTGTGTGTGTGTGTGTGTGTTTTACACTTACTCAGATGTCTTCTCTCCTCGGCGCCGGAACGGAAACAGCCGAGCCGAGGAGAGATGACATCACATCCTCTGCCTCTGTGTACTATACAGAGGCAGGGGATGTTTCTCATTGGCTGGGAGCGATCGCGATAGGGGGCCATGATCGGATGGCCTCCCCCTCATCTCTGATCGCTCCCAGACAATTGCCGACCGCCGCTGGACACGGGGGGGGTCCGATCGGACCCCCCGCCCGCGGGAAGGCAATCACGTACCAGGTACGTGATTTTGCCTGCCCGTGCCATTCTGCTCACGTATATAGGCGTGAGGCGGTCGGCAAGTGGTTAAAGTGTAACAATAAAATGTAAAAATGAAAAATTCCTTTAAATATAGTGTCTGGGGTAGGAAGGAAAGGAACAGGAATTAATGATAATGCCCTTAGAATAAGGGAGGACAGAGTGATTATAGCCAAACAAGGCAGGGATAGATTGGAATACTTACTACACAACCTCAAGGCCAGGTCCGGTATCAGCCAAGGAAGACGGGGGCAAGAGGCATGATGTCTCCCCCCGGGGTTGCATTGGGGAACCCTCCAAGGACGTAGAGCAGCGCCTGGAGCCCAGCACAGTGGTCCCAGCATGATCCAATAGACTATGTGTACACCAAAAGTGCATAGTGTTCCTAGAAAAAAATGTGTGAAATGGGGATAATTAAGTGTGTAAAAGTGTGAAGGTAATGGGGAAAAGATGTCTATGTGTTCCCACAAGGAGACTACATTAAGGGGGAGTGTATGTGAAATAAAACACAGTAGAGGGAAGAAAAAAACAAAAAAACATAGCAAAAGAGGATGGCTGGTCTCCCAGCGAAGAGGATAGCCTGTGTGTGGGATCAGGGTGTGCTTCCTTGTGATTGAATCAAGCAAATGAACCATCAGCTGCTCCAAGGCCACTATATACTCCCATTCCCAGGGAGGGGCCCCATCAACATCATGCCTGATTGGCCAATCCGCACAGGAGAGGTGGGGAGGGGATTCCAAGCTGCATATGGAGGAGTTATCAGCAGTGGGTCTCCACTCATCCCGTGCGTGGCTAAGGATGGAAAAAAAAGACGTTAAATCAACGTCAATGGCACCGCTATTAGCAGTGTTGAAGCATGACGCCAAACCCTGCCCCCACCAAATGATGGGGGGAAGGGCTGGGCTGCTGCACATCGCATCCCCGGAGACAGAGAAAACACCCAACCCCCCTCAAACCCAAACTAAACCGGACAAGGGGTTGGGAAGTGGTCTAAAAAGAATAATGGGTCGAAGATGATACATAGGGAAATAATGACATGGGGATCTATTGGAAATAAAGAAGGAATCTAATAATAAATAAATTACTATAATAATATAATATTATAAATAAATTACTGAACACTGTAATGGCCCAGTATAAGGGCAATAAACAGAAGTTGATAAAGTGTATTAGGTGAGACAGGTCACTGTAAACGGGTGTCTTCCACCCAAATATTTGGTATACAGTAAATGGACGTGACCTGACACACACTATATGAGACACATGGCGGCCTCCATCCCTGATTTGGTAGATAGAAAGGAGAAGTTTGTGGGACTTTAAATGAGGGAAAATAACAACATTGTAATAAATAAATCATGTATTGTAATTTTATTTCTATCAAATAGATAGGTAGTCACCAGACTTACACTAAATATGCTGCTCATAGCATGCAATAAAGATAAAAAATAGACATGGCAAATATACATGGTATAATAAATCGATTAAAAAAAAAATGTAATGGAGACAAGTAACTGTTGGCATCTAGTGGCACTCTACGCGTTTCCTGGCATTGCAGCCATTCATCAGGAGTGATATGAAGTAATATACTAGGAAGGAAATGAACAGGGATTAATGATAATGCCCTTAGAATAAGGGAGGACAGATGGATTATATCCCAACAAGGTGGAGATAGATTGGGATACTTACTACACAACCTCAAGGCCAGGTCCGGTATCATCCAAGGAAGACGGGGGCAAGAGGCATGATGTCTCCCCCGGGGTTGAAATGGGGGAACCCTCCAAGGACAGAGAACATCGCCTGGAGCCCAGCACAGTGCTCCCAGCATGATCCAATAGACTATGTGTACACATAGTACACCAAAAGTGCATGGTGTTCCTAGAAAAAATGTGTCAAAAGGGGATTAATTAAGTGTGTAAAAGTATAAAGGTAATGGGGCAAAAATTACTATGTGTTCAAGGGGTTGGGAAGAGGTCTAAAAAGAATAATGAGTCGAAGATGATACATAGGGAAATAATGACATGGGGATCTATTGGAAATAAGGACATTTTTTATCCCTTGTTGGGATATAATCCCTCTGTCCTCCCTTATTCTAAGGGCATTATCATTAATCCCGGTTCATTTCCTTCCTAGTATATTATCATGCTGGGACCACTGTGCTGGGCTCCGGGTGCTGTTCTCCATCCTTGGAGAGTTCCCCCGTCTCATCTAAAACTTTAGGAGGTTTTAGATGTTTTAGTGAGCTGTATTCAAAATAGTCTGCAGTGGCACGTGATTTGCTGCATAAGTGCAGTATTAACCACTTCAATACTGGGCATTTTCACCCCCCTACTGCCCAGGCCAAATTTTCAGCTTTCGGCGCTGTAGCACTTTGAATGACAATTGCGCTGTCATCCAATGCTGTACCCAAACAAATATTTTATATTTTTTTTGAGACAGATAGTGCTTTCTTTTGATGGTATTTAATCACCACTGAGTTTTTTATTTTTTGCTAAACAAATGAAAAAGGACCAAAAATGTTTCTTAGTTTCTGTTACAAAATTTTGTAAGTAACTAAGTTTTCTCCTTCACTGATGTGCGCTGATGAGGCTGCACTGATGGGCACTAATGAGCAGTGTTAATTTCGTCGACTAAAACATTTTAGTCGACTAAATAAATATTATTTTAGTCGACTAAAATACAACTAAAACTAAAACAACTGAGATGACTAAAATACGACTAAAACTAAAATGGCATTTTAGTCAAAAGATTGAAATGGGACTAAAACTAAAATGCCATTTTAGTCAAAAGACTTATGCCCCGTACACATGATCGGACATTGATCGGACATTCCGACAACAAAATCCATGGATTTTTTCCGACGGATGTTGGCTCAAACTTGTCTTGCATACACACGGTCACACAAAATTGTCGGAAAATCCGATCGTTCTGAACGTGGTGACGTAAAACACGTACATCGGGACTATAAACGGGGCAGTAGCCAATAGCTCTCGTTTCTTAATTTATTCTGAGCATGCGTGGCACTTTGTGCGTCGGATTTGTGTACACAGGATCGGAATTTCCAACAGCGGATTTTGTTGTCGGAAAATTTTATAGCCTGCTCTCAAACTTTGTGTGTCGGAAAATCTGATGGAAGATGTTCGATGGAGCCCACACACGGTCGGAATTTCCGACAACAAGCTCCGATCGCACATTTTCCGTCAGAAAGTCCGACTGTGTGTACAGGGCATAAGACTAAAACTGAAATTTTGAAATTTGACTTCAAAATTAACACTGGTCTGTAGTGCATGTTCATACCTCAATACCATAATAAATAACATATTATATTTTTCACTCCATCAGTATATGAGTGTGGAAATTGTAGAGAAATGTTAACTAATGCATTACAATTTAATTACACCCATTAGATTTTAGACGACTAAAATGAGTTTTAGTCGAATAAAATGTACTGGAGATGCAGTTGACTAAATACTACTAAAACTAAAAACAATTGCAGAAGACTAAAATGGGACTAAAACTAAAATGCCATTTTAGTCCTAAGACTAAGACTAAAGCTAAATCTAAATTTGCTGCCAAAATTAACACTGCTAATGAGGCAGCACTGATGAGTAGACACTAATATGCAGCACTGATAGGCAGCACTGATATGCAGCACTGATTGGCACCATTGGTGGGCACTGATTGGCATCACTGGTGGGCACAGGTGGCCATCACTGGCAGGCATCACGGATGGGACTGCACTGTCAGGAGAGCAGCTTATCGGCTGATGCTGATAACCGGCACTTCCTATTTACACTGTGATCAGCTGTGATTGGACACAGCTGATCACATGGTAAAGAGCCTATGTCATAGCCTTTACCGTGATCGGAGATGCAGTGTCCGAGCGACACACCACACCACCGACCACCACGCTGCGCACCCCCCGTGGGCTTGCATGAGCGGCATGTTGTGAAAGACATCAGATGACGCCCAATCACAATATTGAAACCACCGCCCGGCCATCATTTAGCTATAGGCCAAGTGGGAAGGTGTTAAAAGTAGACTTTAATCTCAAACAGTTTAAAACACTCGCAGGATAGGATAAACAGGATTACCCATCATGAAAAGACACCACTGCTTCTCCCTGTCCTGCAGATGGATGGAGTCAGGCTGGGATGCTGAATGGCGGAAGTCTCCTAGGCCAGCTTGGAGTGGGCAGGATGTGACATCAGAGGAGAAAGATAGGTGCTGCAGACAGGCTATGTGCTCGGAGCTTCACTGCTCCTACAGGCCTTCTTCCAGATTGAAAGCTCCTTAACCGCTTGCCAACCAGCCGCCGCAGCTGTACTGCGGCAACATGGCTTGGCTGCGCAAATTGCCGTTATGTTACGTCGCTTCTATTTGTGGCCACTAGGGGAGTGCGTGCGCCCGCTGCTCTTCCCCAGAGCTGATGCGAGTGCCCGGCGGTCTCGATGACTGCCGGGCGCCCGCGATCGCTTGTGACACGGCGAGCACTGGGATCTCTGTGTGTAAATACAGAGATCCCGGTTCTCTGAGGGGAGAAGAGACTGATCGTGTGTTCATACAAAGTATGAACACTGATCTATCTCTTCTCCTAGCTAGTCCCATCCCCCCTTCAGTTAGAACACACACTAGGGAACACAGTTAACCCCTTGACCGTCCCCTAGTGTTAACCCCTTCACTGCTAGTGACATTTTTACAGTAATCTATGCATTTTTATAGCACTGATCGCTGTATAAATGACAATGGTCCCAAAAATGTGTAAAAATTGTCTGATGTGTCTGCCACAATGTCGCAGTCATGATAAAAATCGTAGATCACCGCCATTACAAAAAAATAATAATAAAAATGCTATAAATCTATCCCCTATTTTTTAGATGCTATAATTTTTGCGCAAACCAATCAATATACGCTTATTGCGATTTTTATTACCAAAAATATGTAGAAGAATACCTAAACTGAGAAAAAATGTGCTTTTTTTTAAAAAAAATGGGGATATTTATTATAGCAAAAAGTACTAAATATTGTGTTTATTTTTAAATTGTCGCTATTTTTTGTTTATAGCGCAAAAAAAAAAAAAACCACAGAGGCGATCAAATACCACCAAAAGAAAGCTTTATTTGTGGGAAAAAAGGACGGCAATTTTGTTTGGCGACGCAATGCCGAATTGCAAAAAATGCTCTGGTCATTCAGCAGCCAAATTTTCCGGGGCTGAGGTGGTTAAGAACAGGGACTGATGTGAATATATAATAAATATGTAAACTGTGCACTGTGCACAATGTCTTGCAGTGCCTTGAAGAGATACAGTGGCATGACAAAGTTTCATGCAATTCTAATAGTGAGGGGAAAAAGGTATTTGATCCCCTGCTGATTTTGAACGTTTGCCCACTGACAAAGAAATGATCAGTCTATAATTTTAATGGTAGGTTTATTTTAACAGCGAGAGACAGAATAACAACAAAAATATCCAGAAAACGCTTTTTAAAAAGTTTTAAATTGATTTGCATTTTAGTGCGTTAAATAAGTATTTGACCCCTTTGCAAAACATGATTTAGTACTTAGTGGCAAAACCCTTGTTTGCAATCACAGAGGTCATACATTTCTTGTAGTTGGCCAACAGGTTTGCATACATCTCAGGAGGGATTTTGACCCACTCCTCTTTGCAGATCCTCTCCAAGTCATAAAGGTTTCGAGGCTGACGTTTGGTATCTTGAACCTTCAGCTCCCTCCACATATTTTCTATGGGATTAAGGCCTGGAGACTGGCTAGGCCACTCGAGGACCTTAACGACTTCAGCCCTGGAAGGATTTACCCCCTTCCTGACCAGAGCACTTTTTACAATTTAAAAAGCAAACACATACAGCGCTGGCAAAAGATAAAATATAACCACGCCATAAATATGATACTATATAGAAAGTGCTCTGTACAATGTTCCTAAAGTCATAAACATAAATACTGAATAATTGATATACAATTGGTACAAAACACAAACCAACTGCTGATTGGTGGATTACTATTTGCTAATAGAGCACATGCATAAAGTGCAAACTAGGTAGAATATAAATATATATGCAATTGGTACTAACCAATTGCTAGTGAAATGGTGAGAAACAATATAAATTGTGTGCTAACAAGATAAATTAATATAATGCTGGTGACTAGTCCCAGATGAATGCCATCAGCTAGACTACTACACAGGGCTCTTGGTGGCGACCTCACCGGAGAGCAAACAGCATCTCTTCCACCTATGCTGACAGTCAATCTCTAGGAGTGCTGCAGTGTGATGCCTCTGATGTAGATGCAATGTGAATGGCTTGTAATAGTAACAAATAGGTCATATACTTGTAGATGTCGACCATCGAATCAGACCCAAAAAAGACAAGGAAAAGCAATATGGTGAAGTACTGCGGAGAAAAAAATCACTTGCGCATCATGGCGCTACTCACAGGATGCATGGTTGCAATCAGGCATGTCAGAAAAACTTCCGCGATCGCCGCTGTAAGCGTGCGTTCCACGGGAACAGGAAGAAGCGTCACTGGTTAAGCGTGAGTCGGATGTTTCGTCGACGCGTTTCGCCCCTCCCCCAGGGCGTCATCAAAGACTTAACATCCAACCCACGGATGTTGGGATATATAGGGTTAGTGGGAGTCTATCACCACCATTTGTCCTGATTCATCATATCCAGTTGCACCACCAAAAAAACTTTATTGTTAGAAATAGACAGCATACAATTGATATACCATATTTATCGGCGTATAACACGCACCGACGTATAACACGCACCCCAATTTAGGAGGGAATTTTAAGGAAAAAAAAACTTTTAGGAGGGAAGTTGAAGGGAAAAAAACTTACATTTAAATGCCCATCATTGCAGCCTTCTCAGTGCAGCCTTGCCCCGGTGCAGCCTTGTCAGTGCAGCCTTGTCAGTGCAGCCTTGTCAGTGCAGCCATGTCAGTGCAGCCATGTCAGTGCAGCCTTGTCAGTGCAGCCTTGTCAGTGCAGCCATGTCAGTGCAGCCTTGTCAGTGCAGCCTTCCCCAGTGCAGCCTTCCCCAGTGCAGCCTTCCCCAGTGCAGCTTTGTCAATGCAGCCTTCCCCAGTGCAGCCTTGTCAGTGCAGCCTTCCCCAGTGCAGCCTTGTCAGTGCAGCCTTCCCCAGTGCAGCCTTGCCCTAGTGCAGCCTTCGATCCTCTGTCCTGGGCTTCAAAATCGCCGAACTACACTGAGCCGGTCCTCGGCTCTTCCCGGCGGCTCTCGTTCACTTTCGGCTCCACTCGTAGTCCCGAGCGGAGCTTTCCGAACCTAGCCAAGTAGGTTCGGATAGCTCCGCTCGGGACTACGAGTGGAGCCGAAAGTGAACGAGAGCCGCCGAGAAGAGCCAAGGACAGGCTCTGTGTATTTCGGCGCCGGCGGCGCCATTTTCAAATCGCGGTCGGCGATTTTGAAGTTGTGACAGCTCGGGATCGCAGGGGATCGGCGTATAACACGCACCTGTGATTTTCCCCTGATTTTAAGGGGAAAAAAGTGAGTGTTATACCCCGATAAATACGCATAAAAACTTAAAATACATAGACAACTAGGTCTCGCATGGATAAAATATGTCTCACATCATTAACATAATTTGTCTGATCGAACAAACAGTAGACGTATTATTTTGATAGGAATATGGGAAATGGAAATAAACTAAAAAATAAAACAAAAATAGAAAATAAAAATAAAAAAATATAAAAAAATATAAAGAATGAACAATTAAATTAAATAAAAATTAATGAAAAATAAAATAAAAAATTTAAAATAAAATTAAAAATAAAAAAAATATAATATAAATATAAATATGAAAATAAACATAAAAATAAAAATAAAATAAAAAATAAAAATAAAAAATAAAATAAAAACAAGAAAATAAAAATAAAAATAAAATATAAAAATATAATTAAATATACCAAAATATACATATGCAAATATCATAAGGACGCCAGTCTGAAAAGCATGAAGATTGACTAGATCCCTTCTATTCCTATCTTGAACAGAAAATAAATTATAAAATATAAGAATTTTAATTCTATAATGTATATAAATGCAGCAACATATTGTTAGGGGATGGGTATGGCTTACGCTCTTCTACCTCCCAATCTAAAATATACTCCAATCTACAATGAGATATATAAAAAAATATATAAAAATATACAAGCGAAATAAATCGACATTTGGCAGAAACCATATAGAAAATGGATATGACCAATTAGATAAAACCAATTAGAATCTAGAAGAATATTACCAGTTGGATAAGAAACAATTCAGATCCAGCTCAATATTGAGCCCACGGGGATGCAAGGTATGAAGCCTATGGATCCATTGAGTTTCGTTCTGAGAAATGGCTCTCTTAAGATCAGAGCCTCGCCAATGGTCCTCGACCCTATCAATTCCACAGACGGTTAATAGACTGGGGTCCCTATTATGGAATAGCCTAAAATGGTTTGAGAGACCATGATGTTTGTATCCTTTCTTAATTCTATTAACATGTTCTCTAAGCCTAACCCCTAACTGTCTAGTGGTCCTCCCCACATACTGTAGGTTACACGGACAGGACAATAGGTACGTAACATGAGTGGTACTGCATGTGATGAATTTTTTTATTTCAAAAGATCTTCCTTCGGATAGCGACCTGAAATGGGTGATTTTTTTCTTACGAAATTTTGAAGTCCTGCATATCATACATCTTCCACAGCTATAGAACCCAGTCCTGTCCAAAAAGGTACACACCTTCCTGGGTGGATTCACCACATTATGTGCCAGTTGTAATCTAAGCATAGGTGGCTTTGTGTAGATGAATTTGGGCTGGGTAGGTAGGATCTTCTTCAGATCAGTGTCTTCCAGCAATAGAGGCCAATGTTCTTTAATAATTTTTTCAAAATGACGATATTGTCTATTAAAACCTGTCATGAATGCTATACCATAATCATTTTCTTTTTTGACTTTAGGTTTGAATAAATCCCTCCTATCCATTTCACCAACTGTCCTTTTGGTTCGTTCCAAATCTTCCAATTTGTATCCCTTGGCTTGAAAACGTTCCAAAATGACATTAGCTTGGGAATTATAATCATCTTCTTTGCTGCAGTTTCTTCTGACTATAAGCATTTGGCTTTTTGGAATACCCCTCAGCCACCTTGGATGATGACAGCTGGTCAGTGGAATGTAACCATTCCTGTCAACATCTTTAAAAAAAGTGCGCGTGCATAGTTTGTCACCTTCTCTGAAGACAGTGAGATCTAAAAAATTAATCTCTGTGTGACTAAAGCTTTCAGAAAAGGAAATGTCGAAAGGATTTTCACTAATTTTCTTTAGAAATTCACAAAAAGATTCTGGTGATCCTGCCCAAATTATAAAAATGTCATCAATATACCTTTTGTAGAGTCTAAGCTCTGGTATATTGGTTTGGTATATAGCTTGATTTTCCCAGTAACTCATGAAAATGTTGGCTACTGATGGGGCATACTTAGCCCCCATTGCCACACCTTTAGTTTGTCTATAATAATCTTTTTCATGCCAGAAAAAATTATGACTCATCGCCATATCGAGTGCTTTTATAAGAAATTCTTTCTGCTTGGATTTAATATTGGTACTTCCCAAAGCCCATTCAACAGCTTGAAGGGCATGTTTCTGCTGGATGTTTGTTTATAGCGAGTTGACATCAATACTCGCCAACAAACAATCTCCAGCTACTATCATTGGGCTGATCAATTCAATAAGATCCTTACTATCTTTGAGGTAAGAGGCTGCAAAAAATAGTCCAAATATTCCCCGAGCCTGGAAAACAATGATCCGATTCCACTAACTATGGGTCGGCCCGGCGGTTTCGTTGAGTTTTTATGTATCTTCGGTAACTGATAGAACACCGGTATTCGTGGAGCGTCCGGGATCAAATATCTGGCCTCCTTCTTTAAAATTCCTTCTTCCTTAGCCATTTTTAATAAATCTTTTAGCTGGGCTTTGTATTTCTTCGTAGGATTACCTTTTAGTTTTTCATATGTTTCTCGATCACCAACCAGTTTATTCAATTCTTCCAGGTAGTCTGCCGACCTAATTACTATGTTTTTATTCTTCTCCAGTGCCTTCAAACCCTTCTCTAAATCCCTCTTGTGTCTTTTTGGTTGTACAGCAAGCCTATCCAAATCTCGCTCAACCAAAGATTTGAAGACACCCACAAAATGGTTGTTGGTGATTTGAGGGTTGAAGATAGAATTATTCTTAAGGGAAGTATGTGAATACTACATGAGAATTTGTAGGAGTATTATTGTTGCAAAAAAACTTTTTAATGTTAATTTTCCTAATAATCTTCTGAAAATCATTATAAAGTCAAATTTATTAAAATTCCTATCCAAAGCAAATTTGAGACCTAAATCTAAAACCTTTAATTCTTCCTGCGAGAAAACAGCATCGCTAAGGTTCAAAATTCCTTCCATTAGGTTTCTCTTTTCCGTTTTCCTTTTCCCTCCTCTGCAACCTCTTGTTCTTCTTTTCTTTCTCTGTTTCCCGGCCATTGGGATGTTGTAGGATACCATGGTCTCCATTCCTCCGGTGGGTTCTGATCCTTCCCACGTCCCCTGGGAGTCGTAGTTCCTCTCCCCCTCATAGGAGGTCCTCCTGACCCTCTCCGCTGAAAATCCCCTCTTTGGTTATTGGGGTACCAGCCTCGACCCCTAAAGGGTGGGGGTTGGTAATTGGAATGATTGGGAGGCCAGGGCTGTCCACTGTGATTGCCTCTTCTATGATCATACCCTCTTTGATTATGAGATCCCCTGTAGGGTGGCTGGGGATAATCATAATTCAGAGGTTCAAACCGATTATAAGTAGCCAATAGTCTGGGACTATTCACCAGCATTATAATAATTTATCTTGTTAGCACACAATTTATATTGTTTCTCACCATTTCACTAGCAATTGGTTAGTACCAATTGCATATATATTTATATTCTACCTAATTTGCACTTTATGCATGTGCTCTATTAGCAAATAGTAATCCATCAATCAGCAGTTGGTTTGAGTTTTGTACCAATTGTATATCAATTATTCAGTATTTATGTTTATGACTTTAGGAACATTGTACAAAGCACTTTCTATATAGTATCATATTTATGGTGTGGTTATATTTTATTTTTTGCCAGCGCTGTATGTGTTTGCTTTTTATTTTTTAAGTATTATTACTTCTTACAGCAGCGGTAATACACTTATTATTTGTTTATTTGTCACGAGCGCTGCATTATTCATATATTTACTTTTTACAATTTGGCACTGCGTCGCTTTAACTGCTAATTGCGCGGTCATGCAATGCTGTACCCAAACGAAATTTGCGTTCTTTTCTTCCCACAAATAGAGCTTTCTTTTGATCACCTCTGCCGTTTTTATTTTTTGCGCTATAAACGGAAAAAGACCGAAAATTTTGAAAAAAAATGATATTTTCTACTTTTTGTTATAAAAACAATCCAATAAACTCAATTTTAGTCATACATTAAGGCCAAAATGTATTCGGCCACATGCCTTTGGTAAAAAAAATGTCAATAAGCGTATATTTATTGGTTTGCGCAAAAGTTATAGCGTCTACAAACTAGGGTACATTTTCTGGAATTTACACAGCTTTTAGTTTATGACTGCCTATGTCATTTCTTGAGGTGCTAAAATGGCAGGGCAGTACAACCCCCCCCCAAATGACCCCATTTTGGAAAGTAGACACCCCAAGGAAATTGCTGAGAGGCATGTTGAACCCATTGAATATTTATTTTTTTGTCCCAAGTGATTGAATAATGACAAAAAAAAAAAAAAATACAAAAAGTTGTCACTAAATGATATATTGCTCACACAGGCCATAGGCCTATGTGAAATTGCACCCCAAAATACATTCAGCTGCTTCTCCTGAGTATGGGGATACCACATGTGTGGGACTTTTTGGGAGCCTAGCCGCGTACGGAGCCCCGAAAACCAAGCAACGCCTTCAGGATTTCTAAGGGCGTAAATTTTTGATTTCACTCCTCACTACCTATCACAGTTTTGAAGGCCATAAAATGCCAAGATGGCACAAAACCCCCCCAAATTACCCCATTTTGGAAAGTAGACACCCCAAGCTATTTGCTGTGAGGCATGTTGAGTCCATGGAATATTTTATATTTTGACACAAGTTGCGGGAAAGTGACAATTTTTTTTTTTTTTTTTTTTGCACAACGTTGGCACTAAATGATATATTGCTCAAATATGCCACGGGCATATGTGGAATTACACCCCAAAATACATTCTGCTGCTTCTCCTGAGTACGGGGATACCACGTTTAGGACTTTTTGGGAGCCTAGCCGCGTACAGGGCCCCGAAAACCAAGCACCGCCTTCAGGATTTCTAAGGGCGTGAATTTTTGATTTCACTCCTCACTACCTATCACAGTTTTGAAGGCCATAAAATGCCAAGATGGCACAAAACCCCCCCAAATGACCCCATTTTGGAAAGCAGACACCCCAAGCTATTTGCTGAGAGCATGTTAAGTCCGTGGAATATTTTATTTTTTGACACAAGTTGCGGGAAAGTCACAATTTTTTTTTTTGCACAAAGTTGTCACTAAATGATATATTGCTCACACAGGCCATGGGCATATGTGGAATTGCACCCCAAAATACATTCTGCTGCTTTTCCTGAGTACGGTGATACCACATGTGTGGGACTTTTTGGGAGCCTAGCTTCATACGGGGCCCCGAAATCCAATCACCGCCTTCAGGATTTCTAAGGGCGTAAATTTTTGATTTCACTCCTCACTACCGATCACAGTTTCGAAGACCATAAAATGCCAAGATAGCACAAAACCCCCCAAAATGACCCCATTTTGGAAAGTAGACACCCCAAGCTATTTGCTGAGAGGCATGGTGAGTATTTTGCAGCTCTCATTTGTTTTTGAAAATGAAGAAAGACCAGAAAAATTTTTTTTTTTTTTCTTTTTTCAATTTTCAAAAGTTTGTGACAAAAAGTGAGGTCTGCAAAATACTCACTATACCTCTCAGCAAATAGCTTGGGGTGTCTATTTTCCAAAATGGGGTCATTTGGGGGGGGTTTGTGCCATCTGGGCATTCCATGGCCTCCGAAACTGTGATAAGCAGTGAAGAGTGAAATCAAAAATTTACGCCCTTAGAAAGCCTGAAGGCGGTGCTTGGTTTTCGGGGTCCCGTACGCGGCTAGGCTCCCAAAAAGTCTCACACATGTGGTATCCCCGTACTCAGGAGAAGCAACAGAATTTATTTTGGGGTGTAATTTCACTTATTACCATGGCATGTTTGAGCAATATATCATTTAGTGACAACTTTGTGCACAAAAAAAAAAAATTGTCTTTTTCCCGCAACTTATGTTACAATATAAAATATTCCATGGACTCGACATGCCTCTCAGCAAATAGCTTGGGGTGTCTACTTTCCAAAATGTGGTCATTTGGGGGGGGTTTTGAACTGTCCTGGCTTTTTATGCACAACATTTAGAAGCTTATGTCACACATCACCCACTCTTCTAACCACTTGAAGACAAAGCCCTTTCTGACACTTTTTGTTTACATGAAAAAATTATTTTTTTTTGCAAGAAAATTACTTTGAACCCCCAAATATTATATATTTTTTTAAAGCAAATGCCCTACAGATTAAAATGGTGGGTGTGTCATTTTTTTTTTTAACACAGTATTTGCGCAGCGATTTTTCAAAATGCATTTTTTGGGGAAAAAACACACTTTTTTAAATTTTAATGCACTAAAACACACTATATTGCCCAAATGTTTGATATAATAAAAAAGATGATCTTAGGCCGAGTACATGGATACCAAACATGACATGCTTTAAAATTGCGCACAAACGTGCAGTGGCGACAAACTAAATACATTTTTAAAAGCCTTTAAAAGCCTTTACAGGTTACCACTTTAGATTTACAGAGGAGGTCTACTGCTAAAATTACTGCCCTCGATCAGACCTTCGTGGTGATACCTCACATGCATGGTGCAATTGCTGCTTACATTTGACACCAGACCGACGCTTGCGTTTGCCTTTGCGGGAGAGCAGGGGGGGACAGGGGTGCTTTTTTTTTTTTTTTTTTAATTATTTTTTTTTTTTTTTTATCTTATTTTTAAACTGTTCCTTTCATTTTTATTTTTTTAAATCATTTTTATTGTTATCTCAGGGAATGTAAATATCCCCTATGATAGCAATAGGTAGTGACAGGTACTCTTTTTTTTGAAAAAAATTTGGGGTCTATTAGACCCTAGATCTCTCCTCTGCCCTCAAAGCATCTGACCACGCCAAGATCGGTGTGATAAAATGCTTTCCCAATTTCCCAATGGCGCTGTTTACATCTGGCAAAATCTAAGTCATGAAATGCTCGTACTTGAATTTAAATTAAATGGGGTATGGCGCTTCCTATGGGATTATATGGGATGGTGCAATGGAGGGGGGGGGGGTTGTAAATATAGTCTCTAGCTTCCCTATTGTAGGCTATACCAAGGGCAGTAGCTAGACTAAGGTATAATATCCAAAAACGATTTTACCCCCCAATCGTACCCCTATTTATGGTGCCTAATACCAACAAAAATTTGTAAATTAATATAGTACAAAAGAAAGAGCAGTCTTCGGTGATATGTTTGTGCAGAATCAAAAACCTTATATGTGAAACACTATTATAAAGGGGTGTGTGCTAGACACATACCCCTTTTATAATAGTGTTCGGCACGCTTCAGCATATATGCTGAAGTATGTAACTGTGGTGGTGAAATCACCTCCGACAGCGCTGGAGTCACGGCTTTATGTATCGTGGGAGCAAACGCTGTTGCTGTCAAGATAAATAAATCCGCTCTGCAGCTGAATGGCGTACCTGAAAACAAAAAAATGGTTACCAACAAAAACACAGTAAACAGTAAAGTATAAAAAAATTGCATATCTGAAAAGCAAACATGGTAAAACATAATACAATAAAACATTGCAGAATAGAATACAGTAAAAAAGAGCAGAACAATAGAGAGAGAATAGATAGAGAGAGAACAAAAAAAATGACAACTATTTTTGGTTTTTTTATTTTATATTTTTTTGTGTTTTTTATTTTTTTAAATTTTTTTACACTTTTTTTAGTAACTTTAACTTTTGTAACTGGTACCAGGTTTGGGTCTCTCAAAATGCGATGGCATCTTGGGAGACCCTGTGAAAGTGTGTCCTAGTCTGTGCAGTGCTGTACCCTATGCTAATACTCAACTAGTGAATGGTAGCGTTCAAAACATTCACCAATGCATAGACCAGGATTGAGGGACAATAAGACCGGGTGTCGCGCCTAAATCCGCGCTTGCTACAGATACGACATCTTCTTTGGGGGGCTCGTTGGGTAGGGGTACTCGAGAGGACATAAGGAAAATGCCTCTCATGCAGCCGAAGGTAAGGTGGAGCACCGTCTGGAAACAGAAGGGCTCTGACGATCTCTTCCTGGAATTTAAGGAAGGATTCAGTCTGTCCTGAAGCTCTGTATAGCACATGAGCGTTCAGCAAAGCCAATTGAAATAAATAAACAGACACTTTTTTGTACCAGCGTCTGGCCTTACGGGCAACTAGGTACGGTGCCAACAACTGGTCGTTGAGGTCCACCCCTCCCATATTTTGGTTATATTCGTGGACACAGAGGGGTTTCTCCACAACACCAGTCGCCGTAGTAATTTGGACCGTCGTGTCTGCATGAAGGGAGGTGAGAACGAAAACATTCTTCTTATCCCTCCACTTCATAGCGAGCAAATTATTACACTGCAAGCAGGCTCTTTCCCCCAGCCTAAGACGGGAATCTACAAGCCGCTGGAGAAAGCCCCGGTGATTAGGTCGCACGGTGCCACATGCTCCAATCTGATGATCAAAAAGGTAAAAAAGTGTCACGCTCGTGTACAAGTGGTACCCCTTTCCGAATAAGGGTGACACCAAGTCCCACACTATCTTGCCAGCGCTTCCTATGTAGTCAGGGCAGTTTGTCGGCTCTACGTGACTCTCTTTGCCCTCGTAAACCATAAAACTACATGTATAGCCTGTGGCCCTGTCACAGAGCTTATACATCTTGACCCCGTATCTGGCACGCTTGCTGGGAAGGTACTGTTTAAATGACAAACGGCCAGAAAATTTAATCAGGGACTCATCAACGCAGACAACTTGATGGGGAGTAAACAAGTCTGCAAAACGCTGGTTGAAGTGGTTTACGAGGGGCCGAATTTTGTAGAGCCGATCGTATCCAGGGTCTCCACAAGGACGACAGAGTTCATTGTCATTGAAGTGCATGAACCGCAAAATCTGCTTGTATCGTGCCCTGGCC
The DNA here is from genome assembly GCA_037953035.1 of Aquarana catesbeiana. Classification (NCBI taxonomy): domain Eukaryota; kingdom Metazoa; phylum Chordata; class Amphibia; order Anura; family Ranidae; genus Aquarana; species Aquarana catesbeiana. The sequence goes on from JBBHAA010000837.1 coordinate 2,400,633, forward strand.
ATGGAAGCAGAGAACACGGGCATATGGTAAATTGGGTCAGTGGACCAATATGACTGCAACTCACTCTTTTTATTTATGCCCATGTTGAGGGAAAGGCCCAGAAAGATCTTAAATTCGGAGACCGTAATTGGTCTCCAATCTCTGGCAAGGGAGGACTGGGGATTAGCGGCGATGTGTTGACCAGCATATAAATTGCTTTGGTCCACAATAGATCTATAGAGATCTTCGGTGAAAAACAGCGAAAAAAAATCCAGTGGCGTAAAATCAACTGTTTCCACCTGAATTCCGGGTTGGCCAGTGAATGGGGGAAGTACGGGTGCTACAGAAGTGGTGGGTTCCCAATTCGGATTGGCGAATGCAGCAGGAAGGGCACTATGGGCACGACGGGCCTGTGTTCGTCTTCTTGGTGGCAACGGGACACTACTTGTGCTTGCCACCTCGCCAGCTTGAACTGCACTTATGGGACTCGCCACGTCACCACGTGATACTGCAGTGCTGGATGTACGACCAGGGTGTACTAGGCCGCTGGTGCTTGCCAGTTCACCAGAAGGAATAGCGGCGCTAGTACTTCTCTGCTCCATACGAGGGACCTGCGGTTCTTGCACTTCAAGGACAGAAGAAGAAGATTGGGGTCAGGTACGCCTGACCTTAGCAGGGACCACAACTCCGTCATCAGAGCTATCTGTCATGGAGCCGCTGTCCTCTACAGGATCGTATTCTGAGCCTAAATCTGACAGATGAGTGACTTCCTCTTCACTATCTGTCATGCTCAGAAACGTGTAGACCTCTTCAACCTAGTGTACTTTCGATTTGCCATTTTGGGCTCTAAATTTAGGGGTACACTAGTGAGACTCACAGGCAAAAAAGCTCCTGACTGTTAGCGACTGATTCAAAACGCTACCAAAAAACTGTTAGCGATCGCAGGGATCAGGCCTGACTCTGTGAACGCTGCAGTTATGTGTGCTTAGTGTTTTGTAAGTGTCAGTGATCGATCGATACTGCACTTGGGTGGGCTGGGCCGAGGGGCAAAACGCAAGTGCTAGCAGGTATCTGGGCTGGTCCCGCTAACACTGTGTTTATGGGAACCCTAAACTGCTGGGGATGCTAGTATAGATCTGATCGGATCAGATATCGATCCGCTCAGATACTATAGCACTAAGGGAGGTGTATGCTGCGTGCGTGGGTGTTAGCGGTACTGGCACTAACCTGACGCTGCCTGGGGCGACACAGACCTTATCTGACCCTAAAAACGTAAATTATATCACCGCCGGGCAATTAGGGGGTTAAACCTTTATAAGGTAATAAACGGCGGGTGCCCTAAAACTATAATAAACTATAAAAAACAAACTAACTAACCAGCGTCACCCGTAACACTTATACGGTGATTGCTGGTAAAAGGGTTAACTAAGGGGCAATCAGGGGGTTAAAACCTTTAGTAGGTAGTATATGGGGGTCCCTGTCGCTATAAAACACTGACAGCGAACCTGTATACTTACCTCCCTAACTAGCGTCACCTGTGTCACTAATACAGCGATCAGAAAAACAATCGCTTAGTGACACTGGCAATGGGGGGTGATCAAAGGGTTAACCTTTATTAGGGGGGGTTAGGGGGGTACCCTAGACCTAAAGGGAGGTACCCCAGACCTAAAGGGGGCTAACCCTAACTGCCCTAACACTTATAACTGTCACAAACTGACACCAATGCAAAAAAAAAACTGCTATTGGTGTCAGTGTGACAGGGGGTACAGGGGGGTGATGGGGGGTGAAAAGTGTGCCTAGTGTGTTCTACTGGAAGTGTAGTGTTGGTGTAACTCACATTGATGTCTTCTCTCCTCTGCGCCGGAATGAAAAGACCGGCTCGAGGAGATGTGACATCACTTCCTCTGCCTCTGTTTACATTACAGAGGCAGAGGAAGGATTTCATTCGCCGGGAGCGATCGCGAGGGGGTGGCCACGAATGGATGGCCTCCCCCTCACCTCTGATCACCCGTGAACAAATGCCGGCCGCCTCGGGCACCGGGGGGGGGGGTCCAATCGGACCCCCCGCCCGTGGGAGGTAGATCACGTACATGTACATGATTCTGCCTGCCCGTGCCACTCTGCCGACGTACATCGTCGTGAGGCGGTCGGCAAGTGGTTAATGTGTTTCTCCTTGAGCCACTCCTTTGTTGCCATGGCCATGTGTTTTGGGTCATTGTCATGATGGAATACCCATCCACAACCCATTTTCTTTTTTTTTAAAGGGTAAAGTAATAAACACAACATCCATAACGTACTGTGTACAAAGGATGACAGTTATAAACAAACATTCTCCACCAGGTTACATATGATCAGATTGTATGCATCATTCTATACAACTTCAGCATCATCAATAAAGCTAAGCTTGAAGAAAGGCAAAAGGGGGGGTCCTAGTGTTAAAGTACCTGATATACAGGTAAGTTTTTTCTTTAGTCCTTTGTTATCTTCTAAGCTTGAAGAAAGTCCTGTGCGCATTCATTTGGTTACGTACGCAAGTCTAGAACAAAAGAGGGTGAAAACAAAATAAACTAAACCTTAATCTTTTTGAAAATAATGCACACCGCCACTCTGAGAGTATTCCAGTAAACTCAGTACTACTTCTGTATAAAATTAGCCCCATTCTGTCCAGTTACATACTCAAGTTACTCCGCTACCCCTACATATACTACACCTCTATGTCTTCAGATACCGATGTAAGCCAACCAGCCCATATTTTTTCAAAGTTTTTAGGACAGCCCCTAAAGGTATATGTTAGTTTATACATTGGCAATGCTCTGTTAATCAGTACCACCCAAAAGCGAAGAGATGGAGGACCCGGGTCCTTCCACCTAAGAGCCAACGCTTTTTTGGCAATAAAAAAGGCTAACCTTAGTAGGGTTTTCTTGGAACTAGTTATATCCTCCTCTCCAAAGTCTCCCAAGAGGCATCCCAGCTGGGGAGTAGATATTTGGAAGGACTAGTTTTTCCTCTCAGAATTTCAGGATTGTCGCCCAGAATCTCCCCACAAGGGGGCAGAGCCAAATCATATGAAAATAGTCACCTACGGCCGCATTGCAAGGACGACAACCAGGTGAATTTGCCCTACCCATCTTATGAAGACGTGTCAGGGTTTAATATATTCGGTGTAAATAATTAAACTGTATCAGTTTGTCTCTGACTGAGGTCACTGAAGGCAACAACGATTCAAGGACCATATAGTGTATATGAGTTAATTGGGACTCCAAATAATAGCACTGTAGATTTGGCAAAGCCAAACCTCCAGCTTGGATAGGTAAGAATAATGTGTCAAGGGAGATCCTAGGCAGCTTAGATCCCCAAAGAAGTGAGGAGAGTAATGTATTAACTTTGGTAAATAATTTCTTAGGGACATAAATAGGGGCATGCCAAAATAAGTAGAGAAATCTGAGAATATAAATAATTTTGAATACGTTGATTGGTCCTAATAGGTTAAGAGGCAGCTTGGGCCAGGTCTGCAAGCTATCCCTCAGTGGAGTCAGAGAGGTTATTAGATATGTAGGTACTCAGTGATAGCTGAATATCAACCCCTAAGTACCTAAATCTAGAAATCATTTGTAATGGAATATCCTATCCGGTGGCAGCCTTGGGTTATACTCCTGGTTAAAGGGAAAAACTATTGACTTATCCCAGTTAACTTTAAACCCAGAATAAGCACCAAAATATCAGATCAGAGACCCCTTCGCTTCTACCAAATATAAGAGCATGTTGTCAGCGTACAAAGATGTATTTTCTTGCATAGTATTCATCCAACATTCTTTTATATCCCCATCCGCCCTCTTCAGGGCCGCCAATGACTCTATAGTGAGGGCAAACAACAGGGATGACAATGGGCACCCCTGCCGAGTGCCCCTAGCTATTTCAAAGATACCAGTAATCGTGTCGTTAACCCGCAAGCGAGCCAGAGGTTTGGCATACAGCAGTTTTACCCAGGCAATAAATTTAGGACCAAATCCCAGCTGGCCAGAGACTGCCAAGAAATAGGGCAACGCAATAGAGTCAAAGGCCTTATGAGTGTCCAGTGACACTGCGATTCGAGTGTCAGGGCTAGTGATAACGCAGATTTATAGCCATCGATCTTATTGGTATAAAGCCATTCTGGTCTGAATGAATAATAGAAGCTATTACTTTATTTAATCGTTTAGCTGGAAGTTTGGCTAAAATTTTTGCATCCACATTAATAAAGGATATGGGTCTATTTGATTCACAGAAGGTTTGGTCCTTGTGCGGTTTGGCAATCAACACAATAAGCATTTCCTTCAGAGAGTCAGGAAGTATACCTCTATCAAGTATATCTCTATCAAATGCATCATTATATACCTCTAGTAGTTTTGGTGCCAAAGACTCCTTATAAGCGCTGTACCATTCCGCCGGAAACCCATCCAGCCCAGGGGTCTTATTTGGGTTAAGGGAAAGCATTGCAGACCTCAGTCAACCTGACACCAGCATTGCAGACCTCAGTCAACCTGACACCAGCACACTGAACGCTGCAGCCTATCGTTTCCTTGATGCATGCATTCTTGAATTTTAAATGTAAGTTACTTCAATAAATTATTCTTTTGGTATTACGGGCTTCACTATTGGTTGCTTATGTTTCTTTCATCGAGCATGGCTGATCTGTTTTCTGAGAGCCTGTACTATTGATGTGAATCCCTGGAGAAGCTATATCGGGTGTGAATGTCATCTGGATACTGCTGTTCCTAATCCTAGTGGTTGTATTGTGGAGCCCGACTTGCCGGATAAGCTGTGGATTAAATTACACGCCTAGCTTGTTTGCTTTCTGGTAAGCAGATTACTTTACCACGTGGTGTTGTGTGCTTCCACATCCATGCACTTCTACCGATGACTGGAACCTTCCTCCCTTTACCTCGGACTCACTATTTTAACATCATCGATTTTAAGCGCCGCTCTTATAGAATTTTTGGACTTTATTCCAATATAGGCCTAAATCTCGAATCAGTATAGGCCACTGATGTCCCAAGTTAAAATGTTACCTTCGTTAGAACGTTCGACACTTCCGGTCCTCCTTCCTCCACACACAGATTGTACGTACGACACACATGTGTTAGCTATATATACACTGCGTATGCGTGAAACTCTGCCCGCGTCGCCCGCCCCTGACGTTCTTTCTAGAATATTCCCCGCCCCTTCTCTTTCGTCGCAGTGGGAAAGGAACATGGCAGAGACATAGCAGGTGCGTAATAGCAGTAACGAGGAGGAAAGACCAGAGCCAGAAACGTCATGATCCCGCAGGAGATTTAAGGCCTCAAATATGGCCTTTGTAGAGATGGTGGAGATGGTGGACATCTCGAAGAGGGCCGACTATGATGGGAAGTATGGACCTTACCTAAACCCAAATGTGAGAAAGGCCAAGATCATGTCTAAAGTAGTGAGAAGTCTGCACAGGAATATTGGGGTACGACAATCCAAGGAGCAAATGAGGAAACGCTGGTCAGACTTGAAATTGAGGTAAAAAGTAAGTAATTGTCATGTGTCCCTATTATTATTATTACTTGCATGCTGCTCCCATGTGCTTTTCTTTACTGTTGTACAGTTTTAAATGGCTACTTTCATGTTCGTGGGCACAGTAATCGGTCGCAGTAAACATTGTTTGTTTGCCAACTTAATACGATGTTTTTGGCAGATACAGGGTTAACTACATTTGGTCATGCTAATTTGTATTAAAAGAAGTTTAGGACATTGTTGTCTAGATGTGTTTGAAACTAGAATGAATTGCAAACTTGATTCAGTGTAATGTAAGGAGGGGACACTCAGCAGCTGTTTACACATCTGGACGCAGGAGCACTAGTGTGGGACACAAGAACAAACTTTATAGGGTGTCCCACACAGGTACTCCAGTGGATACTTGGGGTGTCTCCATGTGTGAAACTTGTCCAAAAAAGGTAAGTATTCCAGCTTTGGCAAGGGGAAAAAAATGTCTTCAGCTTGGAACGCTTCCAAAACAGACAATTGTACCCCACTTCCAAGCAATGTTTCATATTCCTATTTCTGCCCTCAAATATCTGTGTGCTAAGTATACCTTTTGTTTCATTCTCATAGGGGAGAAAAGACTCGGGACATCTGAGGACACCAGGAACCCCTATCTCCTAAAGAAGGGGAACAGAGGACACCACAACCTCAGGATGTGGAGGAAGGAGAGGTGGAAGAAGTGGTTGAAATTGTCACCACAACAGGTGAGTGTCTGACACCACAGATTCAGGTAATAGAAGTATGCCTGCATATTTATAATACATGGTGTGTATTTTTTCTTTTAGGTGATGTGCATGTTGTGGAAGAACAAGCTCCTCATTTCACCAGTGCAAGTGCCCAAATACTAATCCAGGAGATAATGGTGTGTAGTCGGGATTTAGACATCATAAAGGAAAAAACCAACGAGGTTGAACAAAAACTGAAGAACATGATTGATGTATTAGGGAGAATCTAAATAACAACAAAACGCCACCATTTTAGATTTTTTGGGGACCAATTTTAAAAAATGTTGTTTGCATTTTAAAAGCCAAATTTTGAAGATGAACACAGTGTGTCAACATGTGCTATCCGCCAGGTGATGGGAGGAGCAGATGTGTGAGGTGAGAGCTGCACCTGACATTCTTGATTAGAAGCAGTCACAGCTTCAGCTGTTTTTTTGAACACAGAGACAGAAGGTGAAAGGAGCGGAGAAAGTGAGGGAACCATTGCGGAGGAGGAGGAGATGACCACTCGTAGGCGTTCAGCCCTTCAGCCAGCTGGGGGAGGAAGCAGGAGTATGACTGGCGGACTGAGGGTGTACATGACGCCGCAAAGAGGGGAGAACATCGGAGGCACGGCAGAAGCAGGGATGCGCCGGTACGGAAGCCCTGATACTGGAGGATTTCAGGGGAAAGCCGGTCACGGGTCACCCATGCTACATACTGCACATATCCACAGCCCACAGAATTGGAGCCCACCAACAAATGGGAGAGGCAGGCGGATGTCTGGAGGGGGAGAGGAACGGATTGTAGGTAGCGGCAGCCCACAGACACCCAAAGGTATGGAAGAAATTTGGTGGGGGAATGAACTTAAAAAGGGCAAGGAGGCACAATATGAGCTGGGGGACGCCCTGATAGAACAAAAGTTGGAGATATCAAGGCCTCTTAAGGATACAGAGACACAAGTAGCAAAGAAATCGTGAGAAGATGTGTATGAAGATATCAGAACCCAATCATTTATTGTCACAGATGTATAAACTAATGCTTAGCGAACAAGAAACCACAACACCATATTTTATTAAAGAGTAGGAAATGAACTAAACTGTACATTTACCCCATCACAAAGAAAAAAATTAATAGAAGTAACACACTCATCATCTGTAAGCTCATCTATTCAGGAAATGTCATACAAATTTTTGACTAGATGGTAGAGAACCCCGGTGCGATTAGCACAGATATATCCAAATGCAGATAATCGTTGCTGGAGGGGATGTAAAGATAGGGGTACATATCTTCATATTTGGTGGACATGTCCTAAGATCAAGGTATTTTGGGAAGAAATAGCCCCATGGATCAAAAGAATGTCAAATAAATGTATAGAATTAACACCAATACATTTCCTGTTCCATGGGACTATTGGATCCACAAGATCTTATAATAATAGTCTCACACCACATTTACTAAACGCAGCAAAGAGGTTAATACCCAGGTACTGGAAACAGGCTACATGCCCCACATTAGGAGAATGGAAAAGGGAGGTGGAGGAGATGATGGAGGCAGAAAGGTGGGTTTATGAGACCAGAAATAAACAGGACAGATTTGAAAAAATATGGGCAAAGTGGCAAAACTGATAAGGTGTTAGATAAAATTAATTAGAAGCCATTGCCGAAAGTCAAGACAAACTCTAAAGGGGAATTTGATAATGGGGAAAAAAAAGTAGGGAATGATCCACAACATTTCTTTTATATTTTTTTTTCTGTATTTGTTGTTTGCTGGTAAGACTATTAAATTAAATTTGTGATTGTGTGGCGTATGCTGATCAGGATGGCTCCCTCTGAGGCATTTGTTTACCTCTTCCACTCTCCCCCTTCTCCCCCTTCCCTTACCCCTCCCTTTTTTGTTTTTGTTTTTCTCACGTAATAAGTTAATAATATACACAAAGCATAAGCACGTGAACATTTTTGAGCTATTATAATATATTCAAAAATGAGGGGAGGGTTTATCCCCCCTATCCCCCTCCCCTTTATTTATTTTTTTTTCACTCACATTTAATAGGTAATAACAGCGGTAGAGCACAAGCACTTGATATTTTTGAATTATTATCTAATCAACTAATAAATAGGATAAGTTTTCCCCTCACCCCCCTCCTCCCCTTTTTTTAAATCTTTTTTTTATTTATTTTTTTACTCTCCTTTTCACGTAATAAGTTAATAACCTACACAAAGCACACGCACTTGAAAATTTTTGAATTATTTTATAATGCATTCATAAATGAGGGGAGGGTTTACCACCCCCCCCCCCCTTTTTTTTTTTCCACACATAACTGGTCAATAATATGTATAGAGCACTAATATTTGAATAATTTAAATATGTTTATAACACTTTCATAAAATTGGAGTTTTTGGTTTTACTTTCTTTCACATGTAATAAGTTAATGACACATATAGAGCACAGCACTTGAAACAAGATCTTTTCCCTTTCTTTCAATTTTTTTTTCCCTCTCCTTTAACAAGTATTAAGTCAACAATGTATACAGAGTACAATATTGGAAGATAGCACTCTTATAAAACTGGGTTTTTTTTTTCTCTTTTCTTCTCTTTTTTATAGGCTATGGGGGAAGGGGTGTAGAGGGAGCCATCCCTGTTGTTGGCGTGTATATATAAACCAGGATATTGAATATTGTCCTCTGTCTTGGGGAGATGAGCCATGTAAATGTTTATTGTAATAAGGGAAATGTTTAATAAAGAATGAATTATACAAAAAAAAAAACGTGCTATCTGCCATCAGGGGATATCAATGTACGCATTTTGTGGGTGCAACCCCTTCCTCACAACTCAAGTAGGTGAGAGGAAGCGGTTGCACCCCCAAAACACGTCCATTGATCCCCTATGATGGGAGCTAGCACATGTTGACATTAGGCATGGGATCAGGAGGGAAATCCCCAGTTTGACTCCCAATTTGTGTGCATCTTCAAAATTTGTCTTTTACAGGGGTGACATCACCCCATCTGATGAAGGCAAGATCAACACATTTTTTACACTATAATGTCTGATATTGCCTTCAGTTTTTCAATGTTGAACTTTGTAAGTTCCTGAGTTGTGTATGTTATGTTTTGAAACATACCTGTTTATGGACAAAAAAAATATTTTCAAGGTAAAACTTTATAAAACCAAGATGTTGTGTTTTTACCCAAAAAATATTTTACAACGCACATGTGAATGTGCACAGAGTAAAAGGTTTTATACTCAACAATGTGTGGCTTCTTCTTTCAATGCTCAATACCAGTTTTTGTATTAAGTTGGTGTTTACAGTGACAATGGGGGTTAGTTAATAATGGAAAAACCACTTGGCACTACAAGTGCACTAGGAGACAGTTAAAAGAAACACAAGCAGTAAATCAAAATCAAGATTTTATCAGATACATTTTTTTTTCAAATAGAAAATATTTACAAATTTGTTGGCATAGCAAGGGCCCCCCTACCCATAAAATAATCAACATATTTTTGCCACACTTCACGGGCGCTTTGGGGGGGGCAAGCCAGGACGGCCAGCTTCCAGGGCTGTTGTATTTTCAGGAAGTCCGGCCTCAGGCCCAACTGAGGCAACATAATTAGGAGCATTTCTCTTTAAAAAGTTGTGAAGTATGCAGCATGCTAGAACTATGTGGTTCAGTTTGTACTCCGCCATATTAAATGCCGTAAAAAATAGGTGTAACCGGCTGGCCATTATCCCAAAGGCATTCTCCACGACTCTTCTGGCTCTGTGGAAGAAGAGGGTTAAAAACCCTTTTCTTCGGGGTGTGGGTCCTCTGTGGGAATGGCCTCATCAGGTGATTACCCACAGACCAAATGCTTCATCAGCGATAAATACAAATGGGAGTCCTTCAATGTTCTCTTCCGCAGATGGCAATCCCAAACCACCACTCTGGAGATGTCGGTAGAACTCAGTCTGGGTAAAGACTCCACCATCCGACATCTGGCCATTCTTTCCCACGTCCAGATATAAAAATTTGCCGACATCACCGCCATCAACGCCATCAACATGATACTATTGAAACCCTTATAATTAAAATAGTATGACCCCGAGTAGGGTGGTGGTACGATGTGGACATGTTTCCCATCGATTGCCCCTCCACAGTTAGAAAAGTCCCACCGCTGGGCAAACTAGGAGGCCACAGTCTGCCATTCCTGTAGCGTTGAAGGAAACTGTGGAGTCAAAAAAGAAAAAAAAATATTAGTAGCACCAAACATTGCAAGCAGATTAGCCACAAACATTCTTGGCCAACATCAGTATATTATTTATTTTAAGGAGTATTTAAAGACAAAAATATAAGGTCCACTTATCAGATTCCTCACCACCTCTGATGGCCCAAATTTTAGGGGGGAGGGTTATAAATGAGTTTGCGACCCCAAAAAAAAGCCTCTGGCACTCTGGCTGAATTTAAAGACAACAATAACATTTGGACACATTTTAGGGGGTGTTTAGGGAGCTGACAAAATACATTGTTAAGTGACTAGGCTAGGTGTGTATGGGCCCAGGATAGCATGCTGGGGAGATTAGTGAAAGAAAATATGCATGTAGGCCAAAAAAGGAGCATTAAAAGCTTACAGCATGCATGGGCACAAAGGGGACATTCACAGCATATTGCAATCATGGTAATTAGGGAATGATGAAATACAATACATTAGCAAACATTAAATACATAGAATGTGATGTTAAAGGAGAAAACTTACCCTAATATAGTCCTTCTGCAGGACCTGTATAATGGCAGAACAGGTCTCTGGAATAATGATCCCCAGAGCCTGGGGGGAGATGCCTGTAGAGAACTTGAGGTCCTGTAGACTTCTCCCTGTCGCCAAGTACCTCAAGGTGGCGACTAGCCTCTGCCCGGGAGTGATGGCTTGCCGCATGCAGGTGTCCTGCTTCTTAATATAAGGGGACAGCAAAACCAACAGACGGTGAAAAATGGGGTCCGTCATCCGGAGAAAATTCCTGAAATCATCATTCTGCGCCCATGAACTCCTCCCCGCCCTGTTTGTGGATTGGGCTTGGGTCAAAGCAAGAACACCAACACCAAGCCCCCGCACAGCACGAACTCTACGACGAGTACATAACCACAACATGGCTTCAAAACGGTTGGCTGCTCAGAACGAACTAACAGAACGCACTGAAGAACAGAAAGGCCTGTGAAGAGCGAGCTGAAAATCAGAAACGAGCGAACAAGAACGCACTGAAAAACAGATACGAACTGACTGCACGCGCTGAAAACCAGATACAAACCCACAAGCACAAACTGAAAAGCAGTAACGATCGGAAAAGCACGAGGCTGAAAAGTGCGAATCGTCTCTCACAAAACACCAGATTAGCAGAAGGAGCCCAAAGGGTGGCGCATTGGGTCTAGAACTTCCCTTTTATAGTGCCGTCGTACGTGTGGTACGACGGGACTATTTGATTTAATAATAAAATAGCAAAATATTACAACAATATCAAAATGTAGAATGTAAAAATAACATCAATACTGTATTATATTCTTAAGATGAAGATTGAATCAGATGTGTGTCTTTGTGTGTGTGTGTAAAGCTCCCTCATGGTGTGTCTGAAGCAAATCTGCCCAACTGTGCTTCTGTTCCTAGCTTTTACTCCTAAAATCTGCCCCCTCCTTCCTAAAAAGGCTGATTTAAAGCGGGAGTCCACCTGAAAAAAAAAAATATTAAAAGCCAGCAGCTATAAATACTGCAGCTGCTGACTTTTAATAAACGGACACTTACCTGTCCAGGAGTCCAGCGATGTCGGCAGCCGAAGCCAAGCAATAGCTCGGCTCTCAGCTGCAGCCGCCGCCATTCTCGGTGAGGGAATAAGGAAGTGAAGCGTTGCAGCTTCACTTCCCGGTTCCCTACTGCGCATGCGCAAGTCGCGCTGCGTGTCCTAAGTGGTCCCCGCTATCTCCTGGGACCTGTGTGTTACCCAGGAGACAGCGGGGGGTGCGGGAGGGGGCGTGACTCCCGCGGGATTCTATTCCCGGAAGTGGGTGCAGATACCTGTCTAATACAGGTATCTGCACCTCCCTCCCCCCTGAAAGGTGCCAATTGTGGCACCAGAGGGAGGGAGGAATCAGATGAGCAGAAGTTCCACTTTGGGGTGGAACTCCGCCTTAAGGTTCTCATTTGTCTTGCAGTTTCACAGAAAACAGTGGGCTTTAACCCCCCACGTAATGGTGGGAGTTGCCCAGTCTCTATGCATTGGCATTCCTGAGGAGTGGGCAAGAACAATGTATGAAACCATTTAACGTATACAATATAAGTTTCCTTTAACATCTAAATCATATACTTTATATATATATATATATATATATATACACATACATACATACATACATACATATATATATATATATATATATATATATATATATATATATTTATATTATATTCATTGAAAACCCAATGTTCTTAATATCCTAATCAAGAAATATTGTAGTATAAAGAACTTATAATCTTAATTAAAACATAAACTTTTAAATCTTAAGAAATGTGAATCCTTCCTTCTCCATCTGTGATGGGAGGAGGTAAGAACTAATTATTACCATATGTGAGCTCTCCAAAGAAATGCTTATGAAGCTTATGACAACATATATATACTTTCACATAAATATAAAAGTCTATATATATTTCACTTTTTCCATATCTAGAAGATATAAATATATATATATATATACAACTCAATTATTCTATAAAGATCTAATTCATTCATTTGTTAATATTTGTTAATTGATGTATATTAGATATTGGATTAAAGCAGGGTTCGACAAACCCCAAGCGCCAGGTCGCCATGGCGACCAGAAACCGCACCCTGGCGCCTAGGCTGCCACCAGCTCACTCACTGCAACTCCTGATGCCCCAGACATGCAGTGCTATGATATTTAACACTGACCGCTGTTCCTCCTCCCTTCTTCACACTCAGCGCGGCGCTTGATGCTTGCCAGAGCTGCTGAGTGTGTGAAACTGACACGTAACTGAGAGAGAAGAGAGAGGATTTGTCAGAATTGAGCTTGATGTCGGGGGTGGGCGGGACCCAGCAGCTATCAAACACCAACCAATGGGATGGGATCTGGGAGGGCCGCTACGTGTATGTGGCCCCGCCTCTTTTCTTAAGCAGCCCAATTATTAGCTGGTGTTTGATAGCTGCTGGGTTCCGCCCACCCCGGCCGGGTCCCGCCCACCCCCGACATTAAGCTCAATTCTAACAGCTCCTCTCTGTTACTTGTCAGTTTCACACACAGTTACACTCGGCTCAGTGTGAAACCTGCCAGTGCCAACCAGTGCCATCTGCCAGTGCCAGCCAGTGCCACCACCAACCAGTGTCACCTGCCAGTGCCGCTGCTAATCAGTGCCAGTGCCACCTGCCAGTTACAAACCAGTGCCACCTGCCAATGCCTGCCAGTGCCGACCAGTGCCACCTGCCAGTGCCAACCAGTGCCACTGCCAATCAGTGCCACCTGCCAGTGCCATCTATCAGTGCCACCTGCCAATCAGTGCCACTGCCATCCAATGCCACCTACCAGTGCCAACCAGTGCCATCTGTCAGTTCCAAACCAGTGCTACCAACCAGTGCCATCTGTCAGTTCCAAACCAGTGCCATCTGTCAGTTCCAAACCAGTGCCACCTGCCAGTGCCAACCAGTGCCACCTGCCAGTGCCACCTGCTAGTGCCAACCAGTGCCATCTGTCAGTTCCAAACCAGTGCCAATTGCCAGTGCCACCTGCCAGTGACAACCAGTGCCATCTGTTGCAAGCCTTACTCTTTCTGGCCAGCCCACAACCCTGATGTAACAGCGTTACATTGGAGTTATTGACTGGGTGCTCCGTTGTGAGTTAGGGTTAGGGGGCGAAAATTACTGGCCTTACCCCGGGAGCTGACAATCCATACCACTCTAAAAAAAACCTCGCTCCTAACTTTTTTACCTGGCTCCTAGATTCAAATTTGTCAAGCCCTGGCTTAAAGAAAACTTTTAACAGAGAGTAGGTGGTAGTAGTGAAATAGTTTGCATTATAAAAAACACTAAAAACATAAACAGCAACAAACCATAAATGTACCAATCCAAAACATAGGATCACGTATCCCAACTCCCCCGCCTTGCCCGCAGCCCCAAACACACTACAGGCTTCTACCCCAAACATCAAACAGCAAAGTCACCCTAGTGGGGGGAATTCTTCCTTGTCCAGCCAGAGAGGAAGAAAAGGGTGAAAATGTAGTACTCAGCAGTGGCGTCGTTAAGGTGTGGCTATTGAGGCTGGAGCCCCGAATCTGGGGCCCATAGCCCAGAGTCCAGGGCCGGCCCTACAGTGAGAGTGTCCCGGCTGTCTGACACAGCGCTTCCCGCACAGCCACGGCACTCTCACTGAGTACTTTGAACTCGGTAGTTCACTGACAGCCAGAGAAGGGAGATCTGTGTGAGAGTGAGTCTCCTCCCTTGCTCCACCCATATCATAGAGTCGGAAGGAACTTTCTCACACAGAGCTCCTGAGCAGGTGAGTGCAGACCGAGGGGGAGGAGGGTAACACTGTATACCCATGCTCTCCCCTCTCTGTATACCCAGCCTCTCCCTTCTCTGTATACCCAGCCTCTCCTCTCTCTGTATACCCAGCCTCTCCCTTCTCTGTATACCCAGCCTCTCCTCTCGCTGTATACCCAGCCTCTCCCCTGTCTGTATACCCAGCCTCTCTCCTGTCTGTATACCCAGCCTCTCTCCTGTCTGTATACCCAGCATCTCCCCTCTTTGTATACCCAGCATCTCCCCTCTCTGTATACCCAGCATCTCCCCTCTCTGTATACCAAACATCTCCCCTCTCTGTATACCAAACATCTCCCCTCTCTGTATACCAAACATCTCCCCTCTCTGTATACGCAGCATCTCCCCTCTATGTATACCCAGCCTCTCCCTTCTCTGTATACGCAGCATCTCCCCTCTATGTAAACCCAGCCTCTCCTCTCTCTGTATACCCAGCATTTCACCTCTATGTATACCCAGCCTCTCCCCTCTCTGTATACCCAGCCTCTCCCCTCTCTGTATACCCAGCATCTCCCCTCTCTGTATACCCAGCCTCTCCCCTCTCTGTATACCCAGCCTCTCCCCTCTCTGTATACTTAGCATCTCCCCTCTCTGTATACTTAGCATCTCCCCTCTCTGTATACCCAGCCTCTCTCCTCTCTGTATACTCAGCCTCTCTCCTCTCTGTATACTCAGCCTCTCTCCTCTCTGTATACCCAGCCTCTCCCCTCTCTGTATACCCAGCCTCTCCCCTCTCTGTATACCCAGCCTCTCCCCTCTCTGTATACTTAGCATCTCCCCTCTCTGTATACCCAGCCTCTCTCCTCTCTGTATACTCAGCCTCTCTCCTCTCTGTATACCCAGCCTCTCCCCTCAGTGTATACCAAACATCTCCCCTCTCTGTATACCCAGCATCTCCCCTCTCTGTATACCCAGCCTCTCCCCTCTCTGTATACCCAACATCTCCCCTCTCTGTATACCCAACATCTCCCCTCTCTGTATACCCAGCATCTCAGCGCTCTGTATACCCAGCATCTCAGCGCTCTGTATACCCAGCCTCTCTCCTCTCTGTATACTCAGCCTCTCTCCTCTCTGTATACGCAGCCTCTCCCCCCTCTGTATATCAAATATCTCCCCTCTCTGTATGCCCAGCCTCTCCTCTCTCTGTATACCCAGCCTCTCCTCTCTCTGTATACCCAGCATCTCCCCTCTCTGTATACCCAGCATCTCCCCTCTCTGTATACCCAGCATCTCCCCTCTCTGTATACCCAGCATCTCCCCTCTCTGTTTACCCAGCATCTCCCCTCTCTGTATACCCAGCATCTCCCCTCTCTGTATACGCAGCCTCTCTTCTCTCTGTATACCCAGGATCTCCCCTCTCTGTATACCCAACATCTCCCCTCTCTGTATACCAAACATCTCCCCTCTCTGTATACACAGCCTCTCCCCTCTCTGTATACTAGGCTTGTGCAATATGTTTCGTAATGAATCGAAATTCGGCCGAATTTTGCATCTTTCGGACATTCGGATGCATCCGATTGTCCGAATAAAAAATTGGTAACGAATTTCAACAAATACAAAAGAAATTATAGTGGATATAATGAATGAATTCGACATGATTCTGTAATTCGTTAAAGGTCTAATGAAACAAAAGGTCAACTCAAAGTAAATCTTACAGTCCAGTCAGCTGATTAATTTTGTGCTGGAGGTTGGATTACTGGCAAAGTGCATTCCGGAGAACTGAGTGAGAAAGGAGTTGTATTTGAGCAGAGGAGAAAAGATATTGTCATTGTGTGTGTTAAAAGGTTCAATAAACAACAACTTTCCAAACTAAGAATCATTATCATGAATATAAATACATACATAAATATCAAATTTCAATGAATACAAACGAAATTATAGCGCATATAACGAATGAATTCGACATGATTCGAGATTCAGTTTAACGAATATCGACACTCTACGAATAATAACGAATTATCCGAAAACGTATTAACGTAACATAACGAATATAACAGAACGAAATTATGTATTTTATGAATGACAACAAATCTAAACTAAACTAAATGTTCCGTTGTGCACAAGTCTACTGTATACCCAGCATCTCCCCTCTTTGTATACCCAGCATCTCCCCTCTCTGTATACTCAGCATCTCCCCTCTCTTTATACCCAGCCTCTCCCCTCTCTGTATACCCAGCATCTCCCTTCTCTGTATACTCTAGCCTCTCTGTTTTCCTAGCCACTTTCCTCTCTGTATTCCCAGCCTCTCTGTATACACTAGCCTATCTTCTTTATACACTAGCCTCTCTGTATGTAACCATCTGCATCTTGTGGCAGGTAACATGACAAGCTCTCCGGTGACCCCGATGTAAGGGGGGGGGCTTTCTGGGGACCCTAAAGTAATGAGGGGGACTTTGGGTATCCTGATTTAATGATAATATATAATGTTACACACACACACACACATTATATACATGTGTATGCCCGCCCAAGCTTATGACTTTCTTTACTTCGCTGCTATGGGCTCTAGCCCCAGATCTTTTGTAGACTTAGCAATGCCCCTGGTAGTCAGCAGAGCAAACAGGGAACCGCGTTGATTGCAGGACTATCAATCAAGCAACACTTGGACTGAAAAGGAACTTGTATCCAAAAGTAAGGCACATAATGAGACCATTAAAAGTCAACAAAGAACGAGGAGGAGCCCCTCCATTTCACTCCTAGGCAGTGACAACAAAAGGTGAGACTAAATCATTTCAGGTGCTACCCAGAGATTCTAGCCATCTATTAGCTTCCTTAGAAGTGAAGAATTGCACTTTGCTTTTGTGTACCACTCTTAGCCTTGCAGGACAGCGCATGCTATACGGTAGGCTTCGATCTCGCAGGCATTGCTTCACACTTTGGAAAGCTGCTCGTTGTTTCAGCTTAGCTGCAGAAAAATCAGGGAAGATGGTAATGCGATTATTATTGTAAAGCAATTTGGGGATATTGCAAGTTTTTTGTAGAATTGTTCACTATCTAAGAAACGGGCCTGCAGTGGTCTGAGGTACTGGCCTGGTGGAGGGTCCCTCAGCGGGATCTGATTAGCCCTCTCGATAGCAAACAAGTGGGAGAAACATTCCTCTCCAAAGGTTTGTTTGAGCCAGGAGATCAGGAATTCCTCAGGGCATTTGCCTCTGGAAATCCTAGGGAGGGAAGATTATTATGGCAGAGCTGATCTTCAATGTCTCCCAGTTTGGCTTCCTGGGACTTGTGGTCCACCACCATCTCTCAGACCGTCACCATCAATGGATTCAAATCATCTTCCACTGCACTAATGCAGTGTTCTGCATTAGTCACCTGTGTCTAATTTTGTGCACATCATCTTTTGGCAGGGCAAAGTCTACACGGATAGTTTCACTTTGTGTGGAGAGTGAAGCATGACAACTCTTTATGGTAGCCATGACCTTGGACAGAGTCGGCTCTCCTACCTGTGATCCAGAGCCTCTCTCCCCCGGCTCTGCAGAGGGAGAAGGCAGCGCAGTCACCAGGGGATCTGTAGCATCCATTCAGTCTTCTCCCTCGGCCCATGGTAGGCCATCAGCAGCAGGAGAGTGCAGCTGCCCTGAGCGCCATCTTGGCTTGCCTCATGGGCGAACTGAGCAAGCCTCTCCATTTGCGATGACTGCAGACTCGGCCCCATTTTCACCATGATTGGGTGCCAGACGTGTCCGTTCTGGGTGGGTTCGTCTGGAAAGCTAATCCTAGGGCTGAGCAGGATTATGTAGGATTTCAGAGTGGTCCGGAGCTCTAGAGAAAGGCATTTCACATAACAGAAGTTCAGACACGCCCCCCACGATCCATTTTCAAGGCCCCGGCCTGTGAGAAGGAGGTTCTCACCTAAGATTTGACAGTACGTGGCACCGTCCATCGTCCCTTTGATGCAGTGAACTTTTCCTGTCCCCTTAGCAGAAAACCAGCCCCAAAGCATGTTTCCACCTCCATGTTTGACGGTGGGGATGGTGTTCTTGGGGTCATAGGCAACATTCCTCCTTCTCCAAACACAGCGAGTTCGCTATAGCGAGGAGACTTCCCTGGAAGGAGCAGAAAAGGAGGTATCTCCCCCAGCTAAGACCCCATGTCAACAGGTACAACTTTACGGTATTACACTATAGGAAGTCCTTTTTCTTTCATGCCCTGATGTCATGGCACCAGAGGGCCCCTTCCACCCATTGAATGTGATACCGATCCTGGATCAGTGTTTCCTGGGAGCTTGTTTCCTGACATTTCCTAGAAAAGCCCTGGCTGGGTTTATAGCCGCAAGCTCTTTCTTGCTTGCCTCTGGTAAGCGTGCATTTGGTTTGGTGTTTACAATCACTGGTGATGGAAGATTGCACTTTTTCACTCTGAACTCAGCTCACGGCATACTGTTTGGACTTTTATGCAAATTTTTTTCCTTTTGTTATCACTTAATTTTTATGCACGTATTATTATTAATATCATTATCAATTGTGACAATTTCTCATATAATTTCTCATACACTTAAGATCATCATTTTTTAGCGCAGCTACTTTTTACCTTGCCACTGTGTATATGTTTGTATTCCATATGTTAGCTGCTGCTCCACACATTTTTTGTTTATTCTTGTTTATTGATTTAGAGCGCAGTATTTATTCCTTTTTCCTTATAGTGAGTATAACAAGCCTGCTTTACTGCATATGCAGACTGATTTTACTGTTGTGGGTTTAGTAACACTTTAATTGTGCACTTGGGACTAGCAGATATGTCTCCCTGTTGCAAATAAGCTTCATCTTGGGGAAGAGAAGATTGCTCATTGTTATACTCTAATGGGTGTACAGATTCTTGTTCAGAGAATCAGAGATTGCTTTGTGAGCAATGCAGTTACGTATATAGTTACATAGTAGGTCAGGTTAAAAAATACCCTAATCCATCTAGTTCAACCAAAAGAAAAAAA
Organism: Aquarana catesbeiana; assembly: GCA_037953035.1. NCBI lineage: Eukaryota > Metazoa > Chordata > Amphibia > Anura > Ranidae > Aquarana > Aquarana catesbeiana. The sequence goes on from JBBHAA010000837.1 coordinate 2,420,352, forward strand.
AGCATGATCCAATTTGCTCTAGTGGGGGAAAAAATTCCTTCCTGATCCACCAGAAGGCAATGGGATATTCCCTGGATCAACTACCCCTGATGTTATTAGCTATAAATTTTAATATACACTTACAGTATTTTTTGAGTAGCTAGGAATGCATCCAACTCTTTTAAAACAATCTACTGAGCTATCAAAAAGTAGTTACTGTATATATCCTTTCCTCCAGATGTAAAGAGTGCTCATTGTCCTCTGTAATGGCCTGAAAATTAAGGACTACTTATGCGTTTATACAGTGCCTTGAAAAAGTATTCGTACCCCTTGAAATTTTCCACATTTTGTCATGTTACAAACAAAAACATAAATGTATTTTATTAGGATAGTATGTGATAGACCAGCACAAAGTGGAACATAATTGTGAAGTGGAAGGAAAATTAATAATGGTTTTAATTATTTTTTTACAAATATCTGAAAAGTGTGGCGTGCATTCGTATTCAGCCCCCTTTACTCTGATACCCCTAACTAAAATCTAGTGAAACTAATTGCCTTCAGAAGTCACCAAATTAGTAAATAGAGTCCACTTGTGTGTAATTTAATCTCAGTATAAATGCTGCTGTTCTGTGAAGCCCTCAGAGGTTTGTTAGAGAACCTTAGTGAACAAACAGCATCATGAAGGCCAAGGAACACACCAGACAGGTCAGGGACAAAGTTGTGGAGAAGTTTAAGGCAGGGTTAAGTTATTAAAAAAATATCCCAAGCTTTGAACATCTCACAGAGCACCGTTCAATCCATCATCCAAAAACGGAAAGAGTATGGCACAACTGCAAACCTACCAAGACATGGCCGTCCACCTAAACTGACAGGCCGGGCATGGAGAGCATTAATCAGAGAAGCAGCCAAGAGGTAACTCTGGAGATGCTGCAGGGATCCACAGCTCAGGTGGGAGAATCTGTTCACAGGACAACTATCAGTCGTGCACTCCACAAATCTGGCCTTTATGGAAGAGTGGCAAGAAGAAAGCCATTGTTGAAAGAAAGCCATAAAAAGTCCCGTTTGCACTTTTTGGCCTAAAATCAAAACACTATGTGTGGCGGAAAACTAACGCTGCACATCACCCTGAACAAGCCATCCCCACCGTGAAACATAGTGGTGGCATCATGTTGTGGGGGGGCTTTTCTTCAGTTAAGACATTGGAGCTGGTCAGAGTTGATAAGAAGATGGATGGAGCCAAATACAGGGAAATCTTAGAAGAAAACCTGTTAGAGTCTGCAAAAGACTTGAGACTGGGGCGGAGGTTCACCTTCCAGCAGGACAACGACCCTAAACATACAGCCAGAGCTACAATGGAATGGTTTAGATCAAAGCATATTCATATGTTAGAATGGTCCAGTCAAAGTCCAGACCTAAATCCAATTGAGAATCTGTGGCAAGACTTGAAAATTTCTGTTCACAGATGCTCTCCATCCAATCTGACAGAGCTTGAGCGATTTTGCAAAGAAGAATGGGCAAAAATTTCACTTTCTAGCTGTGCAAAGTTGGTTGAGACATAGCCGAAAAGACTTGCAGCTGTAATTGCAGCGAAAGGTGGTTCTACAAAGTATTGACTATTGAGTATCTGTCTATCACATAAAATCCTGATAAAATACATTTACGTTTTTGGTTGTAACATGACAAAATGTGGAAAATGTCAAGGGGTATGAATACTTTTCAAGGCACTGAAAAGTCATCAGCTACAGTATGTATAGCTGCTGACTTTTAATTTTTTGCTGGGGAGCTGGAGCACCGCTTTAACGAGACCTCAACACAAGCATGTGCCCAGTGTTAAAACTATAAAAGTTGCTTTTTTCCACCATTTTTTTAATCACTTCAGCTCTGGAAGATTTTACCCCCTTCATGACCAGGCCATTTTTTGCATTTAACACTGCACTACTTTAACTGGTAATTGCGTGGACACGCAGCACTGTACCCAAAAGAAATTTATATATATTTTTTTCACACAAATAGCGCTTTCTTTTGGTGGTATTTGATCTGGGTTTTTTATTTTTTTACTCTATAAATGAAAAAAAAAGCTAAATTTTTTTCTTTGTCATAAAACATATTCAATAAAAAAAATCAAATTTCTTCATGAATTTAGGCCGAAATGTATTCTGCTGCATGTCTTTGGTAAAAAAAAAAAAAAAAAAATCACAGTAAGTGCATATTAATTGGTTTGTGTGAAAGTTATCTACAAACGATAGTATGTATTCTGGATTTTTAGTTTTATTTATACTAGTAATAGCAGTGATCAGGGACTAGTAGTGGGACTATGATAGTGCGGCAGGAAATCTGACACTAACTGATGCTGGGGGAGGGGAGGGGGACTGACTAACTGACACTGACATCACCAGTATCACTAATACGATGATCAGTAGTAATAATATATACTGTCACTGTACTAATGACACTGGAAGGGCAGGTGTTAACATTTAGGGGCAATCAATGGGTTAACTATGTGCCTAACAATGTTTACTGTGTGTACTGTGAGCTGTTTTTACTAAGCAATGTGTCGGTTTTTCCTCCCTGCAAAACCGTAACATGATGGCTGTCTGTAGAGAGCCCTGTGTTGTTTACCAAGGTTGCATTTTAATAAATGTGGAAATACAAAATACTATGAAAGATCCTTCCTTTTATTGAGCCTGGTGGAGAATGGATAAAGCATAGCACTAGAAAGTACATTTGATCATGTGCGCTCGATCAGCTGGATAAAGAGAGAGTGAGTAAGTAGAACTCTCTTTCACATCGAGTTCATGTGGAGAGGTACATTCATAGCACAAGGACAGTGTTCTTAGATAAGCTGACTGTGGACGGCTGCCAGCTCGTGACAGGCTAGAAGTAACTCTGTGGAAGGCAAAGACAGAAGGAGAGCAGCACCATCTAAGTGCACCATTACTAAGACATTTTATTCCATAAAAGACAATTGGTAACTCACAAAATGTATAAGATGTGAGCGCATGTGGGATTAATCAGTTCCATACCGGTGTATAGAAAAATGACGCAGGCAGGAACACCCTGCTATCCTGGGTGGCCGTCATATGACGTCCTCCCCTTCTTGCCGCTACTGCGGGCCCCCAGGGGCCCGCAGCGTGGCAATCGGGGATGGGCGTGTCCCTGTCTCCTTCTTTCTGTGCTCCTCCATGTCGACTGCTTCCCCTCATGCAGTTGCGGCTTACTGGATTCCGGAGCCGCTGGAAATTTCATGGACTGGTGTCTTCCATGAAAATTCCTCTTTCACCTCTCACCACTCCACTGGGGGTCTGGGCGATTGATGGTACTGTTCTTCCTGGGGGGCCCATCCACTTCCAGACCCTCCCTGTCAAGATGTCTATAGGGGTACTCCACCAGGAGTGGATATCCTTTCTCGTGCTACCTAAAGCCTCAACCCACATTGTATTGGGCCTTCCTTGGTTACAGCTCCATTCTCCACACATTGATTGGACTATTGGGCAGATCCTGGCTTGGGGTGCCTCTTGTTTCTCGTCCTGCCTACTCAAGGTTAACCCAAAGGAGAGAATTGCAATGGCCACCACATCAGTATCTCCTGCTCTTCCTGCTGCATATAGTGAGTTCTGGGATGTATTCTGCAAAAAATTGGCTGAGGTACTTCCTCCTCACAGGCTTTTTGACTATGCCATTGACTTTGTTCACGGCGCAACCCTTTCCAGGGGTTGCGCCAGAAATCCTCATCTCCTGCGGGAGCAGGGTTCTTTTTTGTAGCCAAGAAGGATGGGACCCTTAGACCTTGCATTGACTATCGAGGCTTAAACGCTCTGACAATCAGAAACCGATACCCCTTACCCTTAATACCGGAACTGTTCGACAGATCGAAAGGCGCCTCCATTTTCACTAAGTTGGATCTCAGGGGGGCGTACAATCTAAACCGGATACGAAGGGGTGATGAATGGAATTCGGCATTTAACACTAGAAATGCTCTTTCGAATGTTCAGAGGTTCTGTTTTTGGGATGCTTTGTCTCTAGTTTGGGTCTTCGTATGGATCCTGGAAAGGTCTCGGCCATTACCAACTGGCCTCTTCCCGCAAGCCTCAAGGCCACACAGCACTTTCTTGGGTTCACTAATTATTACAGGCAGTTCATTAGGAACTACTCTTCCATCGCTGCGCCTATTATCAGGGTGCGAATGCGAAGGAGTGGCCCCCTGAAGCTGTCTCTGTGTTTCATGACTTGAAACAGGCCTTTGTTTGGGGACCTTTGTTGAGGCGACCTAACCCTGGGGATCCATTTTTTATTGAAGTGGACACTTCCTCCACTGGGGTGGGAGCTGTACTTCTTCAATCCCTTGAGTGCAAACGTCAACCATGTTCGTTTTTCTCCCAAAAAAATTCTCAGGCGGAGAAAAATTACGCTATTGGTGGTCGGGAACTTCTTTCGATTAAATTGGCATTGAAGGAGTATAGGTTAAATTAGAAAAGATATTTTCCTGCGCTAGTGCGGGGGGTCTTAGTAAGGGTCCTTTCACACTGGGGCGGGCGTCGGCGGTAAAGTGCCGCTATTGTAAGCGGTGCTTTACCGTCGGTATGCGGCTGCTAGCGGGGCGGTTTTACCCCCCGCTAGCGGCCGAGAAATGGTTATAAACCACCGCAAAACGCCTCTGCAGAAGCGCCTTGCCGGCGGTATAGCCGCGCTGTCCCATTTCAATGGCCAGGAACGGTGAAGGAGCGGTATACACTCCGCTCCTTCACCGCTCCGAAGATGCTGCTAGCAGGACTTTTTTTACCGTCCTGCCAGTGCATCGCTCCAGTGTGAAAGCCCTCGGGGTTTTCACACTGGAATGAAAGCAGCGGCACTTTCGAGTCGGTTTGCAGGCGCTATTATTAGCGCAGTAGCACCTGCTAAACCGCACCAGTGTGAAAGGACTCTAAAGGATGGTAGTATTTTCTAATGATATGATAAACATAAAGTGACCATACGTGCCCTGCTGCCTAAACTGACTAGGGGAAGTCCAAAAGGCTACATATGAAAGAAGAAAAAAGGCGCGTGACCTAACGCATGAATCAAGATAAAAAAGTTTATTCAAAACAAATCGGTATATACAAAGAAAGATACTACGCGTTCATAAATAAATAAGTTACAATATTTCATCTGATAAAATTGTAAAAATTGATGCACATACAAGGGTTAAAATGAATAAATGGCTAATGTGTTTTGAGGGGTTTACTCTTCATCAGAGCCTTGAAAGACGAAAACTAGTCTATATACTGTGGTAGGTCTATATAGAGAGAAACAACTGGATGGGAGGTGTATCACATGATGGATCGTACATTTCTATAGGCGGATTCTCCTTTATTCTAGTAGTATTTCCTTCCACATCGCAGCGCTCTATATGAGACAGTAGGGATGAGCTTTGCGTTCGAGTCGAACCCATGTTCGACTCGACGCGAACATCGCATGTTCGCTCAATCGTCAAATTACGAACGATATGGGCCGTTTGCTCCAAATTCGAGTGGCGCGCCACGGCCCATAATTTACTGCGGCATCGCAGTGCATTGCTGGCTGATGATTGGCCAAGCATGCACTATGACCCGCATGCTTGGCCAATCACAGCGCCGTCTGTACAGAGAGCCGTAATTGGCCAAAGCCAGGGTGGTTTGGCCAATTATGGCTCAGGGGGTTTAGTACATGCCCCACACTATATAAGGCCACATGCACGTCAGCCCTGTGTAGTGTGTTCTGACGTTGAGAGAGCGATAGAGAGAGAGAGAGACAGTGTCATTTGATTTAAGTTAGATAGAGTAGGCAGGCGAGTCAGTTAGCTGCACTTACAGTGTATTTTGTATGTATATATGTAACGACACCCCGAGTATGAAAGGGGTTAAAGTCGTTTAGGACATTTCATACCCAAACACAAAGGCAGCTACCGAACACTCCAATCAGCCGAACAAGGAACCCATACAAATAATCCACCCCAAAAACGAGACACGGCTCTGTCTTCAGGTTTCAAGCAGGAATGAATCTTTATTCAAAAAACACATGTTATACAGATCCCACTTCAAAACATTTCCCCCCCACTCTTGGAAAACAGGGCGGGTTTGCCGGGACAACCCATCAGCATTGCCATTTTGCTTACCGGGTCAGTAGCTGATGGTGATTGGTGATTGTAAGGTTGCAGGGCTAAGCTCCACTGCAGCAACCTGCCATTGTCTCCTGAGACCTGGTTAAGCCAGACCAATGGGTTGTGATCAGTGACTAATGAAAATTCCTGTCCGTACAAATAAGGGTTCAACTTTTTAAGGGCCCAAACCAGGGCCAAGCACTCTTTCTCCACTGCTGCATAGCTCACTTCCCGGGGTAATAGTTTTCTGCTCAGGTATGCGACAGGGTGTTCTCTTCCATCCTCCCCAATTTGGCTCAGCACAGCCCCCAGTCCAAACATGGAAGCATCTGTGTGGACAAGGAAACGTTTGTTAGGTACTGGGGCAGCCAAGACAGGGGCATTTACAAGTGTTTGCTTGAGGGCTGGAAACACGGCTTCACAAGCTGGAGACCACAGGACCTGCCTAGGTAAATTCTTTTTCGTCAGTTCAGTCAGGGGCTTTGCAATAGCACTGTAATCAGGGACAAAACGCCGGTAGTACCCGGCAGTCCCCAAGAAGGCTAATACCTGGGTCTTAGTACGGGGTGTGGGCCAGTTAGCTACTGCCTCTACCTTGGCTGGCTCTGGTCTCTGGTTCCCACACCCTACTTGGTGTCCTAGGTACTGCACCTCCGCCATACCTAGATGGCACTTGTCTGGTTTCAAGGTCAGGCCTGCGGCCCGAATCTTGTCCAGAACCACCCCTACGTGAACCAGGTGCTCCTCCCAAGACCCACTGTAGATCGCAATGTCATCCAGGTATGCACATGCAAAATCCTGAAAGCCATCGAGGAGCCGATCCACCATACGTTGTAAGGTAGCCGGGGCATTTTTCATCCCGAATGGCATGACCTTAGACTGGTACAGGCCAAACGGGGTAACAAATGCCGACTTGGGGATAGCATCCTCAGCCAGGGGAATCTGCCAATAGCCCTTACACAGGTCTATTGTAGTTAAATAACGTCCCCTGGCTATACGATCTAGCAGTTCGTCTACCCTGGGCATTGGGTAGGCATCAGTGGTGGTCTTCTCATTGAGTCACCTGGAGTCCACGCAGAACCGGGTAGTTCCATCTTTCTTAGGCACCAGGACTACAGGCGAGGCCCAAGGGCTGTCAGAGGGCTCAATGACTCCTAACTGAATCATCACCTGTATCTCCTTCCGCATTCCTTCTTGGACTGCTTCAGGGATACGGTAGGGGGGCTGACGAAGGGGTGCTTGTCCAGGGGTCTCTACCTTATGCAGAGCCAGGGTCGTGTAGCCCGGTTTTTGGGAGAAAGTCGCCTGTTTCTCCCACAGAAGCCGCTTAGCCTGTTCCTTCTTTGTGGGGCTTAACCGGTCCCCTAGCTGTACGAGGCTAATGAGGTCAGTCTGGGGGTCTCTCTCTAGTAAGTCAGGGAGGGGTAAACTTTCAGAGTCGTCCGCAGCAGGGGCACATACTGCAGCCACATCCTCCTGTAGTTCCTGATACTCCTTCAGCATGTTCACATGAAAGGTTCGCTGGATTCTTTTATCTGCACAGCTGGCAATAACATAGGTAGTATTAAATACCTGGGCTACTACTTTATATGGGCCCTGCCAAGATGCCTGCATCTTGTCGGTCTTCACAGGCTTGAGCACTAAGACCTTCTGCCCAACCTGGAAGATACGCTGTCGGGCCCCCCGATCGTACCATCTCTTCTGTCTCCCCTGGGCCACCTGGAGATTCTCCCTTATCATCACAGACAGTTGCGCCATGCGGTCCCTAAATTCCAGAACATAGGGCACTATGGGGGTCCCCTCCCGTTCTGTTTCTCCCTCCCAGTGTCCTCTAATGAGATCGAGGGGTCCGCTGACCCTTCTCCCATAGAGTAACTCGAAGGGAGAGAACCCAGTAGATTCCTGGGGTACCTCTCTGTACGCAAATAACAGGTGAGGCAGGAATTTCTCCCAGTCTCTGCAAGCGTCCGAAAAGGTCCTCAGCATTTGCTTGAGGGTCCCGTTAAAGCGCTCGCAGAGACCATTAGTCTGGGGATGGTAGGGTGAGCTCAGCAAGGGCTTAATATTGCATACCTTCCATAACTGCTGGGTGAGCACAGCGGTAAACTGGGTTCCCTGGTCAGAGAGAATCTCCTTAGGGAAACCCACTCTAGTAATTATTTTAACCAGGGCATCAGCTACGGTCTCTGCTTCAATGTTGGACATAGCTACTGCCTCTGGGTAACGGGTGGCGTAGTGGTGAGAATATACTTCTTCCCGGATGGACTAGGCCTGGCCAAGGGACCCACAATGTCAACGGCTATGTGGTAAAAGGCCTCCCCAATAATAGGCATGGACATAAGTCTGGCCTTAGGGTGGTCCCCCCCGCTTACCTACCCGATGACATGTGTCACGCGTTTTGCAGTACTGTCGCACATCCTGATTAAAATTGGGCCAGAAGAAATTCTGTGTAATTCTATGGGCTGTGCGGCGGGACCCTAGATGTCCTGCTAGTGGTACATCATGCCAAATTCGCAGAATCTCCAGCTGGTATTTCTTAGGTACCACCAGCTGTCATTTCTGCGAAGGGACTTTATTTCCCGGGGATGGCTTAGGGATCCTATACAGTCTATCCCCCACCCATTCATAAAGCTCCCCATCTATTCCCTTTTCCTGAGTATCTGCCTTAGCCCTATACTTATGTAAGGTCGGGTCCTCCCGGGTTTCCCTCCCGAATGCTTCTGGGGTATCCCAACCTAGGGGAGCCTGATCTAAGGTACATATTGGGGAAGATAGTCTTACCTGGGTCTCAGCAGCAAGCGGGCCAGTTCCAACAGCACGGGTCTGGGCACGGGTAGTCACTGGGTTGGCTTGAGCGGGGCCCATCGGTGTGTAAGCAGAAACGAGGGGGGGCAAATCATTCCCCAGTAGTACATCCGTTGGCAAATCCTTCATCACCCCCACATTCACATGTCCCGAACCAACCCCCCAGTCCAGGTGAACACGGGCAACAGGTAGCCAGAAAATAGTGCCTCCTGCTACCCTTACAGCTACAGTGTCCCCGGTGTGTTGGCTCTCTGGGATGAGGTTCTTCCGTAGTAGGGTCATGGTGGTGCCAGTATCACCTAGGCCATTAGCTACCTTTCCATTAACCCGGACGGTCTGCCTGTGTTGCTGCCTGTTGTCCTGGTTAGCTGCTTGTACTGGATCAGCCTCGTGCAGGACGCCCCACTGTTCTTCCTCCTCAATGCAGTGAGCCGCAGGCATGGATGTGCAGGGATTCCCCCCTGCTTGCTTTCTCCACGACTGGGACTGCCTGGCTGAATTCAACGGACAGTCTGGCTTTTTGTGCCCTAGCTGTTTACACCCGAAACACCTGAGGGGTTGTGAGTAGTCCTGGGAGTTGAACCTGGGCTGCTGAGAATAAGTGGCCGCTGGAGGTGGTGCTGTAGGGCGGTACGACTGTGGTTGGTAGACGCCAGCTGGAGGGGGTGCCGCTGATCGATAATCCACCCTAGCTGTTGTCTTGACCACAGGGTTGTCCAGTTTGCGGGCGCCTGTGTATTCGTATGCCAGGCGAGCTGCTTCAGACAAGGTGAAAGGTTTTCTGTCCCGGACCCACTCTCTGACTTCTGGGGACAGCTTGTCAAAGAAGTGCTCCAGCAGAAACAGCTGCAGCACCTCTTCCCCGGATACTGCTTGGCATCCAGCGACCCAATCGGATGCCCTGCAGTGTAGGCGGCATGCCCACTCGGCATATGAGTCTCCAGTCTGCTTGCTCGTCTCTCGGAACCGCCTCCGGTATGCTTCTGGTGTGACTGCATACCTGGCCAAAAGTGCTTCTTTTACAAGCCCATAGTTCATAATATTCTTGTCTGGGATGGCCCTGAACGCTTCACTGGCCCAGCCGGACAATTTCCCAGACAAAATGGTAACCCATTCCTCTGTGGGCACCCGGTGTAGGGCACATTGCCGTTCAAAATCTGCAAGGTACCCATCAATCTCCCCTTCTGCTTCATTGAAATTTTTAAAAGCAGCAAAATGTACCTTTCTCCTTTCAGTTGGTGCTGCTGTGACTCCCGCTGCTGCAGCACCTCTTTGCTGTAGCCTATTTGCCTCCACAGCCGCTATAACTCAGTCTATGATCTCCGCTGTAGGGTTAGGGCCATAATGTGCCAGTCTTATGTTTACAGCCCGATCAAAACTTGCCTCTTCGGGCGTCCTGTCTGTTATGCTGGGTCTTTCGGCTATGTTGCGTCTTTCGGCTCTATCCATTTCGACTAGTTCTGCGATAATGTCCCTCTTCTTACGGTTGTTGGCCGGTCGGCCCCGGTTCTCCAGTAAGTCCTTGAGGGTAGAGCGCTTTAACCGTTCATACTGTGCTTCCATTGGCCTGTGTCCTCTTATAGCTGTCCTGGGCTGCGGGAATCATCCCACTGCTTGCCACCAGTGTAACGACACCCCGAGTATGAAAGGGGTTAAAGTTGTTTAGGACAGTTCATACCCAAACACAAAGGCAGCTACTGAACACTCCAATCAGCCGAACAAGGAACCCATACAAATAATCCACCCCAAAAACGAGACACGGCTCTGTCTTCAGGTTTCAAGCAGGAATAAATCTTTATTCAAAAAACACATGTTATACAGATCCCACTTCAAAACATTTCCCCCCCACCCTTGGAAAACAGGGCGGGTTAAACTGTCCAATAACAATGGACACACAGGTCAGGTGTGCTTAAAGCGGGGTTCCACTCAAATTTTTAACTTAATCTTACCCCCTTCAGTTAATTGCATAGATGTTCAAATGCCGCACGAAAAAATTTTTAATCGCTGTAATTACCTTTATTTATTTATTTATTTATTTTATGAAAGCCTATGGCGTGCAAAACACACCCAAAAAACTTCACCCGGTGCATAAAAAAATGTGCACACACATAAGGAGTGTTCACAAAAAAGTGCAACGGGTACACAGACGTGCCAATTCCCTAATCCCCCGGGGCGTTAGGCTCCTGACGGGGACAAAGGTACTTACAATGGTCTATCTGGCCGAAACCAGACAGACCCCGTTCTCTGGAGGGCCTGCCGAAACAGGACCCACCCAAGTACTAGGTGGGGCTCCCCCGAAGGGAGACCCCATGAGAGAGGGCGAACTAAGCCAAAAGGCCATGTCCACCCCTTCCCAAGACTTTCAGGGCTGGCCCGAGGACCCGCATCCTTACTCGTCACACAGTGAGACAAACGTGAAAAACAAGACGTGACAACACAGGTTTCAATCAAAATAAATAAAAAGTGGGGGAAGGAATAGTGGAGAGGAGAGTGAAAAGAAGTGGCCATTGTGTAACACAATGACCAGGCCCTCTGGCCAGGAATAAAAAATTCCTTTGGTCCTAGCCAAAAGGCCCGGCCCAAGAGGCAGGTGCAAAAAAAGCGTGTTATGGTGCAGTGACCGTGGTGCCCAAAATCAAAGTGACTGCCACTCACAGTGATCTTATGGCACCCCTGGACTGCCACTCCAGGGGCACTACTCCATAGGCTTTCAAGACCAACCCTGGCCCACAGCCCAGACCACAGCAGCCCCCACCACAGGCAGAAAGGCATGAAGATCCGGCAGCTTGATGAGAGCCCTTTACCATCAGGCTCCACCGTCGCTCTCATCACTCCTTCCTAATTACATTCGGGAAGTACTAACCACTCCCCCCCCTGCATAAGGGGAAGTAAGCGTTCTCTCCCGAATAACTGTCCGTAGCTAGAGCTACCACAATCCAGGCCAGAAAGCCAGGGACCCGTCCCTCCGGCCAGACCAAAATGCAGCACCCATCCCTACCAGGAGCACCCTTCCAGACGGCTCAGACTCAACCATTGGCCAGTCCCCAGTATACTGTCGGGCAACACGGCGTAGTCCCTGCTGAGTATCGCCTTTCCAGGTATTATGACACCATTGGATTTGCTGTCCCTCCCCAACGAAAGTGACACAGTGTCTCCTCTGGAAACTGATAAGAACAGATACTACACTTGATCTTAGCCAAAAGGCCTAGAAGATTTTTCACACAAGAAGATTGAAAAACAACTGTTGAACTTATTCATTCATTTCTTGTAATTTATTATTTATAGTGACACTTTTCACTGGGTGTTAAAGAAATTTCTTTTCATGATAAAAATAATATTTTTCATGACTCTATTATTATTAATTTTATGTATAAGTAGAGGGTCATAGGCATTATGCTGCTCTGACCCATTATTTTACACAATTTATATTAGCGCCGCTATCTCTATCTGTACACGTGTGAGAGGTATAGTTTTGGGATTCTGATCAATAAAAGAGGGCAAGCAGGCTCTGTGTCTAGAGGCAACAGTGCTGGTCGTGGAGACGGTGCATCTTCATCAGCAGGTGGCTGTGAGACATGCTTGTCCTTTTTTTTCGGGAGCTGGCCGTGTTGAGCCACAACATGCGCAAGACTTGGTAGAGTGGATAACCAAGCCGTCCTCATCCTCCTCATCCTCTCTCACCCAGGCTCAGGGTACTTTGTCTGGCAAAGCAGCTGCCAACGCGGCCTCTTCCCTCGGCTCAATGGCATCAGTCACTCCTTTCCTAGCCCCACCATGTCCTCCTGAGGAGTCTCCCGAGCTGTTTGAGAAAAGTAAAATATTACTGAGCAAATATATAACTAAATGAAACAGCAGCTACATAAATTGTGACAAAATTATGTGGAGAATATGAAAAATGTAGCGCTTGACAAAATATCTGCCCTGTGGTACAGTGCAAAAAATCTATGCAATAAAACAAATGAAACCAATGAAAGGTAAAAGAAAAACAGTGGTATAACTATGATTCTCAAATCAAAAGTCCAAAGTAAATCGAGTGAATAAAAGTCCAAAAAGTGAACGCAACAATCAAGTGTGGATCTTCTTTTTGTGCAAATGACCCAATGAAGTCTGAACAGTGATGAATCCAGAAAAGTAAATACGATGGGGTACTCTTACCACGGATATCTCCAAACGACCTCATAGAGCTTCTGCCAAACTGGAGGTACGATTATCCAAAAGAAGGCACTAGAGCAACTCTCCTTGTAATCAATTTATGAAAAAAGGAAAGAGGGGAGGCTCCAATGGTGCAGAACAAAAAGGATGGGTTTATTAAAACCAAAGATACATAAAAAGTGATCACGGTATAAAAGCAATGTGGGGAGCAGTAAACAAAGCCCGGGCTTTGTTTACATACATTGATTAGTGCCTTCTTTTGGATAATCGTACTTCCAGCTTGGCAGAAGCTCTATGAGGTCGTTTGGAGATATCCGTGGAGATCCTGGACTTCCATTGTCATCAGAGAGAACCACTGACTCGATTATCCAAGCGTTTATGACCCGGTGTCGCTGACATCCGGGTCCACCAACTCTGGTAAGAGTACCCCATCCTTTTTACTTTTCTGGATTTATCACTGTTCAGACTTCATTGGGTCGTTTGCACAAATAGAAGATCCACACTTGATTGTTGCGTTCACTTTTTGGACTTTTATTCACTCTATTTACTTTGGACTTTTGATTTGAGAATCATAGTTATACCACTGTTTTTCTTTTACCTTTCATTGGTTTCATTTGTTTTATTGCATATATTTTTTGCACTGTACCACAGGGCAGATGTTTTGTCAAGCGCTACATTTTTCATATCCCCCAAACTGTTTGACCACAGTGTTGGGTACATGCTCCAGGAGGATGCCCAGCGTTTTGAAGGCTCCGATGATGGTACCCAGCTAGAGGAAGGCAGTAACGCCCAGAGAGAGGGGGTGCCCAAGAAGGACAGCAATCTGGCAGTCATGTTCCCCCAGCTGTAGCATACTGCCAGCTTTGCTCCAGTGATGAGGAGGGAGGGGATGATGAGGTCACTGACTCTACGTGGGTGCCTGATAGGAGAGAGGAGGATAAGGAGGCACATCACCAACGAGGCAGGATGCCCTCCAGGGGCCAGCTTAAGGGCAGCACACCGACTGCATCACACCGCAGAGCTCCGCATGTGCAGGGTGCTGCTGTCTCTGCGCATTATTACAAAAGTTCTTTGGTGTGGGCCTTTTTTGAGACGAGTGCATCATATCCCACCGCTGCTATTTGCAACATATGTCTCAAGCATATCTCGCGTGGTCAAAACATCACCCGCTTGGGCACCACATGCTTAACCAGAAATATGTCGACCTGCCATACAGTTCTTTGGCAAGCGTACCTAAAAGACCCACACCAAAGAACAAAGAGGACCTCTCCTTGCTCCTCATCAGCTGGGATCTCCAACCCCACTATACCTTCAGTCCTCTCTGAGACCTGCACTGAGAGGAATGAAGGTGTAGAATTAGGTGTATCACAGCCAAGTACTTGGGGGCAATCTGCTATCGGTACACCGACGTCAGATTGTACCAGGCAAATTTCCCTGCCCCAGCTGCTGCACCGCCGAAAGAAGTTCACTCCCAGCCATCCACATGCCCAGTGGTTGAATGCTAGCTTGGCTAAATTGCTAGCACTTCAACTGCTGCCTTTTCAGTTGGTAGACTCTGCCCCCTTCCATAAGTTTGTGGAATGTGCAGTTCCTCAGTGGCAGGTTCTTAAATGCCACTTTTTCTCATGGAAGGCGATTCCGGCTCTCTACCGGCATGTGGAAGGCAATGTCTTGGCCTCGCTGGACAGGGCGGTCAGCAGTAAGGTGCATATTACCGCTGACTCATGGTCCAGCAGGCATGGACAGGGACGTTACCTATCTTTCACCGCGCACTGGGTGACTCTTCTGGCAGCTGGGAAGGATGCAGGACAGGGTGCAGTAGTGTTGGAGGTTGTTCCGCCACCACCTCTCCAAAATTCTACTAGTGGTGATTCTGCCACACCTCTCTCCTCCACCCCCTCTTCTTCTTCCTCCATGGCCTCTTCCTGTGCTGATTTGTCTTTGGAACCAGCGGTGCTCCGTAGGCGTTCAAGGGGCTATGCAAGCACGCAGGCAAAAAGATGCCATGCGGTGCTTGAGCTGGTGTCCTTGGGGGACAGGAGCCACACTGGGGCAGAGATTCTGTCAGCTCTGCAGGGGCAGGTTCAGAGATGGTTGACACCATGCCAGCTTAAGGCAGGTATGGTGGTTTGCGACAATGGCACCAACCTCCTCTCCACCCTCCAACAGGGACAACTGACCCATGTGCCTTGTTTGGCTCATGTTCTTAACTTGGTGGTGCATTGGTTCTCGGGCAGGTACCCGGGCTTACAGGATATCCTGAGGCAGGCCAGGAAAGTCTGTGTGCATTTCCACAGGTCATATAATGCCAGTGCTCGGCTGGCTGACCTCCAAAAGTAATTTAACCTGCCCAAGAACCGCCTAATCTGTGACATGCCCACCAGGTGGAACTCAACGTTGGCCATGCTGCAGCGGCTGCACACGCAGCAGAGGGCCATCAATGAGTACCTGTGCGAGTATTGCACCAGGACAGGGTCAGGGGAGCTTGTTTTTTTTCCCCAGGGATCCATCAGGGATGCATGCACTGTCCTGTCACCATTTGAGGAGGCCACGAGGATGGTGAGCAGTGACAGTGCATGCATCAGTGACACTGTCCCCCTTGTCCACCTGTTGGAGCACACGCTGCGTGGAATAATGGACAGGGTACTTGAGGCAGAACAGAGGCAGGAAGAAGAGGACTTCCTTAGCTCTCAAGGCCCCCTTTATCCAGACAGTGTTCCTGCGTGCCCGCCGATCACACAGGAAGAGGACAAGGAGGAGGAGGAGGAGGATTGTGTCAGCATGGAGGTGGAGCCTCGCACTCAGCATCAGCAGCAGTCTTTAAGGGATCATTTACAGTCCTAAGAAACCCATGGACTTGTACATGGCTGGGAGGAGGTGGCTGACGATCATGTCGTCCTTAGTGACCCAGAGGACTCCGGACCAAATGCCTCAGCAAACCTACGCTGCATGGCCTCCCTGATCCTGCAAAGCTTGCGAAAGGATCCTCGTATTCGTGGTATCAAGGAGAGGGATCAATACTGGCTGGCAACCCTCCTTGATGCACGTTACAAGGGTAAGGTTGCGGACCTTATCTTGCCGTCGCAGAGGGAGCAGAGGATGAAACATCTTCGGGAGGCCTTGCATAAAGGTCTGTGCAACGCGTTCTCAGAGACTGGGAGGTTATAAACTCCTGTTCCTGGACAATGTGTTGCTGAGGCTTCGGTCAGCCAAAGAAGGAGCGGTGAAGAAGGTGGCCGTCTGACCGATGCGTCCAGACAATTTTTTAGTCCGCAGCCCCAAGGTATGATTGGTTCCAGCAACCATCACCAGCGTCTGTTTTACATGGTGCAGGAATACCTAGGGGCAAGATCTGACTTGGACACCTTTCCCACCGAAAATCCTCTGGGTTACTGGGTCTTGAGGATGGATCACTGGCCAGAGCTTGCACAGTATGCAATTGAGCTACTGGCCTGTCCTGCATCCAGCGTTCTTTCGGAACGCATATTCAGTGCTGCTGGAGGCTTTGTAACAGATCACAGGGTGTGCCTGTCCACTGACTCGGTCGATCGACTGACCTTCATAAAAATGAATCAGTCTTGGATCACCACTAGCTACCAAGCACCTGATGCTGATGTAACCGAATAATTTTTTTTGAAATGTCAGATCCCTTCAAAGACTGCCTATGCTGATGCTGAGTGACTATCCTCTTCCTCCTCAATGATCATGCTGACAGCTTGTAAGAATATTTTTGGTTCTGGGCGCCGCCACCAGTGGCTAAGGCCCAATTTTTCAGCCCCTGTTTAACAGGGGCGTGTAATTACAATTTTTGATGCAATACTTTGCAGGAGGGCTCATTCCTGCGCTCCAACTAGAGTATCTGTGAGGGGTTGCAGTGTTGTGGCACCAGTGCCTAAGGCCCAATTTTTCTGCCCCTGTTCAACAGGGACATGTAATTAAACTTCTTAATCTAATATTTCACAGCAGGGCCTGTTTCTGCGCCCACCAAGAGTAACTGTGAGGACTTACAGTGTTGTGGCACCAGCACCACCACCAAAGGCCCAATTTTTCTGCCCCTGTTCAACAGGTGCATGTAATTACAATTCTTGATCTAATATTTCACAGCAGGGACCGTTTCTGCGCCCACCAAGAGTAATTATGAGAGCTTACAGTGTTGTGGCAACACCAACACCTAAGGCCCCAATTTCTGCAGAGTATATAGGGCAGGCCCCCACTTTCAAACATCCAACTTACAAACGACTCCTACTTGCAAACGGAAGGAGACAACAGGAAGTGAGATGAAATCTACCCCTAGGAAGGGAAATTCTCTCCTGTAAGAGTTAATATGGGAAAAACGTGTCTCCTCTCCACTGATGCTTTATCACTAATCCTTGTTTCACTAAAAACCCCAAATTGTCAAAAAACATTTGTCATTGGGACAGAAAGTGAGGTGAAATCTTCTGAAGAGGTGCACAGACAGCAAAACAAATGTCACAGGGGTGATAACCCTTCCCTATGTTTTCCAAAAAGCTTAAAATAGATTTTTTGGCTGGAGCTACACTTTAAAAATGTACCAGTTCAAAATTACAAACAGATTCTACTTAACAACAAACCTACACTCCCTGTCTTGTTTGCACTGCCTGTATACTGCTGTTCAGAGTATATAGGGCCTGGGGGCCCCACACCTTTCCTTTTTTTAATTTGGGTGCGGGGTTCCCCTTAATTTCCATACAAGACCCAAAGGGCCTGGTAATGGACGGGGGGGGGGGGGTACCCATGCCGTTTGTCTCACTGATTATCATCCATATTTCCGGGCCCCGACAACACATTAAAGCCGCAAGCAGTTTTAAATGACTTTTATTCCTTTAAAAATGTCATTTTGTGCAGGGACTGTTCTAAGCACGGGAAACACAAGACACTTTACAGGCATACTATAGACACCCCCCAGGCACGATATTTAAAGGAATATTTCACTCTTTTTTTATTTCACTTTAAGCATCATTAAAATCACTGCTCCTGAAAAAACGGACGTTTTTAAAACTTTTTTTTGCATTGATACATGTCCCCTGGGGCAGGACCCGGGTCCCCAAACCCTTTTTTAGGACAATACCATGCAAATTAGCCTTTAAAATTAGCACTTTTGATTTCGAACGTTCGAGTCCTATAGACTTCAATGGGGTTCTAATGTTCACGTGAATTTTCGGTCCGTTCGCAGGTTCTGGCGTGAACCGAACTGGGGGGTGTTCGGCTCATCCCTATGAGACAGATACCAAATAGATACAGATAGAATTGCAGAAGCTAATCAGAATGTTAAAACCATGATAGTATCAGGTGTATATATGAAAAGGTTATTATGTAAAATAAAAGATGATAAAAACATAATAAAAAATATATAATAAGAACACTCATTTGAGATTTGAATGGTGAAAAGTCAACAATATGTATATAGATGCATATAGACCATGTACATATACACAAATATACACATATATATATATATATATATATATATATATATATATATATATATACACACATATAGACACACACACACACACATGCACATGACACAAATGTCCATGCGCAATGCGTGTGTGAAGATCACACATGTATGCCGAAATACACCTGAACATACACATATGTACACATACATATATACACGCACATATATACACGCACTCTCACATGTATGTGTAGATACATGTGGAAAGTGGACTACTCAATGGCTCAATGGAACAAATGCATAGTGTTGATATTATTTTATGCTATGCATTATTGTAAACACGAAACACTACAGTTGAAAAAGCCCTCCTCAATAGAGTAAGTTGACAGAAATGCAAATATAAATAAAAATTCTAATACGCAAACGCACATATATATATATATATATATATATATATATATACACATACACACACACACACGTATGTGCATATGCAGAGTTAGCCAAACTTGTATAAACATACACACAGACTCATGCAATGAGAAAAGATGAATGGGTTAAAGTGGTGGTGTAGGTGGAAGTGATGGTGTTGGGAACAGTATGGAATTGACTGGCTGCATGATGCCATAATGACACAAAGTTGTGAATACTGGTACATCATAACAGAAATACTTGGTTTACTATGTAAAGTGTGCCAGCTTCAAGTGAACAGGATGTCAAAGATGCTAGTAGTATGGAGGAGGTAAAGCCGAATAAGACCTACCTCAGCACCTTAAGGAAAAGTGGATACAGATGTTGTCGTCTATTAATAGTTAGTGTTGTAATGACATAAATTAATGGAACCTGGAACCTGTTAGGAATATCCAGGTATAGTGGCCAAGTATAGTGATACATTGCAGTCTCAAAAGAGCTTATGGGCATAGGTGAGAATGAAATGAGCCATCCATATTACTGACCTACCCACTGGCTGGGTTAGATGCTACAGCTTGTGGTTAGTGGCTAAATGCCTGAGTCGTTCCTTGGTTGACCCTGCGTTCCTCCTGCCGGGATGCTTTGTGGTGCTGTGTATAGTCTTATGTTGGATTGCAGCCCTGCAGCACTTTGGCGGCGTTTATAATGCTGGTGTTTGGGGGGCAGAGATGGGCGGTTCCCTGGAGCGGCCATGTGATGTGTACACCGGAACCAGGAAATGATTTTGCCAGTTGTTAGAACACACGCCGTCATTTGTGTGGGCGGGGCTGTGCGTTCCATAGACCTCACCAGTGTCCAATGGCAAACCCGATCTCCGGAACCCAGTTTAGGAGTGGGCCTGCATGCATGGTGGCCTATAGTGGCATCAACTCTTGAAGGGTTCCCCGCACTCCATAACAATTTTCACTGACCATAAAAATCTGCAGTACTTAAAGAATGCCAAACGACTGAATCCCAGACAGGCCAGATGGAAACTTTTCTTTTCCCGTTTCAATCTTTCTATTACATGCAAACTTGGTTTCTGCAACAGTCAGGCTGATGCACTCTCTAGGTCTTTTGACATTCAGGATGAGGAGCCCACCTCCGAATCTGAGTCGATCATTCCTACCTCATGTGTTCTTGCCCATTCTATCCTGGACTCAAAAATTCCCCCTGGCAAGAACATCGTTGCAACCAAGTTAAGAACTAAGATCCTTCATTGGGGTCATGATTCCAAGGTGGCAGGTCGTTCCGGAGCCCTCCGATCTTTCTTCCTCATTGTGTGTACGAAGGCAAAGACTCCCAGCTCCAGCCTCCTGAGTGTCCACCGTACATGGGAATAAGTGGGAAAATTGTCTGGGAGTTGGCATTCCCACTCTTGCAAAAGGGTTATCACATTTATATGGACAATTATTATACTAGTTTGCCCCTTTTCCGCCACCTATACCTCAAGAAAACTTTGGCCTGCGGTACAGCAAGAAAAAACAGAAAGGGCTTCCCACAGCATCTAGTCACCACAAGGCTACAAAGGGGGGACAATCGGAAAGCTTGAGGAATGAGGAAGGGTTGGCTTTGAAGTGGAGGGATAGGAAAGATGTATACATCATGTCCACCATCCATGATCACACCTCGGTGGAACTTCCCAGAAGACGCGGTCCCATTCTAGAGCCTTGCTGTATCCACGAGTACTATAAATTCTATCAATCAACAAGAAAGTCCCTCTTCTGGTATAAAAAAGTTGCAGTTTACTTTTTTCCTAAAATGTATTGAAGACATTGTCACTGCCCTGATCTATCAACAAGGATCCCCCCCAGAAAGCATTCGCTCTGATTGTGTCAGCAGACTGCACGAGTGCCATTTTCCTGACAATATTCCACCATCAGCAACCGAAAGAAGACGCCAAAAAAAAAATTTTGGGTGTGAAGCAAAAAGAGGCATTAGGAAAGACACCATTTTCCATTGTCCCCAATGTCCCTCCCAACCTGGTCTTTGCATCGGAGAATGCTTCAGACGCTATCACACTCTCGTAAACTATTAGCCCATATTTCTAATAGACTGCCAGTTTCCCGTTTTCAAATTCTGTCCTGAATATTTCCCTGGTGCCTCAACTAACCATATCATTGCCTTCCATGTGAACTGACCCTGGCCTGTTTATCAACTATGCCTCTGCCTGCCGTCTGCATTGTTTATCTGCCATGTTTCTGCCTTTCATGAGAACTGACCCTGGACTATCGACTATGCCTCTGCCTACTGTCTTTTTCTGCCTTTTACCTACAATAACCGCGGCCTGTTGACCATGTTTTTGCCTGCCCCTTGAACTGATCTTTCACCCTGCTACACAGGGGTCTCACATATGTGAGGGGCTTCAGAAGAGTGTTCTGAGTTGAGAAAAACAGTTTTTGGTTTTCTCTTTGTTTTGTAATTCCCAGAACAGGGTCTGGAGTCTGAAGGCTTTAAAGCGATTTGGGTGGGAGAAGCCTCCACCCCTGTCCCCAATCTTTCCTGACCGAGGCCCTAAGCTTGATGGTCCTGCCTGCTGCCTGGACAAATACTTTGGCTGTGCTGACAATATCTCTGCCTGCACTGACCCAGGACTTAATGGACCATGTGCCTGTTGCCTGGACCAATACTTTGGCTAAACTGACTATATCTCTGCCTGCTGGCTGTACTAACTATAGACAGAATTCCTGCCTGCTGCATGGACAATCCTTTCACTGCTGCTGACCACATCTCTGCCTGCTACCTGGACCAATGCTTTGGCTATGCTGACAACATCTCTACTTGTACTGATTATGGACAGTATTCCTCCCTGCTGCCTGTTTTTCTGTTGCTGCCTGGACCGATGCTCTCCTCTGTGGACCACTGCACTGCTAAAACGGCAGGTAATCTTTTCTTTACCCTTTGCTCAGCAGAATGTATTTTGGTTTGTAATTGGTATGTACAGTACATACTATACAGTGGCGATGGAAAGTATTCAGACCCCCTTTTCACTCTTTGTTATATTGATGCCATTTGCTAAAATCATTTAAGTTCATTTTTTTCCTCATTAATGTACACACAGCACCCCATATTGACAGAAAAACACAGAATTGTTAACATTTTTGCAGATTTATTAAAAAAAGAAAAACCGAAACATCACATGGTCCTAAGTATTCAGACCCGTTGCTGTGACACTCATATATTTAACTCAGGTGCTGTCCATTTCTTCTGAACATCCTTGAGATGGTTCTACACCTTCATTTGAGTCCAGCTGTGTTTGATTATACTGATTAGTAGGGATGAGCTTCGTGTTCGAGTCGAACCCATGTTCGACTCAAACATCGTCTGTTCGCCCGTTCGCCGAATTGCGAACGATATGGGCCGTTCGTGCCAAATTCGTGTGGCGCGTCACGGCCCATAATTCACTGCGGCATCGCAGTGCATTGCTGGCTGATGATTGGCCAAGCATGCACTATGACCCGCATGCTTGGCCAATCACAGTGCCGCCTGAACAGAGAGCCATAATTGGCCAAAGCCAAGGAGTACACGCCCCACACTATATAAGGCCGCCTGCACGGCGGCCCTGTGTAGTGTGTGTTCCGGCGTTCATTGAGAGAGAGAGAGAGACAGACAGTGACATTTGATTTGAGTTAGATAGATTAGGCAGAACAGTCAGTCAGTTAGCTGCACTTACAGTGTATTGTGTATATATATGCATCCCAGGTGTTGCATATATATATATATACACTGTATTCAGTTTAGCTAGATCCGTTCTTGTTATCTTCCTACTGACAGGCAGGCTTGTCTTGTTACAGTATTTACAGCTACCTGAAGAAAATTGCTGGTGTTCTTTTGATCCTATTAGTACCACAGTCAGGCAGCTAGACTATTTACAGTTAGTGCAGTGCGTCCTGCTCACAGTGTTCAGCTAGATCCATTCCTGTTATCTTCTTACTGACAGGCAGGCTTGTCTTGTTACAGTATATACAGCTACCTGAAGAAAATTGCTGGTGTTCTTTTGATCCTATTAGTACCACAGTCAGGCAGCTAGACTATTTACAGTTAGTGCAGTGCATCCTGCTCACAGTGTTCAGCTAAAACTACAAGTTAGTGGGGTGCGTCCTGCTCACAGTGTTCAGCTAAACCTACAAGTTAGTGGGGTGCGTCCTGCTCACAGTGTTCAGCTAAACCTACAAGTTAGTGCAGTGTGTCCTGCTCACAGTGTTCAGCTAAACCTACAAGTTAGTGTGGTGCGTCCACCTCACAGTGTTCAGCTAAACCTACAAGTTAGTGGGGGTGCGTCCTGCTCAGAGTGTTCAGCTAAACCTACAAGTTAGTGCAGTGCGTCCTGCTCACAGTGTTCAGCTAGATCCGTTCCTGTTATCTTCTTACTGACAGGCAGGCTTGTCTTGTTACAGTATATACAGCTACCTGAAGAAAATTGCTGGTGTTCTTTTGATCCTATTAGTACCACAGTCAGGCAGCTAGACTATTTACAGTTAGTGCAGTGCGTCCTGCTCACAGTGTTCAGCTAAACCTACAAGTTAGTGGGGTGCGTCCTGCTCACAGTGTTCAGCTAAACCTACAAGTTAGTGCGGTGCGTCCTGCTCACAGTGTTCAGCTAAACCTACAAGTTAGTGTGGTGCGTCCACCTCAGTGTTCAGCTAAACCTACAAGTTAGTGGGGTGCGTCCTGCTCAGAGTGTTCAGCTAAACCTACAAGTTAGTGCAGTGCGTCCTGCTCACAGTGTTCAGCTAGATCCGTTCCTGTTATCTTCTTACTGACAGGCAGGCTTGTCTTGTTACAGTATATACAGCTACCTGAAGAAAATTACTGGTGTTTTTTTGATCCTATTAGTACCACAGTCAGGCAGCTAGACTATTTACAGTTAGTGCAGTGCGTCCTGCTCACCGTGTTCAGCTAAACCTACAAGTTAGTGGGGTGCGTCCTGCTCACAGTGTTCAGCTAAACCTACAAGTTAATGTGGTGCATCCACCTTACAGTGTTCAGCTAAACCTACAAGTTAGTGGGGTGCGTCCTGTTCACAGTGTTCAGCTAAACCCGCAAGTTAGTGGGGTGCGTCCTGTTCACAGTGTTCAGCTAAACCTACAAGTTAGTGGGGTGCGTCCACCTCACAGTGTTCAGCTAAAGCTACCTGTAGAAGGTTGGTGGTGTTCTCATACTACAGGCAGGCAGTTGATTTTGCTAGCTGCAGTATCAGTACATATATATATATATATATATATATATATATATATATATATCCCAGCTTAGTGCAGCTACAGGCCATTAGTATGTCTGGAAGGCCAAGAAGGAGAGGTAGACAGTCACAAGCCAATAAGGGAGGGCAAGCAGGCTCTGTGTCTAGTGCTGGTCGTGGAGACGGTGCATCCTCATCAGCACGTGGCCGTGGGACACGCTTGGCCTTTTTTTCGGCAGCTGGCCGTGTTGAGCCGCAACATGCGGAAGACTTGGTCGAGTGGATGACCAAGCCGTCCTCATCCTCCTCATCCTCTCTCACCCATGCCCAGGGTACTTTGTCTGGCAAAGCAGCGGCCTCTTCCCTCGGCTCAATGTCATCAGTGACTCCTTCCCTAGCCCCACCATGTCCTCCTGAGGAGTCCCTCGAACTGTTTGACCACAGTGTTGGGTACATGCTCCAGGAGGATGCCCAGGGTTTGGAAGGCTCTGATGATGATACTGAGCTCGATAAAGGCAGTAACATGAGCACGGACAGAGGGGGTGCCCAAGAAGGACAGCAATCTGGCAGTCATGCTCCCGCTGCTGCAGCATACTGCCAGGTTTGCTCCAGTGATGAGGAGGGAGGGGATGATGAGGTCACTGACTCAACGTGGGTGCCTGATAGGAGAGAGGAGGAGGAGGAGGTGGCACATCATAAGGGCAGCACATTGACTGCATCACACCCCAAAGCTCCACATGTGCAGGGCGCTGCAGTCTCTGCGCGTTATTCAAAAAGTTCTTTGGTGTGGGCCTTTTTTGAGACGAGTGCATCAGATCGCACCGCTGCTATTTGCAACATATGTCTCAAACGTATCTCGCGTGGCCAAAACATCTCCCGCTTGGGTACCACATGCTTGACCATACATATGTTGACCTGCCATGCAGTTCGTTGGCAAGCGTATCTAAAAGACCCACACCAAAGAACAAAGAGGACCTCTCCTTGCTCCTCATCAGCTGAGATTTCCAACCCCACTATACCTTCAGTCCTCTCTGAGACCTGCACTGAGAGGAATGAAGGTGTAGAATTAGGTGTGTCACAGCCAAGTACTTGTGGGCAATCTGCTTTTGGTACACTGACGTCAGATTGTACCAGGCAAATTTCCCTGCCCCAGCTGCTGCACCGCCGAAAGAAGTTTGCTCCCAGCCATCCACATGCCCAGCGGTTGAATGCTAGCTTGGCAAAATTGCTAGCACTTCAACTGCTGCCTTTTCAGTTGGTAGACTCTGCCCCCTTCCGTGAGTTTGTGGAATGTGCGGTTCCTCAGTGGCAGGTACCCAAACGCCACTTTTTCTCACGGAAGGCGATTCCGGCTCTCTACCGGCATGTGGAAGGCAATGTCCATGCCTCGCTGGACAGGGCGGTCAGCGGTAAGGTGCATATTACCGCTGACTCATGGTCCAGCAGGCATGGACAGGGACGTTACCTAAGTTTCACGGCGCATTGGGTGACTCTGCTGGCAGCTGGGAAGGATGCAGGACAAGGTGCAGTAGTGTTGGAGGTTGTTCCGCCACCACGCCTCCAAAATGCTAATGATTGTGACACACCTCTCTCCTCCACCCCCTCCTCTTCTTCTTCCTCCATGGCCTCTTCCTGTGCTTTGTCCTCGGAACCAGCGGTGCTCCGTAGCCGTTCAAGGGGCTACGCAAGTACGCAGGCCAAAAGATGCCATGCGGTGCTTGAGCTGGTGTGCTTGGGGGACAGGAGCCACACTGGGGCAGAGGTTCTGTCAGCTCTGCAGGGGCAGTTTCAGAGGTGGTTGACGCCACGCCAACTTAAGGCAGGAATGGTGGTTTGCGACAATGGCACCAACCTCCTCTCTGCCCTCCGACAGGGACAAATGACCCATGTGCCCTGTTTGGCTCACGTCCTTAACTTGGTGGTGCAGCGGTCCTTGGGCAGGTACCCGGGCTTACAGGATGTCCTGAGGCTGGCCAGGAAAGTCTGTGTGCATTTCCGCCGTGCCAGTGCTCGGCTGACGGACCTCCAAAAGGAGTTTAACCTGCCCAAGAACCGCCTAATCTGTGACATGCCCACCAGGTGGAACTCAACGTTGGCCATGCTGCAGTGGCTGCACACGCAGCAGAGGGCCATCAATGAGTACCTGTGCGACTATGGCACCAGGACAGGGTCAGGGGAGCTTGTTTTTTTTTCCCCACGCCAGTGGGCCATGATCAGGGATGCATGCACTGTCCTGTCACCATTTGAGGAGGCCACGAGGATGGTGAGCAGTGACAGTACATGCATCAGTGACACTGTCCCCCTTGTCCACCTGTTGGAGCACACGCTGCGTGGAATAATGGACAGGGCACTTGAGGCAGAACAGAGGCAGGAAGAGGAGGACTTCCTTAGCTCTCAAGTCCCCCTTTATCCAGACAGTGTTCCTGCGTGCCCGCCGATCACACAGGAAGAGGACGAGGAGGAGGAGGAGGAGGAGGAGGAGGAAGATTGTGTCAGTATGGAGGTGGAGCCTGGCACTCAGCATCAGCAGCAGTCTTTAAGGGATCAGTCCCAAGAAACAAATGGACTTGTACGTGGCTGGGAGGAGGTGGCTGCGGACCATGTCGTCCTTAGTGACCCAGAGGACTCCGGACCGAATGCCTCAGCAAACCTACGCTGCATGGCCTCCCTGATCCTGCAAAGCCTGCGTAAGGATCCTCGTATTCGTGGTATCAAGGAGAAGGACCAATACTGGCTGGCAACCCTCCTTGATCCACGTTACAAGGGTAAGGTTGCGGACCTTATCTTGCCAGCGCAGAGGGAGCAGAGGATGAAATATCTTCGGGAGGCCTTGCAGAAACGTCTGTGCAACGCGTTTCCAGAGACTGGGAGGTTACAAACTCCTGTTTCTGGACAACGTGTTGCTGAGGCTTCGGTCAGTCAAAGAAGGAGCGGTGGAGAAGGTGGCCGTCTGACCGATGCGTTCAGACAATTTTTTGGTCCGCAGCCCCAAGGTATGATCGGTTCCAGCAACCATCGCCAGCGTCTGTTTTACATGGTGCAGGAATACCTAGGGGCAAGATCAGACTTGGACACCTTTCCTACCGAAAATCCTCTGGGTTACTGGGTCTTGAGGATGGATCACTGGCCAGAGCTTGCACAGTATGCAATTGAGCTACTGGCCTGTCCTGCATCCAGCGTTCTTTCGGAACGCACATTCAGTGCTGCTGGAGGCGTGGTAACCGATCACAGGGTGCGTCAGTGTTGCCAACCGCCCGTAGATTTACGGGCAGCCCGTAAAAACAACCCGTTTTTACGGGGCGCCCGTGAATGCCCGTTACGGGCACCGGTGCCCGTAAAAATGATGGCCGCGAGCCGGCCACGCAACGGCGCATGCGCCGTTCCGAAGCCGGCCGGGCTCGGGAAAGCTCGCACGCGCTCGGCCGGGCGGCGCATGCGCAGTAACGTAATACCGCCGCCCGGCGCCATTTTCGAATCCATCGAGCGCGGCGGCAAGGCAAGCTGACAGCTGAGCTGAGCCAGGCGACGAGGCGACTCTGTCCTGTCATGCAGTGCATGACTTGGCTGGCTGCACACACAGGAGGTACAGAGAGTGAAGCTGTGGGGGGGATGGGATTGGGATCTAAAGGAGGACATTACTGGGACTGGAGCCGGGAGAAGTAATATGATGGTGAATAGAGAACATCAGTCTCTGTCCCTGGGCCCTGGCTGCATGGCATATGCAGGGGACAGAGACTGATGTACTCTATTCACCATCATATTACTTCTCCAGTCCACATCAGATTCATCAGTGTGCTGTGTCCTCCTCCTGTACCCCTTTCACCTCTCCACAGGTCAGGGCAGAGGTGAAAGGGGTACAGGAGGAGGACACAGCACACTGATGAATCTGATGTGGACTGGAGAAGTAATATGATGGTGGACAGGGGAGGAGGCTGCTGTGAGGATGTGTCCTGTCTGCAACCTCTGTCCCCCTCCTGCAGTATGTCCGCAACCTCTGTCCCCCTCCTGTAGTATGTCCGCAACCTCTGTCCCCCTCCTGTAGTATGTCCGCAGCCTCTGTCCCCCTCCTGTAGTATGTCCGCAGCCTCTGTCCACCTCTTGTAGTATGTCCGCAGCCTCTGTCCTTCTCCTGTAGTATGTCCGCAGCCTCTGTCCACCTCTTGTAGTATGTCCGCAGCCTCTGTCCACCTCCTGTAGTATGTCCGCAGCCTCTGTCCACCTCCTGTAGTATGTCCGCAGCCTCTGTCCACCTCTTGTAGTATGCCCGCAACCTCTGTCCACCTCTTGTAGTATGTCCGCAGCCTCTGTCCACCTCTTGTAGCATGTCCGCAGCCTCTGTCCACCTCCTGTAGTATGTCCGCAGCCTCTGTCCACCTCCTGTAGTATGCCCGCAACCTCTGTCCACCTCTTGTAGTATGTCCGCAGCCTCTGTCCACCTCCTGTAGTATGTCCGCAGCCTCTGTCCACCTCCTGTAGTATGTCCGCAGCCTCTGTCCACCTCCTGTAGTATGTCCGCAGCCTCTGTCCACCTCCTGTAGTATGTCCGCAGCCTCTGTCCTTCTCCTGTAGTATGTCCGCAGCCTCTGTCCACCTCCTGTAGTATGTCCGCAGCCTCTGTCCTTCTCCTGTAGTATGTCCGCAGCCTCTGTCCACCTCCTGTAGTATGTCCGCAGCCTCTGTCCACCTCCTGTAGTATGTCCGCAGCCTCTGTCCACCTCCTGTAGTATGTCCGCAGCCTCTGTCCACCTCCTGTAGTATGTCCGCAGCCTCTGTCCACCTCCTGTAGTATGTCCGCAGCCTCTGTCCACCTCCTGTAGTATGTCCGCAGCCTCTGTCCACCTCCTGTAGTATGTCCGCAGCCTCTGTCCTTCTCCTGTAGTATGTCCGCAGTCTCTGACCATCTCTTGTCTCTTATCATGTCTGCAGTCTTTGAGGGGATCCTAGAAAGGATTCAAGAGTGGGAGTGCTGCCGGGATGGGGGTTACGGGAAGAGACAGACACGTGTGGACTGTGGAGAGGAGACTATAGAATAGCCACCAAGCTGGAGCCATCTGACTGAGCCCTGCTGGGTGCACCTGAGAGGAGGTCAGTGACAGTGCCGCCAGGCCAGTCTGGGGGGGTCACTGATGTAAGGCGGAAGTGAATACAATAATGTAAGGGGGCACTGATATAAAAGGTTCCCCCCCTATATTAGTAATCCCCCCCTTACCTTAGTGTATTCACACTGCGGAAGGTGGTCTCTGGTCACCATCCTGCAGACTCTGATGTAAGGGAGAACTCTCTGCTGGCCGGGTTACAGTAACCTGACCTTCATGTAAATTGAGAAATATGTTTTTTGACTTTTGTTTAACTTAAACACATTGCTAATAGCACTAGCTATGTGTTTATAGTTCAAATATTAATATTTGCAATGTTTAGCACTAAAAACAGTAATTTTAGGTACTTTTTTTGCAGTGTCAGTAAAAAATGTGGATCTGCCAGTAAATTTCATGTTTTTTTTTTGCCAGTAAAAAATGGGCACCGTTTGTAAATTTTGACGTTCTGCCAGTAAATTTCACTTCGGGGGGTTGGCAACACTGGGGTGTGTCTGTCCACTGACTCGGTCGATCGACTGACCTTCATAAAAATGAATCAGTCTTGGATCACCACCAGCTACCAAGCACCTGATGCTGATGTAACCGAATAATTTTTTTTGAAATCTCAGATCCCTTCAAAGACTGCCTATGCTGATGTTGAGTGACTATCCCTGAGTAATTATCCTCTTCCTCCTCAATCATCACGCTGATAGCTTGTAAGAACATTTTTGGTTCTGGGCGCCACCACCAGTGCCTAAGGCACAATTTTTCTGCCCCTGTTTCACAGGGGCGTGTAATTACAATTTTTGATGCAATACTTTGCAGCAGGGCTCGTTCCTGCGTTCCAACTAGAGTGTCTGTGAGGGGTTGCAGTGTTGTGGCACCAGCACCAGTGCCTAAGGCCCAATTTTTCTGCCCCTGTTTAACAGGGGCGTGTAATTACAATTTTTGATGCAATACTTTGCAGCAGGGCTCGTTCCTGCGTTCCAACTAAAGTGTCTGTGAGGGGTTGCAGTGTTGTGGCACCAGCACCACCACCACCACCACCACAGGCCCAATTTTTCTGCCCCTGTTCAACAGGGGCATGTAATTACAATTCTTGATCTAATATTTCACAGCAGGGCCCATTTCTGCACCCACTAAGAGCGAGTGAGGACTTACAGTGTTGTGGCACCAGCACCACCACCACCAAAGGCCCAGTTTTTCTGCCCCTGTTCAACAGGGGCATGTAATTACAATTCTTTATCTAATATTTCACAGCAGGGCCCTGTGAGGGCTTACGTTGTTGTGGCCACAACAACACCTAAGGCCCAAATTTCTGCTGAGTATATAGGGCAGGCCCCTACTTTCAAACATCTAACTTACGAACGACTCCTACTTGCAAACGGAAGGAGACAACAGGAAGTGAGATGAAATCTACCCCTAGGAAGGGAAATTCTCTCCTGTAAGAGTTAATATGGGAAAAACATTTCTCCTTTCCATTGATGCTTTCCAATCCTTGTTCCACAAAAAACCCCAAATTCTCAAAAAACATTTGTCATTGGGACAAAAAGTGAGGTGAAATCTTCTAAAGAGGAGGAAAGACAGCAAAACAAATGTCACAGGGGTGATAACCCTTCCCTATGTTTTCCAAAAAGCTTAAAAAAGATATTTTGGCTGGAGCTAAACACGTTAAAAATGTACCCGTTCAAAATGACAAACAGATTCTACTTAACAACAAACCTACAGTCCCTGTCTTGTTTGCACCGCCTGTATACTGCTGTTCAGAGTATATAGGGCCTGGTGGCCCCACACCTTTCCTTATTTTAATTTGGGTGCGGGGTTCCCCTTAATATCCATACAAGACCCAAAGGGCCTGGTAATGGACTGGGGGGTACCGTTTGTCTCACTGATTTTCATCCATATTGCCAGGACCCGACATTACATTAAACCCGCAAGCAGTTTTAAATGAGATTTTTTCCTTTAAAAATGACATTTGGTGCAGGGACTGTTCTAAACACGGGAAACACGCGCCACTTTACAGGCATACTATAGACACCCCCCAGGTACGATATTTAAAGGAATATTTTTTTTTTTTTACTTTAACCACTTACCAACCGGCCCATAGCCGAATGACGGCTGCAGGGCGGTTGGATAACTCTGGGAGGACGTTGACGGCGCGATCACATGGTAAACGGCCGCGATCAGCGGCCATTTACTGGGATCCATGATGCGCCGGGTCCTCTGGACCCGGCGGTCACGGATGTGTTCGGGTGCGCGCCCCAGGGGGCGCGCGAGAGGGGAATTCTGGGAGGACGTACTATGACGTCCTCCCAGAGTTATCCAACCGCCCTGCAGCCGTCATTCGGCTATGGGCCGGTTAGTAAGTCACATGTAAACAGACCGGCGTCATCTGATGACGCCGGTTCCTCTCCTCCCCTCCTGTGTACCGATCGGTACACTGTGGAGGAGAGGGAGATGGATGGATGTCTGCAGCGCTGTGGGCTGGATGTGTAGTGCCCACAGCGCTGCACAGCGACATCCATCCATCCATCCATCCATGCTCAGCCATCCCTCACTACTATGCAATGCTGTGCAATACTCTCTGCAATACCCCCACAATACTCTGCAATGCTGTGCTATACTCTGCAATACCCCCACAATACTCTGCAATGCTGTGCAATACTCTGCAATGCTGTGCAATACTCTGCAATACCCCCACAATACTTTGCAATGCTGTGCAATACTCTGCAATGCCCCCACAATACTCTGCAATGCTGTGCAATACTCTGCAATGCCCCCACAATACTCTGCCATGCCCCCGCCATACTCTGCCATGCCCCCGCCATACTCTGCCATGCCCCCGCCATACTCTGCCATGCCCCCGCCATACTCTGCCATGCCCCCGCCATACTCTGCCATGCCCCCGCCATACTCTGCCATGCCCCCGCCATACTCTGCCATGCCCCCGCCATACTCCGCCATACCCCGCCATACTCTGCAATACCCTGCCATACCCCGCCATACTCCGCAATACCCCGCCATACCCTGCCATGCTGAGCCATGCTCAGCTGTACTCGCCCTCTGTATGTGGCCAGGCTGTGGAAGTCTCACACATGTGGTATCGCCGTACTCAGGAGGAGCAGGAGAATCTATTTTGGGGTGTCATTTTTGGTATGTACATGTTATGTGGTAGAAATAGTGTATAAATGGACAACTTTGTGTCAAAAAAAAAAAAAGCGTTTTAACCACTTCCCGCCCGCCGGCCGTCATACAACGTCCTTGACTTTGTGCGGAGATATCTGAATGATGGTTGCAGCTACAGGCATCATTCAGATATCAGCTTTTTCAGCCGGCGATTCCCTACACCATGAGAACAATCATAGCAGCTGTTCCACTGCTTGATCGTTCTTACGGGAGGCGAGAGGGGATGTCCCCCCCCCCTCCCGCGCTTCTACCGACTCACCGCTACGATCGAAGCCAGGATCGTTTTTTTTTTTTTTTTTTTTTTTTTATTTCAGGCTTCCCAGCCTAGAGGTGAGATGTGGGGTCTTATTGATCCCATATCTCACTGTAAAGAGGACCTGTCATGCCATATTCCTATTACAAGGATGTTTATATTCCTTGTAATAGGAATAAAAGTGGTCAAAATTTTTTTTTTTTTTTTGGAAAAAAGCATCAAACTAAAATAAATAAAGTAAAATGAACAATAAAAAAAAAAAATTTTTTTAAAGCGCCCCTGTCCGTGTGCTCGCATGCAGAAGCGAACGCATACGTAAGTCCCGCCCACATATGAAAACAGTGTTCAAACCACACATGTGAGGTATCGCTGCGATCGGTAGAGCGAGAGCAATAATTTTGGCCCTTGACCTCCTCTGTAACTCAAAACATGTAACCAGTAAAAAATTTTAAAGCGTCGCCTATGGGGATTTTTGAGTAGCAAAGTTTGGCGCCATTCCACAAGCGCGTGCAATTTTGAAAGGTGACATGTTGGGTATCTATTTACACGGCGTAACTTCATCTTTCACATTATGCAAAAACATTAGGCTAACTTTACTGTTTTGGTTTTTGTAAAGCACAAAACAGTTTTTTTTCCAAAAAAAACGCGTTAAAAAATTGCTGCGCAAATACCGTGCGAGATAAAAAGTTGCAACGACCGCCATTGTATTCTCTAGGGTCTTTGCTAAAAAAACATATATAATGTTTTGGGGTTCTATATAATTTTCTAGCTAATAAATGATGATTTTTACATGTAGGAGAGAAATGTCAGAATTGGCCTGGGTGCTCCAGAACACCTGAAGGTGCTCCCCTGCATGTTGGGCCTCTGTATGTGGCCACGCTGTGTAAAAGTCTCACACATGTGGTATCGCCTTACTCGGGAGTAATAGCAGAATGTGTTTTGGGGTGTAATTTGTGGTATGCATATGCGGTGTGTGAGAAATAACCTGCTAATATGACAATTTTGTGGGAAAAAAAAAAGTAAAAAAAAAACCTTGATTTTGCAAAGAATTGTGGGAAAAAATGACAACTTCAAAAAACTCACCATGCATCTTTCTAAATACCTTGGAATGTCTTCTTTCCAAAAAGGGGTCATTTGGGGGGTATTTGTACTTTTCTGGAATGTTAGGGTCACAGGCTAGGCCGTCAGTACTTCAGGTGTGATCAATTTTCAGATATTCGCACCATAGCTTTCGGACTCTATAACTTTCACAAAGACCAAATAATATCCACCGATTTGGGTTAATTTTACCAAAGATATGTAGCGGTATAAATTTTGGCCAAAATATATGAAGAAAAATTACTAATTTGCAAAATATTATAACAGAAATGAAGAAAAATTAATTTTTTTACAGATTTTTTGGTCTTTTTTCTTTTACGGCGCAAAACATAAAGAACCCAGCGGTGATTAAATACCACCAAAAGAAAGCTCCATTTGTGTGAAAAAAAGGACAAAAATTTCATATAGATACAGTGCTGCATGACTGAGTAATTGTCATTCAAAATGTGAGAGCACCAAAAGCTGAAAATTGGTCTAGTTAGGAAGGGGGTTTAAGTGCCCAGTTGTCAAGTGGTTAAGCATCATTAAAATCACTGCTCCCGAAAAAACGGACGATTTTAAAAGGTTTTTTTGCATTGATACATGTCCCCTGGGGTAGGACCCGGGTCCCAAAACCCTTTTTAGGACAATACCATGCAAATTAGCCTTTAAAGTGAGCACTTTTGATTTCGAACGTTCGAGTCCCATAGACGTCAATGGGGTTCTAACGTTCGTGCGAACTTTCGGTCCGTTCGCAGGTTCTGGTGCGAACCGAACCGGGGGGTGTTCGGCTCATCCCTACTGATTAGACTTGATTAGGAAAACCACACACCTGTCTATATAAGACCTTACAGCTCACAATGCATGTCAGAGCAAATGAGAATCATGAGGTCAAAGGAACTGCCTGCCTTCCTAGAGCTGGCCGTCCGGCCAAACTGAGCTATCGCGGGAGCCTTGGTGAGAGAGGTAAAGAAGAACCCAAAGATCACTGTGGCTGAGCTCCAGAGATGCAGTCGGGAGATGGCAGAAAGTTGTAGAAAGTGAACCAGCACTGCAGCCCTCCACCAGTTGGGGATTTATGGCAGAGTGGCCCGACGGAAGCCTCTCCTCAGTGCAAGACACATGAAAGTACGCTTGGAGTTTGCTAAAAAAACACCTGAAGTACTCGAAGATGGTGAGAAATAAGATTCTCTGGTCTGATGAGACCAAGATAGAACTTTTTGGCCTTAATTCTAAGCGGTATGTGTGGAGAAAACCAGGCACTGCTCATCACCTGTCCAATACAGTCCCAACAGTGAAGCATAGTGGTGGCAGCATCATGCTGTGGGGGTGTTTTTCAGCTGCAGGGACAGGACGACTGGTTGCAATCGAGGGAAAGATGAATGCGGCCAAGTACAGGGATATCCTGGGCGAAAACCTTCTCCAAAGTGCTCAGGACCTCAGACTGGGCCGAAGGTTTACCTTCCAACAAGACAATGACCCTAAGCACACAGCTAAAATAACGAAGGAGTGGCTTCACAACAATTCCGTGACTGTTCATGAATGGCCCAGCCAGAGCCCTGACTTAAACCCAATTGAGCATCTCTGGAGAGACCTAAAATGGCTGTCCACCAACGTTTACCATCCAACCTGACAGAACTGGAGAGGATCTGCAAGGAGGAATGGCAGAGGATCCCCAAATCCAGGTGTGAAAAACTTGTTGCATCTTTCCCAAAAAGACTCATGGCTGTATTAGATCAAAAGGGTGCTTCTACTAAATACTGAGCAAAGGGTCTGAATACTTAGGACCATGTGATATTTCAGTTTTTCTTTTTTAATAAATCTGCAAAAATGTCAACAATTCTGTGTTTTTCTGTCAATATGGGGTGCTGTGTGTACATTAATGAGGAAAAAAAATGAACTTAAATGATTTTAGTAAATGGCTGCAATATAACAAAGAGTGAAAATTTAAGGTGTTTGAATACTTTCTGTCCCCACTGTATGTTAGCAATATGAAGGGCCTTCAACAATGTGATAGGTTGACAGGAATTTATGTGTGTAATTTATGCTCCTAGAACGCCAAGAGGTACTACTTGGATGTTGGGCCTCTGTATGTGGCCAGGCTGTGTAAAAGTCTCACATATGTCATACATCAGATGTGATAGGTTGTCAGGAAATTATACAGTGGAACTTCGGTTTGCGAGTAACGCAATTAACGAGCGTTTCGCAAACCGAGCACTGTTGCCGATCGCCGGCGTTCAAAAATGCACGGAAAGGCCCGAGGGCAGTTCGGCTGACCTCGGCAAACCTCAGAAAGGCTCATGAACGGAGTCTTTCCGAGGTTTGCCGAGGTCCGCTGAAGTGTGCTCGGGCCTTTTCGGTTGTTTCCGAGGCTCTCCAGCGCCCCCCGTCTCTGGCCGCATGCGGTATTGCATCCCATTGAAGTCAATAGGGAACAAATTATTTTCATTTCATTGACTTCAATGGGAAAACTCGCTTTGATATGCGAGTACTTTGGATTATGAGCATACTCCTAGAACAGATTATGCTCATAATCCGAGGTTCCACTGTATGTGTAATTTATGCTCCTAGAATGCCTGACGGTGCTACTTGGATGTTGGGCCGCTGTATGTAGCCAGGCTTTGTAAAAGTCTCACACATGTGGTATTACCATACTCAGGACGAGTAGCAGAGAGTATTTTGGGGTGTCATTTTTGCTATGTACATGTTATGTGTTGGAAATTTCTTATAAATGGAAAACTTTGTGTAAAAAAAATGCGTTTTCATTTTCTTTCCACATTATCCAAAAAATTCTGGAAAAACATGAACGATTCAAAAGACTCAATATGCCTCATAGATTATACATTGGGGTGTTAGCTTTCCAAAATGAGGTCATTTTGTGGGCATTTCCATTACATAGTTACATAGTAGGCGAGGTTGAAAAAAGTCTAACCTATGTGTGTGATTTTATGTCAGTATTACATTGAATATCCCTGTATGTTGTGGTCGTACAGATGGTTATCTAATAGTTTTTTGAAATTATCAATGCTACCCACTGAAACCACTGCCTATGAAAGGGAATTTCACATCCTTACCGCTCTTACAGAACCCTCTAAGCAGTTTAAGGTAAACCTCTTTTCTTCTAATTTTAGTGAATGGCCACAGGTCTTATTAACCGCTTGTACTGCAGCAACATGGCTCGGCTGCGCGAATCGCCATCATGTTACGTCGGTAACATAGATGGTCACTAGGGGATGTGAGTGCCCGGCGGTCGCAAGCACCGCCGGGCTCCCGCGATCGCTCGGGGCACACCGAAAACTGGGATCTGTGTGTGTAAACAGAGTATGAACAGCGATCTGTCATCTCCCCTGCACAGTCCCATCCCCCCTTAAGTTAGAACACACACTAGGACACACTTAACCCCTTCACTGCCCCCTATTGGTTAACCCCTTCACTGCCAGTGACATTTTTACCAGTAATCAACGCAATTTTATAGCACTGATCGCTGTAAAAATGCCAACGGTCCCAAAAATGTGTCAAAATTGTCCGACCTGTCCGCCATAATGTTGCAGTCCCAATAAAAATCACAGATCGCCACCATTACTAGTAAAAAAAAATGTAATAATAAAAGAGACATAAAACTATCCCCTATTTTGTAGATGCTATAACGTTTGCGCAAACCAATCAATATACGCTTATAGCAATTTTTTTTACCAAAAATATGTAGAAGAATACATATCGGCCTAAACTGAGGAAAAAAAATGTTTATTTATATATTTTTTAGGGATATTTGTTATAGCAAAAATAAAAAATATTGTGTTTTTTTCAAAATTGTCGCTTTTTTTTTTTTATAGCGCAAAAGATAAAAACCGCAGAAGCGATCAAATACTACCAAAAGAAAGCTTTATTTGTGGGGAAAAAAGGACGTCAATTTTGTTTGGGTGCAACGTCGCACGACCGCGCAATTGTCAGTTAAAGCAATGCAGTGCCGAATCACAAAAAGTGCTCTGGTCAAGAAGGGGGTAACATCTTCCGGGGCTGAAGCGGTTACATTCCCTTACGCAGAAAAGTTGTATCCCTATTGGGGTAGTCTCCAGTACAGCATTTGTATATTGAAATCATATCCCCTCTCAAGCATCTCTTCTCCAGAGAGAACAAGTTCAGTGCTCGTAACCTTTCCTCATAACTAATGTTCTCCAGACCCTTTATTAGTTTTGTTGCCCTTCTCTGGACTCTCTCCAGTTCCAGCACATTCTTCCTGAGGACTGGTGCCCAGAACTGGACAGCATACTCTAGGTGAGGCCTGACCAGAGTCTTGTAGAGTGGGAAAATTATCATTTTATCTCTGGAATTAATCCCCTTTTTAATGCATGCCAATATTCTGTTTGCTTTGCTTGCAGCAGCTTGGCATTGCATGCCATTGCTGAGCCTGTCATCTACTAGGACCCCCAGGTCCTTTTCCATCCTAGATTCCCCCAGAGGTTCTCCCCCCAGTGAGTAGATTGCATTCATTGAATGGTTAAACTACTAAAAGTGAAACCAAAAAAAAACAAAGTAAATAGAAATATTGAAAATCAATCTACTACAAATCAATCATTTAAAGTGACAAAAAATAAACCTTAAAAAATGTGATAATGCCAAAAACGAAAAGTCCCAAAACCAAATTATTGGTAAGTGGTAACAGACATAAAACAATGAATGACATAAGATTGTGCAAATGGATGGTGATGATTGAAGAGACAAAGATCCCTGAGGCAAAATCAATGTTCAAACGGTGATTATTCAGACTTGCATCGATATACACCCAGTGAAAAATCCACCACCTATAGGAATGCACGCTTACCAGAGGCAAGCTATGCATTAGCTTGTACACGGATATCCACTCAATAGGCGACAACACATACAATCTCCTCACAGAGGAAGGAGGAACAGGAACCCTCCATCCAGTGAATCCACGTATTCAGCAGAGAGGACCCAGAGGGATAAAAAACGAATTCTCCATAGTGTAAATCAGCGTATACAAATTTATTAAAAAAGGTAATGCACTTACATCAAAAGTACGGATATGAGCATAAACGAAGGTAAAAACAGCCGGCCGGCCTGCATACACCCGTTCGAGACAAGATAAAAACGATGACGTCAGCCTTCCAAGTACTAAGAAGGAAGGTAACATACCTGATACGTTAAGTCAGACGTTCCAAAACACGCCTAACTGACCAGATCCCGGCAATGATGTGTAGCGCACTAGACGCTAGCAACAAGATGCGTGTGTCGGCATGCATGCCGGCACCGCCATCTTATACATCCTTGATCCCACTGGGAATGGTGCGTCAGACTGCTCAGTCCACGCTGTACAGCGTGTGACTAAGCGGTCTGACGCACCATTCCCGGCGTCCAGGATTGGTGCGCAGACGCGCTTCCAGGGACGCCTGGACCAGAAGTGATTTCAGGGGGTCAGGTCTGACCCTTTACTTCCGGTGGGATCGTGGATGTATAAGGTGGCCGTGCCAGCATGCATGCCAACACACGCATCTTGTTGCTAGCATCTAGTGCGCTACACATCATTGCCAGGATCTGGTCAGTTAGGCGTGTTTTGGAACATCTGACTGAACGTATCAGGTATGTTACCTTCCTTCTTAGTAATTGGAGTTTTGTTGCGGGCAATGTGTAGGCTGGGAGGAGACGAGACATATCTCCGACACCAGCGTTTGCTGGTAATTATCAAGGCACCATACTATCACTATATTGACCCCTGGGGCGAATTTTTATATATTTTTATATTTTTTTTATATTTTTTATATACCTTAGATTAAAACACTTGCTTATCTATATCTAAATTACATTTATTTTGACCTCTGCATCCTACCCTGCTTGCCTCTTCCTTTGCATTTAATATAAAAACAAAGCCAAAAAACACAAGTTAATGATAAACAATATATAGTGGCAAAATATTAAAACATGACGTGTGATAAGGGAATCCTTTCATTATTTCTTTATATTACACCATTTTATCAATATCAAGAAGATGCTATAGTCACCTATTTGGTTTTACTATAACACAATTGTTGTGTGTACTTTCTTAAACTACAATTATTAGTATTTTTGTTGTTGGTGTATTACAACTATCTTGATTATTTTGTAATTCAATTCAATCCCTAGATTGTTTATCACACGCGATCTCGGCAATAATCACGATCCAGTCTTCTCACTGACTATACCGTTTGGATTTGGCTTCCATTGGTATTGAGCCCCAGTTAGTGTGTGTCAGGATGGGTGTACTTTGAGGTTGCGCCGCCTTGTCCACTGTAAAATGACCAGGGGAGCCTAATTTATATTGCTACTGCATATCTATGAATTGTAAAAAACTCTTATAAATTGTATGTTACATGATTTACTAATGACATGTCTATGTCTCATGTAATACAGATGAAATCATAGATATATATAGTGCTCTGATGAAGCGTTTTGCAAAACATGTTGGCTATTTCTGCACATCTACGTATCTGATCTGATTTCATTCATCTACCTTTTATGGTCTAAATTATGTATTTTGGCTGCTTCCTGTTTTTATCTTTTTTTCGATACTACTTAATAAATGTATACCTTTTTAATGAATTGCTGTCTTTGATGCTCACCTCTATAACAGACATATCATCTCCAAAAAAATCCCATTATTTTGGTAAGAGCTTTGTCTCTTTCCTTCTCCATTTTTTATTAATGATCTCTGGTATTGATGTTCCTTACATTATTTGCTTATTTGTACATTCATCTGAACCTCTTGCAGCACTGGGTTTTGATTTAGTACCCAATAGGTCTTTTTGTGTTATGTATTTTTACACTTTGTTTTATTGAATTAGGGATAGCGCCACACTTTTTCTTTTTAGTAAGTGCGGGGACATATTATAGTGTTGGCAACTGCCCTTGGCTGTTTTTTGTCATATTCGTTGGTATTGGTTAGTGCACAAGTAATCCTATTCTCTTTATCCATTGCCCTAATGATGCCTTCCACTGCTGTACTGAAGCCTTCCACTGCTGTACTGATGCCTTCCACTGCTGTACTGACACCTTTCACCGCTGTACTGACACCATCCACTGCTCTACTGACACCTTCCACTGCTCTACTGACACCTTCCACTGCTCTACTGACTGATACCATCCACTGCTGTACTGACTGACACCATCCACTGCTCTACTACCACCTTCCACTGCTCTACTGACACCTTTCACTGCTCTACTGACACCTTCCACTGCTCTACTGACACCATCCACTGCTCTACTGACACCATCCACTGCTCTACTGACACCATCCACTGCTCTACTTCCACTGCTCTACTGACACCTTCCACTGCCCTACTGACACCTTCCACTGCTCTACTGACACCATCCACTGCTCTACTGACACCATCCACTGCTCTACTGACACCATCCACTGCTCTACTGACACCATCCACTGCTCTACTGACTGACACCATCCACTGCTCTACTGACTGACACCATCCACTGCTCTACTGACACCATCCACTGTCCTGACACCTTCCACTGCTCTACTGACTGACACCATCCACTGCTCTACTGACTGACACCTTCCACTGCTCTACTGACTGACACCATCCACTGCTCTACTGACTGACACCTTCCACTGCTCTACTGACTGACACCTTCCACTGCTCTACTGACACCTTCCACTGCTCTACTGACACCATCCACTGCTCTACTGACACCATCCACTGCTCTACTGACTGACATCATCCATTGCTCTTCTGACCCCTTTCACTGCTCTACTGACTGACACATTTATATATTTACAGTGACATATTTCAAAGTTTTCCTTACTGTTTAGTTAGGCCTTGCTGGATAATTTCTTAAAAAAGGCGCTGAACCCCAGTGATCTTTGATCTCTTTCATGTTCAGGTAGATCTGTACCTCTCAAAGGTTGTCTATCCCTGCTCCAGGGTATTCAAAAGATTTTGGAGAAACTGTCCACATTTTGACATACCTCTCCAATTCTTTTCAATTACCCTCTCAATATGTAAATAAAGATCTGAAATTACTGTTTAGCCACTTGAAGTATCTTGGTGCTTGGTGGAGGTGGCACGTGGTAGTGGTGGGCCCCAGGTCCACTTTTGCATCAGGGCCCACAAGCCTCTGTCCTCACCTGTGATCTGTTTTCTTGTACTTAGTGTATGTGTATAAAAGGTCAATGAGTTTTTGGACGCCTGACAGACCCTTGCATCTTTCATCCAGTTTCTGGATTCTGAGTCATGGGGAAAGCAAAAGAATTGTCAAAGGATCTGCGGGAAAAGGTAGTTGAACTGTATAAAACAGGAAAGGGATATAAAAGGATATCCAAGGAATTGAGAATGCCAATCAGCAGTGTTCAAACTCTAACTGAAAAATGAGGGGTTCTGTTGAAACCAAACTACAGTCAGGTAGACAAACTAAAATTTCAGGTTTAGTTATGTCAGATGTAGCGATTCTCCCACAGACCCATGGTGAGATTGGCATAGCTTGGGGCAAAGTTGGCTTCCATGGCTGTGCCATGAGTCTGTAGGTAGAAGTCGCCATTGGATTCAAAGTAGTTATGCGTCAAGCAGAACTTTGTGGCTTCCAAGATGAATTGGGCTTGACTGGTGTTCAGCATAGGGTCGTAATTAAGGAATTGTGGTACAAAATTTCTGCCACAACTGCCAGGAAAATTGTTCAGAATGCAAAGAAAAACCCAGAAATAACTTCAGGTGAAATACAGGACTCTCTGAAAACATGTGGTGTGGCTGTTTCAAGATGCACAATAAGGAGGCACTTGAAGAAAGATGGGCTGCATGGTCGAGTCGCCAGAAGAATTACTATTCTATGCCATTACTACCCAAATGCCACAAAGTATCTCACTTACAATACGCCAAACA
The DNA here is from genome assembly GCA_037953035.1 of Aquarana catesbeiana. Taxonomy (NCBI): domain Eukaryota; kingdom Metazoa; phylum Chordata; class Amphibia; order Anura; family Ranidae; genus Aquarana; species Aquarana catesbeiana. Next base: position 2,462,927 of record JBBHAA010000837.1, read on the forward strand.
GCACAGAGACAAGCTTCAAACCTTCTGGCACAAAGTCATTTGGAGTGATGAGACCAAAATTGAGCTTTTTGTCCACAACCATACATGCTACATTTGGAGAGGAGTCAACAAGGCCTATGATGAAAGGTAAACCATACCTACTGTGAAACACAGAGGTGGATCGCTGATGTTTTGGGGATATGTGAGCTACAAAGGCATAGTAAATTTGGTCAAAATTGATGGCAAGATGAATGCAGTATGTTATCAAAAAATACTAGAGGAACACTTGCATTCATCAGCCAGGAAGCTGCTCATGGGATGTACTTGGACATTCCAACATGACAATGATCCAAAACACAAGGCCAAGTCGACCTGTCATTGGCTACAGCAGAATAAAGTGAAGGTTCTGGAGTGGCCATCTCAGTCTCCTGACCTCAATATCATTGAGTCACTCTGGGGAGATCTTAAATGTGGAGTTCATGCAAGACAGTCCAAGAATTTACAGGAACTGGAGGCTTTTTTGCCAAGAGGAATGGGCAGGTTTACCATCTGAGAAGATAATAGGCCTCATCCACAAATACCACAAAAGACTTCAAGCTGTCATTGTAAACTTTTGATCAGGGTCATTTGGGTAGTTTTTGTTTTCATTATGATTTAAAAAGAGTAAACACAGTTGATTGATAATAAATGGCTTCAGCCAAACACTAACCATGAGTGAAAGAAACGTTTTTGTCTTATCATTCATATTCTGTGAAAAATAGCCAAGAAATCATAAATTCTGCCAAGGTTTGTAAACTTATGAGCACAACTGTATATATATGAGTACATATTTATACAAGAAAGAATGGGGTGTGGGATTAAAAGTTTATTGATGTTAATCTAGACCAATATTTAAAGTAAAGGGTTAACTTCTAGTTCATCATTCAGCCCACATGGCGCAAGGGTATCTAATCGGTATATCTAGAAGGATTCTCTTGCGCAAAGGCGTATGAAACTTTCAGCTGCTGGGAAATTATTGGGTATTGCTTCAATTACCCAAACTTTCAGGTCAAGGGAGGAGTGTTTGTGATGAATGAGAAAATGTTTGGGGACACTATATTTGTCAGACCCGGTGTCCACTAGGCGCCTGTGTTCCCCAAACCTTTTACGGAGTGTATGGATTGTGCAGCCTACATATTGTAGGCCACATGGACAGGATAGGCAATACACCACAAACTCTGATGAGCAAGTGTAAAAGTCAGATATGGGATATTTTTGGCCCTTAGACTGGAATTCTTTTTGTCTATGGGTGACATGTGAGCAAGTCTGGCACTGGGACTTACGACATTGATACATGCCTTGAATATTGAAAAACTTCAGGGGGGCACTGGTGGAGGAAGAAGTTGGTTTTAATCTGCTAGGTGCAATTTTGATTTTTAGGTTCCTGGCTCGTCTGTAAGAGATGAGGGGTCGGGCTGAGATTGTGGATTTAAGGTGTGGGTCCTCTTGTAGAATGGACCAATGCTTATGGAATATGCGTTCCATATTTCTAAATTTAGTGTGAAAATTAGTTGTGAATCTCAATGGTTGTATGGATGAGTTATTTTTATTATTTTGTCTATCTGTGGAATGTCTTTGTTGTGTGTAAAACATGAAGCTTCATCTATGAGGGTGGGTAACCTTTCTCTAGGAATTTTTGTTTAAAATGTTGACCATGTGTAGCGTAATCTTCATCTCTAGTACAGTTGTGTTTGAGGCAGCAGTATTGGCTTTTGGGGATGTTATTGATCCAACGGGGGTGGTGACAACTGTGGTAATGTAGATAAGAGTTGCCTGCGGTTGGTTTGGTGTAATTGAGAATGTATGATCCCTTGATCATGACTGAGTATCAGGTTAAGGAAAGCTAGAGATTTATCGTCACAGACTGAAGTGAATGATAAACCTATACCATTGGTATTACAGTGGGCTACGAATTGTGGGATTAAAGATTTAGGACCATGCCAAATGATTATGACATCATCGATATATCGGCCATAAAACGTCAAGTGTGAGGAAAAGGGATTGTTATGCAAGATGTAGCGATTCTCCCACAGACCCATGGTGAGATTGGCATAGCTTGGGGCAAAATTGGCTCCCATGGTTGTGCCATGGGTCTGTAGGTAGAAGTCGCTATTGGATTCAAAGTAGTTATGTGTCAAGCTTCCAAGATGAATTGGGCTTGACTGGTGTCCAGCAAATGGTCGTCATTAAGGAATTGTAGTACAGCTCTCAGGCCTACCTCATGTGGTATAGAGGTATATAGTGAGACTACATCTAGGGAAAGCCATATGTAAGATTGTTCCCAGGTGTAATTTTTGAGAGTTTGTTAAAGATGTATGCTGTCTTTGCTGTATGAAGGTAAACTTTGAGCTAATGGCTGTAGGAATTTATTATTACATATGGAGAAATAGCTTGTGATGCTTTCCATGGCAGCCACTATACCTCTACCAGGTGGGTTTGTGGGGTCTTTATGAATTTTTGGAAAGTGGTAAAAGTAAGGTCTGTGGTAGAATTGATGTTTAATGGGAGCCTATTGTCAGAAATTCCAACTGTGTGTGTAGGCTCCATCGGACATTTTCCATCGGAATTTCCGTCGCACAAAATTTGAGATCTGGATCTCAAATTTTCGGACAACAAAATCCGTTTGCATAAATTCCGATCGTGTACACAATTCCGACGCACAAAGTGCCACGCATGCTCAGAATAAATTACGAGATGGAAATGCTCGGTCTGGTAAAAATAGCGTTCGGAATGGAGATAGCACATTCGTCACGCTGCAATTTTTTAAATGGTTTAATGCAGCGCATTCTCTTCTTCTTTAGAATGCTAGAAGAATGAAGTTGTTTTCCTGCTCATATTCACACAGAGTTCTCACAAACTGATTTCTTTATTATTTCTCGTGATCTCATGAATAATATTAATTTTGTTTTTTGTCACATCTCCATAATAATGTTTTTTTTTTCTTTTTTTATCAGGATCTGCATTTTTTTATTTTTCTAGTGCTCTCCATAATATTATTTCTTGTTTTGTGTGTCAAGTTACCACCATTATTATCTTGTATTTTTTTTTTTACCTCAAGGAGGTTGGTTGGTGTCCCTTGTTAATTTGACCTTGTATTTTTGAAATGTACCTTTCTACTCAAAAACAAATGTCCGTTTTGAAGTAAAACACATAGGCAAGTATTTGTGAAAAAGAAATAGCCATTTATGATGGGTCATAACAAAATAAAGAGGAAGGCAACGCTGGAGAAACTGGTGAAATTTGCGAAGCCTTTGTACCCCAGGGCATACATCAATAAGTTTACAGTCAAAATTGGTGGCCTGAGGAGTCCTTATAATAGGGAGCACAATCCGGTCCAGGACTACAATAGATCAGGAACAGCAGCAGATGACATCTATGTCCCCAGGCTGTGGTCATACCACAGCCTGCAACTTTTTCCAGACCAGACTGAACCCAGGCCATCACACTCTTTGTCTTCCTTAGACGCTTCCTTCCATGCTATGGCTCTGGGTTTGGAGTTGTGGCAGGAGGTGGAGGAGGACCATGGTTGAACTCACAAACGTGGCTTTGGCTTGTGAGTTTGTCCCTCAACCCCTTATTTAGGGCTTGTAACATCACTTCCTCACATAAGAGGCATTGGTCCTCCTCCATTTCCAGCATTTTGCAGGCTGTCATGTAGGCATGGTCCTCTTGAACACTGGGGGGGTTTCTGAGGGCCGCAGTAGCCTTCAGAAATAGGCCAATTGCTGCCTCCTTCAGGTTACACCTCTTTCTGGCACTTTTTTGTGAAAAGGCCGAGGGGAGGGACCTGGGATTCTGGAAGGCTACTGGGCCCGGCCACCTCCTGGCTGCCCCTTTCCCCCCCGCCACTTTCCATGGCCTCCCCCTGGCTGAGACTTTTCTGTGTATAGAAAAGGGATATAGTTTTAGTTTTTTGTTCATCAATCACACACAATTTTCAGCTCATGACTGTTGCAAATCGAATGTTAATAAATAGAAAAGACTATAAGTCTCACCCCAGCATTTTTCATTCTCATCACAATCATTTGTGGCCACTACTGTCTATTGATATGTAAAACACTTTGTGAAATTAGAAATTAGTTATCAAAACTAACATATATATAACATCATTAATTTGACAAACAGAAATATTTAGAAGAATGCTATACCTGACTCAAGCTGGGCTCCTCCACATGTTGCTGCCTGGAAGGCCCAGCTGGGGGGGGGGGGGGCCTTGAAGGAAGACTGAAGATTGCTGGCCTGGGTTCAGTCTGGTCTGACAGAAAATGCAGTCTGTCATAGTACCACAGCCTGGGTACATTAATGCCATATGCTGCAGCTCCTGATCTCAGGGAATCCTGGACCTTATTGCGCTCCCTATTATAAGTGCTCCTCATGCCACCAATTAGGGCCTTCAAATAGGGGATGTCTGCCGTTGGGGATCACCGGCTTCACAAATTCCAGCAATTGATTCAGCGCTGCCTCCTCTTTGTTTTATTGGCAAAAAGTTGATTCCGATTAGGAATGAAACACCCACGTAAATAGGCAACACATCCCTGAAGAGACATAAATTGCAAGCAAGGGGGAGGAAAGGGATTTTAACGGTGCAAGTAGACAAACAAAAAAATAAATTTTTCTAAAAAAGCTAATTTTTAATTTAACATTTCACGTTAAAAAAACATATATAGATAGTACATGAATTCACATGAAATACAGTTTTTGTACAGTTACAGTGGTCAAACAAAATTTTGAGTGTATCTAATTTTTGGGAGATGATACGGTTGCAAGCATACTAGCCCGACATGTTTCGCTGTGTCGCTTTATCAAGGGATATGCAAGCCAAGAAAAGGTGATATCATCCAACACTCATATGGTTCTAAAATAGAAAACAAAAGTATAAACACACAAAAATCACAAATCCTACGGATATTTAATAATGAAACAGACAAAAAATATATTATATTAGACCAACAAAAAGCGCAATGTCCACTCTAGTATAGCACAAAAAAAGGTGCTTACCCCCATGTAGCCCCAGCCTTGGTCAGTCCCCGCATAACCATCCACTAACACTGGAAATCTGACTTGGCCAAATAGTGCAATCACAGGGGACAGGAAGGTAAAACTGTGAATATGGCAAAAATATACACATATATGTAAAACCTTACAAAGTTGTATAGGGTAAGATAAAGTAAGAGGTAAGGTATAAATTCCTGGCTTTTGGTGATAAGGTAAAATGGTTTTACCATTGTGACAAAAAAGGGGAAAATGAAAAAGAAAAAACAAAAAACAATGGCCACTAAAAGAAATGAGGTACTTACTTTAAACTATTTAAACAAAGCCTAATGGTGGATACAGGTCTTCAAAAGATTTTTTGGTAATTGCAGGAAAATATTCAGGTTGCTGGTAAATAAAACAAAATTTATATATATATATATATATATATATATATATATATATATATATATATATAAAGATTAAGGTTCAAAATATGGATGAAAGGTTCAAAAAAGAAAATAAATAAAAAAAATTAAAAAAAAATTTGTACAATTGGAAAGTCAGGTAAGTATCAAAGTGTAGCCTGAAAGAGTTGAAATAAATGGGATAAAGAAAGTGCATCATCCAATTAAACTAAACGGATAATAAGGGACTCAGTCGCATCAAAATCAAATAAGGCAACCAGCTGGTAAAGCCTTCAAATTCTTTGCCTTCTATTTCCTCTAAGTGAAAAGCCAATATGTTACTGGATAATGCATACAAGGGGCTGAAAGTCAAGATAAGATAGGACAATCAAGATGCAGTGTGTGGTGAGACCTACCCGTCACTCGCACTGCAGATAGACAAGTTCCACCCTCTGGCTCTGGCAGCTAAACACTGTCAGATAAGCCGGCTTTATGCTGTCCCCTATCGCGCTGGCGCGTGACGTCACCAGCGCGATGCGGACATAAGGAGCGCCAATGCGCATGTGCAGGGAGTCGGGAATCCACTCCAACTACAATTCCCAGGGCGCACCGCGGTCGCCGTTGGGCGGCCGATATGCGCACCGGCGCTGCGTGAATGACCACACAGTCCGCCGTGGTACCTGGGCTGCAGAGGATGGCAATGGGATGCCAAGGCGTTACCCATTTGTGTCCCGATCTACCCTGATAGCGCGGCGCAAAATAGGGCACATAGATGGAACGTGCCCCGGGCGTCCGTATGATTGCGAATGGACCAAGCCAGAGTCAATGAAGGGGAGGGGCTGAGGACTGAACAGGATGGGAAGGAGACAGGAGGACAAATGATGGGAGCGGTGCAAGACCACTTTTAAACCAATCCCAACAATATATCAAAGGGACAAAGCGCTTAATGAAGAACAAACATACATAATTTAGCAAAGATCCCAAAAAAATTTGTAGATTAATTACACACCCAGTAAAATTTATTTTAAAACAATATGAAAAGATTAAACTTATATACATATATAGATCAAGAAATATCCAAAAATCGTAGGGCTCAAAATTCAAAAGTTAATGAAAACGATAAGGGGAGGATATAAAGTAACAGGGGAGAGAGAGGGTCAAAGGGGGGAAAAGAGGCTGGTGAAGCAAAGGGCGGGGAAAATGTGTTAAGTGAAAAAATCTATGCAAGGTTCATAGGAAAGGTCTAAAGCTTAGGCTCTCATTAAAACCCGGAAAGGTGGTTGCTCTAAGGTCGTATATCCAGTGGGATTCAAGCTGGAGCAGCGTTCGATCCACGCTGCCCCCTCTTTCATCCAACGGGACGTGCTCCAAGACCAGAAATTTGATGGTATAGGGGTTAAATATCCCTAGGATTTGTGATTTTTGTGTGTTTATACTTTTGTTTTCTATTTTAGAACCATATGAGTGTTGGATGATATCACCTTTTCTTGGCTTGCATATCCCTTGATAAAGCGACACAGCGAAACATGTCGGGCTAGTATGCTTGCAACCGTATCATCTCCCAAAAATTAGATACACTCAAAATTTTGTTTGACCACTGTAACTGTACAAAAATGTATTTCATGTGAATTCATGTACTATCTATATATGTTTTTTAACTTGAAATGTTAAATTAAAAATTTGCTTTTTTAGAAAAATTTCTTTTGTTTGTCTACTTGCACCGTTAAAATCCCTTTCCTCCCCCTTGCTTGCCATTTATATCTCTTCAGGGATGTGGTGCCTATTTACATGGGTGTTTCATTCCTAATCTGAACCAATTTTTTGCCAGTTATATATTTAGTGTTTTAATACACTCCCTCTTATGGTCCGATTGGGGAAACACAACATAAATACAACTGAACTGTTTTAATGTGTAATTTTTTCTGTTAATTATTTGCATTTTCTCAACGTTTTGTTATATTCTATCTGAACCTTAGAGCTCGATTACTCCCCCTTTTTCTTCCCCTCCTCTCCCCCCCCTACCCTTTCATGGCAGCCTTCAGTGGAGAGGCCTGGAACGGCCTCATGGATAAAATTCAACAGTCCCGAAACTCTGGGGAGGTCTCAGATAGGGATCTGGAACTGGCTTTCCTAAAACTTCAACATCTTTTGGAACGTAAAGCTAGAATTTTTTGGCATAAAAGATACTTCAATAAATACATTGATAACAAGATAGTCCCTTGGGGACTTAGAGTTCAAACTTTTCCCAACATACGTAAAGTTGAGGAATCTTTGAAACTAAAATGGGAAGAAAATCTACAATCTTGTTCCTTTGTAATGATGGAGCTATTGGGTACCCAATATGAACAGGAATTGGGCATTTTGGATGAATCTATATTAAAATGGTACAATGATTATGTTCTCATTATGAATAGTGCTAGATTTAGGAAAAAAGAGAATGAGCTAAAAATACATATAGAATGATATACTACAGAAATCATTCGCACTAAAGAAGGTAAATTTGCACGTGACACAAATGCCCATTTGAATGGATCAGCGTATAAATGGACCCAAAATGCCAATACCAGACTGTATAGATCTGCTAGTAAACACAATACCGGAAATGAAAATGATATGTCTAATTTGTCACCTTCTTCCTCCCTCTCTTCCAGTCAGTCCACGGTTTATCGGGATTTATCCGAAGACAGACTGTCAAAAAAACGTAAAGGCATTTCGGATACAGCCTCTACGGAGTTTCTAAAACACCAAACAGGCACTTCGCTACCCCGTCGGTCACAGCCTAATCACCCTAAACAAGTACCACTCCGTACTTCTGGCAGGTCTCACCCCTCATCACAAACACCAAGAGGCCCTTACCTCACGGCCACTCACACGATCGTTTCTACGGCACCCTCCACCTTGGTCACTGCCTCTCCTCTACACTTGAACACCGTCACTAAGGTAAGCAATGCTAATGCAATTATTTACCCCTCAGGCACACCAGTACCAGCGGACATGAAGCTATCACCCATTTTTTTAGGGAAAGAATAAGAGTTCAAGATGTCCCAGACTCTACACCCAATGAGTATGAATTGTCTATTTTTAACCTCTGCTCTCACACTCTGACTGAGGCAGAGGAACAAGTACTTCAATTGGGCCTAACTTTTTGCCCTGACTTTCAATTGGATAAATTTCACCTCATTAAGGACCTTTATCTATTTGCCCGCAGACTTCTATATAAAGTTATCTTTGATAAACCCCTAGATGAATCACTTCCTTTTGGTAAGACGTCTACTTTCCAAGAAAATATGGAGGTACAACAAGCCATGGAGGACTTGATGGCTCTTTGGGAGGAGGGACACACTGAACATGACAGGCCCGGGTTTTCCTTTGTACCGGACCTGTCTGTCACTGGTGTTTCCTTCCCCCCTCCACAGTCCTTCAAACCGAAATCGAGGGCCTTTCCCCTTCTAAAAACCAACCCAAACATCTGGGCATTTGTTAGACAAACCTCTCAGGCAATAGAAGAATCAAATTTTTCCTCTTTGGGGATTTCAAACCTAACTGCTGAACAGAAAGTAGCGATTAAGTCACTCGAATCTAATCAGAAAGTAATAATCAAACCCGCGGATAAAGGCGGAAATTTGGTCATCATGGAAGTGTCACAATATGTCAATATGTGCAAAAAATTTTTATCAAATCGCGACTGGTACCGACCTATTTCCAAAACATTAATAAAAAAATTTTATGCACAATATTATAGTATAATCTTTAGAGCGTACCATAAGGGAATCATTGATCAAAACACCTGGAATTTCCTAAATGTGAAGGATCCAAGGATCCCTAACTTTTACGCCTTACCCAAGGTACACAAGTCGATGGTGGAACCCCCAGGACGCCCCATAATATTGGGGTGTTCCAGTCTTACTGAAAATGCAAGTAGTCTGGTGGATAGTTATTTACGTCCCCACGTTATATCCCTTTTCTCCTGCATTAAAGACACTATTGACCTATTAAGAACTATTGAGGGTATCATACTTCCCCCAGGCACTTGGCTCGTAGCACTTGATATTGAAAGTTTATATAATACTATCCCTCACAACAAGGGCATCGAGGTAGTCAAAAATCACTTAATTGAGAGAGGTCCCTCCTTTTGTAAATATAATGATTTTGTTGTGGAACTTCTTGATTACATTCTAAAACACAATGTTTTTCTGTTTGATTCTTCCCACTACCTCCAGGTGCAGGCGGTTGCGATGGGGGCTAAATGTGCCCCATCGTATGCCAACCTGATGTTTTTTCGAGAGAGGACCTTGTGTACCTTTTGGAGAAGGTCATCTCATGGCATCGCTATATAGATGATGTTTTGATCTTCTGGTCTGGATCTGAATCTGAACTGAATGACTTTCTGAGACTGATCTCCATAAACGAGTTCAATCTCAGATTTACCATGGAATACAGTGAAAACAAAATCAATTTTCTTGACTTAACGATCTCTATTGACGCTAATGGTAAACTAGATTCCTCACTTTATAGAAAACCCTCTGCGGGCAACACAATTCTCCATGCGACTAGCTCGCATTCAGACTCATTGCTAAGAAGTATTTCGTATAGTCAATATCTGCGACTCAAACGCAACTGTAGTAAGGATTTAGATTTTCAAGTAGCCGCCAAAGATCTATATAAAAGATTGCTCGCTCAAGGCTACAGCCATGCTTGCCTCAAGAGAGCATACAACCGTGTCAACGCCCAGAAAAGAGACTCTTTAATCTTTTCTAAAAAACCTCTCAATAAAGTAGACACAGTCAGAATAATCACCCGTTATTCGTATCAACACAATGAAATTAGGAAAATCTTGAATAGATTCTGGCCTCTTCTGTCAGCCGACCCTGTAGCCAAGAAATATATAAAAGAATTTCCAGAGATAACTTTCAAACGGGTTCCTTCTTTGAAGGACCGTCTTGTTCATAGACACTTCAGCGAGGTTCCCCCCTCAAGTAATTTAACAAGTATAGGTATTTCCCCATGTAGGAACTGCGATATGTGCAACTTTGTAGACACAAAATCCAGATTTTTGCTTCCCAATGGAAAGTGGCACTCTTATCAAATTCAAAGTTACTTGTCAAACTCCCGGTGTCATTTATCTAGCTCAGTGTGTTTGTGGGGGTTTCTATATTGGCAAAACAAAGCGACAATTTTTCAAACGTATAAGAGACCATATATGACCCATCTTAAAAAAGAAAATGAACACCGCTATAGGGAGACATGTTGGTACATATCATGATTTTAACCCCTATACCATCAAATTTCTGGTCTTGGAGCACGTCCCGTTGGATGAAAGAGGGGGCAGCGTGGATCGAACGCTGCTCCAGCTTGAATCCCGCTGGATATACGACCTTAGAGCAACCACCTTTCCGGGTTTTAATGAGAGCCTGAGCTATAGACCTTTCCTATGAACCCTGCATAGATTTTTTCACTTAACACTTTTTCCCCGCCCTTTGCTTCACCAGCCTCTTTTCCCCCTTTGACCCTCTCTCTCCACTGTTACTTTATATCCTCCCCTTATCGTTATCATTAACTTTTGAATTTTGAGCCCTACGATTTTTGGATATTTCTTGATCTATATATGTATATAAGTTTAATCTTTTCATATTGTTTTAAAATAAATTTTACTGGGTGTGTAATTAATCTACAAATTTTTTTGGGATCTTTGCTAAATTATGTATGTTTGTTCTTCATTAAGCGCTTTGTCCCTTTGATATATTGTTGGGATTGGTTTAAAAGTGGTCTTGCACCTCTCCCATCATTTGCCCTCCTGTCTCCTTCCCATCCTGTTCAGTCTTCAGCCCCTCCCCTTCATTGACTCTGGCTTGGTCCATTCGCAATCATACAGACGCCCGGGGCACGTTCCATCTATGTTCCCTATTTTGCGCCGCGCTATCAGGGTAGATCGGGACACAAATGGGTAACGCCTTGGCGTCCCATTGCCATCCTCTGCAGCCCAGGTACCACGGCGGACTGTGTGGTCATTCACGCAGCGCCGGTGCACATATCGGCCGCCCACAGCGACCGCGGTGCGTCCCGGGAATTGTAGTTGGAGTGGACTCCCGACTCCCTGCACATGCGCATTGGCGCTCCTTACGTCCGCATCGCGCTGGTGACATCACACGCCAGCGCGATAGGGGACAGCATAAAGCCGGTGTTGTGTCGATGAGTGCCTCCTATCGAATAATGCCTCCTACGTACTGCGCATGTGCAGTGCATGACGTCACGCCAGCTGATTTCCCGATCAGCTGGCCTGGTGTATCGACTGCACGTCTGCAGTTCATCTGAGACATTTTCCGACGGGAGTCACAGAAAAAACAGTGGAAAGGCACAGTGTAGGACAGGCTAGAGGAGATATTTTCAGCTCCTGTATTCGGGGACTTGGTGAAAACCCACCAAACTTGGCACACTTTTAGGGAACACCCATGGCTGCATGTAGAAAAAATTTCGGGTCCAGGGAACCGAAGGGCAGCCGGTACCGACTCCCGAAAGTGAGCCCCTTGCTTCATTTTTCCGCTGGCAGGAAGAGAAGTGTAGGAGAGGCTCGGGAGATATTTTGAGCTCCTGTATCCGGGGACCCACTCAATAAAAACCCACAAAACTTGGCACACTTATAGGGAAGGCTCATGGCTGTAGGTGAAAGAAATTTTGGGTACAGGAAACTAAAGGGCAGCCGGTACTGACTCCACAAAGTGGGCCACACGCTTAATTTTTCCGCCTGGGGGAAAAAATGGGCGACTTTGAGCTCCGGTTTCCTGAGGACCCACTGGGTCAAATCCCACCAAATTAGGCACACTTATAGGGGGGACCCATGGCTATACTTGCAAGAAATTGCGGGTCCAGGGAACCAAAGGAAGGCCGGTATCGACTCCCCAAAGTAGGCCCCTCACTTAATATGGGAGTCTATGGGGAAACCAGGCAAAATTGTGGCGGATTTCACTTATCGCTCAACCATTCGACGACCAAATGGGCTAGCGACACAAAACTTCCACCCCTTTTTCCCAGATATCACAGCTACACCTCATAAAAATGTGGAGGTTCGGGGACCTTTACCGGGGCCAAAATGTTGACCGTCTTCATGGTACCGGTGCTCCCTGACCATGGGTTACAAAATTACAAAGCTTGGGGGTGATGTAGAGACACTCTATGGGTACCCCCCACACCGAACCGGGGTCCGGTACCCCAACCGGAACCCTCCGGTTACCGGAAAATGGCACTTTGAAACGGTGTAGCTCGGACCCGGTTCACCGGGGAAGGCTCTGGTAGGTCTCATTTGAATATTTCAGGTCTTTTCTACAGAATGGCATCCACTTTCGAGGACCAGTGGACCCCTCACAAAACACCGGCAAAGACGTGCATGGCGCTCTCCAGTTCTATGGGTCTTAAAAATACACCGACACCGGGAGGCTGTGGAGATGCTCTTCAGGTACTCACTGGCCAAGTTTGGGGTCCAGGGAACGTTTGGCGGCAGGTGGCATCCCAAAAGGTCAACCGGTAGAAACCGCACGTTTAACATTGGAGTCTATGGGAAACTCAGTTAACTTGGGGGGCTGATATTTCCTCGGCTGTTGGGGTTAGGAACACCAAACTTGGCACACTTGTAGGGGAGACGATGCACTACATGTGGTCCACATTGGGGTTCCTAGACCCTACGGTTGGCTCGTAACCATCTCCCAAAGACAGCACCCCTAGGGCGGTAAAACCGGTTCTGCTACTCAGAAAATTCAGAAAATTCTCTGGGCCTCCATCCCTTTTAATCTTACAGTGCAAGGGGGAACTTTGTGAACCCTGATGAAAAGGGGAACACTGATGTAAAGGGCAATGCTGCAGACTCTGATGTAGTTAGGAACCCCTTACATCAGAGTTCCTCTTTAGATCATGCTCTGCATCATTTTTCTTTACATCTGAGTTCCTTTGCACTGCAAGGGGGAATCCTGCAGACTCTGATGTAAAGGGAAATGCCGGTAACTCTGATGTGGGGGGGGGGGGACTCTGCTGACCAGAGACCACCTTCCACAGAGTGATCGGGCAGGACGGTGAGGTTGGCACACACAGGGGCAGGGAGGTGAGTTTGGCACACACAGGGTGATCAGGTTCCTGTTCTTAGTGGAGGTGGGTTCCCTGTCCCCAGGTGAGATAGGATCCCAGTCCCTGGGTGAGAAGGGGTCCCAGTCCCCAGGTGAGAAGGTGTCCCAGTCCCCATGGGAGAAGGGGGTCTCAGTCCCCAGGGAAAATGGGTGTCCCTGTCCACAGGTGAGTGGCCTAGAGGGTCCCAGTCCCCAGGTGAGTTGCCTAGAGGGTCCTAAGTCCTCAGGGGAGATGGAGTGGAGTATGGGATGGTGTGGGGGATATACCACTTGGTGACTTGGTCACTCACCATGACCAAGTCTGTAGGGCTCATTTATGGTCACCTGGGCTCCCTCTAGCAGCAGCACGGATGGGCGATCAGCATATCCCCAGGGAGCACAGCTACGGCTTGACATGCTCTATCTAAAGCACACTTGTCAAAAGAACAAAAAGTAAACAGAGATAAACTGTATGTCATTTTAATAGATTGCAAGCTCTTGGGAACAGGATCTCTGATGGGCTTTCTTAAACTGCAGTGTAGGTCACTTACACATACATAGCTATTCAGGGCCCCGCCCCCCTCTGGAAGCACAGACCTTGGCCCTTCGGCTGGCACCGCTGTGTCAATCCAAGCTTCCCTGACAAATACACTGCTTATGCATGGCGCTTGCCCCCTTTCTCTAGAGCAGTGTTGGGGCGGGGCTGGATGCAGTGTTGCCACTGACGTTATTAAGCCAGCGGGATTTTTCCTTACGTCAGTGTTCCCTGCAGAGTTCTTCCTTACGTCAGTGTTCCCTGTGGAGTTCTCTCTTACGTCAGTGTTCTCTTTCCGTGCGCTCCCGTGGCTTGCCTCTCGTCAAAAAATGCATATGACGAACTGCGCATGCCCAGTCAATACGTCACGCCACAGAGAGCAAGGCAGAATCTTACATTTAAAGCGGATGTTCACACAAATATTGAACCTCCGCTTTTCGGAACCCGACCCCTCCGGTGACATATTTGGCACCATTCAGGGGGGAGGGGGATGCAGATACCTGTCTAAGACAGGTATTTGCACCTACTTCTGGCGTAGACTCCCACGGGAGTCTGTGCCCCCTCCCGTCCCTACCCCCCGTGCTGTCTGCTGGGACACACACAGGTCCCAGAGACAGCGGGGACCAGTAAGGAAGCGCAGCGAGACTGGCGCATGCGCAGTAGGGAACCAGGAAGTGAAGCCGCAACGCTTCACTTCCTGATTCCCTTACAGAGAATGGCGGTGGCAGCACCCGAGGACCGAGGGACGATTCAGTCTCGGGTGCCGACATCGCTGGACCCTGGGACAGGTGAGTGTCCTTATTTTAAAAGTCAGCAGCTGCAGTATTTGTAGCTGCTGACTTTTAAAAAAATTTTCGCGGGACTCCCTCTTTAAGATTCTCTCCCTCCACACGCTCCCCGTGGCTTGCCTCCCGTCGGAAAATGCATATGACGAACTGTGCATGTGCAGTCGATACGTCACGCCAGCTGATCGGGAAATCAGCTGGAGTGATGTGACGTACTGCGCATGAGGGTCGGTGTACCCGGATCTTGTGTCTAAAATCCACCGGTACTGACCTGCCAAATTTGGGGTTTTTAGCTCAAAGTATGGGGGAGATATGGACTTCCAAAGGGGAACGACCCATGGTGCCCACCAAGGCCGAGGGGGCAGCGAGATCGGAACCGGTCCCTTGGTGCCCCATGGCCAGTATGAACTTTTCGCTTTACCGGTCCATATCTCCGGAACCGTAGGTCACAGGAACTTCAAACTTGGTAGTTGGGGGTTCAAAGAGGCCCCCTAGCTGCAGGCCAAATTTGAGGTGTCTGGAACGAAAGGTGCCCGAAATGACTTTTCTGAAAACGACCATGCATGCTTTGTGTCGACCTAACTTTCAAACCCAAGCATTTTTTGGGCTCCAGGAAAGTCATCTTCCGAACCGTTTGAGCTAGGAGTCCAATTTTTGGATATGTTGTAGATCTAGATCCCATGAGTCGGCACACCAAATTTGGGGTTCCGGAGATAGGAGTCCTCAAAGTCATCTGACCGGTAGAGGCCAGAACCTAAGTCCGAATTTTCTGGGTAGCAGAACTGGTTTTACCGCCCTAGGGGTGCTGTCTTTTGGAGACGGTTACGGGCCAACCGTCTTGTCTAGGAACCCCAAATTTGGATCACATGTAGTGCATCGTCTCCCCTAAAAGTGTGCCAAGATTGGTGTTCCTAACCCCAACATCTGAGGAAATATCAGCCCCCCAATTTGACTGAGTTTCCTATAGACTCCAATGTTAAACGTGCGGTTTCTAACGGTTGACCCTTTGGGGTGCCACCGGCCCACCAAACGTTCCCTGGACCCCAAACTTGGCCAGTGAGTACCCGAAGAGCATCCCCACAGCCTCCCAGTATCGGTGTATTTTTAAGACCCATAGAACCAAAGAGCGCCGCGCATGTCTTTGCCGGTGTTGTGTGAGGGGTCCACCAGTCCCCGAAAGTCGAGGGGGGTGCCATATGGTGGAAAAGGCTTGAAATATTATAATGAGACCCCCCTGAGCTTTCTAGGGTTAACCGGATCCGAGCTACACCATTTCAAAGTGCCATTTTAAGGTTAACAGAAGGTTGGGGTTACTGGGCCCCGGTTTGGTGTGGAGGTACCCATAGAGTGCTTCTACATCACCCCTAAGTTTTGTAATTTTGTGACCCATGGTCAGGGAGCACCGGTACCGTGAAGACGGTCAAAATTGTGGCCTTGGTAAATCCCCGGGAAAAGGTCCCCCGAACCTCAAAATTTTTATGAGGTGCAGCTGTGCTATCTGGGAAGAAGGGGTGCAAGTTAAGTGTTGCTAGCCCATTCGGTCCTCGAAGTGACATTCACCACAATTTGGCCTGATTTTCCTATAGACTCCCATGTTAAGTAAGGGGCCTACTTTGGGGAGTCGGTACCAGCCTTCCTTTGGTTCCCTGGACCCAAAATTTCTTCCACGTGTAGCCATGGCTCCCCTCTACAAGTGTGCCAAGTTTAGCATGATTTGACTTGGTAAGTCCCCAGAAACTGGAGCTCAAATTCACCCCAATATCGGCAGTTTTTCCCCTAGGTGGCAAAGTGAAGCGAGGGGTGCTGTCTTTGGGCGCTGTCTTACAGGCCAACCGTAGGGTCTAGGAACCACACAAGTAGATCACAAGTAGTGCATCGTCTTCCCTACAAGTGTGCCAAGTTTGGTGTATCTAACCCCAATAGCCGAGGAAATATCATCCCCCTAAGTTAACCAAGTTTACCTTAGACTCCAATGTTAAACGTGCGGTTTCTACCGGTTGACCTTTTGGGGTGCTACCGGCCCGGCAAACGTTCTCTGGACCGCAAACTTGGCCAGTGAGTACCTGAAGAGCATCCCCACAGCCTCCCGGTATCGGTGTATTTTTAAGACCCATAGAACCGGAGAGCGCCGCGCACGTCTTTGCCAGTGTTTTTTGAGGGGTCCACTGGTCCCCGAAAGTGGGGGGGGTGCCATTCTGTAGTAAAGGCCTGACATATTCAAATGAGACCTACCGGAGCCGTCCCCGGTGAACCAGGTCCAAGCTAAACCGTTTCAAAGTGCCATTTTCCAGTTACCAGAGGGTTCCGTTTGGGGTACTGGGCCCCGGTTCTGTGTGGGGGTACCCATAGAGTGTCTCTACTTCACCCCCAAACTTTGTAATTTTGTGACCCATGGTCAGGGAGCACCAGTACCGTGAAGACAGTCAACATTGTGGCCCCGGTAAAAGGTCCCCAAACCTCAAAATTTTTATGAGGTGCAGCTGTGCTATCTGGGAAAAAGGGGTGCAAGATTAGTGTCGCTAGCCCATTTGGTCATCGAATGATTGAGCAATAAGTGAAATACGCCACAATTTGGCCTGATTTTCCCATAGACTCCCATGTTAAGTGAGGGGCCTAATTTGGGGAGTCGGTACCGGCCTTCCTTTGGTTCTCTGGACCCGAAATTTCTTCCACGTGTAGCCATGCCCCCCCCCCCCTACAAGTGTGCCAAGTTTAGCGTGATTTGACTCGGTGGGTCCCCTGAAACCGGAGCTCAAACTTGCTCCAATATCGGCAGTTTTTCCCCTTGGCGGCAAAGTGAAGCGAGGGGTGCTGTCTTTGAGAGACGGTTACGGGCCAACCGTAGGGTCTAGGAACCCCAAATTTGAATAACAAGTAGTGCATCGTCTTCCCTACAAGTTTGCCAAGTTTGGTGTTCCTAACCCCAACAGCCAAGGAAATATCAGCCCCCCAATTGGAAAAAAAGGGGTGCAAGTTTAGTGTCGCTAGCCCATTTGGTCATCGAATGGTTGAGCGATAAGTGAAATTCGCCACAATTTGGCCTGATTTTCCCATAGACTCCTATGTTAAGTGAGGGGCTAATTTGGGGAGTCGGTACCGGCCTTCCTTTGATTCTCTGGACCCAAAATTTCTTCCACGTGTAGCCATGGCCCCCCCTACAAGTGTGCCAAGTTTAGCATGATTTGACTCGGTGGGTCCCCTGAACCTGGAGCTCAAACTTGCCCCAATATCGGCAGTTTTTCCCCTAGGCGGCAAAGTGAAGCGAAGGGTGCTGTCTTTGAGAGACGGTTACGGGCCAACTGTATGGTATAGGAACCCCAAAGTAGTGCATCGTCTTCCCTACAAGTGTGCCAAGTTTGGTGTTCCTAACCCCAACAGCCAAGGAAATATCAGCCCCCCAATTTGACTGAGTTTCCCATAGACTCCAATGTTAAACGTGCGGTTTCTACCGGTTGACCTTTTGGGGTGCCACCGGCCCACCAAACGTTCCCTGGACCCCAAACTTGGCCAGTGAGTACCCAAAGAGCATCCCCACAGCCTCCCAGTGTCGGTGTATTTTTACGACCCACAGAACCAGAGAGCACCACGCACGTCTTTGCTGGTGTTGTGTGAGGGGGCCACCAGTCCCCGAAAGTCAATGGGGGTGCCATATGGTGAAAAAGGCTTGACATATTATAATGAGATCCCCCTGAGCATTCTATGGTTAATCGGATCCGGGCTACACTGTTTCAAAGTGCCATTTTCCGGTTACCGGAAGGTTCTGGTTGGGCTACCGGGCACCAGTCTTGTGTGGGGGTACCCATAGAGTGCTTCTACATCACCCCCAAGTTTTGTAATTTTGTGACCCATGGTCAGGGAGCACCGGTACCGTGAAGACGGTCAACATTGTGGCCACGGTAAAGGGTTCCCGAACCTCCAAACTTTTAGGAGGTGTAGCTGTGATATCTGGGGAAAAGGGGTGCAAGTTTGGTGTTGCTAGCCCATTTGGTCGTCGAATGGTTTAGCGATAAGTCAAATCCGCCACAATTTGGCCTGGTTTTCCCATAGACTCCCATGTTAAGTGAGGGGCCTACTTTGGGGAGTCGGTACTGGCCTTCCTTTGATTCTCTGGACCCGACATTTCTTCCACGTGTAGCCATGCCCCCCCCTACAAGTGTGCCAAGTTTAGTGTGATTTTACTAGGTGGGTCCCTGGAAACCGGAGCTCAAACTTGCCCCAATATCGGCAGATTTTCCCCTAGGCGGCAAAGTGAAGCGAGGAGTGCTGTCTTTGGGAGACGGTTACGGGCCAACCATAGTGTCTAGGAACCCCACATTTGAATCACAAGTAGTGCATCGTCTTCCCTACAAGTGTGCCAAGTTTGGTGTTCCTAACCCCAACAGCTAAGGAAATATCAGCCCCCCAATTTGACTGAGTTTCCCATAGACTCCAATGTTAAACGTGCGGTTTCTACCGGTTGACCTTTTGGGGTGCCACCGGCCCGCCAAACGTTCCCTGGACCCCAAACTTGGCCATTGAGAACGCGAAGTGCATCCCCATAGCCTCCTCGTGTTGTGGTATATTTAAGACCCATAGAACCGGAGAGCGCCACGCACGTCTTTGCCTGTTTTGTGTGAGGGGGCCACCAGTCCCCGAAAGTCGAGGGGGGTGCCATACAGTGGAAAAGGCTTGAAATATTATAATGAGACCCCCTTGAGCTTTCTAAGGTTAATCGGATCCGAGCTACACCGTTTCAAATTGCCATTTTCCGGTTACCGGAAGGTTCCGGTTGGGGTACCAGGCCCCGGTTCGGTGTGGGGGTACCCATAGAGTGTCTCTACTTCACCCCCAAGCTTTGTGATTTTGTGACCCATGGTCAGGGAGCACCGGTACTGTGAAGACGGTCAACATTGTGGCCCCGGTAAAAGGTCCCCGAACCTCAAAATTTTTATGAGGTGCAGCTGTGCTATCTGGAAAGAAGGAGTGCAAGTTTAGTGTCACTAGCCCATTCGGTCATCGAATGGTTGAGCGATAAGTGAAATTCGCCACAATTTGGCCTGATTTTCCCATAGACTCCCATGTTAAGTGAGGGGCCTAATTTGGGAAGTCGGTACCGGCCTTTCTTCGGTTCCCTGGACCCGAAATTTCTTGCACATATAGCCATGGCTCTCCACTACAAGTGTGCCAAGTTTGGTGTGATTTGACCCGGTGGGTCCCTGGAAACCGGAGCTCAAAGTTGCCCCAATATCGGCAGGTTTTCCCCTAGGCGGCAAAGTGAAGCGAGGGGTGCTGTCTTTGGGAGATGGTTACGGGCCAACCGTAGGGTCTCCCCTACAAGTGTGCCAAGTTTGGTGTTCCTAACCCCAATAGCCGAGGAAATATCATCCCCCCATATTAACCAAGTTTACTCCAATGTTAAACTGGCGGTTTCTACCAGTTGACCTTTTGGGGTGCCACTGGCCAGCCATAGGTTCCCTGAACCCCAAGCTTGGCCAATGCGTACCCAAAGAGCATACCCACAGCCTCCCGGTGTTGGTGTATTTTTAAGACCCATAGAACTGGAGAGCACCACGCATGTCTTTGCCGGTGTTGTGTGAGGGGGGCCACCAGTCCCCAAAAGTCGAGGGGGGTGCCATTCTGTAGAAAAGGCCTGAAATATTCAAATAAGACATACCAGAGCCTTCCGTGGTGAACCGAGTCCGAGCTACACCATTTCAAAGTGCCATTTTCCGGTTACCGGAGGGTTCCGGTTGGGGTTCTGGGCCCCAGTTCAGTGTGGGGGTACCCATAGAGTGTCTCTACATCACCTTTAAGTTTTGTAATTTTGTGACCCATGGTCAGAGAGCACCAGTGCCGTGAAGACGGTCAACATTGTGGCCTCGGTAAATCCCCGGTAAAGGGTCCCCGAACCTCCACATTTTTATGAGGTGTAGCTGTGATATCTGTGAAAAAGGGGTGCAAGTTTGGTGTAGCTAGCCCATTTGGTTGAGCGATAAGTGAAATCCGCCACAATTTTGCCTGGTTTCCCCATAGACTCCCATGTTAAGTGAGGGGCCTAATTTGGGGAGTTGGTACTGGCCTTTCTTCGGTTCTCTGGACCCGAAATTTCTTGCACGTGTAGCCATGGGTCCCCCCTACAAGTGTGCCAAATTTGGTTGGATTTGACCCAGTGGGTCCCCAGAAACCGGAGCTCAAATTCGCCCATTTTTTCCCCCAGGCGGAAAAATGAAGCGAGTGGCCCACTTTGGGGAGTCGGTACCGGCTGCCCTTTGGTTCCCTGGACCCGAAATTTCTTCCACCTGGGTCTTCCTTATAAGTGTGCCAAGTTTGGTGGGTTTTTATTGAGTGGGTCCCCGGATACAGGAGCTCAAAATATCTCCCGGGCCTCTCCTACACTCCACTGTTTTCCTGCCAGCGGAAAAATGAAGCAAGGGGCTCACTTTCGGGAGTCGGTACCGGCTGCCGTTCGGTTCCTTGGACTGTAAATTTCTTCCACATGCAGCCAAGGGTGTTCCCTAAAAGTGTGCCAAGTTTGGTGGGTTTTTACCCAGTGGGTCCCCAGATACAGGAGCTCAAAATATCTCCTCTAGCCTGTCCTACACTGTGCCTCTCCACTGTTTTCTGTGACTCCCGTCGGAAAATGCATCCGACGAACTGCGCATGTGCAGTCTTACGTCATGCCAGCTGATAGGGGAATCAGCTGGTGTGACGTAGTGGATGCATTATTCGATGGTAGGCACTAATCGACAAGACACCGGCTTATCTGACAGTGTTTAGCTGCCAGAGCCGGAGGGTGGAACTTGTCTATCTGCAGTGCGAGTGACGGGTAGGTCTCACCACACACTGCACTATCTTGATTGTCCTATCTTATCTTGACTTTCAGCCCCTTGTATGCATTATCCAGTAACATATTGACTTTTCACTTAGAGGAAATAGAAGGCAAAGAATTTGAAGGCTTTACCAGCTGGTTGCCTTATTTGATTTTGATGAGACTGAGTCCCTTATTATCCGTTTAGTTTAATTGGATAATGCACTTTCTTTATCCCATTTATTTCAACCCTTTCAGGCTACACTTTGATACTTACCTGACTTTCCAATTGTACACGTTTTTTTTTGTTTTTTTCATCCATATTTTGAACCTTAATCTTTATATATATATATATATATATATATATATATATATATATATATATATATATATATATATATATATATATATATATATATATATATATATATATATATTATATATATTATATATATATATATATTTTTTTTTTTTTGTTTTATTTACCAGCAACCTGAATATTTTCCTGCAATTACCAAAAAATCTTTTGAAGACCTGTATCCACCATTAGGCTTTGTTTCAATAGTTTAAAGTAAGTCCCTAATTTCTTTTAGTGGTCATTGTTTTTTCTTTTTTCTTTTTTCTTTTCCCCTTTTTTGTCACAATGGTAAAACCATTTTACCTTATCACCAAAAGCCAGGAATTTATACCTTACCTCTTACTTTACCTTACCCTATACAACTTTGTAAGGTTTTTTCATATATGTATATATTTTTGCCATATTCACAGTTTTACCTTCTTGTCCCCTGTGATTGCACTATTTGGCCAAGTCAGATTTCCAGTGTTAGTGGATGGTTATGCGGGGACTGACCAAGGCTGTGGCTACATGGGGGTAAGCACCTTTTTTTGTGCTATACTAGAGTGGACATTGCGCTTTTTGTTGGTCTAATATAATATATTTTTTGTCTGTTTCATTATTAAATATCCCTAGGATTTGTGATTTTTGTGTGTTTATACTTTTGTTTTCTATTTTAGAACCATATGAGTGTTGGATGATTTTCTTGGCTTGCATATCCCTTGATAAAGCGACACAGCGAAACATGTCAGGCTAGTATGCTTGCAACGGTATCATCTCCCAAAAATTAGATACACTCAAAATTTTGTTTGACCACTGTAACTGTACAAAAACTGTATTTCATGTGAATTCATGTACTATCTATATATGTTTTTTTAACTTGAAATGTTAAATTAAAAATTAGCTTTTTTAGAAAAATTTTTTTTTTGTTTGTCTACTTGCACCGTTAAAATCCCTTTCCTCCCCCTTGCTTGCTCTTTGTTTTATTGTTATAAAACGGGTGGTTTACCTGCCACAGACAGGGCAGCTCCCTGTACATATCAATGAATATGGGGATAAAGTCCTCATTGTTGAATAGATCCATTTTCTCTGCAAGACACAACATAAGACC
This sequence comes from Aquarana catesbeiana, assembly GCA_037953035.1. Lineage (NCBI taxonomy): Eukaryota > Metazoa > Chordata > Amphibia > Anura > Ranidae > Aquarana > Aquarana catesbeiana. Next base: position 2,485,965 of record JBBHAA010000837.1, read on the forward strand.
AGAGGCGTATCTAGTGAAAATGGTGCCTATGGCAAGCACTGAAACTGCGCCCCTGTCAAAACATTTGAAACCCAACTTTCAGATAATACTGTCAGTATATACAGGTATATAGGGAGAACAGTAGGTTAGTGGTTGGCACTTGCCTCACTTGGTTTGAATCTGGGCCAGGAAGCTATCTGCATGGAGTTTGCATGTTCTCTAGGTGTGGGCATCCTCCAGGTACTCCAGTTTCCTGGCACACTCCAAAGCCATGTTGGTAGGTGATGGTCCCCCCTCTGTATGAAGCAGCAATGTACATGGGTGATAACATTCTGCATGCCACCCCCCATGTCCAAAAAATAGACCAAGATGAGCGCTGGCCCAAAATCCGCCAAGAGCTGAACAGGACTGAATGGAAGTATTCATAGATATGTGTAGGGTCCTCTATAATTGTAGGGTCAGTGTAGAATGTGATCAGCCATGTACACTGCCAGTCTGTACACAGGGTACAATTCACCTACCTGCATGTGTTTGGCGTGGGAGAGGAACCCCACAGGGGGAACATGCTAACTACACGCAGCTAGTGTCCTGGGCAGGAGTGAAGCCCAGTATATAAATATATATAAATAGGGGTAGACATTGGTGGGGGGTACCTGCTTCTCCTTGCTCTCCTATGGGTGGGGGGATCCTCTTGCAGCTGACACCCTCCAGCATGTAGAATCCAGAGGCATGCCCAGGATGCTAACCATAAAATGTCAAGGACAACATAAAGCAGACAGGCAGTGTCAGCGGGCATGGCCGGCCACCTACCCCCCATGTAAGTCTAGAAATGGAATGAGAGGCACTTACCTAGGAAGAGCAGTCTAGGGTCTGCTTGCGTACTCCCTCTTCTCCTCCTTCAGTACCCGATCTATGCTGTTGCTGATTTTCTTGCACCTCCATCTCCTCCAGTCAGAGTTTGTCCCATCCCTTCTGCAGAGGATGTTGCTGGTGCACCTGCTGGCCCTTGCTGTCCCCGGTGCCGCTGCCTCCCCAGTTCTGTAGTAGTAGAAGCAGCCCATCCGGACTTTCCCCTCTGGCCACTTTGCACAGCTTCCCCGAGATTGAGGTTGTCCATCCCTGAGCTGCTGCTGTGATCTGGCCAGGGTCCAGTGCAGATCCCCGTGCCTCAGGTCCCCGAATCTTATAGGCACTGACAGCTCTGGGGCTGCTCGGTGTCCGAGTTAGTGGCAGTGTTAGAGATGGAGCCGCTGGGATCACAGAACAGCCGCTGCCGGAGGCTGTAGCAGAGCCACATGGCTCCAGATGTACACGTGCTGGAGCTCTGTGATCAATAGCCACTGATCAATGGGCAGAGAACGGGTGAGGGAGAGATCGGGGGCAGATTTAGCGATGGCGAACCCCCCCCCCGGATGAATGGAGAGACATTCTTAGAGATGGCAGTGTGGGGCGGCGGGATGGAGCTTAGCTCTTCATAATCCAGCCGGGGATCCCGGGAGAAACGGGGAATACAGATCCCAGCAGCTCGTCACATTGCCAGCGGGCCATTGTGCATCTTCTATGCTCAGCTCCATACATACAGCACAGATCACCTGACACCGCCAGCGACCTCAGCAGGCTGGTCCACCTTACCGTAATCAACGCACACCACGCACATCCCCCACACTCAGCTTGCGCAATGGCGACACTAGGGGCGCAGCTTTTCTGAGCAATACACCAGTTTTAACATTCTCACTTTTCCCCATCATGCGCCCCCTTCACATGGTGCCCATGGCACTTGCCATATGTGCCATACCTTAGATACGCCACTGCATAAGACAAACCCTAATGTCAGGCGAAACTGTCCTAATCTTGACACAATATCGGCCTCAATCTATAAGCGGTATAGGCCACTGATGCACCAACTTAAAATTGTACCTTCGTTATAACGATCGTCCTTCCGTTACTTCGTCCTCCGCTCACAGATCGTACGTACGACACACGCGTGTTACGCTTTACATACACTGTACATGCGTGAAACTCCGCCCGCCCCTGACATTCTTTGTAGTCTATTCCCGGCCCCTTCTCTTCGGCACAGTGGGAGAGAACATGACGGAGAGACAACATGTGCATGTAGAGGAGAGCAGCAACGATGAAAGGCCGGAGCCCTGAACCTCACGATCCTGGAGGAGATTGAAGGCCTCAAATATGTCCTTTGTAGAGATGGTGGACATCTTGAAGAGGGCCGACTATGACGGGAATCATGGACCTTACCCAAACCCAAATGTGAGAAAGGCCAAGATCATGCCTAAAGTTTTGAAGGTCTGCAGAAGAATTTTGGGGTACGGCGATCCAAGGTTCAACTGAGGAAACGCTGATCAGACCTGAAATTGAGGGAGCAGGATCAGTACAGAAGATTCAAGAGAGTGCTGCAAAAAAGTAAGCATTTTGGCGTGTGTTCCTATTCTTCTTAACGTTCGTGCTGCCCCATGTGCTTTTCTTTACTGTTGTACATTTTAAAATGGCTACTTTGATGCTCATGGGCACAGTAATCGGTCATAGGAAACATTGTTTGTTTGCCCACTTTAAGATGTTTTTGGCAGATACAGGTTAACTACATTTGTTCAGGCCTATTTGTATTAAAATAAGTTTGTTGTCTAGATGGGTTTGTAACTACAATGAAATGTAAACTTGATTCAGTGTAAGGAGAGGACACTCAGCAGCTGTTTACACATCTGGACGCAGGAACACTAGTGTGGGACACCAGAACAAACTTTTTTGGGTGTCCAACACATGTGCTCCAGTGGATACTAGGGGTGTCTCCATGTGTGATATTTTAACAAAAAAGGAAAGTATTCCAGCTTGAGAAAGGAAATAAAATGTTCTTCAGCTTGGAACTCCAAAACAGACAATTGTACGACACTTCCAAGCAATGTTTCATATTCCTATTTCTGGCATCAAATATCTGTGTGCTAAGTATACCTATTTTTTATTCACATAAGGAAGAAAAGACTTGGGACATCTGAGGACAGCAGGGACCCCCCACCTCCTAAAGAAGGGGAAGCCACCAAAACACAAGCAGAGGATGTGGAGGGAGACGTATATGAAATGGGTAAAATTGTCATCACAACAGGTGAGTGTCTCAGATCGCAGCTTCAGGTAAGAGATCTATTCCTGGATATTTATAATACATGGTATGTTTTTTTCTTTTAGGTGATGTGGATGTTGTGGAAGAAGAATCTCATTTCGCAAGTGAAAGTGCCCAGATCCTCATCGGGTAGAGAATGGTTTGCAATCATGATTTAGAAAATATAAAGGAAAACATCAATGATGTTCAACAAAAAACGAAGAACATCATTGATGTTTTAGGCAGAATATAAAAAATAACAAAATGTTACCGTTTTATTGTGTATTTTTGAATTGCACACAGTGCACACAGTGTGTCAACATGTGCTATCTGACATCAGGGGATATCAATGTACATGTTTTGTGGGTGCAACCCCTTCCTCCCAACTCAATTAGGTGAGAGGAAGTGGTTGCACTCCCAAAACATGTCCATTGATCCCCTATGATGGGAGCTAGCACATGTTGACATTAGGCATGGGATCAGGAGGAAAATCCCCATTTTGACTCTCAATTCGTGTGCATCTTCAAAATGTGGCTTTTACAGGGGTGACATTACCCCATCTGATGAAGGCAAGATCAACACAGTTTGGACATACTAATGTCTGATATTGCCTTCACTTTATCAAAGTTGAACTTTGTAAGTTCCTGAGTTGTGTATGTTATGCTTTGAAACATGCCTGTTTAACCAAAAAAAGGATCTTTACAATGTGAAAAAAAATATATACACCAAAGATGTTGGTTTGTTCAAAAACCCTTTCCTAAGGCACATGTGAATGTGCTTTGAGTAAAATGTTTTCTACTCAACAATGTGTGTCTTCTTCTTTCAATGCTCAATAGCAATTTTTGTAGTAAGTTGGTGTTTACAGTGACAATGAGGGTTATTTACTAAAGGCAAATCCACTACAAGTGCACCTTCAGTGCAGTTTCATGTGCACTTTTAAGTGTTGGAGTGCAAAGTGTATTTGCCTTTAGTAAATAACTCCCACAGTGCTTTATAATTTGCCACAATCACTACATTTTCATGACTTCACAAAATTCATTCATGGTGCTGAAAATTATGAATATTTTTGTCAGTAATGCATTACATACATTAACAACAAAAACAAGGTGTGTGTAGCAGACCCACAACATAATAATAGTTCGCTGAAGAAGAGATTGTCACCTCATGTATCAAATAAATTACATTTGCACTATTGAAGAAAATGTCCAAAAAGAAAAGCCCATTGGAGAACCTAAGAGACAGCTAAAAGAAACCCAGGCATTAAATCAAAGGAAATCTTCTTTCAGTTTAAGTTCAAAAATTGTTGATAAAATGTTTCTTAAATCATTTCTATCATATCAATGGCCCCCCTACCCGCAAAGTACTCCATATACTTCTGTCTTATTTTGCGGGCGCTTTGGGGGGGGGAGCCAGGACGGCCAGCTTCAAGCGCTGTCAGGGTTTCTTCTTGAAGTCCGGCCTCAGGCCCAACTGAGGCCACATAGTTCATTGAATTTCTCCTTAAATAGTTGTGTAGAATGCAGCATGCAAGGATTATATGGTTAGGTTTATATTCCGCCCTGTTGATTGACATAAGCAGTAGGCGGAACCGGCTGGCCATTATCCCGAAAACGTTCTCCACCACTCTTCTGGCTCTGGCCAGACAGTAGTTATAAACCCTCTGGTCCGGGGTGAGGGTCCTCATGGCTTCAACGGTCAGCTGGTCAGAACGAACTAACAGAAAGCACTGAAAATCAGAAAGGCCAGAGCTGAAAATCAGAAACGAGCAGACAAGAACGCACTGGAAAAAAAAATACGTAATAGAAATACGAACCCACAAGCACAAACCGAAGAGCAGTAACGAAAAAGCAGGAGGCTGAAAAGCGCAAATAATCTGTCACCAAACTTCTACTAACACGAGATTAGCAGAAGGAGCCCAAAGGGCTGCGCACCTGGTATTGAACTTCCTCTTTCTAGTGCCGTCGTACGTGTTGTACGTCACTGCGTTCTTGACGTTCAGAATTTCCGACCAACTTTGTGTGACCATGTGTATGCAAGACAAGTTTGAGCCAACATCCATCGGAAAAAATCCATGGATTTTGTTGTCGGAATGTGCAATCGTGTGTACGAGGCATTTGTGTCTGAAAGTAATCTTAATGATTCTTTAAGATAGTCAGACTTGTTTTGAACTACTAGGCCACCACATTTATCCGCCGTTTTGGAGTTTTTGGTAAGGTCATTAAGGGCAGTGCGTTCAGAGGGAGAAAGGTTGGATGATGAGGAAGGAGTGTGAAGATTGTGTTGGCACAGGCGACGTATGTCTGCATAGACAACCTGGTAGAAGGTTTGGATGAATGATTCTTTGGCAAAGTTGGGGTTAAAGACGAACTTTGGGTGAAAGGCTGTATGTTGAGTGCATGTTGAGTTATAAGATCAACATATTGTTCTTCATCTTCAGTTCTAGAAGAGATTGGGCTGTATGGTCTGAAATGGTGGAATCCAATGTAACATCCTGGGTCGTGACAAGGCGTCAGCCCTTACATTCTTAGTACTGGGTAAGAATGAGACAATGTAATTGAAACTAGACAAGAAAAGAGCCCATCTGGGAGAGAGGCGTTTAGACTCAGACAAGAATGTGAGATTCTTATGGTCAGTAAGAATGAGAACCGGCACAGTGGTACCTTCGAGGAGATGTCTACATTCTTTCAGGGCTAAAATGGTCGCCAACAGCTCTCTGTCACCAATCTCGTAATTGCACTCCGCAGGTGACAATTTATTGGAAAAGTAGCCACAAGGATGCATAGCACTCTCAGAGGTAGGACGTTGAGACAGAAGGGTGCCAACACCAGTCTCAGAAGCATCAACCTCAAGGATAAAAGGTAACGTAGGATCAGGTAGTGCCAACACAGGAGCAGAAACAAGGGCAGCCTTGAGACTCTCAAAGGCCTTAATGGATTCCGGAGACCAACTCTGTGGGTTACCGTCCTTTCTGGTCATATCAGTCAGGGGCTTGAGCAGAGACGAGAAGTTACAAATAAACTTCCGATAATAGTTGGCAAAGCCCAGGAAATGCTGCAGAGGACGTAAACCCACGGGGCGGGGCCACTGTAGGACTGCCAAAAGTTTCTCTGGGTCCATCGAAAAACCAGCAGTGGACCAGCAGGAATTTAACCTGTTCACGATGGAACTCACACTTCTCCAGTTTACAATAGAGATTGTTCTCTTTTAGTTTCTGAAGCACACGACAGACATCTGTGTAGTGGCTCTCCAGGGACTTGGAAAATATGACGATATCATCGAGATAAACCACCACACATAACTGCAACAAATCTCAGAGGACATCGTTAATAAATTCCTGGAAAACTGCCGGGGTGTTACAAAGGCCAAAAGGCATTTTGAAGTACTCATAATGGCCTGTTCTGGTATTCCACTCGTCGCCCTCCTTAATCCTCACAAGATTGTATGCCCCTCTCAAATCAAGCTTCGTGAAAACCGTTGCTCCCTTGAGGCGGTTAAATAACTCCGTAATCATCGGATTCGGATAGGCATTCTTAATCGTGAAACAATTGAGACCCCTATAATCAATACAAGGTCTCAGTTCACCACTCTTCTTCACAAAGAAGAACCCAGCACCAGCAGGAGACGAGGATTTGCGGATGAAACCTCGAGAAAGTGCATCTGCAACATATTCCTCCATTGCCTTATCCTCCAAGACCGACAAAGGGTAAACCTGGCCATGAGGGGGTATGGCACCAGGTTAAAGGTCAATTGCGCAATCGTATGGCCGGTGTGGAGGCAAACTACCGGCTTGACCTTTGTCAAAGACATCGCTAAAATCGCAGTACTCCTCCGGCAGAGAGGAGAGTGAAGAGGTGCACAGGACCTTGGCTACCTTCTAGAAGCATGTCTCACTGCATTGTGGTTACCAGGAGAGAACCTCAGCATGGAGCCAATCAAAAGAGGGATTGTGCCTCTAACCAAGGATAACCAAAAACCAGTGGAAACTTAGGTGAGGAAATAACTTGGAATTGGATTATCCCATGGTGAAGAGCCCCGTCGGCCATGGACAATGGAACCGTCTCATGAGTCACATGGGCAGGCTGTAGCGGTCTCTCGTCAAGAGCCTCAATGGCAAGTGGAGTGTCACGTAGCTGCAGCGGATCGAGTGTTTCGATACAAAGGCAGCATCAATGAACAGGCCTGCAGCCCCAGAGTCGATTAGAGCCTGTATCTCGACAGATGACTTAGCCCAAGAAAGGGTGACTGAAACCAGGGGCTTATCCTTCTGGATAACTGGGGATGAAACAACGCCACCTAAGGTCTGTCCATGACAAGACCTCAAGGTTCGCGCGTTCCCTGGACGGGTAGGACAAGACTTCAAAAAGTGACCTGCCTGGCCACAATAAAGGCACAATCTCTCCTCCTCCTAAAGGTTCTCTTATCTGCAGAGAGACGCGTGAAACCCAAGTGCATGGGTTCACCTTCACTGCCCGACTCATTTCCAGCAGGCATGGGAGGTGAGGGAGGCACAGGTGGGACTGCAAAGCTCGAAGACAAACGTACAGGAGGCTTCCGCAAGCGCAACTTAAAAGGGAGTCTTTCTCTAAGTCTGGAGTCAATGAGGATGGCAAACGTGATCAATCTCTTCAGCTCAGTGGGTATATCTCAGGCTGCTATCTCATCCTTGATGGTATCCGAGAGACCATGAGAAAAAGCAACCACGAGGGCCTCATTGTTCCACGCAACCTCTGCTGCCAGAGTACGGAATTCACTGGTGTAGTCGGCAACAGTTCTTGTACTCTGTTCGATGGACATGAGGCACTTGGCAGCAGAAGCGGAGCATGCGGGAACGTCAAATACCCTTTTAAACTAAGCCACAAACTCAGGGTAACTCAAGACAACAGGTTTTTGCGTCTCCCACAGGGGGTTTGCCCAGGTCAAGGCTCTCTCAGAAAGCAATGATATCACCAAACCTACTTTGCTTCTGTCAGTGGGAAACGCCTGGGGCAGGATTTCAAAGTATATCTCAAACTGGTTGAGAAACCCTCTGCATTGAACTGGATTGCCCCCAAATCTCTGGGGAAGAGGAGCGTAACCAGACATGTCTCCTATGGAGATAATACTCGAGGCAGGTGCCTGCACAGAGACTGGCACAGCAGCAGGGATGGCCTGCAACTCAGGTTGTACCAGAGCAGCCTCAGTGGGAGATTCCAGGTGAGCCGTGTGACTCAGGAGCATTTGTAACGCAATGGCAAACTGATCCATGGGGTGATCTTGCTCATCCAATCTGGAAAAAATATTACCAATAAGTGGATTGACTGTATCTTCTGAATTCATGGCCTTCGCCTACTGTCAGAAACCATGAAATCAGACCGAGACAGAAGTACAGTTAAATCACACTTGTTTAAAAGTTAAAAGTAAATAGAACAAACGTAGTCAAAACATAGCCAGAGTTCAGGAACCGGAACAGATAGTCAGACAAGCTAAACGTCAGGGATGAGAGTAGTAAAACAGTAAGCAGGATCTGGAGCAGAAGGGATGTCAGCCAAGCAAGTCTTTCAACAGGAATGCAGGACAGCGTCTCTGTGATGTTGACTAAGGGGAAGGCAGAACTCCTCTGGACTGGACGGTTTAAGTAGGCAGGACTGACGAGCAGGATCATCATCAGCTGATTAACTGTGGAGAGAGATGGGAGCTGGCAATTAGCCAACAGCTGAGCGGCCAGCTCAGAGAAGGAAGGGCTGAGCCCAGCCCTGACATGTTTAAACCCAAACACATAGTTTAATTACCACCTTAACCACTTGTCGACCGGCTCACGCCTATATACATCGGAAAAGTGTCACAGGTGCGCAAAACTATGTACCCGCACGTCTCTCGCGCGCCCCCACGGCGATTGGATTTGTTGCAGAACCGATCAGTCTTTAGGTCTAGGCCAATCATGTCTGGCCTGGATCTGCTGATCACTTCTGGCGAATGAAAATGCTTCCCCTGCCTGTAAGTGTAAAGACAGGCAGGGAAAGTGATGTCATCTCCCTCTCTGGAATTCTTTTCCGTTCCAGGGAGAGGAGAGAGGATGTCTTACAGTGGGTTGCACCAACACTACACTGACACAGAACGCAAAGGCACACTTGTCACCCCCCCCCGATCACCCCCGATCACCCCCCCTAGTTAACCCTTTCACTACCTGTCACAGTGTCACCAATTGCAGTTTTCAGATTTTTCACTGATCACTTCATTTGTGACTCTAATCAGCGTTAGGGCAGTTAGTAGTAGGCCTAGGTAAGTCTAGGGTACCCTCTAATAAAGGTTTAACCCCTTGATCGCTCCCCAGTTAACCCTTTCACCCCCTGTCTCAGTGTCACTAATAGATCTTTTTTCGAATCGTGGTATTAGTGTCACGGGTGACGCTAGTTAGCCAGTTAGTTGATTTGTTTCAGGTCAGGTACCCCCATATATTACCTAATAAAGATTTGAACCCCCTGATTGCCCCTAGTTAACCCTTTCACCCCCTGTGACCAGTGATCTCCGTATTAGTGTCACGGGTGAAGCTGGTTAGTTAGTTTTTCATAGCGTCAGGGTACCCTCTGTATATCACCTAATAACGGTTTAACCCCCTGATCACCCGGCGGGTGACATCAGTTAGGTTTTAGCATCAGTTAGGGTCTGCGTCGCCCCAGGTAGCGTCAGATTAGTGCCAGTAGCGCTAACACCACACACACCATACACCTCCCTTAGTAGTATAGTGTCTGAACGGATCAATATCTTTGATCTGATCAGATCTATACTAGCATCCCCAGTAGTTTAGGGTTCCCAAAAATGCAGTGTTAGCGGGATCAGCCCAGATACCTGCTAGCACCTGCATTTAGCCCTTATGTCCAGCCCAGCTCAGCCCACCGAAGTGCAGTATCAATCGATTACTGTCACTTACAAAACACAAAACACATAACTGCAGCGTTTGCAGAGACAGGCCTGATCCCTGCAAATGCTAACAGTTTTTTGGTAGCGATTGAAGCAGTCGCTGACAATCGGGTGCTCTTTTTTCCTGTGAATTTCACTAGTTGTACCAGTAAATTTAGAGGCCACAATGTCCAATTGAAGGTACACTAGTGAAGAGGCCTACACGTTTCTGAGCATGACAGATGAGAGTGAAGAGGAAGTCACCCATCTGTCAGATTGAGGCTCAGAATACGATCCAGTAGACAGCAGCGGCACCCTGACAGATAGCTCTGACGAGAGAGTAATGGTCCCCACTAAGGTCAGGCGTACCCGACCCTGTTCTTCTTTTGTTGTTGAGGTGCAATAACCGCAGGGCTCTCGTATGGAGCAGAGAGCCAGTACTAATGCTGCTCATCCTTCTGGTGAGCTGGCAAGCACCAGCGGCCTAGTACAACCTGGTCATACATCCAGCGCTGCAGTATCACGTGGTGACGTGGCGAGTCCCATAAGTGCAGTTCAAGCTGGTGCGGTGGCTAGCACAAGTAGTGTACCGCAGCCACCAAGAAGACAAACACAGGCCCGTTGAGCCCATCGTGCCCTTTCTGCTGCATGTGCCAATCCTAATTGGGAGCCCACCACTTCTGCAGCACCCGTACTTCCCCCATTCACTGGCCAACCCAGAATTCAGGTGGAAACAGTTGATTTTACGTCACTTGATTTTTATACGCTGTTTTTCACAGAAGATCTCTATAGATCTATTGTGGACCAAAGCAATTTGTATGCTGGTCAATTCAACGCCGCTAATCCCCAGTTGACCCTTGCCATAGATTGGAAACCTATCACGGTCTCCAAATTTAAGACCTTTCTGGGCCTATCCCTCCTCATTAGCATAACTACAAAAAGTAAGTTGCGGTCATATTGATCCACTGACCCAATTCACCATATGCCAGTGTTCTCTGCCTCCATGACCAGGGCTAGATAGGAGCAGATCTTGCAGTTCATGAATGTTAATGACAATGAACTCTATCATCCTCGGGGTGACCCTGAATAGGGATATATTGAAAATTCGCCCCCTCGTAAACCACTTCAACCAACAGTTTGCAGCCTTTTTTACTCCCGATCAAGTTGTCTGCATTGATGTGTCCCTGATTAAGTTTTCTGTCCGCTTGTCATTCAAACAGTATCTTCCCAGCAAGTGTGCCACTTCAACCAACAATTTGCAGCCTTGTTTACTCCCGATCAAGTTGTCTGCATTGATGTGTCCCTGATTAAGTTTTCTGGCCGCTTGTCATTCAAACAGTATCTTCCCAGCAAGCGTGCCAGATATGGGGTCAAGATGTAAAAGCTCTGTGACAGGGCAACAGGCTATACATATAGTTTTATGGTTTACAAGGGAAAAGATAGTCACGTGGAGCCAGAGAACTGCCCAAACTACATAGGGAGCGCTGGTAAGATTGTGTGGAACTTGGTGTCAACCTTATTCGGAAAGGGGTACCACTTGTACATGGACAATTATTACACGAGCGTGCCACTTTTTAGTCACTTGTTTGATCATGGCATTGGCGCCGTGTAATCTAATCGCTGGGGCTTACCCCAGCGGCTTGTAGATTCCCATCTTAGGCTAGGGGAGAGAGCCTGCTTGAGAAGTAATAACTTGCTTGCAGTGCAGTGGAGGGATTCATGGAATGTTTTCGTTCTGTCCTCCCTTCACAGATACGACAGTCCAAATTCCTACGGCAACTGGTGTTGTGGAGAAACCCCTCTGTGTCCACGAATACAACCTTAATATGGGAGCGCTGGTAAGATTGTGTGGGACTTGGTGTCACCCTTATTCGGAAAGGGGTACCACTTGTACATGGACAATTATTAGACAAATGTGCCACTTTTTAGTCACTTGTTTGATCATGGAATTGGCGCTGTGTGATCTAATCGCCGGGGCTTACCCCAGCGGCTTGTAGATTCCCATCTTAGGCTGGGGGAGAGAGCCTGCTTGAGATGTAATAATTTGCTCGCAGTGCAGTGGAGGGATTCACGGAATGTTTTCGTTCTGTCCTCCCTTCACACAGATACGACAGTCCAAATTCCTATGGGGACTGGTGTTGTGGAGAAACCCCTCTGTGTCCAGGAATAGAACCTTTATATGGGAGAGGTGGACCTCAACGACCAGTTGATAGCACCGTACTTAATTGCCCGTAAGGCCAGACACTGGTATAAAAAATTGTCTTTATACTTATTCCAATTGGCTCTGCTGAACGCTTATGTGCTATACAAAGCGTCTGGATGAACTGGATCCTTCCTTAAATTCCAGAAAGAGATCGTCAGAGCCCTTCTGTTTCCAGACGGGGCTGTGTCCCACCTTCCCAACGCAAATGCAGTGAGCTGGCTGCATGAGAGGCATTTTCCACATGTCCTCCCTGGTACCCCTACCCAACGATCACCCCAAGAGGCAAGCGCAGATATAGGCGTGACACACGCTATTATTGTCCCTCCTGTCCTGACCATCTTGGTCTTTGTGTTGGTGAATGTTTTGAACGCTACCACACACTAGTGGAGTATCAGGGTAGGGTACAGTACAGCACAGTCTAGGGTACACTTTCACAGGGTCTCCAAAGATGCCATTGCATTTTGAGAGACCCGAACCTGGAACTGTTACAGTTACAAATAAAAGTGTTAAAAAAAAAAAAAAAAAAAAAAGTTAAAAAAGTAAAATAAAAAAGCCAAAAATAATTGTCGTTTTATTGCTCTCTCTCTTTTCACTCTCTATTGTTCTCTCTCTATTGTTTTGCTCTTTTTACTATGTTTACTATGTTTTATCATGTTTGCTTTTCAGGTATGTAATTCTTTTATACTTTACTGTTTACTGTGTTTTATCAGGTACGCCATTCTGCTGCAGGACTGATTTATTTATCTTGACAGCAACAGCGTTTGCTCTCACAATACGTAAATCAGCAACTCCAGCACTGAAGGAGGTAATTTCACCATCACAGTTAAGAAAAAGAAGAGCATATATGCGGAAGCATGGTGGTAAGTGTGGAGGGGCGATTTGCCCCTAACATTAGGGGTGGATTGCCCCCCATGCTTTGGCGTATATTTTTTACTCTTCTTTTTGGCACAGATTGTTTTGGTTTTATTGAGTTAATGTTTTATTATTACCATTGTTTGCTTTTTAGGTACACCATTAAGCTGCAGCACTGATTTATTTATTTTGACAGCAACAGCATTTGCTCTCACGATACGTAAATCAGCAACTCCAGCGCTGTAGGAGGTGATTTCACCACCACAGTTTAAAAACGATGCATGTATGCCCATCATTAGAAGTGGGTGGATGCAGGGCGGTATTCTAATGGTGGGCATAACCACCAATCAATATTTTTTTTTTATTCAGCCCACAGGCTGCATGAAAAAAAAGAACATTACAATATATGCCCAACAAGGACCAGCAATGTACTGGTATGTTGCTGGACTTTGAGTGGTTATACCAAAATGATGTCTGCAGGTTTAGGTATCATCTTGGTATCGTTCTTTTCAGACAGTGATCGGCTTTCATGTAAAAGCACAGTGGTGTAATGGTTAGCACTTTCAACTAGCAGCAAAAAGGGTCGCTGGTTCGAATCCCGACCACGACACCATCTGCCTGGAGTTTGCATGTTCTCCCTGTGCCTACGTGGGTTTCCTCCAGGTACTCCGGTTCCCTCCCACACTCCAAAGAAATGCTGGTAAGTTAATTGGCTCCTGTCTAAATTGGCCCTAGTATATGTATGAGTGTGTGTTAGGGACCTTGGGTTGTAAGCTCCTTGAGGGTAGGGACTGATGTGAATGTACAATGTATATGTAATGCGCTGCGTAAATTGACGGCGCTATACAAGTATCTTAAATAAAAAAAATAAATAAAAGCAATCCTAGCAGCTGATTAGCTGCTAGACTGCTTTTACAAGCAGTGGGAGGGAACTTCCCCCCCATCGTCTTCCTTGGTTTTCTCGGGCTCTCCTGTCCCAACGGATAACCTGATAACGCAGCTGGTGGCTCCGCCAGTTGACCATAGAGCTGATCGAAGATCAGAACGGCTCCAATCATCTCTATGGCCTAAGAAACTGGAAGCTACGAGCATTTCATGACTTCAGTTTCGCCGGATATAAACAGCACCATTGGGAAATTGGGAAAGCATCTTATCACACCGATCTTGGTGTTGTTAGATGGTTTGAGGGCAGAGGAGAGATGTAGAGTCTAATAGACCCAATTTTTTTTTTTACAGAGTACTTGTCACTACCTATTGCTATCATAGGGGTTATTTACATTCTCTTTGATAACAATAAAAATGATAAAAAAAAAAATGAAAGGAACAGTGCAAAAATAAAATAAAATAGCAAAATAAATAATAATAAAAAAAAGCACCCCTGTACACCCATGCTTGCGCACAAAGGAGAACACAAGCTTCGGTCTTGTGTCATATGTAAACAGCAATTGCACCATGCATGTGAGGTATCACTGTGAACGTCAGATCGAGGGCAGTCATTTTAATAGACCTCCTCTGTGAATCTAAAGTGGTAACCTGTAAAGGCTTTTAAAGGCTTTTAAAAATGTATGTAGTTTGTCGCCACTGCACGGTTGTGCGCAAATTTAACCACTTAAGGACCGGACCATTATGCTGCTTAAGGACCAGAGGACTTTTTCCAATTTGGCACTGCGTCGTTTTAACTGCTAATTGCGCGGTCATGCAATGCTGTACCCAAACAAAATTTGCGTCCTTTTCTTCCCACAAATAGAGCTTTCTTTTGATGGTATTTGATCACGTCTGCCGTTTTTATTTTTTGCGCTATACACGGAAAAAGATTTTGAAAAAATAAATAAAATAAAAATTGTAGTCATACATTTAGGCCAAAATGTATTCGGCCACATATCTTTGGTAAAATAAATAAGTCAATAAGTGTATATTTATTGGTTTGCGCAAAAGTTATAGCGCCTACAAACTAGGGTACATTTTCTGGAATTTACACAGCCTTTAATTTATGACTGCCTATGTCGTTTCTTGAGGTGCTAAAATGGCAGGGCAGTACAAAACCCTTACAAATGACCCCATTTTGGAAAGTAGACACCCCAAGGAAATTGCTGAGAGCCCATGTTGTGCCAATTGAATATTCATTTTTTTTGTCCCAAGTGATTGAATAATGACAACAAAAAAAAATTACAAAAAGTTGTCACTAAATGATATATTGCTCACACAGGCCATGGGCATATGTGGAATTGCACCCCAAAATACATTTAGCTGCTTCTCCTGAGTATGGGGATACCACATGTGTGGGACTTTTTAGGAGCCTAGCCGCGTACGGGCCCCGAAAACCTATCACAGTTTCGGAGGCCATGGAATGCCCAGGTGGCACAAACCCCCCCCCCAAATGACCCCATTTTGGAAAGTAGACACCCCAAGATATTTGCTGAGAGGCATGGTGAGTATTTTGCAGCTCTCATTTGTTTTTGAAAATGAAGAAAGACAAGAAAAAACATTTTTTTTTCTTTTTTCAATTTTCAAAACTTTGTGACAAAAAGTGAGGTCTGCAAAATACTCACTATACCTCTCAGCAAATAGCTTGGGGTGTCTACTTTTTTTTTGCCACCTGGGCATTCCATGGCCTCCGAAACTGTGATAGGCAGTGAAGAGTGAAATCAAAAATTTACGCCCTTAGAAAGCCTGAAGGCGGTGCTTGGTTTTCGGGGTCCCGTGCGTGGCTAGGCTCCCAAAAAGTCCCACACATGTGGTATCCCCGTACTCAGGAGAAGCAACAGAATGTATTTTGGGGTGTAATTTCACATATTCCCATGGCATGTTGAGCACTATATCATTTAGTGACAAGTTTGTGCAAAAAAAAAAAAAAATTTGTCTCTTTCCCGCAACTTGTGTCACAATATAAAATATTCCATGGACTTGACATGACTCTCAGCAAGTAGCTTGGGGTGTCTACTTTTCAAAATGGGGTCATTTGAGGGGGTTTTGAACTGTCCTGGCATTTTATGCAAAACATTTAGAAGCTTTTGTCACACATCACCCACTCTAACCACTTGAAGACAAAGCCCTTTCTGACACTTTTTGATTACATGAAAAAATTTTTTTTTTTTTTGCAAGAAAATTACTTTGAACCCCCAAACATTTATATATTTTTTTAAAGCAAATGCCCTACATATTAAAATGGTGGGTGTTTCATTTTTTTTTCACACAGTATTTGCGCAGCGATTTTTCAAACGCATTTTTTGGGGAAAAAACAAATTTTTTAAATTTTAATGCACTAAAACACACTATATTGCCCAATTGTTTGATGAAATAAAAAAGATGATCTTAGGCCGAGTACATGTATACCAAACATGACATGCTTTAAAATTGCGCACAAACGTGCAGTGGCAACAAAATTAATACATTTTTAAAAGCCTTTACAGGTTACCACTTTAGATTTACAGAGGAGGTCTACTGCTAAAATTACTGCCCTCGATCTGACCTTCGCGGTGATACCTCACATGCATGGTGCAATTGCTGTTTACATTTGACGCCAGACCGACGCTTGCGTTCGCCTTAGCGCGAGAGCAGGGGGGACAGGGGTGCTTTTTTTTTTTTTCTTTATTATTTTTTTGCTTTTTTATCTTATTTTTAAACTGTTCCTTTCATTTTTTTTTTTTTAAATCATTTTTATTGTTATCTCAGGAAATGTAAATATCCCCTATGATAGCAATAGGTAGTGACAGGTACTCTTTTTTTGGAAAAATTGGGGTCTATTGGACCCTAGATTTCTCCTCTGCCCTCAAAGCATCTGACCACACCAAGATCGGTGTGATAAAATGCTTCCCCAATTTCCCAATGGCGCTGTTTACATCCGGCGAAATCTAAGTCATAAAATGCTCGTAGCTTCTGGTTTCTTAGGCAATAGAGATGTTTGGAGCCACTCTGGTCTCTGATCAGCTCTATGGTCAGCTGGCTGAATCACCGGCTGCATTCTCAGGTTCCCTGTTGAGAGAGGAGAGCCAGAGAAAAACACGGAAGACGGTGGGGGGCATTCCCTCCCACTGCTTGTAAAAGCAGTCTAGAGGCTAATTAGCCACTAGGATTGCTTTTACATGAAAGCCGACCGCTGGCTGAAAAGAATGATACCAAGATGATAACTAAACCTGCAGGCATCATTCTGGTATAACCACTCAAAGTCGTGGCGTACCTGAAGACAAAAAAATGGTTAACAATAAAGCACAGTAAACGGTAAAGTATAAAAAATTGCATACCTGAAAAGCAAACATAATAAAACATAACAGCAATAAAACATTGCAGAATAGAATACAGTAAAAAAGAGCAGAACAATAGAGAGTATAGAGAGAGAGAATAAAACGACAACTATTTTTTTTTTATTTTATATTTTTGTTTGTGTTTTTTTTTTTTTTTTACACTTTTTTTTGTAACTGTAACTTCTATAACTGTAACCGGTTCCAGGTTCGGGTCTCTCAAAATGCGATGGCATCTTGGGAGACCCTGTGAAATGGCGCCTAGTCTGTGCAATGCTGTACCCTACGCTAATACTCAACTAGTGAATGGTAGCGTTCAAAACATTCACCAATGCAAAGACCAGGATTATCAGGACAAGTGGGACAATAATAGCGGGTGTCACGCCTATATCCGCGCTTGCTGCAGACACAACATCTTTTTTGGGGGGGTTCGCTGGGTAGGGGTACTCGGGAGGACATAAAAATGCCTCTCATGCAGCCGACTGCATTTGGTTGGGGATGTGAATGGGGAAGGTACGGGTGCTGCAGAAGCGGTGGGTTCCCAATTAGGATTGGCGAATGCAGCAGGAAGAGCATTATGGGCACGACAGGCCTGTTTGTCTTCTTCTTGGTGGCAGCGGGACACTACTTGTGCTTGCCACCTCACCAGCTTGAACTGCACTTATGGGACTCGCCACGTCACCAAGTATTACTGCAGTGCTGGTTTGACTACGATCGGGGTGTACTAGGCCGCTGATGCTTGCCAGTTTACCAAAACGCTACCAATAAAACGGTTAGCGATCGCAGGGATCGGGCCTGACTCTGCGAACGCTGCAGTTATGCGTTTAGTGTTTTGTAAGTGTCAGTGATCGATCGATACTGCTCTTGGGTGGGCTGGGCTGGGCCGGGCGGAGGGGCAAAACGCAGGTGCTAGCAGGTATCTGGGCTGATCCCGATAACACTGCGTTTTTGGGAACCCTAAACTGCTGGGGACGCCAGTATAAATCTGATCGGATCAGATATTGATCCGTTCAGATACTATACCACTAAGGGAGGTGTATGGTGCGTGCGTGGGTGTTAGCGCTATTGGCACTAACCTGACGCTGCCTGGGGCTGGTGCTTGCCAGTTTACCAAAACGCTACCAAAAAAACTGTTAGCGATCGCAGGGATCAGGCCTCACTCTGCGAACGCTGCAGTTATGCGTTTAGTGTTTTGTAAGTGACAGTGATCGATTGATACTGCACTTGGGTGGGCTGGGCTGGGCCGGGTGGAGGGGAAAAACGCAGGTGCTAGCAGGTATCTGGGCTGATCCCGCTAACACTGCGTTTTTGGGAACCCTAAACTGCTGGGGACGCTAGTATAGATCTGATCGGATCAGATACTGATCCGTTCAGATACTATACCACTAAGGGAGGCGTATGCTGCGTGCGTGGGTGTTAGCGGTACTGGCGCTAATCTGACGCTGCCTGGGGCGACGCATATCACCGCCGGCCGATCAGGGGGCTAAACCTTTTTTCGGTAATAAACGGCGGGTGCCCTGACACTATAAAAAATAAACGAACTAACCAGCGTCAACCGTAACGGTTATACGGTGATCAGTGGTGAAAGGGTTAACTAGGGGGCAATCAAGGGGTTAAAACCTTTATTAGGTAGTATATGGGGGTCCCTGTCGCTATAAAACGCTGACGGCGAACCTAAATATTTACGTCCCTAACTAACGTCACCAGTGACACTAATACAGCGATCAGAAAAATGATCGCTTAGCGACATTGGTGACGGGGGGTGATCAAGAGGTTAAAACTTTATTAGGGGGGGTTAGGGGGGTACCCTAGACCTAAAGGGGGCTAATACTAACTGCCCTACCACTTCTAACTGTCACAAACTGACACCATGCAGTAATCAGAAAAAAAAAAACTGCTTGGTGTCAGTGTGACGGGGGGGGAGGGGTGATTGGGGGGTGATCGGGGGGCGATCAGGGGTGTAAAGTGTGCCTGGCATGTTCTACTGTGTGTGTGTGTTTGTGCACTCACTCAGATGTCTTCTCTCCTCGGCGCCGGAACGGAAACTGACGAGCCGAGGAGAGATGACATCACATCCTCTGCCTCTGTGTACTACACAGAGGCAGGGGAAGATCCTCATTGGCTGGGAGCGATCGCGAGGGGGGGCCACGATCGGATGGCCTCCCCCTCATCTCTGATCGCTGCCAGACCAAAGGCGACCGCCTCAGGCTCCGGGGGGGTCCGATCGGACCCCCCGCCCGCGGGAAGGCAATCACGTACCACGTACGTACGTGATTTTGCCTGCCCGTGCCATTCTGCAGACGTATATCTGCGTGAGGCGGTCGTCAACTGGTTAAAGCATGTCGTGTTTGCTATCTATGTACTCGGCATAAGATCATCTTTTATATTTTTTCAAACATTTGGGCAATATAGTGTGTTTTAGTGCATTAAAATTCAAAAAAGCGCTGCACAAATACTGTGTGAAAAAAAAATTGCAACACCCACCATTTTAATCTGTAGGGCCTTTGGTTTAAAAAATATATACTTTTTGGGGTTCAGAGCAATTTTCTAGCAAAAAAAAGAAAGGGCTTTGTCTTCAAGTGGTTAGAAGAGTGGGTGATGTGTGGCATAAGATTCTAATGTTGTGCATAAAATACCAGGACGGGTCAAACCCCCCCTAAATTACCTCTTTTTGGAAAGTAGACACCCCAAGCTATTTGCTGATAGGCACATTGAGTCCACGGAATATTTTATATTTTGCCACAAGTTTCGGGAAAATGACAATAATTCTTTTTTTTTTCACAAAGTTGTCACTAAATGATATATTGCTCAAACATGCCATGGGAATATGTGAAATTACACCCCAAAATACATTCTGCTGCTTTTATTGATTATGGGGATACCACATGTGTGGGACTTTTTGGCAGTCTAGCCGCATACAGGACCCCGAAAACCAAGCATCACCTTCAGGTTTTCTAAGGGCGTACATTTTTTATTTCACTCCTCCTTACCTATCACAGTTTTGGGGGGCCATGAAATGCCCAGATGGCACAACCCCCCCCCCCCAAATGACCCCATTTTGGAAAGTAGATACCCCAAGCTATTTGCTGAGAGGCATGTTGAGTCCATGGAATATTTTATATTTTGCTACAAGTTTCAGGAAAATGACAATCATTTTTATTTTTTATTTTTTCACAAAGTTGTCACTAAATGATATATTTCTCAAACATGCCATTGGCATATGTGAAATTACACCCCAAAATACATTCTGCTGCTTCTCCTGAGTATGGGGTTACCACATGTGTAGGACTTTTTGGGAGCCACATACAGGACCCCGCAAACCAAGCATCGCCTTAGGGCTTTCTAATGGCGTAAAATGGTGATTGGTGATTTCACTCCTCACTACCTAGTTACGCAGACCCTGAAATTTCAAGCTAGCACAACACCTCCCCCCCCCCCCCAAATGACCCCATTTTGAAAAGTAGACACCCCAGGGTATTTGCTAAGAGGCATGGTGAGTATTTTGCAGCTCTCATTTGTTTTGGAAAATGAAGGAAGAAAAGCAAAATTGATTTTTTTTTCTTTTTTCAATTTTCAAAACTTTGTGACAAAAAGCGAGATCTGCAAAATACTCAACATGCCTCTCAGCAAATAGCTTGGGGTGTCTACTGGGGTCAAAATAGGGTCATTTGGGGGGGGGGGGGTTGTGCTACTTGGGCATTTCATAGCCTCTGAAACTGTGATAGGTAGTGAGGAGTGAAATCAAGAGTTTACGCCCTTAGAAATCCTGAAGGCGGTACTTGGTTTTTGGGGTCCTGTACGCGGCTAGACTGCCAATAAGTCCCACACATGCGGTATCCCTGTACTCAGGAGAAGCAGCAGAATGTATTTTAATGTATTTTGGGTTGTAATTTCACATATGCCCATGGCCTGTTAGAGCAATATATCATTTATTGACTACTTTCTGAAAAAATAAAAATACTGTTATTTTAACGAAATTTGTGTATTTTGGAGTGTAATTTCACATATTCCCATGGCATGTTTGAGTATTAAACCATTTAGTGACAACTTTGTGAAAAAAAAATGTATTGTAATTTTCCTGAAACTTGTGGCAAAATATGAAATATACCATGGACTCAACATGCCTCTCAGCAAATAGCCTGGGGTATCTACTTTCCAAAATAGGGTCATGGGGGGGGGGGTTGTGCTACCTGGGCATTTCATGGCCTCCAAAACTGTGATAGTGAGCAGTGAAATCAAGAATTTACGCTATTAGAAAGCCTGAAGGCGATGATTGGTTTTCAGGGTCCTGTACGTGGCTAGACTGCCAAAAAGTCTCACACATGTGGTATCCCCGTACTCAGGAGAAGCAGCAGAATGTATTTTGAGGTGTAATTCCACATATGCCCATGGCCTGTTAGAGCAATATATCATTTATTGACTACTTTCTGAAAAAATAAAAATACTGTTATTTTCCCGAAAAATTGTGTATTTTGAGGTGTAATTTCACATATGCCCATGACATGTTTGAGCAATATATCATTTCAGTGACAACTTTGTGTAATTTTTTAAATTTTCTTTTGTCATTTTTCAATCACTTGTGACAACAAAATAAAATACTCAATGTGCTCAACATGCCTGTCAGCAAATTCCTTGAAGTGTCTACTTTCCAAAATGGGGTCATTTGGGGGGGGGGTTTTGTACTGCCCTGCAATTTTAGCACCTCAAGAAATGACATAGGCAGTCATAAACTCAAAGCTGCGTAAATTCCAGAAAATGTACCCTAGTTTGTAGACACTATAGCTTTTGCGCAAACCAATAAATATACGCTTATTGAATTTTTTTTTTACCCAAGACATGGGGCTGAATGCTTTTTGGCCTAAATGTATGACTAAAATTGAGTTTATTGTATTTATAGCAAAAAGTAGAAAATATTTTTTTTTTCAAAATTTTTGGTCTTTTTTTGTTTATATTGCAAAAAATAAAAACCCAGAGGTGATCAAATACCACCAAAGCTCTATTTGTGTGGAAAAAAGGAAGCAAATTTCGTTTGGGCACAGCATTGCATGACCGTGCAATTACCAGTTAAAGCAGCGCAGTGCCAGATTGTAAAAAGTGCTCTGGTCAGGAAGGGGGTAAATCCTTCTGGGGCTGAAGTGGTTAATCAGCCATAGGACCTGTGTAATTATTATGTGTTCGGTTTTAAAGGGATGAGGTAGCAACCAGAGGCGTAACTAGAATCATCAGGGCCCCGATGCAAGAAACCATGAAGGGCCCCCCTAACCCCCGGACAGGGCTCTTTTCTCCTAGACCGATGGCGGAACACCAGAGCCCGGTCGCAAGTGGGTGGCTGCATGTAAAGGAATCGATTTCTCCTCCCACCCCCCGCTTCTCCTCCTCTCCCTCCCACAGGCATTCAGGGGCTGCAGGAGGAAAATGGAGAGATGGGTTCCTCTATGTCGGTGTTTCTCAATCTTTTTCCAGTCAGGGCACCCTTGAAGTGGCTGCACTGCAACCACCCTGCAACTGTGTGCATTGCATGCAGTTGCAGCATAGTGATGATGCATGTAAGGGGTTAAAACAGGCAGAAAGGAGGCAATATATTACCTCTTTACCGGCTGTCAAATGCCTCTGAAAAGCGATCTGAGCATGGATCACTTTTCAGAGGAACAGCATTTTTTTTTGCTGGTACTATGAAGAAGCAAAAAAAAAAAAAATCGGTTCTAATGGGACACATATAGGGGGTCAGGATTAAAAGCGCATACATCAAATGTGCATATATATATATATACATACATACATATATTGAATTCATGAAGTATCACCACATAGTGGTAATGTGGATACATAGATAATACTAAGTACCTCGTCCCGATATAGTACGTATGGAAAAAGAGGAAATTTGGGCTTTGGACTTTATTGGCACAATAATCATTATAGTTATTATAATTAAAAATCCAATTTATTAACCACTTCAATACCAGGCACTTAGACACCTTCCCGCCCAGCCCAATTTTCACCTTTCAGCGCTGTTGCAATTTGAATGATTTGCGCGGTCATGCTACGCTGTACCCAAACAAATTTTTTATCATTTTGTTCCCACAAATAGAGCTTTCTTTTGGTGGTATTTGATCACCTCTGTGGTTTTTATTTTTTGCGCAACAAATAAAAAAAGACCGAAAATTTCGAAAAAAAACAAGTTTTTCTTTGTTTCTGTTAAATTTTTTTGTAAATAAGTACGCTTTCTCCTTCAATAATGGGCACTGATATGGCTGCACTGATGGGCACTGACACGGCGGCACTGATGGGCACCGATGAGGTGGCACCAATGAGGTGGCACTGATGAGGTGGCACTAACGGGCACTGATGATGGGCACTGATAGGCGGCACTGATGGGCACTGATAGGTGGCACTGGTATGCGGCACTGATGGGCACTCATAGGTGGCACCGATGGGCACACATAGGCTGCACTGATGGGCACTCGTAGGTGGCATTGATTGGTATATATGGGTGGCACTGATGGGTACTTATGTGTGGCACTGATGTGTGGCACTGATAGGTGGGCACTGATGGGCACAGATGGGCACAGATGGGCACTGACAGGTGGCACCGATGGGCAATGACAGGTGGCACAGATGGGCAATGACAGGTGGCACAGATGGACAATGACAGGTGGCACTGATAAAGCATTGCTGGGCAGATCTGGGCATATCATTGACATAATAGTGCCAATCAGTGCCCATTTGTGGGCACTGATTGGCACAGATTGGGCACATGTGGATGGCCATGGGGTACATACCTGGCCATCCACGTTGCCCCTTCCCTGGTGGTCCTAGTGGCATCCCTGGTAGTCCAGTGGGGTGATCTGAGGGGGGGCTGTGCTGATAAACAATCAGCGCAGACCCCCCCTGTCAGGAGAGCCGCCGATCGGCTCTCCTCTACTTGCGTCTGTCAGACGCGAGTGAGGAAGAGCCGATCAACGGCTCTTCCTATTGACAGCGTGATCAGCCGTGATTGGACACGGCTGATCACGTGGTAAAGAGCCTCCCCCGGAGGCTTTTTACCAAGATCAGTGTAGCGGTGTGTCAGATTGACACACCGCTCCACCGATCGCCGCGATGCGCGCCCCCGGGGGCGCGCTGCGGCATGTTATCCTGCTGGACGTCATGTGACGTCCAGTCAGGATAACAGAACCACTTCCCGGACATCAATCCGCTATAGGGCGGGCGGGAAGTGGTTAAAGAATATTTTTTAAAAAATATAAAAAGACAAAAGCAGAAATCGGTTCATGGCCATACATTTACAGAATATACACTCCATACACAGCTCTGTATTTGTACAAGTCGGTTAGACAGTGATTGAAATAATCAATTTACATACAGTTATACCGAAGAGGAGCTATGCAGAAATAGTAATCAGTAACGAGAATTCGCTCAACATGTTGCGCGCCTGAACGCTTCTTCAGGAGCACAGAACAGATTACATAAGAGTGTTTGGTAGGTTAGAGCATATATATGCGCATGAATAAAGATAAAAGAGGATAGAGCGTATCTCCATTAAATGTCTGGACATTCAACCCTTTAGTACTGAAGTGAGCCTCTGTAGATGTATAACCGAGAGGGGTAGAGCATCAGTTGGAGGTGAGAGCCCTTTAAACAAGCATTAACTTGTATCTGGTAATTTAAGGGGTTAATCTCTATCCAGATCGTGCAGCTTCCTGGTTCAGACGTGAAGCGAACATTGTAGCAAGCGTGTATAAACCACACCGCCGCTCCGGTATAGGGCGGCTGACTGTGTGGAGCGTGTGTGTACGCTCCACACAGCTTTTGTCTTTTTATATTTTTTAAAAAATATTCTTTAATAAATTGGATTTTTACTTATAATAACTATAGTGATTATTGTGCCAATAAAGTCCAAATTTATAGAGATAGAGATAGAGATAGACCAGTGGCAGATGGTGCTCAAAATTTTTGGGGGGGGCGCAAGCAAACTGAAAAATTCTTAGAAAAAAACGCATCAAATGCAGCATCACTGTGCTCATCAAACACAGCCACTGTGCCCATCAATTGCCACCACTGTGCCCATCAATTGCCACCACTGTGCCCATCATATGCAGCCACTGTGCCCATCAAACGCAGCCACTATGCCCATTAATTGCCACCACTGTGCCCTCAAACGCAGCCACTGTGCCCACCAAACGCAGCCACTGTGCCCATCAATTGCCACCACTGTGCCTATGAAACGCAGCCACTGTGCCCATCAAATGCAGCCACTGTGCCCTGAAACGCAGCCATTGTGCCCTCAAATGCTGCCACTGTGACCCCCCTGCTCGCTCGCAGTCTGCCCGGCACTTACCCTGTCTCGGTGGGGCAGCAGGTGATGACGACGAGCGGGGACCTCCATGCGTCTCCTCCCATCCTCTCCTCCTGATAGGCATCCAAAAGCCAGTGTAATTCAGGCGCCCGGCGTCCAAAAAGGGGCCGGGTGTCTGAATAGGGGGGGCAGTGGCGGCCATAGATAGATAGATTCATGCATAGCGTGAATCTATTTGTGATTGAGGGGTGCCTGGAGAGAGGGGGCGGCGCCCATATGGATGCACTGCCACTGAACACATACACATACATACACACATATACATACATGCTTACACACATGCACATATACATACATGCTCACACACACACACCTACATGCACACACACATGCACATACACACACACGCACATACATATAAACACACATACAGTAGATAAAAAACAGCAGACCTTTACCTTAGCTCTTCCTGCCGGGTACTGCACTGTAGGGGGAGACAAAGAGCACAGCACTGTGCTTTCACTTTGTAATCAATGTGACCAGCTCCCTTCACAGTGCCGAATACAGTTCGGCTTAGGATCGGGGAGCTTGTGTCCGCTCTTCATATCAAAGTACTGTATACAGGGGGCCCTCAAGGCCCCCCTGCAGCAAGGGGCCCGGTCGCCAAGGCAACCTCAGCGACCCCTATAATTCCGCCACTTGTAGCAACCCTATATACAGTAAATATGCCCGAGCTCATCCTGACTTTCCAGTCTCCAATGCAAAAATAAATATAAAATGCACATTTTTTAAAAGAACATGAGTACATTTATTTTATCTGTGTGTGTGTGTATATATATATATTTTGTTATGGGAATATTTCTGATTGTGACTCTATAAATAAAAGTTACGGTAAATCTGCAATTGCAGGAACAGATTCACAGGACGCAATCACTGTGTTTAAAATATCGGTTCTGACAAAATGTATTATTACGTGTTATTTTATATATAGATAAGAAAGGGGTGGTGTGAGATGTTATTAAAAACTAACAAATATCGTAGGCAAACAAATCCCTCTCTCTGCAGGCATGGCCATCTTATCCTTAGGCATAGATACCATTCCAGCAGCTGCAAGAACCATAGTAACCCATATTCTACTTAGCGCTAGAGTGTTAAAGTGGTGGGCCACCCTGAAAAAAAAATTGCACCAAAAATCCTAAAAAAATAAAAAATAAAACATTTGAAAAAAAAAAAAATTAAACTTACCTAAACCCTTGTTGCTAGGCAGTCTTCCTAATCTGCCTCTTCCTATTCCGCGGCATGTCCTGTTCCTCGGTGAGTGGCCCCGTTGCCTTCTGGGAACTGCGTGTGTTCCCAGAAAACCACGGGGCCATTCACAGAGGGCCGCGCCGCTCGCACGTGCGCAGTAGGAAACTGGCAGTGAAGCAGCAAAGCTCCACTGCCTGTTTCCCTTAGTTAGGATGGCGGTGCCGGGACCCGAGAGCCGAGGGACGGGTCGGCCTCGGGCGGCTGACATCACGGGCACCCAGGACAGGTAAGTGTACTTATTTAAAGTCAGCAGCTACAGTGTTTGTAGCTGCTGACTTTAAAAAAAAAAATTCACTGGCCGGAATCCCGCTTTAATAATGAGACAGTGGAAGGACATAAGACCACCCTCAGTAAAAGAAGTAGTGGAGACAACTAATACACATGCTACCTATGAGCTACTGTTCGCAGCAGCCCAGGATAACTATCTTAGTATGAGTTTCCGATGGCAACATTGGACCGATTGGTACCAACCCAGTGATAAAGGTCAAAGCAAGCAATAAAATAATAATGACCACGATACATTTTGAACAAGTTGGACTGTGTAACTATACTATTTTCTTTCTCTTATCCTTTATTGTCGCATTTCTTTTAAATTTAAGTCTGTTCAGAGCATACCTATGCTTTCTCATTACTCTTCGTTTTAGTTTAAGCTCTATAAAGTTGCATATACATATTCAGAACATCACAGAAGCATCCAGCTGATAACATACCATATTATTTACATGTAATAATATATACAGTGGGGACGGAAAGTATTCAGACCCCCTTACATTTTTCACTCTTTGTTATATTGCAGCCATTTGCTAAAATCATTTAAGTTAATTTTTTTCCTCATTAATGTACACACAGCACCCCATATTGACAGAAAAACACAGAATTGTTGACATTTTTGCAGATTTGTTGTAGCACTAACTCTCGGTGGAGCTGCTGGTTTAAGTGGGCTGTTACCTTCACTCTCGATACCTCTGTTTCACCGGGTCTAGGGTTCCGTTGAGTTTACCTCTGGACGATATAAGCACCAACACTTGAGTACGAGGGGGGATTAAGAAGAAGAAGAAGGGAATATTAGGAAGCGGCATTTTTAACCTGAGTGATGTAGATTTTAATGATGAAGAAATGAAAGTACTGGATTTAGGCTTGAAATACGCCCCGGACAAAGAATTGGATACATTCGAAGTGTACATTGACCTACAAAAATTTGTAAGGAAATTAAACATTAAAATTTTTTTTGCACTGAACGGGAAGGAGAAGAACCAAGCAAATCAGCAGATTCCCTATTACAAACATTCAAATCTAAGGAATAACTCCATCTTCAACCCTAAAACACAACAAAATGAAAGTCTAGTAGTTTTTTAAAAAATGGTGGAGAGAGATCTAAGGAAAATTAATCCAAATAAAACCAGGAACACCAACATTTGGAACACCATCAAAGAAATTGAGAAAAAGAAGAATATAGTGATACGACCGGCCGATAAGGGGGGAGGCCTGGTTATACTAAACAAAAAAGATTACGAAACAGAAATGGAAAGATTACTAAAAACACCAGATACATATAAGAGATTAAAAGGGAACCCAAAAGGAGAATACGAGAAAAAACTGAAGGCATTTATCCAAAGGGGGGAAAAAAGAGGAATATTAACAAAAAAAGAAGCTAGATACCTAACCCCAGAAACAGCAAAAACCCCAGTGATTTACTATGTGCCCAAAATACATAAAAGTCAATCCAATCCACCAGGAA
The DNA here is from genome assembly GCA_037953035.1 of Aquarana catesbeiana. NCBI lineage: Eukaryota > Metazoa > Chordata > Amphibia > Anura > Ranidae > Aquarana > Aquarana catesbeiana. Next base: position 2,514,558 of record JBBHAA010000837.1, read on the forward strand.
GACCAATAATTAGTGGTATTGAATCGTTATTCTCAAGATTGGGAGCATATTTAGATGGATTTTTACAACCACTCGTACCAGAGGGCAAATCATACCTGAAGGACAGTAGGCAATTAATCAAGGAACTAAAAGATTTTAGGATAGAAGAAGAAGACATTCTAGTGACCATAGATGTCAATTCCCTGTATACAAACATCAGACAGGATGATGGCCTCAGCAGTGTCGAATGGGCGCTACACAAACAAACTGAAAGGAGAACAAATCAAATACATCACGGAAGGCCTACAAATGGCCATGAGCCATAATTACTTTTGGCAAAAAGGGGATTATTATACCCAAACAAAGGGAGTGGCGATGGGGGCAAAGTACGCCCCCAGTGTAGCGAATATATTTCTCAACCGATGGGAGGAAGAACAGGTTTTTAGCACAACGAGAAGAAACTTGAAACTATACCGTCGATATATAGACAATATAGTCATTGTGTGGAGAGGCATGGAGGAAGAATTACAAGTCTTTTTTGACGAAATAAATTGCAACACATATGGAATTTCTTTCTCGGGCAGTTGGAACAAACAGAGTATAAACTATCTAGATCTACAGATTTATAAAAATAATGGGTATCTAAACACTAGGACATTCTTTAAGAGCACTGATAGGAATGGGTACATTCCAACCAGCAGCTGCCATCATCCACAATGGACTGGAAACATTCCAAAGGGGCAATTAATGCGGATACACAGAAACTGTAGTAAGGAAAATGATTATGAAGAACAAACAGACATCATAATCAACAGATTTGTTGAAAAAGGATACAACAAGAAAGAGTTAATGAATCTAAAGGAGAAGGTGAAAAAAATGGATATAAATACACTAATAGAAGGGAAACCAGTTGGTAACATCAAGAAAAAGAACAAAAATATGGACATGGCTTTTTTAACGGGTTACAACAGACAATACAAAATTACGGAGCCCATAATTAAGAAACACTGGCCCATTCTGCAATCGGATAAAACTCTGAACTCCATACTACCAAGAAAGCCCAGTTTCATCTACAGAAAAGCCCCACCGCTCAGAAACAAATTAGTGCATAACACCTTGGATCCACCAAAGCAGATCAAAATAATAAAAAACCTGAAAGGTTTTTTTAAATGCGGAAAGTGCCTACCGTGTAAGAGCAGCAAAAAAACTAACAGGAAAATAGCAATATTCAGATCAGCAAATAATGGAAAAGAATATAATATTAAAGAGCTCATAACCTGTAACAGCACTCATGTGACCTACGTACTGGAGTGTCCATGCCACATACAATATGTGGGTAGGACAACAAGACAGTTACACGTCAGAATCAGGGAACACATAACAAACATTAAAAATGGATATCATAAGCATAGCGTCTCAAGACATTTTAAAGACTACCATAACAAAGATCCATCCTGCATGGTATTCTATGCGATTGATAAAATCAAAGGACACTGGAGGGGAGAGAACAAAAAAAATCAAAATCTCACAAAATGAGACCAAATGGATCTTCCTATTGGACACCCTCCAACCAGCGGGAATGAATATAGATGTGGATTTAAATTGTTTCCTTACAAATGAATAAGCAACCTAAACCCAAGTATTTTATTTTAATTTTTACTTTTATATATAACATTTTCCCATTTTTTAGTATATTTTTAAAACTAAATTATTTCCCAGTGCAAACATGAGAAAAACGCACCCTGATTTCCCAATCCCCTTTCTACAAAACAACCTCAGGGAAACCTATTTCCAAACTAATCCTAAACTAAGCATAAATTTAGATAAAGATCACCCAGAAATACATATACAAAATTGGATATGATGATCCCCCCACCATAAATATACATACAAAAAAATTTTTCTAAAAAAAATCTTCTATTACATTACCTAATGACGACCACGATCACAGATTTTGGCTATAGGACACACACTAATGGTCCCCCTTTAAAACCAAAGTATTAGAATAGCATAATATACAAATACCAGGTTCAATATACACAAATAAACACAGACAGAATTGAGATATACCTTTGCATTTTATTTAATTTATTTTATTTTATTTTAAAAAATGTTTGTGTCATTATTAGTAACATTAAATTGTCTGTTTATCTCTTGGCTATGATGTGCTGAATCGACACATTACAGGTTAAATGTGTGGCCAGTATGTGCATATATAAAAATCTTATCAAAAAAATCAGCAGCGCTTCGGGGGTGTCACCGACCCGGATGCTGGCTTAAATCTCAGCAGTAAGTGAGAGAGGAGTGAGTGTGGCCGAGCGGTAAAGGGTGACGTCCCTTGCTGACAGCTCGGACCACATCTTCTCCCACTGACATGAATGCGCAGGCGCACTACTTAGGCTTCGGTCTGCAATATCTTCAAACAAATGGCCGGCAAAACAGCTTAAAGATTAAACCCATTAGACTCCGGTCTTCAAAATCTACACCAAAATGGCCACTGAGCAATTAGCACATAATTGCACCCATTACATGGCACACTATTTAAACTGAAGAGGTGTAGCAAAATGAACACCCCAGTAGAAGTCTGATGACGAAACGCGCATAGGGCGGGCTTACGGACATCTTGCAGCACCTCTAGCAAATCGATTTTGATATCTTTTTCATGCTCGTTTTTATCATTGAAAATGTGAGTACCACAGTGTTATTAAGCTTTAATAAAAGTTCCTATACGTTTTTACGCTATGGGTATCCCTCCTTTCTTTTATATGTAATACATCAAAAGAACATGGAAAGTAAAGTTTGGAGACATCTATGATTGCTACACAGTGGCAATCAGAGCATGCAGATAAGGCACTAATTAAAAAGCCAGCACCTGGATAAGAAGTTTTCCCACAGAAATTGAACATCCTAAAATACTCCAAAAAGAGCTTTTTTTTTTTTTCTTTTTCATTAATGGAACTTTTCCTATCCAAGATTACTGGTTAAAAATACATCAGTCACTTTTTATATTGGATATTTAGTATGATTTTGTATGATCTAGCACCAGTCACTTTATGGAATTCATAGCACTGGACATTTTGTATGATTCTGTATGATTTAGCAGCAGTCACTTTATGACATTTATAGCACTGGTTTAGCACAAATGCACTTTGTGGAAATAATTGAAGTATTTTATGTTGATATTTCACTTTTATTACAATGTGATTATTAGTAACCGAGTACCAGTCACAGATTCCAGATCTAAAACACTCACGTTATTTTGGTACAAAAAGTTTTTTTTTTTGTTTTTTTTTTGTTTTTTTTTGTTATTTTGCTTTTTGCTTCGCTCATAAATATCATTTTTAAGAATAAATACTCTAGATCTATAGGAGTTATGTACACCAGGTAATATATAGAGGAATTGTCCACTAATAGGAAAAAAAATTTTCTAACCCCACTAGGGCAGCGCCATAACTACTCCTGCTTTTTACCAAAATAAAAACACATCAGTCACCTTTTATATTGGACATTTAGGGGGTCATTTACTATAGCGCTATGGCGCTAATTCGCGTAAATTGCCGTGAATTAGCGCTAACTTGCGGCAATTTAGCGCGAATTAGCGCTCATTCGCGCTAAAACAGTATTCACTATAGCGCTAGTGAGAAAATACTCCCAAAATCGAATTTACTATAGCTCCCTGAAACTAAATAGCGCCCAAACCCTTACTCTGCTAAAACCTAGAGAATTGAACATGGAAATAATGTTTAGAGCATGATATAATTGCCTAAATGGTACTTTAAAGATTATCTGCTTTTAAACTGTGTGAAAAAGTGATTTCTACACTGAAATATCTTTAAAAGTCTGAAAAGTGAAAAATTCCCCGTTTTGGAGAACTAGGTGCCAGCACAACTGAGCATGCTCAGACCTGAAAATAACTCTCATTTTAACTCAAGTGTTTTTTTTACCCGGAGCTATAGTAAATACCAAAATTAGAGCTAATTAGAGAACATTTTTTGGAAGTTAAAATCTGCTCTAATTTAGTCCAAATGAAGTTTCAGTCACTGATTCTAATGGAACAATTCTAACTTTCACAAAAAAAACCTTTTAATGTTAAGATGAAATGTATCTTTCTGTGAAATAAATTTTCATTTGCAACATTGTTGCTTCTACTTAAAATATTTTGATTTTAAGAATACTACAATGTGGAATGTTTTGATGTTTTGGTAAAATATATTTTTCTCTGTCACTTTCACTTGTTACTCTCCATCTCACAACAATCTTTACCCCAAACTCACACAGGTGTCTTTATAATCTTTTATTCTCTCTGGAGAAGAGACGCTTGAGAGGGGATATGATTTCAATTTACAAATACTGTACTGGTGTGACCCCACAATAGGGATAAAACTTTTTCGCAGAAGAGAGTTTAATAAGACTCGTGGCCACTCATTACAATTAGAAGAAAAGAGGTTTAACCTTAAACTACGTAGAGGGTTCTTTACTGTAAGAGCGGCAAGGATGTGGAATTCCCTTCCACAGGCGGTGGTCTCAGCGGGGAGCATTGATAGCTTCAAGAAACTATTAGATAATCACCTGAATGACCGCAATATACAGGGATATGTAATGTAATACTGACACATAATCACACACATAAGTTGGACTTGATGGACTTGTGTCTTTTTTCAACCTCACCTACTATGTAACTATGTAATCCACAAACAATACCATTGCTGATGAAAATTTAAAATGAATCACAATTTTTTGTGCTTTTTTATTATTTCCAAATATTCATAATTTGAGCACAAAAAATGTGATAGGTGTACCAACATCAGAAAGCAAAATGTAATTCCCAAAAATTGAGGGTAATATTTTACTCTCACCCACAAAAAAACACCAAATATCACAGAATAAATCAAGAAGAATAACTCTTGAGTAATGTAATTCCATCACCTGTATGTCCATAGAAATGCAGTATTTATGTGTTTTTATGTGTATTTATGTGAAGTTATGTGTAGGAGGGTCTCACACATGGCAGCTCTGTGGCTTAGAGGTTAGAACTTCTGCTTAGTATCTCTGAGGGTCTGAGTTCAAATCCCAACCATGTTACTTCATGTAGAGAAGTTGTCTCATCTCCCAGGTCCTTTAACTATGTCTAAATGTAGTAGTTATGTGTAGGAGGGTTCCACCACCATTGTAAGTCTTTTCCAGATACACTATATAGCCAAAATTATTGGGACACCTGCCTTTACACACACATGAACTTTAATGGCAGCCCAGTTTTAGTCCGTAGGGTTAAAATTTGATTTGTCCCACCCTTTGCAGCTAGAACAGCTTCTGGGAAGGCTGTCCACAAGGTTTAGTGTGCCTATGGGAATGTTTGATCATTCTTCCAGAAGTGCATTTGTGAGGCCAGGCACTGATGTTGGATGAGAAGGCCTGGCTCGCAGTCTCTACTCTAATTCAGCCAAAGGGTGTTCTATCGAGTTGAGGCCAGGACTCTGTGCAGGCCAGTCAAGTTTCTCCACCCCAAATTTGCTCATCCATGTCTTTATGGACCTTGCTTTGTGTACTGGTGTGCAGTCATGTTGGAACAGGAAGGGGCTTTCCCCAAACTGTTCCCACAAAGTTGGGAGCATGAAATTATCCAAAATGTCTTGGTATGCTGATGCCTTTAGAGTTCCCTTATCTGAAACTAAGAGGCCAAGCCCAACCCCTGAAAAACAACCCCGCACCATAATCCCCCCTCCACCAAATCATTTGTACCAGTGCACAAAGCAAGGTCCATAAAGACATGGATGAGTGATTTTGGGGTGGAGGAACTTGACTGGCCTGCACAGAGTCCTGACCTCAACACAACAGAACACCTTGGGGATGAATTAGAGAGGAGACTGTAGGTCAGGCCTTCTCGTCCAACATCAGTGCCTGACCTCACAAATGCACTTGGAAGAATGGTCAAACATTCCCATAGACACACTCCTAAACCTTGTGGACAAGAAGAGTTGAAGCTGTTATAGCTGCAAAGGGTAAACCAAATGAGTTTTGAACCCAATACTAATACTGGGATGCCATTACAGTTCATGTGTGTTTAAAGGCAGGCATCCCAATACTTAGGCCAATATATTGTATATTGCTTGTGACACTGAGCATGGCTATGGACTTAGGGCTGGTTCACACCACACAGATGCAGAGAACATGCATGGGGCTGCCTGGTGGCTAAGTGGGTAGCAGTTCTGTCTAGCAGCCCCTGGGATGTTGGTTCAATTCCCCAACATGCTAATCCTTGTGTTGAAGTTTATATGTTATCCCTGTGTGGGTTTCTCACCACAATCCAAAGACATGCTGGCATTTTATTTGTCTCCTGTCGAAATAGGTTCTAATGTAAGAAAGTTAATTTTGGACTTTAGATTGGAAGCTCATTGCAGCCAGGGACTGATGTTAATGTTTATTAGCACTAATCATGCCCAGGGACTTGGACATTTCAAATTTTAGGGTTTACACTGCACGGGTACATATGCTTAGAAAACTGTTGCTTTGTTTATGTGGATGCAAATGGACTTTGATCTTTGTCCTGTAGTTGGAGATTTGATGCACATAGCCAAGGCTAACACAGTTGCGAATAGTATTATGTGTTCCTGCTCATCAGGTGAAATCACTTTAGACATACATGAAGAGACAGATTGAAAGATACTGGTGGGGGGGGCAGGAGGCGGAGCCTAGCGGAGCAGACATGCATTGTTAGAGCTCCACACCGCTGAGGAGAGAAGAGAAGGACAAAGCGGAGCCTGCAGGCTCAAAAGGTATCCATTTGAACCTTTTTGCCCCAGGGAACAAACTGTGAAAGTTTGGGCAGGAAATATGGTACTGGGAGGAAACCGTGGCAGAAATAAAAATCACCTCACAAAGAGCTCACAGGCACTCACTGCAGCTGAAGCAGCTCCAGTCACCTCACAAGATACAGCATCAGGGCGCTCTCACAGACAGAAAATGTCACAGCAAGACTCTCCATTTGAGTCAGATACAGAACAAATCCTCTCACAAACTTCTCCACAAGCCTCCTCAGTATCCCCAGTAATATTATTACAATTTGAAAAGATGCTTCATAAGGCTTTAAAACAAACCTCAGACCAAATAACAAAAAGCCTAACCAAAGAAATAAGAGAGCTGGGAAACCGCACCGCAGCCTTAGAAATAAAAATGGATGAAATTGAAATTACAACCCAAGAAAATATAACAGAATTGGAACAATTAAAAAAAGAGAATTTAATACTTCAAACTAAGCTCGAAGATTACGAAAATAGAGCCAGACGTTCAAACTTGCGCATAAGGGGAATACCTGAAACTGTGACAGACCTGCAATCTACTATTACTGCTCTATTACAAGAACTAAAGCCAGATATCCCTATTGAACGTTTAGAACTGGACAGAGTACACAGAGCCCTCACAGCCAAAAAGAAAGATGGACCCCCACGTGATATAATCACAAAATTTCATTATTACAGAACGAAAGAACAAATACTAATTGCTGCAAGAGAAAAAAAGGAACTTAATTTTCAAGGACACAATTATCAAATTTTTGCTGACCTATCCCAACTTACTATTACTAAAAGACGATCCATGAAACCCCAACTAATGGAACTGCAACGCCACAACATTATGTATCAATGGGGCTTCCCCTTTTCAGTCAGATTTAACTACCAAGGTACAATTTACAGAAGCAGATCAGCAGATGAACTACAACAAACCCTTTTAAAATTAAATCTGACAGAACCCACAAGCAGCAACACTCCCACACGCAGAAGAATGGCATCATCTTCACATTCAGGCAGCACCCAGAAAATTTCAGAACAAAATGGAAATCATCATTCTCACAAAAGAGGCCGTTATGCCACATCATCCATGGACCAAGAAGATTCAATGGACTGACATCCTAATTCCTGATATCTCTTCATTTATTATACTAAGAGATGGTTCTCTATAAAAAACCTATATTTATAACTGAATGTAACTGCATTCTGATAGTCACACACTGTGTGGGATCATGTTACATTCCAGTTATATTTCTTATTACTTCTGATTCATATAGCCTTAGAATATATAAGCGAAATAAGGAAATTCTTGTTCAGTTATATATTATCAGGTAATAACAATAGATTTATTACTTTTTAGGACAAATATGTTCAATAATCCAGAAGTAATGGAAGCTTTTTCTTTCTTTTCTTAAAACAAATATATTATTACCTAACTAGTTCCTAAAATTATGTTTTCGTTTATTCTAATCTGAAGCAATACAACCTCAATTTTATGAGTTAACATATCTAAACAGTTACATATGAATAAAATATGTAATTGTTTACTCTAAAAGGGTTAAAATCCCAAAATAATTCAAACTATCTTCATCAATACCAAAGTTATTAACAGTACCTTTCTAACTGAATTATTTAGCCTAGGGCAAAACTAACCATATACAACCACCCTGGAATAAATAATTTCAACAAAAACTATATTCTGCACTCCAATTAATGAAACATCATTTTGATGTCTTTTGACATAGCACTTCTCTCCTGTAAGCGGAAGATCCGTGTACCCCCATTAGCCCTCCTCATTCTCCCAACCATATTATGTGGGAGTGTGACAAAGGCACTTATTCCCCTGAGAGAGATATTTATTCTCTTTCACGGGTAAATTGTGATTACTTGCAAAAAATAATTTATACAATGTATCATCTAATCTCATATGTTTTTTGTTTACTCTTTACTCCAGAATTCACTGGTTTCTTTTCTATCTTTTCATCTCTTCGGTCCACACAGGTTGATCTGCGCAGTCAGCTCTGCATAACAAAAAGTAAGTCAAAACTATTTGATCTATTGCCATGGCACCACTGAATATACTTTCCCTGAATGTTCAGGGAATAAATGTCCCTCAAAAAAGGACCAAAGCCTTCCGTACTTTCCATAACAAGAAGGCTCACATAGTATGCCTCCAAGAAACACACTTCACCAAAGATTCTACTCCAAAATATATTTCTCCTTTTTATCAACAAATTTACACGGCTTCTGCCTGTACCAAGCAAAGGGGAACTCTAATTGCATTTCACCGATCCACACCATTCACCTTATCATCAGAAATGAAAGACCCAGAAGGTAGATACCTGATACTCATGGGTTATATAATGGATACAGCAATCACTGTGATTTCCTACTACGCTCCTAACAAACAACCTACACCATTCCTTTCACATATATTACAAGTGATTAATACACACAAAATAGGAACAGTGATAATGTGTGGGGATTCGAACCAGGTCCTCCTCCCATTTCTAGATAAATCACCTTTTACACCATCCAAAATAACCTCTAGATTACCTTTTTCTCAACTTCTTTCCAAATACAATCTGGTAGATTCATGGAGAGAAAGTAACCCAATGAAAAAGAAATTCACTTATTTCTCGCACCCTCATCAAACCTTCACCAGAATAGATCATATTTTTCTAACAATAGGAATGATACCAGAAATTATTGCATCAGATATAATTCCGATTCCGTGGTCTGACCATAATGCAGTATACACTACTATAGCCTCAGCCATACCAAAAGCGCATGACCCAACGTGGTACTTACAGGACATAATGCTCAAACACCCACTACATCAGATGGCCATTGAACAAGCTTTAAAGGAATACATATCAATTAATAATACAACAGACATCTCCCCAATAACACTGTGGGAAGCTCATAAGCCTGTCTTGCGTGGTACAATACAAAGACAAATGGCACTATTTAAACGGGATCGCAAAATCTAGCAAAAAAACTAGAACTCAATTTTAATGCAGCCTACATATCATTTCAAGATAATCCATCTCAGAGTACAAAATCTCATCTGGAAAAATCTAGATTGGAATACGATCTATTTCTCACTGAGTCCGTTGATAAATCCCTCAAACGCTCCAAACACAATTTCTACATGAATACAAACAAACCAGGTACATATTTGGCTCGGGCATTAAATTCAACTAACAAATCTTTCAAACCAATACGTTTGAAATTATCAAAAAATGTTTACACTTGTAATCCAGTTAAAATAGTCCATAAATTTCACTCACATCTCGCAACTTTATACAAGACAAACAATGAATTTAATCCTACAGAGGCTGAATCCTTCTTCTCAAAAATAACCTTACCTGAGTTATCTCAGAATCAAAAAAGCAGTTTGGATGAGCCTATAACTATAGATGAAGTTGCTAACGCCATAAAAGACCTAAAACTTAACAAAAGACCAGGCCCAGACGGCTACTCGGCTTTATACTATAAAACATTCTCAGAAATACTCTCTCCCATTCTCACTGAAACTTTTAACAAACTTCTAGATGGACATTCTTTTCGGCAAGAAACACTAATGGCAATTGTTTGTATGATCCCAAAACCCCTTTCTGATGATACTTCCTGTGTGAATTATCGGCCTCTCTGTTAAACCTCGATATTAAATTATTAGCAAAAATAATAGCAAAACGCCTCAATAGCATTATAGGAAAATTAATACATAGAGATCTAGTAGGCTTCATGCCAAATAGACAGGCAGGCGATAATATACGCAGGGCAGTGTTATTGGCACATATTGCTAAAAAACGGAAAATCCCTTTATGTTTTCTATCTCTCGATATTAAGAGGGCATTTGACACAGTATCCTGGCAATATATGCAATATTCATTACAAAAATGGGGTTTTGGACCCCACTTTTTAACATGGATCAAAGCATTATATAATAAACCCAAAGCCTATATAAAATATGCTGGATACAAATCTGAAGCCTTTAATATCGAAAGAGGTACCCGACAGGGTTGCCCATTATCTCCCTTATTATTTGCCCTTATACTCGAACCCATGGCCCAATACATCAGAACAAACCAAACTATAACTGGCATTGAAGTAGGAGGTATTACACACAAATTATGTATATTTGCAGACGATATATTACTTTTTCTATCATCACCACAGGTCTCTGGTCCTAACTTAATACCAGCTCTTGATGGATTTGCAGCCCTATCCGGCCTTATGATTAATCCTAAGAAATGCCTAGTGCTTAATATTTCACTCACAAACATGGAATTGATCCCGGCTAGGGCTGCACTCCCATTCACATGGGCAGAAAAATCAATCCCATATCTTGGAATTCATTTAACAGCATCTCATTCTGACTTATTCTCAACCAATTATCCTCCTGTATTAAGACAGATCACAAATCTATTAAAACAATGGTCGCAACTTCCTTTATCCTGGATAGGGAAGATTAATGCAATCAAAATGACTATTCTACCCAAATTGCTTTATCTATTCAGAGTCCTCCCTATTCCAATTCCTTCCTATTTTTTGAGAATAGTACAAAAAAGAGCAACTTCGTTTATATGGGGCTCTTCTAAACCACGTATACCTATACACACACTACATCTTTCCAAAAATAAAGGAGGCCTGGGATACCCTAATTTTACTAACTACTACAGAGCAGCACATTTGGCCAGTCTGTCCAAATACCATGCAAAACAGGAAATCCCATTATGGGTATTTATAGAGGCTTCAAAAAATGACCCTCTATTAATATCAAATTTATTATGGCTTGATCATAAAGACCGCTTTAAAATTCATAATCCCATAACTAAACACTTCTTATCTCTCTGGGATAAACTAAAAACCAAATATCAGTTACAATCTCCACACAATCCTCTCCTTTCTTTTATCAGAAATCCAGCCTTTTATCCGGCATGGATCTACCCAAATTCTTTTAAAGCTTGGACAACATCAGGCATTCAGACACTAAATGACTTCATAGCATCTAAATCATTCCTTTCATTCCCATCGCTTAGAGAAAAATATGATCTACCAAACTCTGAGATATTTAGATATCTCCAAATCAAAAATTTCTATACACCATTACTAAAGGGGGATACACCATTATCCCAATTATCCATTTTTGAATCAATCTGTACAAAAGATCCATTTGCTAAAGGTACAATTTCATCACTTTATAATCAATTATATGGAGTAGCAAATCTTAATAGACCCTCTTACGTTCAGAGGTGGGAGGAGGACCTGGGACGAACTTTAGAAGACACGGACTGGTCTAACATATGGCTCACATCTAAGTCATCTTCACCCAACATCTTAGCACTGGAGACAAATTATAAAGTCCTAACTCGCTGGTACCTTGTACCCGCTAGAGTGGCAAAATATTCACCTAATACCTCAGCTCTTTGTTTTCGAGGATGCCCAGAAATAGGCACATTATTTACACATATGGTGGACGTGCCCAGTAATCCAAACCTTCTGGAAGGAAGTCTTCGTGATTGCATCTAAAATATTTAAAAAATAATACAACCAGATCCATATTTAACTTTACTTAATCTAAAACCGGAATGGTTAACACTCTCTCAATTCAAACTTATGATCCAACTAATAACGGCTGCAAAACAAACAGTGGCCAAGGCATGGAAATCTCCTACATTGGTACTAGCAGAAACAATTCACAGAATGAATAATACAATGTCCCATGCTAAGATGGTAGCCATCGATCAAAATCAAATTCCAAAATTTGAAAAACTTTGGCATCCTTGGATAAAACAACAGTTCCTGTCAAACTTTAATGACTCTGTCCTGTTGCCATGGTAACAGATTAAATGACTTACAGAGACACTCATTCTAAGGCTTCAAAGAGAACTAAAAAGAATAATAAACTGATGAGCGGGACAACCTTGTGGACCATACCTCTACCTTTCAACCCTTTTTCTTCTTTCTCTTTCCTTTTCTCCACCTTACGATTAAAGCTCATTATCAGAATTTATTTGACCTATATACACTCTACTTGTAAACAATATGTATAGTAGGTATAAATCATTTAAATACCTACAAAAGTAACTAAGGAAATGCTATATATCTTTAATTTAGGTTTACGTGAACCCAATGTTTAATATTTGAAATTTCATGATATTTACCTATATAAACCCTACTGTAAAACAATGAGCTTATATTTCTAAAGAAAAAATTTGCGTTAGGTGTACAAACAGTAACTTAGTGAATATCACCCGTGAAGGAAAATCCTGCAGCTATGCACTATACCTTGATAAGGGCACTACTAAATAGATATAACAAAAAGCACAGCGCTGGATATAAATGCAAAAATACAACAAAAATTGATATTACTATTAAAGCACCAACAACTTTCATATGTGATAAAAGAAAAAAATAGAAATGAACAATAACATGAATGCTTCACTATAGTGAAGGGGCACCTGATGATGTCATTTCTGATGAAACGGCCGTAGGATAGACACGCTCGTACCGACGGCGCATGCGCGGAGTTTTTGTTTTAAAGCTGTATTGGTTCCTTGCAAGGAAAAGTGTTTTTATGGATGCCAGTGAGGCGACTTTTTAATAAACAAGAGATAAAACGTTCTACACCATTGGAGTTTTCTCTTTTCTTTTAAACGCTTCCATATCGGTGAGAGCTCTCTTCCCTGATTGTACCGCTGTCTGGAAGCCTGTGGCGATCGTTTGTGGATCTACATCCATCATCCCAGCTAAAGTTCCAGCCGCTGTGGAGGGCAAACCCCAAGCTGTTAGCTCTATGCCTCTGATCAGAGGCTATCTGGTAAGCCTTCAATCTATACCAGGTGACGGGATTTCAACACGGTGACAGTCACGGATTTATTATTCAAAGTCACATTTAATTGCTTTTTTGGACATTTGTTTTGACATAATTTTTGCATCTTTGGACTTTTTCTAAATGTGTGGATAAAAAACTGGGAGTAGTCACGCATATATATCACTATAGTGAAGCATTCATGTTATTGTTCATGCATATATATCACTATAGCATTCATGTTATTGTTCATGCATATATATCACTATAGTGAAGCATTCATGTTATTGTTCATTTCTATTTTTTTCTTTTATCACATATGAAAGTTGTTGGTGCTTTAATAGTAATATCAATTTTTGTTGTATTTTTGCATTTATATCCAGCGCTGTGCTTTTTGTTATATCTAAAACAATGAGCTTACTTTATAGATCCTTGTAAACTTACTTTATGTATCTTTATAACATTGTATACTCAATAAACTTCTTTTGACAAGGAAAGATACTGGTGGGTGTGTACTTCTATTGGGTGTGTCAGTGTGCTAACAATACAACCTCTCTTATATAAAGGCCTGCAGTAGGGGGGGTTTGTTTGGCCTGAGAAAGTCAGGTTTTTTTGCCTGTGATTTGTGGGAAGGAGGGCTAAAATCTTCCTTCCGGAGTGCTGCTCGGCTTCCTAACTTAAGATCAGGTGTCATATTTGCCTAGGTTTTGAGTTGGGGGTGTTCTGGGGACCCCTCTTCAGGGGGGACCCCCGGATAAACGAGAGGCCAAAGAAAGGCAGAACCAAAAAAGGACATTGCCATGTCGCGAGGTCCGATGCGTTTGCGAAATTCTATGAGAATCCAGGTAAAGCCTGAATATTGTGGTGAAGTGGGTCTGAAGACGATCGCTGTGGATGTTTTACAGAAGTTGCTGAATTTACAGGTCAGTGATATATTTGCTCTCCAAGATTTTGTGGTCAGTGGTCAATACAATGTTTCTTTTTATACGGAGGATACCTGCCAAGCTGCATATGAGAATTGGGTGAAGGCGGATCTGGGAGGAAATTTGCTAACTAAGAAGATGGACGTCAGTTTATTGTTTGATCCTGGATTGAAGACCATGACTGTACATTGTTATAATCCTTTTTTGGATTGGTGAGACAATTTTTGTTGCGGTATTGTGTGGGGGCTGATCGAGGAGAGAAGCTTTATAACCAGTATAGCATGTATAGAGGTAAACTGCGTTTTATAGTACGCATGAAGAGGGACGCATCAGGTTTTTGTGGAGTGTGTCACCCTCCCCCGGTATTTACCATTGCTGGGGAGCGGTGTACTGTTTTCTATTCTGGGCAACCCCGTTACTGCAGGGGGTGCTTTCAGTATGGACATATTCGTGAGGACTGCCCTTCTAAGCTTTGCTGTAGAGTGTGCTTGAAGCTGGGACACAATGCAGCAGAGTGCAAGGAAAAGAAATGTGATCTGTGTGGTTCAGGGGAGCGTATGGTCAGAAACTGTCCGAAAATAGTGGGGAGGAAGATGTTCTCTTATGCGGAGGCTGTGCAAAGATGGCGGTTTACAGGGCAGAATGTGAGCCGAGAACCGGAGGAGCAGGAGACTGAGCGGGCGGATGACGGGGGTGAGCAGGTGGCCGGCACGGAAGGTGGAAAGGCGCCGACCCCCCCAGACGCTGAAAACCCCAGTAGTAGCTCCAAGGAAGGTGTCGGACAGGAACTGCATGGGAGTATGGGTAAAAGTGGAGTGAATATTAATCTGACAGAGGGGGATAATGAGATGCAGGTTGGTGAGGTGGAAGAAGCTGTGGCGGATGAAGGCATGGAGGGGGGGAGGGAGGTGAGTGGAGTGTGTGAAGAACTGATCGCTTTGATAAAACAGGTGGAGGCAGAACAAGAGAGCCAATATGTAGATGAGGAGCTTGGTGAGTGGGCTGAGGATATGGAGGTGCTGGAGGTGAGGAGGGAGGGGTCAGGATCAAAAGACCTTTTAATGGCTACTCAAAGACCAGGGCCTGAGGTGGAGCAGGAGAGTGAGGCACAGAGAAAGAAGCCTAAATGGGACTTGTCTCTGGGTTCGAGCCCAGGTGGTGGTGGTTGTGTACTGCAAAGTTTAAGTATGGATTCACAAGTGTCAGATGATTCAAGTGGAGCAGCATCACCATTGGGCTTGGTACCGCCTGCCATGCAATATTTGGAGAGTGAATCAGTTGATCCTCTTGTAAAAGGTACAGGGAACAGAAGTGGAAAACAGCTTCCTGATGAAGGGGTTTAGTGTGTTCTGCAGGGTTTTTTGATCCTTCTCATGGCTTTGTCTATATGTAGTGTGAATGTGCGTTCGATTGGATCTGTCTATCGTCGTGCAGCTGTTTTGTCTGAGTTGGCTAAGATTGAGTGTGATGTCTTGTGTTTTGCAAGAGTGTGGTTTGTGGTATGCTCCAGGCCATGGGGACTGGTCTGCAGGACCAGCAATTTGGTCTTGTGCTGCGGAAAATAGAAGTGAAGGGGTGGGGGTGCTCTTTAAAAACCCAGAAATTAAAGTTGAATCATGGGAGGAAGTGGTGATAGGAAGAGTTCTGAGTGTAATGTTTTCCTACCTGGAAGAATCCTTTAAGTTGGTATGTGTTTATGCACCAGTGCGAAAAAATGCCAGGATGGATTTGTTGGAAATTTTGAGGCTCCACCTTTTGGGGAGAGTAAAGACCATTGTTGCTGGAGACTTTAATCTTATTAGGACTGCTGAAGATAGAGTAGGCCAAGGTGAAAGCCAGACCGATGTCACCAGCACAGCTTTTAATGCAATTTTGCAGGATTTTTGTTTTCAGGATGGAGCAATTTGCTACTATGGAAATGGTAAAGCCCCAGCAACCTTTTTTTCAGATAAGGGAAGTGTGAAATCCCGAATTGACTTTATTTTAGGTTCCAGGGCACTGAAGGTCGCAGAGTGGAAGCAATGGGAGGTGTCTTTCTCCGACCACAGGGTTTTGGTGGGAACGTTTATTTTTGATCAAGATGTCAAGACTGGGAGAGGAATCTGGAAATTAAATAATCTGTTATTGGAAGACCAAGGGATTTTTGATAAGTTTGCTCTGCAATATAAAGTGTGGTTGGGAAGGAAGGGGGATTTTGAATCCTTTTTCGAGTGGTGGGACTGGCTGAAGGAGCGAATCAAGCTCTTCTTTCTTCAAGCAGGTGTAAAGAAGGCAAGGAAAGAGAAACAAGAAGGGAGGGCTCTCCAGCATAGGTTGAGACTCCTGCTTAAATTAAGGCAGGGAGGCTGGGAGTTAGAAGAGGAGATTGGAAAGCTTCGGGAGGAGATAAAGAAAGCTTGGGTGATGAGAGGGAAGAAGTTAATCTTCCAAGCTAAAGTGAAGGACATGGAGGAAGGGGAGACATGTTCACGGTTCTTCTTCAAGAAACTCTTGAGGGGATGCAATGTGATGAAATCGGTGATGGTGCAGGGACAGGAAGTGAATGGTGAGAAGGTGATGGAGGCGGTGAGTGAGTTTTATACGGATTTGTTTGCAGGTGGACGTGGAGTAAGTGCTGAGGAGATGCGAGAGTATTGCGAGAAAGTGGATGCAAGATTGTCTGAGGAGGATAAGTTTGGTATGTGTGTGGTTGTGTCTGAGGAGGAAGTGAGGCGAGTGATAGATGGGATGAACCGGAATAAGACACCTGGGAAGGATGGGTTGACTGTTGAGTTCTTTTGTAAAGCGTGAGAGGTGATGAAGAATGAGGTGTGTGAGTTGGTGAGGCTGGTGTTTGAAGTGGGGGAGATGCCAAAGTCCTTAAGGGAGGGGGTGATTACCCTCATCTTTAAAAAGGGCGACAAGAGAGACATTCAGAATTGGCGGCCAATTACACTGTTGAACGTTGACTACAAGATTGTGGCAAGATTGATTGCCGATCGAGTCAAGCTTGTGATTGGTGAAGTGATTGGGGAGCAGCAGGTGTGTGCGGTTCCTGGTCAACGAATTTCCGACAATCTATCATTACTGAGGGATGTCGTATACTACGCGCAATCTAACAACTTGCCGTGCCTTCTAGAGTCGATTGACCTTGAAAAGGCGTACGACAAAGTCTCCCATCAGTTTCTGTTTCAGATTCTGGAGGTCCTAGGTTTTCCGGACCAGCTGATGAAGGTTATCAGAGGACTATACAAAGGTGTCTCAAGTCAGGTTTTGGTCAACGATACCCTAGGGGGGAGTATCCCTGTGATGTCTGGTGTTAGACAGGGGTGCCCCCTATCGCCTTTGATGTTCATCTGCGTGATGGAGCCATTACTGAGTGCAGTGAAGAAGGACAAGGCATTCATGGGTGTGTTTGTGCCTGGCAGTGGGGAAGGAGTGTGAAAGTGTTGGGGTACATGGATGATGTTGTGTTGGTGGCTGGTGGAATGGCTGATGTGCGGCGTGGAAGATTAAAGGTGAGTCTGTTCTGCAGTGTGTCTGGGATGAGTGTGAATTGGAGTAAGTGTCAGGTGTGTAGTGTGGGCCGTGAAGTGGAGGGGAATGAGGGACGCAGTCAGAAGGTGGAGAGGATGCAGGTGCTGGGTGTGTGTTTTGACAGGGAGTTGAGGGGAAGTCGCAGTTTTCAGAAGGTGACTGAGCGAGTGGAAGAAAAGTTGTCTATGTGGCGGATGCGTGAATTGTCCTGCACCGGGAAAGTTCTGATCATCAAGTCAGTGATCCTTCCGATTATGTTGTATGTCTCTGTTATATTCCCGCCTCCTGATGATTGGGTGAGGAAGATGACGAGGCTACTGTTCTTGTTCTTTTGGGGAGGGAGGATGGAGAAGTGTGCAAGGGAGAAGATTACTAAACCAAGGGCCAAAGGTGGCTTTGGACTTCCAAAGATTGGGGAATTTTTGATGCTGCATTACTGGGTGACGTTGATAAGGACCCTAAGAGGTAACGGAATCGGGAAGGAGATGATGCAGTACCTTGGAGGAAGATTGTTTACAAGATGGGGACTCTATAGGTGGGCCCTAGAAAAGCCACAGGCATGGGTCATTCCTCAGTATTTTTTGGTCCTAACCAAGATCTGGGAAGGATGGAGGTTGGGGGGTCTGGGGAGGGAGGTTGGTGATAAAAAGAAACTTAAAGCTTGGATTGCTGGGGAGATTTTTCCTAATGGGATACAGTACTTAAGAGAGAAGGAAAGTGTGCAAATCTGGAAGAGTATGAGCACAAGAGGAGTGACTAACCGCCAAAGGGACATATCCTGGATGACCTTTATGGGGTGTCTGACGACCATGAGTTTTCTGAAAAGTAGGGATTTGGTAAGATCGGAGTTGTGTCCAAGGGAGGGCTGTGGGGGAGTAGAGGACGTGTTCCACTTGTTTTGGAACTGTGTCTTCACTAAAGAAGTGCTGGGAAAGTTGAAGAGCTTCCTGAGGGAGGTAGTGGGGGTGGTTTTTGTAAGGGAGGAAATGGTGGTTCTGGGCTTGTGGAGATTGGAGAAAAATGCAGCCAGGAAGGCGTGGTGCTTTTCTGTTGTCTATAAGGAAGTAATGTGGGATGTTAGGAATATATGGGTAGGAAGGAAGAGGTTAATTTCTGTAGAAGATGCGGTGAGGATATTTTTGGCTAGGATGTATATTGTTTATCTTTTTGATGTGAAAGGGATGGGGGAGGAAGAAGCTGGGAGATATTGGAAGAGGGATAAGTGGAATGACTTTTGATATATTTGCATGATTATTAAAATGTGCTCTGTATTATTAATTTGTTTTGTCATATGATGTGAAGGACACAGTCACTAAGTACTGACAGTATATGTGTGTTGTTGTCCATTTACTGAATTAAAGAAAAAAAAAATTGTGGTGGGAGAAGGAATGAATTTGGGAGATTTGATGCAATTCTTGTGCATTTTTTCAATCAAAAGTGGGTTTATGTGGCCATGCTGTCAATGTTGTGTGTGTATTGTTCCTGTCTGATCATGCAAACATCGTTTGGATGCATCTGTTCTACTCTCTTTGATCTCGTTTAATTGTGTACACCGAAATGCAGCTTCCAGCAGAACATGGTCACCAATGTATGCATGTGTGGATTGTGGGCTGGTGGTGGGTGTTTTGAATAAGTCTTTTGTAATGTTATGTGGGAATGCTTTGTAAGAATGACTGTTAAGTATGTTTCTATAATCTTGCAGATAATAATGTGATGTGTTGCCCGCTATACACTGAAATGAAAGCTGTGTCCACTCTAAGGAGCTTACAATCTAAAATTAGACAAAACCTATGAGCAGGGCCCTTAAAATTCCATTGCTAAATGTAGCACCATATATCCTGTCCAAATTTTTTTGAAGCTAGTAAATGTAAATTTTTATTATTTTTCAGCTGGTAAAATAAAAGTACATTATTGAGCTTTTGTTGTGGGGTGTGTGTGTGTGTGTGTTTGTTTTTTTTTTGTTTTTTTTCTTCTACTTTTCTTTCTCTTTAGTTTTTGTGGGTGTTGGTTTTGGGAAAGTGCAATATCTCTTATATTTTATTTCAATATGTATTTGTGCACCAAAAAACTAATCTCTTTGCCCTGGTTCACATGCTACTTTGAAATCGCGCTATTTCACTTGAAGTAGCACGATTTCAAAGTAGCAAGGTCAGCGTGATTTCAGGTGGCTTCATACACAAATGTCTATTGAAGTCGCACCTGAAATTGGCAAAAGTAGTGCAGGAACTACTTTAGCAAATTGGTGCGGTGCCACAAAAAAATGTTGCATCGATTGGAACAGTGCCATTGACAATAGTCATGCGATTTGATCTCTCAAATCGCATGACCAATCGCTCCAATGTAAACCTAGGCTTCTGCACAACTGCAAGTTATATATAAAGATTCCACCTTTATCATTAACAGCTGTGGAGAATTGCAGGTAATGAATTCAGCTGGTGGATAGGCAGTGTTTGAATGTGTCAGCTCTGGTTCACAATGGTGTGATTTGTATTGATATTGGTGCAGAAACCTGCACTGATGTCTCTGATATTGCCCCCACAGTCGGGACTGACATGCAGGAATGAAATTGTGTGAGTTCCGCTGAACGCTTTCCTCCTGCTGTCAGTGTAAACCAGTGCTCAAACTGGGCCTTTTGTCTTTGTAATTCACCTGCTGATAGCCCAGGGACACCATTTCTTATCAAACTCCCTTAAGTTTACCTTCAAATATATGTAGAAATACAGATTTGCATATCTGAAAATAAAAAATACTAATCATGGTTGAGATCAAATATTCGCAGCTGCACTCAAAAGCGTGGTTTCACCTTCTGACCTGGAAATTAGTCATTGTATGCACCCGGGAGTTCCTGTGCTGGTCAGGATCTCCATCTAGGTGGACATGGCGAGGTCTCTTTAGCAAAGAGGAGGTGCTGCTCATTGGCCGGGTAAGCGTAGGATATCTACTTGTACCTAATCAATGCGGGGGTGGATGTCGTAGTTAGATTTGGTGTGGGTGGGGTTCATTGATTTGTTTGGCATCACCACACATTTGCTTCCGTCCCATGTGCACACATCACTTCCTGCATTTGTTCTGCTGATGTAAATCAGTAAGGACTATGCAAGTATAAATGAGAGCTCCTTTTATTAAAATATATATGACTTGTTTCACAGCTGGGCGAATTTTCCAGCAAATTTGGACCTCTGAGTTGCATGACAAGTTGTACCCCATGATTCTCAATGATAACCATTCATATCTGTGCTACTTTAAGTCGCACCAACTTCAAAGTAGTCCCTGTACTACTTTGGTGTGACTTGGGGTATATTGGGTACAATATGACACAGGCATTCCCAGAAGTTGGAGCCAAGTTGCAGCGGCAAAGTGGCAGCAAAATAGTGTGACTTTCAGGTCACAGCAGTGTGAATGAGATTCAAGGATAACACCTTTGAATTTGGCCCTATTGTCATTTGTGCATCCTGAAAGTATAGCAAATTGGTCCCTGCACTACCTTTGTTTGACTTTGATGCAATTTGAGGTCCATACACCACAAGATTACACAGACATTGCTTCAAGTCATGACAAAGCTGTGCAATTTTAAGGTCGCACAAGTGCAAATGGGGCCTTATTCAAAAGGTGTTATCAATTAATCGCATTAGGTTACTTTCACACTTGGGTGACTTTTCATGGAGCTTTGGACCTCAGAGTCACATGAAAAGTTGTCCCCCATGATTTCCATGCATATTTATTAGAGCTGCACGATTAATCATCATCGTGATTTTTTCCCCTTTGCGATCTTGAAAAAAGCGTTTCACAGTTCTTGCTATGCAAAGAATTCTCTCTGCTCTTCTGAAGCCACAGCTGTCAAAAGAAAGTAATAGAAAAACCGGGAAGTCTGCCAAGAATTAGAACATTCTTTATCAGTGAACTTAACTAGAAACATTGTAACAATTTTCAATGAAATAGACCAGTTTCTCAACTCCAACACTGAAATAGACTTCTGTGTAAGTGAGGAAAGTTTAACCACTTAAACACTAAACCTTTTTCTGACATTTGTTGGTTTCAGGTTAAAATCATTTTTTTTGCTAGAAAATTACTTAAAACCCCCCCAACATTATATATATATATTTTGTAGAGACCCTAGAGAATAAAATGGTGGTTGTTACAATATTTTATGTCACACTGTATTTGCGCCTTTCAAATGCAATTTTTTTTGGAAAAAAATTACTTTAATGAATTTAAAAAAAAAAGTTAGCCCAATTTTTTGTGGGGTAATGTGAAAGATTTTACGTCGCGAGAATCGTGATCTTTTTATTCTAAGCAAAAAAAAAATTGTGATTCTCATTGATGGCCAGAATCGTGCGGCTCTAATATCTATGAGACTTCACCCATGTTCACATAGGTCTGAATTGACATGTCAAATTGTAGGCCAAATCAGCGCCTATTGATGGCAATGGAACTGTCCGAATTGGTGCGACGCCACAACGATTCCCAAAAGTAGTTCCTGCACTACTTTGGGCGACTTCAGGGGGCGATTTCTTACCTCCCAACTTTTTGAGATGGGTATAAGGGACACCTATTAGCAAAAGTAGGTAGGCATAGGACACCTTCTTAAAGGAGAACAGTTGGGACCTATGTGATTTCACTAGACATCTGTGCAGGAAAGTGCACTGATGTCTCTGAAATCGCTGACAAAGTCGGGCTGAGTCACACTTGTGCAACTTTGGACATCAGAGTCGCATGACAAGTCATACCCCATGATTTTCAATGTGTACCATTCATATCTGTGCGACTTGAAGTAACACTGACTTCAACGTAGTCCCTGTACTACTTTGGTCTGATTTTGATGAGAGTTGAGGACCATAGACCTCAAGTTTACACAGGCATTCCCTGGAATTGCGGCAAAATTGCTGATGCAAAATCGTGGGAAAGTTGCGTGCCTTTCCCTGCGACTCCTGCGTCCATAGACCTCAAGATTACACAGGCATTGCTTAAAGTCGCATTAAAATCTCGCAACTTTCAGGTCGCACAAGTGTGAAAGGTGCCTAAGTCACTGTGCTGAGTACTATTTTATACCTAGAATATAAAGTAGTCCCACCATCAAACTCTAGTAAACGTATGTTCTCAATAAAATTGTGCTCAAATGGCTGAAAATCACACAGATGGTATCACCTACTGAAAGCTTGCATTGTACTCAGCAGCATATGCTGAAAAGAGGCGAATGCCTATTAGCCAATGCCACATCGGCATGAGCATGGTTGTTACTATAATATTAATGCCTGAAATGCAAAACATTATTGTATAGAATCAAACATTAGTAAATGTATTTTCTCTGTAGGTATGTGCTCAGCTCTGTAGCATAGCGTTATACCCTGCTGCCCTCAAAGGTTCAAGCCATGAATTCAAATCCCACTGACAGCATCACCTCCTGGAAGTGTGCATTGTAAGCATAATTAGCCAAAGCACATCAGCTTGCTTTATTCCATATTTTAACTCTTCAAATGCATGCAATGGTATGTACTTATTCAATAATATTATGGTATGGAATTCCAAAATTCAAGGGAAAAAAATGTCGTAGGGTCCCCCCAGTACGTACCAGGCCCTTCGGTATGGACTTTTAGGGGAACCCCACACCAAAATGTAAAATAAATTTGATGTGGGGCCCCCCCAAAATCCATACCAGATCCTTATCCGAGCATGCAGCCTGGAGGTCAGGATAGGGGGACGAGTGAGCACCCTCCCCTTCTGAACCTTACCAGGCCACATGCCCCAAAGCACCTTTTCCCCATGTTGATGGGACAAGGGCCTCTTCCTGACAACCCTGGTTGGTGGTTGTCAGTCTGCAGGCAGGGGGTTTATCAGAATCTGGAAGCCCCCTTTAACAAGGGGGCTCCCAGATCCTGCCCCCACTATGTGAATAGGTATGGGGTACATCGTACCCCTACCTGTTCACCAAAAAAAGCAGTGAAATGTAAAAAAATCAATAGCCGGTTTTTGACAAGTCCTTTATTGTAAAATATCTCCGAGCTTGTCTTCTTCCCTGAGCCATCTTCTCCAGACGCTGTCTCTCCCTCCTCCATCTTCTCCCCGAGCTGTATTCTCCCAGAGCCGTCTCTCCTGCCGCCGCCATCTTCTCCATCTGCTGTGTTCTTTTGCACCGCTGGTTACCCACTAATAAAAAAAAAGCTGCTCTTCTTCCATGGCGGTCTTCCTCTGCTGTGTTGTCACCCGCTGTGTGGCGTCTCTTACATAGCTATGGAGCGGACTCTCCGGGTGACATTATAGGATGGCCACAGAAGACCGCCACAAGAAGAGCGGCTTTTTTTTTATTAGTGGGTAACCGGCTGCGCTGAAGAACACATCAGCGGGAGAAGATGGTGGCAGCAGGAGAGACAGCTCGGGGAGAAGAAACATCAAACACTAGTGAATGTATTTTCTATGTATTTTCTATGTATTTTCTATGTATGACTGTGCTACACCCAATAGGCTAGCGGTCAGCACTTCTACCTTGAAGAACTCATGGGTTCAAATCCCACAGAGAAATACTAAAAGACTGAATTGGTGAAAAAAAGGCAAATGCCAATTAGCCAAAGCAGCATATGCTGAAAATAGGTGAATGCCAATTAGCCAATGCACTTTAAATTTGGCTGATTATATTCTATTAACTCTTCAAATGCATGCAATGATATGTAAGTATTCAATACTATTATGCAGGGCAGCACAGTGGTGTAGTGGATAGCACTCTCGCCTAGCAGTAAGAAGGGTCGCTGGTTCGAATCCCAACTACGACACAACCTGCCTCAAGTTTGCATGTTCCCCCTGTGCCTGCGTGGGTTTCCTCCGGTTTCCTCCCACACTCCAAAGACATGCTGGTAGGTTAATTGGCTTCTGTCCAAAATTGGCCCTAATATATGAATGTGAGTTTGGGGACCTTGGATTGTGGGCTTCTTGAGGGTAGGGATAGTGAGTGTGCGATGTATGTGTGGAGCACTGCGTAAAATTGATGGCATTATATGGGTACCTTAAATAAATAGGGATAATTGTAGCCACACACACTCACTCAGGTTGAACTAGATGGACTGGTGTCTTTATTCAACCTTACTAACTATGTAACTATATGGTGTGAAATTTCAAACACCACACACTAACTAACGGGCAGATTACATTTTTTTGTTTGTTTATTTAATTCGCTTGTGCACTGAAAAAATGAACTTGTACCGTGAGTGCTGTGGAGACATCTGAGCAGACTACTAAGCCATTGTGCTAAGTATGAGACCTGTATAATAGTGTAATATGATTAAAGAATGAATATAAATAATTACCGCTTTATAGTCACCTAAACTAAAAAAAATAAAAAACAACATACAACAAATAGGTAACCTAAATGTTTAATACATGTAACTTTACAGAATAGCAGACATTACTATGTAATAATCATTTGTAACTGCATTAGTTAGCAAAAGAAGGAAAAAACTAGGAATACTAATTGCAACATACAGCAATAGATGCACACGAGGTAGAGCACATCTCACATAAAAATGTTTCTTTCACATACATGGATCATGGTTACAGTGTAGTGCTATTAAACAACTTGGTAGGAATTGGCATTTGCATATACGCGGAAGCGCTAATTAGCGCCGGCTTAGAATTTACTAACATGTGTTTCTCACTAATAGCGCTAATTTTTCATTCGCACATTCGCCTGTTGAAATTTTATTTGGCTAAAATGGGAGCTATTATTTGCCATAGTGCCCAGTACTTCCTGGCGCTATAGTAAATGACCCCCATAGACTTTAACAATGTTTGCGTGCTCGAACGAACTTTTTTCCTGTTCACATGTTCTTGTGCGAACTGAACAGGGGGGTGTTCGGCTCATCCCTACCTAGCAGTAAAAAGGGTCGCTGGTTCGTATTCCCAACCACACCACAAGACTACCTGCCTGGAGTTTGCACGTTCTCCCTGTGCCTGCGTGGGTTTCCTCCGGGTACTCCGGTTTCCTCCCACACTCCAAAGACATGCTGGTAGGTTAATTGGCTTCTGCCTAAATTGGCCCTAGTATATGAATGTGAGTTAGGGACCTTAGATTGTAAGCTCCTTGAGGGTAGGGGCCCATGTGAGTGTATAATGTATATGTAAAGCACTGCGTAAATTGACGGCACTATAGAAGTACCTTAAATAAAAATAAATAAGTCTTCACTAATATTATGGTGTGAATCTCCAAAACACCACACACTAGCTAACAAGCAGTTTACATTTGATAAACTTTATTGTATGGTATATAAACCATCAAACACTAGTAAAAGTATTTTGTATACATAATTGTGCTCAGCCCAATAGGCTAGCAGTTAGCACCTCTACCTTCAAAAATTCAGGTATTGAAAGACTCATGGGTTCAAATCCCACAGAAGAGTCCTAAAAGATTACTATTGGTGGAGAAAAGGAGAATTACTGTTAGCCAGTTAGCCAATTAGCCAAAGCAGCATACAGTGAATGCCAAGTATCCAATACACTTTAATGTGGTCGATATTATTGTATTAACTCTTCAAATGCTTGCAATGGTATGTAAGTATTCACTAATATTATGGTGTGAATCTCCAAACACCACACGCTAGCTAACAAGCAGTTTACATTTGATAAACTTTATTGTATAGTATATAACACATCAAACACTAGTAAAAGTATTTTGTATGTATAATTGTGCTCAGCCCAATAGGCTAGCAGTTCGCACCTCTACCTTCTAACATTCAGGTATTGAAAGACTCATGGGTTCAAATCCCACAGAAAAATCCTAAAAGATTGCATTGGTGGGAAAAGGAGAATGCCAGTTAGCCAATTAGCCAAAGCAACACATATATATATATATATATATATATATATATATAAAATAGGTGATTGCCAAATAGCCAATACACTTTAATGTGAATGATTTTATTGTATTAACTCTTTAAATGCATGCAATGGTATGTAAGTATTCAATTATATTATGATGGGACATTCCAAACATCACACACTAGCTAAAGGGCAGTTTACATTTCTTTGTTTATTTATTTTAATTCACTTGTGCACTGAAAAAATAAACACAGCTGGAGGGTGGTAGGTTGGCTGTTGTTTGAACTCATACCATGAGTGGTGTGGCGATATCCAAGCAGACCACTAAGCCATTGTGCTAAGTACAAGACCTGCATAATAGTGTAGTATTATTAAAGAATGAACAAACATAATTACTGCTTTATAGTCAACTAAATGAATGAATAAATAATAAATCAAAAACATGAAAAAAACAACATACAACAAATAGGTAACCTAAATGATTAATACATGTAACTTTACAGAATAGCAGACATTACTATGTAATAATCATTCGGAACTGCATTTCTTAGCAAAAGAAGGAAAAAAAAACAAAGAATACTAATTGCAATATAAATCAATAGATGCACGGGAACTAGAGCACATCTCTGATAAAAATGTTTCTTTTACATACATGAATCATGGCTACAGTACAGTGCTATATAACAACTTGATAAGAATTGGCATTTGTATATACGCGGAAGCGCTAATTAGCGGCAATTTAGAATTTACAAATGGTTGTTCCCCGCTACTATCGCTATTTTTCATGCGCAAATTCGCCGGTTTTGTTTCCACTTGGCTAAAATGGGCGCTATTATTTGCCATAGTGCCCAGTACTTCCTGGAGTTATAGTAAATGACCCCCTTAGTATGATTTTGTATGATCTAGCACCAGTCACTTTATGGAGTTCATAGCACTGGACATTTTGTATGATTCTGTATGATTTAGCAGCAGTGACTTTATGACATTTATAGCACTGGTTTAGCACAAATGCACTTTGTGGAAATAATTGAAGTATTTTCTGTTGATAGTTCACTTTTATTACAATGTGATTATTAGTAACCGAGTACACAGTCACAGATTCCAGATCTAAAACACTCACGTTATTTTGGTACATATAGGTTTGTTTTTTCGCTCTTAAATATAATTTTTAAGAATAATACTCTAGATCTATAGGAGTTATATACACCAGGTAATATATAGTGGAATTGTCCACTAACAGAAAATTTTTTTTTCTAACCCCGCAAGGGCAGCGCCATAACTACTCCTGCTTTTTACCAAATTCTAATACACTCCACTTAGGTGGTATTGTATCTGTAGAGGCAGCAGCCCCATATCCTAACTACACTCAACCACTGCGTGGATTTACCCCACATATCTAATAAAATAATAATGACCACGATACATTTTGAACAAGTTGGACTGTGTAACTATACTATTTTCTTTCTCTTATCCTTTATTGTCGCATTTCTTTTAAATTTAAGTCTGTTCAGAGCATACCTATGCTTTCTCATTACTCTTCGTTTTAGTTTAAGCTCTATAAAGTTATACATATTCAGAACATCACAGAAGCATCCAGCTGATAACATACCATATTATTTGATCAGAATCCCAAAACTATACCTCTCACACGTGTACAGATAGAGATAGCGGCGCTAATATAAATTGTGTAAAATAATGGGTCAGAGCAGCATAATGCCTATGACCCTCTACTTATACATAAAATTAATAATAGTGTCATGAAAAATATTATTTTTATCATGAAAAGAAATTTCTTTTGACAAGGAAAAGAAATTTCTTTAACACCCAGTGAAAAGCATCACTATAAATAATAGATTACAAGAAATGAATGAATAAGTTCAACAGTTGTTTTTCAATCTTCTTGTGTGAAAATTCTTCTACTCTTCCACCACACCACCATGATAGTGACACCACTCCCTCTGAAGAGCGCACTCACCAGATTGTATAGCCTCCCACTCTCGTGTTCGGCAAAACAGCAATTGAACCACACCTGGGTTGCATGTGATGAACCGTGAATCACATCAAGCCAGCTCCATATGTGAAAAAATTTATAAAGTGCTCCACATAGCGTGATACCATTTTGACAGATTTATTAAAATCACTTCAAACACACTTCAATGGTTACACTCACTTTTAAACTGAAACATAAAAGCATTTAAAATAAATCCACAGCAAGCACAGCAAGCAACAGGATCAGTGATCCAACGGTGCACCGTGGTCACAGCGGACCTGAAGTGTAAACTGGTGTATCTCTCACCCAACCTTCTAAGGCCCAGCCATCCGATCGGTGTAGTCCTCCTCAGACAGCGGCATCTAATGTCAGTGCGATGGAATGCCGTGTAACCATGCCCAAGACATGTTTCGTTGAAAAGACTTCTTCAAATGGCATTGGCTACACGGATGGTTCATCAATCCTTATATACTATCTATGATCAGTCATGTGATCATCATCATTAATGTGATCATCATCAGTCATGTGACCTCCTGCTCTGCACATGCTCACACTTCATGTCCCCCTGACCGTGAAGCACAGGTACAAAGACTGAATAAATTAGTGGATCCCAAACATTTTTATGGTGTGTAGTTACAAATGCTGCGTCCAGCATTACCATATATGACATATGACATATCCTAACTTGTAATCCACCACTAGTTACAGTGCTAATGTGAAAAAGTAACCAATAAAAATGAATATTAATAAAAAAAAAGAATATTAATTAAAAAAATGAGCATGTCAACAGGAGATAATTAATTTGTCTAGTTTAAAATACAAGCTATATGGTAATGCTGGACGCAGCATTCTAACTACACACCATAAAAATGTTTGGGATCCACTAATTTATTCAGTCTTTGTACCTGTGCTTCACGGTCAGGGGGACATTAAGTGTGTGCATGTGCAGAGCAGGAGGTCACATGACTGATGATGATCACATGACTGATGATGATCACATGACTGATCATAGATAGTATATAAGGATTGATGAACCATCCGTGTAGCCAATCCCATTTGAAGAAGTCTTTTTGACGAAACATGTCTTGGGCATGGTTACACGGCATTCCATCGCATTGACATTAGATGCCGCTGTCTGAGGAGGGCCACACCGATCGGATGGCTGGGCCTTAGAAGGTTGGGTGAGAGATACACCAGTTTACACTTCAGGTCCGCTGTGACCGAGGTGCACCATTGGATCACTGATCCTGTTGCTTGCTGTGGATTTTATTTAAAGGCTGTTATGTTTCAGTTTAAAAGTGAGTGTAACCATTGAAGTGTGTTTGAAGTAATTTTAATAAATTTGTCAAAATGGTATCACGCTATGTGGAGCACTTTATTCATTTTTTCACATATGGAGCTGGCTTGATGTGATTCATGGTTCATCAAATGCAACCCAGGTGTGGTTCAATTGCTGTTTTGCCGAACACGAGAGTGGGAGGCTATACAATCTGCTGAGTGCGCTCTTCAGAGGGAGTGGTGTCACTATCACGGTGGTGTGGTGGAAGAGTAGAAGATTTTTCACACAAGAAGATTGAAAAACAACTGTTGAACTTATTCATTCATTTCTTGTAATCTATTATTTATAGTGACGCTTTTCACTGGGTGTTAAAGAAATTTCTTTTCATGATAAAAATAATATTTTTCATGACACTATTATTAATTTTATGTATAAGTAGAGGGTCATAGGCATTATGCTGCTCTGACCCATTATTTTACACAATTTATATTAGCGCCGCTATCTCTATCTGTACACGTGTGAGAGGTATAGTTTTGGGATTCTGATCAGTTTACGTATTTATTTAAGAGGCAGCTTTTTTCACTGTACACCGTGTATGTACACACATTTTGTATTCATTTACACATCTTTTATATAGCTTTGCACTTTTCTTTGGCGCAGTGGAGTAAGAGAGATTCAGGGGCGGTTTATTTGTATATCTCTTGCTACAAACCATATACCATATTATTTACATGTAATAATATATACAGTGGGGACGGAAAGTATTCAGACCCCCTTACATTTTTCACTCTTTGTTATATTGCAGCCATTTGCTAAAATCATTTAAGTTCGTTTTTTTCCTCATTAATGTACACACAGCACCCCATATTGACAGAAAAACACAGAATTGTTGACATTTTTGCAGATTTATTGTAGCACTAACTCTCGGTGGAGCTGCTGGTTTAAGTGGGCTGTTACCTTCACCCTCGATACCTCTGTTTCACCAGCACCGGGGTCTAGGGTTCCGTTGAGTTTACCTCTGGACGATATAAGCACCAACACTTGAGTACGTTTTCAATGCTTTATTGAACCAAATAATGAAGGAAGTAGCAGGAAAGAGGCAGGAGGAAAACTGCAGGGAAGCTCAAATACCTTTCTTTAGGTTTCTTTAGAACATCCTTTAGCCCGGGTTCACACCACAACGGGCTGCGGATCACACAGGAGCGCTGTGCGTCCCTGTTCACCGTTTCAGGGACGAATCAGGGCCGATTCTATGCCTGAATTCGGCCCTGAAACGCAGCCAAAGACGCACAGCGTTTTTGTGCAGTGCGCACCGCAGCCGCCCCGGAGATATGTGAACTGGCTCCATAGGGAGCCAGTCACATTCTCCTGCTATGCGAATTAGAGGTGCGGAAACGCACCTCTAATTCGCATAGGTGTGAACCCGGGCTTAAGGTTGAATACTGTAATTGAATGCAATCCCCTTTTATGGGACACGATCTTTGCTTGCCTGGATAGGCCTCTCTCACTTGCCTAGCAGCAAGTACGTAGCACGAACAAAAGTCTCTGCCACAGACTTTCTTGAAATAAGCCCGTACGATCCTCTGCCACAGGATGTACTGGTTCACGATGAATATCAGACACAGTACTAGGACCTTTAAGCCAACCCGGCAGTACTATGCGGTAGGATCACTTTAGGATACGTCCTCCAACCGAGTCACCAGGCCCCTCTCCAGACCAGCACTCTGCATGATCCTTCCATGACGGGTCCTCCCCTGGGATCTTCTCGGTTGTCCATCTTCTACTCTCTGGATAGACAGCTCAGGACCATTTCTCGGCTACTGTGGTAGGCCCCAGACAGGCTTCTGGGCCCACCCACACGCCGCAGCGACGCGGGCCTCCGGAACGGAGGACTACAAGGTGGTACTCTAACACATACCTGTCAGCCAGGAGGGCCAACAGGTGGCTGAAAACAAACCCCTAAACATGGCCTCTGTCCCATAAATACCCTCTCCCAGAATGCAACTCGGAGGACCACCTCCACCGAGTTGTCTCCGGGACAGAGGAGCACCCATCCGCTTTAACACGTTGCTTTTCCAACACCCGCCGATGGTGACAATGACACCCACCGGCACAGTGTGGAACCACACGCAACATCAGCCAAGCTGGAACAGAGGCAAACCTAACTTCCCATAACGAGCAATTCACTAAATTTACCTATCAGATGGTAGATCACAAATCTACCAGCGCTACATTATTAAAAAAGAAAAACTGAAATATCACATGGTCCTAAGTATTCAGACCCTTTGCTGTGACACTCATATATTTAACTCAGGTGCTGTCCATTTCTTCTGATCATCCTTGAAATGGTTCTACACCTTCATTTGAGTCCAGCTGTGTTTGATTATACTGATTGGACTTGATTAGGAAATCCACACACCTGTCTATATAAGACCTTACAGCTCACAGTGCATTTCAGAGCAAATGAGAATCATGAGGTCAAAGGAACTGCCTGGTCCCCAGTCATCTCTATGACCGTCGGAGGTCCGGGCGCGACGTTATGACGTCACACCCGGGTTCCCGGAAGTAAACAAAGCCGCAATCGCGGCTGTCAGTATGAGATCGGTAATTTTTTTTTTTCTCAATCTCGTGCTTTCCAGCCTGGAGGAGAGATGTGGGGTCTTATTGATCCATAAAGAGGACCTATCACAATAGAAGAATAAAAGTGATCCAAAAAAAATGTAAAAAAAAAGTGTAAAAATAAAAAAAATTAAGTAAAATAATAAAAAAAAAAAATTTTTAAATGCCCCTGTCCCCGGTAGCTTGCGTTCAGAAGCAGACGCACATATAAGTCCCGCCCACATATGTAAACGCTGTTCAAACCACACATGTGAGGTATCGCTGGGTGCGTTAGAGCATGTGCAACAATTCTAGCACTAGACCTCCTCAGTAACTCTAAACTGGTAACCTGTAAAAATTTTCAAAGCGTCTCCTATGGAGATTTTTAAGTACCGAAGTTTGGCGCCATTCCATGAGTGTGCCCAATTTTAAAGCGTGACATGTTAGGTATCTATTTACTTGGCATAACATCATCTCTCACATTATACAAAAAAATTGGTCTAACTTTACTGTTTTTTATCTTTTAATTCATGAAAATTATTGTGCAAATACTATGCAAGATAAAAAGTTGCAATGACTGCCATTTTATTCCCTAGGGTGTCTGCTAAAAAAAAACATATATAATGTTTGGGAGTTCTGAGTAATTTTCTAGCAAAAAAATGATGATTTTTACATGTAGGAGAGAAGTGCCAGAATAGGCCCAGTATTGAAGTGGTTAAAAGCTAGCGACTAGAACAATTGCAAAAGTAAAACCTTGAGAGGGGAGGGGAAAGTAGGGACAGAGCTTCTAGCAGAAGTTGTGTCTGAGTGTTAAGTGAAGGTTACAGAACACATTACAACATTGTGCTTAAATGGACAATACAGTGAAAGAGTCCATGTATGTATATATATATATATATATATATATATATATATATATATATATATATATATATATACATACATACATACATACATACATACATACATACATACATACATACATACATACATACAGTGACAGTTCCCTTTCCTAGTAATTGTCACCCAGGGTTCTCAAATAGGCAGGTTGAGGGGCTCCAGGGGTATTTAATGTGGAGGAATCTGTTTTATCAGTTTCCTCCAAAGTTTGTAAAATCCATTTGGGGACTTGGAGCCCGTAGATTTCATAGCGTTATGGGTGGGACAGAATCTCCAATCCTGGGACCGGGTTTTGGGAACAGCCAGGAGTCTGGCTGGTTGATTGAGTCAGGACTAGGGTTCTGGGCTCCGCCCAAAGAGACAGGAGGTCTCCAGGAGTCCAGAGTGTGCAGGAGTCCAGAGTGTGTACTAGTGAAAGCCAGAGAACCAAGTCTGAGGATCAGAGCAATGAGGGGCTGCTTTCCAGATAGATGCTGTGTGCATCTAAGGAGACAGATGAGAGCACGAAGTGGAAGGCCTGAGCAGCAAGGAAGCTGAAAAGAGGTACAGTAGTTGTACGGGAACCCTGTTATATGGCCAAGAGGGCTGAAGCGTAAAGCCTAAGTGGCAGTACTACCGAAGAGAGCTAGGTGGCTTGGCATTTTTCATTTGTTATTGTTTTTGGGAGAAGAACCCCTGTGTGGGCATCCAAGTGCATGTATGAACTTTCCTTTTATTTTGTTCCTTTTAATAAAAGTGGGCTACCATGCCCTTAAACTAAAATTCCTGTTCACTGTGAACTTATTGAAAAGGCATCTACCACTGAGCTAGACATCCCCCAATGTCACAAGTGGCGGGCAGAACTGGAGATCCCTGAAAAAAGTAAGTTCATCTGTTTTATGAGCTGTGTTTGTGTGCATGAGACAGCACAAATCTGTGTGTGAAGCTGAGAAAAGCAACTTGCTTTAAAGAGAGTGCTTTTTTTTTTTTTTTAATTCCTTTATTTTCCAAAAATAGATGTTACAGTTCAGTGGACAAAGCAAAAACACAATACAGCATATATGTATATAATAAAAACAAAAATAGAGATAAGTCATTAAGTCATTTGCCATATCGACAGTGTAAAGCAACATTTCCCTTGGTTATACGATCTGTGTAACATGTATAGGAAAGGAAGAAATGGGTCATGCAAAATAACTGTCTGAATGCCCAACCGGGGAAGTTTCGAGAGTGACCCTATTTAATCATTTAGATTGTATGACTATCATGACCAAACAGTGAATGAAATACTCTCAGCTGACTAGGGGTGAATACTCCCTAGAGAACCAGCAGAGTCCAGCAGTGGGATACGACCAAGGTGCGATGTAAACCATGATATGCAACATATCTGACTAAACCTTCCCAAAGCTGGAAAATTATAGAGGGGGGACAAAAAAAAGAAAAAGGAAAAGGGGGGGGTGTGAAGAAGAAAGAGGGGGAGGGAGGGGAGGTATATCCAACTAAAATTTTTAACAAAGAGAAAAGAAATAAAAAAAAAAAAAGGGGGGGGGAGAGAGGAGGAAAGGTAGAGGGGTAGAGAGCGGTAAGATACAAAAGAAGGGTGTATGAGAAGGATACAAACCGGGGGTCATTCAGTCTGTGCCACCTCACGGAGGTATGCCTCGGAATAGATAAAGTGCTGCCAGGGACGCCATGTCTCCCGAAAGGCCTCCTCCCTACCGTACAAAGTGGCAGTAAGGTCTTCCATATCACGCAACTCATTGACCTTGGCATACCACTGTAATTTCGTTGGTGGGGTCTCCGATCTCCAAGACAAGGGTATGCAAGCCTTGGCTGCATTCAGTAACTGTATAGTGAGGGAGGCTTTATATTTCTTGATTGGTCGTCTAGAGAGGTGTAGCAGACATGCCCCAGGATCCCCTTCCAAAGTGACACCAGTCAGATGTTCGATCATGCGTGCCACCTCCTGCCAGTAGGGTTTGATTTTGGAGCAGTCCCAAAAAATGTGGAACATTGTTCCTTCCCCCGCCCCACAACGCCAACAAAGACTTGGGACCTGCTGAAAAAACCGGTGTAGAGTGGATGGAACTCTGTACCATCTAGTCACAATTTTATAACAGGTTTCCTGGACCCTGGTGGCCAGGGAGGATTTCTGGGCGAAATGTAAAATCTTCTCCCTCTGTGATTCATCGAGGCGAACTCCTAAATCTTCCTCCCATTTAGAGAGGAAAGGGGGGATAAACCCCTCAGCCGGAGAAATCAGGGACGAATAGATTAAAGACAGAGAGTGGCGTACAGGTTCCCTGCGGTGACATATTTGTTACAACTCTGTGAGCGGGCGCGAACTGCCCAAAGTCCATGTACATCGGCGTAAATAATTTTGCAGTTGGAGTCCACTCAAGAAGTCCAGTGGCGGGTTGGAGCCTTCCAATCCGGCAGCCGCACTAAGCTGGCCATTCGGTCCAAGAAAGTCGTGAAGGTGCGGCCACCTCCCCTCCGCCGACAGGGACCTATAAATTGGACCCTGGCAGCCAGGTGGGAAGTCTGGGTTACCCAAGATCGGCACCATGGGGGAGGGCAGGGGGGATATCCAGGATTGGCGGAAGGTGTCTCTAGCGACCTGTATTGTGCTTCCTAGAGTAGGGTGATCAACAAGGGCCTTCGGTATGGGGGTGGCGATCCACGGCCAGCTCTTGGAGTCCTCCAACTCCATTGTTACCCACTATTTTGCCTTCGCATGACAGTACCAGTCAATTACCCTAGTAAGATGTGTTGCCCTATAGTAGGCTTTCATGTCTGGGAGTCCAACCCCCCCCCCCCCGTGCTTTACCATATGAAGTAATTGCAATTTAATGCGTGGCTTCCGGTGTGACCAGACAAACTCTCGGAATATTGAGTCAATTTGCGTGAAGAAAGGGGGTGGGAGGCGGATGGGAAGGGCTTGTAGCAGGTAGAGCACCCTCGGCAGTGCGGTCATCTTGATGGCATTACAACGTCCAAACCAGGTTAAAGTAAGGGAATGCCAGTGATGTAAATCCGTTTTGAGACTATTAAGTAATGGGGTGAAATTCGCTTGATAGAGATTGGCGGGGTCAGGGGTAATTGCTACTCCTAAATAGGGGATAGTGTTGGTTGCCCAGTGAAATTAGTATTCTGAGCGCAGTTGACGTATTGTGTCCGAGCCCAGCGTAATATTAAGCAGGGAGGATTTGGTCATATTTATTTGAAAAAGGGATAGAGCCCCATATTCCTGAAGGGAATGAAGTAACATAGGGAGCGAGGCAAGTGGGTCTGTCAGGAGGAAAATGAGGTCATCCGCAAAGGCAGGGACCTTATGGGCCCTGGAGGATTTGCGGTAGCCAATAATATCTGGGTTTGCCCGTATTCTACACAGAAAAGGTTCTAGGGTGAGTATAAAAATCAACGGGGACAAAGGACAGCCCTGTCGGGTACCGTTTCGGATATCGAAATAACCCGACCTTGTCTCATTAACCTTCACCGCAGCTGTAGGATAGGAATAGAGTGACAATATCCAGCTGAGCATCGAAGCGCGGAGACCAATATGCTCTAAAGTGGCCCGTATAAAAGTCCAATCTACCCGGTCGAAAGCCTTCTCCGCGTCTGTTGACAGCAGGAGAAGGGGTCGCCGTGATGTCCTAGCAGCGTGGATAAGGTTAACTACCCTAATGGTGTTGTCGCTGGGTTCTCGATGTGGTACAAAGCCTGCTTGGTCTTTGTGGATTAAGCTCGGTATATGTGGGAGCAGCCTGTTCGCCAATATCTTGGTGAATAATTTCAAGTCAGCATTCAGGAGAGCTATCGGCCGGTAGCTCCCACCATGCAGTAAATCCTTCCCCTCCTTTGGGATGAGGGATATGTAGGCTCTAAGGGTGTCTATGGGGAAGGAATTGCCTTTCGTAATCGAGTTAAGTGCAGATACCAATGGTTTAGAGAGCGTCTCAAAGAAGGTCTTATAATAAGCTGGTGTAAGGCCATCAGGGCCTGGGGCTTTCCTTGGCTTTGAATTTGCCAATGCTATACCCAGCTCCTCCACCGTAATGGGTTCCTCCATTTCCTCCTGAACACCGGCCGGAAGGGAGGGCATGCCTGAGGAGGCTAAGTATGTGCATGGGGTGAAACCCCCGGCGGAGTTAGGGTCCTCGGGAGGGGGCCTGTCTAGATTGTAAAGACCGTTATAGAACGATCGAAACTCCTCTGCCATGTCGGAATATGTAAACACCTTCCGGCCGGATGAGGACAGGCTGTGAGAAATGTAGGTTTTGGTACGAGGGCCTCGCAGTGCTCTAGCTAGAAGGGAACCAGGTTTATTAGAGAACTCGTACATTGTACGTCGTGCCCATGCCAATTTCTGTTTCGTTATTGAAATAAGAGTGAATGGAGTACTTCGCGAGCTTTGACTAATTCCTAGTAGGTGGAGCGAGCTAGACTAGCCTTATGGGAGCACTCTAAGGTCTGAATCTGAAGGAGGAGTTCATCAGATCGTCGTGTTCTCTCCCTTTTAAGACGGGCCCCTATACTGATTAGGATGCCCCTGACAACCGTCTTATGTGCCTCCCACATCACTAAGGGATTGGGGACCGAGGCTTCGTTTAAGGAAAAATATTCCTGTAACTTGGTCTGTACCTCTGCGCGAATCTCCTCAGATTGCAGCAGAGCCTCATTTAATTTCCACGAGGGTGGGGGTTTGGTCATCGGTCCCAATTGAAGCATCAGGTGTATTGGTGCATGGTCCGAGAAGGAGATGACATCTATAGAAGAGGCCACCACCCTTGCTAGGTCCTTATGGGATAGTAACAGATAGTCCAATCGCGAATATGAGTGATGGACTTGCGAAAAGTAGGAATAGTCTCTGTCTTGTGGATGCAGTAGGTGCCACGGATCTATCAGGCGCAGGGTGTGAAGGTCAGACTTCAACCGTTTAAGGCGGGCATATGAAAGATGGGAAGCGCCCCGTGAGGTGTCTAACAAAGGGTCCATCGCAAAATTCATATCACCCCCAAAAATGAGCATCCCTTCCGAAAACTCCAGTAGCTGTGGTAATAGCCCTCATAAGAATTGTGCATGGTCTACATTGGGGAAGTATACATTAGCAAAAGTGACCTGCACGTCAAAGACCTTTCCCTTAAGCAGGAGATAGCGGCCCTGTGGGTCTACCCGCTGCGCCTCAAACGTCCACGATACAAACTTTGCCACCAGGATGCTAACCCCCTTAGATTTGGAGATGGGCGATATACTATGGTATGCCATCGGGAATGATCAGTTAGTCAATTTAGGAATACGATCACCATGGAAGTGCGTTTCTTGTAAAAAGGCAACTTGAGTTTTGCCTCTGCGTAAATCAGCTAAAAGTTGAGAGCACTTTTCCGGGATATTAAGGCCACATACATTGAGGGAGGTAACCTTTAGGAGACCCATTGCGTCGTCTATTAACACAGCCGACACTGTTAATAGGATGAGGAGGACAATCACTTTTAGCCCACGTCCCCACCCAGTCGAGGGACAACACCACCGAGAGAGAAAAGGGGGTAGAAACAGAGCGAGAAGGAG
Organism: Aquarana catesbeiana; assembly: GCA_037953035.1. Lineage (NCBI taxonomy): Eukaryota > Metazoa > Chordata > Amphibia > Anura > Ranidae > Aquarana > Aquarana catesbeiana. The sequence goes on from JBBHAA010000837.1 coordinate 2,553,694, forward strand.
GGAGAAGCAGAGGGTTGGTGGAAGGGAGGGGGGGAAATTGAAAGGGGAAAGCTAAGCCTGTAATAGAATTACTCTGTGGACCCCCGATTAGCACTAAAAATAGCAATCGGGAGGCCGCCCTATATGGGGGTGGTCAGTGCAGCGAGGTTCGCCGTTCGTCAAGTATGTATATAACCTAAAGATAAATAAGAAAAATTTCCTTCTGAGAGGAGATGCACTAGGTAGAGACAATGCGAACCATAGAAAGTGGATATAACATTATAACCAGCTTAAAAATAGATATCGAAGCTCTAGTGTATTGCTGGCAGTCATGTGAGACATAGTAATACCTGTTCTCTAGAGCCGCCCGGCGTTGATGCACTGCTGAGGTGACTTTTAGACAGGAGGGTCCCGCACACGCCGCACGCACCACTGGGCCATGCCCGAACAGGGTCCTCCGTATCTCATCTCCCAGTGCGTCAAGACCAGGACACCAGTTTTCCAGCATAGAGGATACTTTCCAGAAACGGGTGGAAGAGAGCAAGGGCGAAAGCGCCTCATCAACATAAACATAACCCAAACAGAACATAAAAAGAGAGAGTGAAACCCACAAAAACACATGTGACACTTAGCAGCCTGTGATTGTATCCCTGGCGATTAGGCCCCAGAGTATCGAGACCCATGCAGATCAGCACACGACCCCCATCAGTGCCTGAGAGGACAACCAACAGGGGCAGGGCCCGACACCACCCCCCCAAGAAGCCCCGAAACGGGGCCAACCGAGGTGCAATTTAGAAATAACCCCATTATTGACAAACAGGGGATATCAAATATGCCCCAAAATAAGGAGCATAGGGTGGCTCACTGGACCCCCCCCCAACTAGTCACCCATTCCATCACCCATCACGAGGAAGGGCCAGACTGGGGGAGCAGTGCGCAGACCCACACAAGTCAAGTCCTGTTGCGGCCTGCAGACACATTCTAAGCGATACACCCCCTCCCCACCCAGCAAAACCCAAAAAGAAAAACAAAAAGAAAAACAACAAATAGACAGATTTGGCCAGGCAGTAGTGGAAGAGATGATAAAGAGCCCATAAAAACATGTCTCCTAGACATAGTCAAGTTCTTGAACGCCGACTGAAATGTTCCTAGGTGGGTCGCCAAACAGAGGGGAGGTGATGGATGCTGTAGACATAGAATGCTGCAAAGTCTTACCAGTTCCTGTAGATTGGAGAGCAATTAGTCCTCGGAGGATGTCGGATGTAATCTGACGGCTTCTCGGTTTGGCGGGCGAGATCGTGAGCGTCTAACCCTTTGTTGCCTGGGGACAGGTGGACCTGGTGTGTCCTGGGAAAGCAAATAATCAAACCAGTTGGGCACATCGATCGCGGGTCTGGCAATGAAGTGAAACAGGTCGGAGAGTTGATCTGGTGTGCGGAGATGGAATTCAGATCCTTGTTTCTTGACAATTAGATGGAAGGGGTGACCCCAACAGTAAGTGGCATCAGCCTCAAGGATTACCTCCAGCAGAGGCCGCATCAACCCTCGCATGACACGTGTTTGCCTGGATATATCTGGGAAGATCCGAATGGTAGCCCCGTCAAAGTCTATCGGACCCCTCTCCCATGCTAGGCGCAAGATGTCCTCCTCAATTGTCAAAAAGTGCACCCTGCACAGGACATCCCAGGGGAGATCAAGGTCAGCTGATGACCGCTGGGCGGAAGAAGGGGCCCTGGGGCCCGGTATGCGGTGCACCCTATCCAGTTCCAAATCTGCGGTAGGTGGTTTACCCGGGACCTGTTTCAAAATAGCAACAACAGTGGACCGGAGATCTGGGCCCATGGTGGCCTCTGGGATACCTCTGAGGCGTAGGTTGTTCCGCCTGCTCCTGTTTTCGCCATCATCGAGCCGTAGGTGGACATCCACAAGATGGCGGCGGAAAGCCTTATGCTCAGACTCCAGGGATGTGATGCGGGCTTCAGTAGCTGTTTGAGAGGACTCAATAACAGTTACCCTTTCTTCTACTGTGTCAACTTGCTGCTTCAAGTCATGCAGTTCTCTAATAAGAGCATTGACAATTGAAGTTGCCATGGCATTTAAGTCCTGCTTGGTAGGTAGGCCCGACACTATATCCCTTAGTGAACCCTCCACAAGGCCACTCAGATCCCCTGTGCCATCTGATGGCAATGGAATGTCCGCGAACGGGATAGCAGGGGACTGTATGGGAGAGGGTGCCCTGTGTGATAGAGGGGGAAAGTCCTCCTCCGCAGACAGTGCTTAATTTTTCCTGGACTGTGCAAAGTTGTCTGGAGTGACTAAGTATGGGGCAATCAAAGCTCTAAAAAGAAGCAAGATTTTCTGAAATGAGAGACAGCTCTGTGGTTGGAGGGGTTGTTACCGCCCGACCAAGCCCCATACATGCCTGATCAGAGTTTACCAAGGAGAAAAAGGGCTGAGGTTGTCCCTAGCAACACTGGTGCAATGAGTGCACAGGTGACTGCTGGTATGGAGAGTCCACCAGCGTTTGAATCTGCAGTGGATTGGTGCAAGCGGCACCTGGCAGGAATGGACCAAGCTAAAGTGGAAGGCAAGCCAACCCTCTTCTCTCCTGGGAATCACCAGGAGAGAAGCGCTTTGGAAAAAAATCGTCCAGTACCATGCCTGGAATGTGGCTAGCTGGGGCATGGCATATTTTCTTGCCCTAGGTTATGGAATATGGCTGGAGATAATGTTGCTGAGCAAGCCCAGATTCCTGTGCAAATATGTTTGCAGTCACCCCTAGCAACAAGGAGTTTCCTGTTGTGCCTGCAGGAGGTGCTAAACAGTGGGAGATACCTGCTGTCGTTTCATCCCGTGGCCACCAGGGGGAGTTAGCCAGTAAAAGTGCAGCAGAGGATTGGTTCATAAGACAAGGTACTCAAATGAAGATGGTGACCCCCAACTACTGCGGTGGGTAAGACTGTCTTTAATGAAATGATGGCTGGAACTGCTAATTTCATGTATAAAAGGACTGGTTACGAGACTGTCCATGACGTCAGAGTGATCCCAGTTAGTGGGGCCACTGAATGTGTGCTTGAGTGATTTTTCCCTACCCAGTGGGAATGCAGGGGTTAAAGTCCAAACAGAACTTGTGTTGATGACTAAAAGTGTTTTGTCTAATGAATGTCAGTCTCAAGTTGGCAGTGGGCTAGGACAGCCTGCAAGAGCTAAAAATGCTAGAAGTGTTACTGTTAATGAAAAGTTTGCTGCTGTTGGGAAAACCCCAGGTTCTTTCAGAGCAAGTTATCAAATGGGTCGTTGCCTGTAGCAACTGGTGGTAAGACAGCACAGTTGTCCCCAGAAATCTCCAGGGAACTTCATGTATTGGAGTCGGAGGTTGCTCTGGACAACTGCGATGTCACTCTGGTGGGACAGTGTGGAACTGTACCGTGTAATGGTAATGTGTTAGTGCAAGCTGCTAGTACTAAAAATGTGCAGGTAAATGGTGGGTTAACACAACCTTTGAAAAATGCAAAAGTGTGTGTGTGTGTGAGAGGTTTATGAAGCGCCAGCTGAGCAAGGTGGTAAATATGGTGTATTGCAACCTGCTGTGTTACCACAGTCTGACATGATTTTACAATGACTTTTGTAATGAGTCTGCAGCTAAGCCAGTCTGTTCTTATGTGTCTCCTTGGGCAGATGGATCGGTGCTGAGGAGTACCGCTGAAGGGAGCGCACGTACAATAGATTGGGATCTTTGGGGTAAAAATCTTATCTCCCTGATAAGGCTTTTATGCACAAAAATAAGGTGGACAAAGTTTCTGGTGTGCCAGCAGGAGGGACTGCAGAACAGCTTGTACCGGAGGGCACGGTGGCTGCTGCAGAGGTTAACCTTTGTGAGCAGGAAGAACCAAATAAGCACAAGCGCACAGCAGAGACATTGTCCATGACCCACAAAACTGAGGTTGACATGGAGTGTCAAAGTGACCTTGTCACTGGTAATGTTCTGGAGCAGTTCACTGATGCTGAGCCTGAGAAGTTGGGTATGAGTCCAGCACCTGGCAGCGCTCTGGTGGAGCACCAGGCTGTTTACCTCCAGCTGGGAGGAGGTTCCGTTAACCGTTGCAACTTTTCAAATCTCAGCAAGTGAGTCTCTCTATATCCCCAGTGTCATGAAAGTCCCCAGGAAGGACTTAGGTCTGGAGTCAAGGGCCTGGTTTGTAACCAAAGCATTAAAAGAGATGCTTGAACTTTGGGATGTACAGCCAATCTATACTAGTGTCTCCTCCACAGTCTGACGGTCTGGTACTGCGGAGTACCACTAGGTGGAGCACTGAATGGCAGGCTGTACAGAACAAAAAACATGACAGGAATGGTTTATTCCTGAATTTGTTACTTTGGAGAAATGGAAAATTAAGCCTAAAATGTCTGTGGTTTCACTTCCCAACAGCCAGATGGGAAGCATTTCTGCTGTTATGGTCCAGGGTGGTGCTGGTCAGTTGTCAGTGAAGGGCGCGTCTACTGCACCAGTGGAAAAACCACATGAGATGGAAGGGCCAAGTGTGAACCCGAAAGCAGCAGAGATCCTGCCCGTGGCTCAAACGAAGGTGGTTAAAGAGACTGGGGTCCCCAGTCCAATGTTTGGTTTAGGTGACAAACCTAATAAGGTCCCTGAGACAGGGGAACGGATAAGGAGTGCAGTAAAAATTGTATGTGGATCAGACAAGAGCTTGCCTGTTCAGGTGGATAAAAATACAGATGGCATCAGAACAGGTCAAGTGGTAGGACAGCTGCCTGCAGAGTGGGTGAACCCAGAGGAGATGACGTCTTGTGAGGTTCCCGTGGGTGATGGCGGCCCTCTGGTATGTGTGCCCTCTGCAGACTCTGCCCTAGCAAATGCTGGGAAAAAAAGGCATTGGTGACGTGCAACATTGAGAGGTGTAATGCTGGTTTGAATGTCTTTCAATGATGAACCAAGTAATGTGTTAATGGGACATGATGATGTGGTGTCCAAAGGTACAGATAAAGTGACTGCTGAGTCAGGTACCAGAAATAAGAGGGGTCCCGTTATAAACACCATAGAAATAGGCCCCCTACAGTCTCAGAACAGTAATGCTGAGAGAGTTTTTGGGAAATCAGGAAACTTGAAGCGTGGAGGCAGAAGGGTTGGTAGAAAGACCAGGGGTACCCTGTTAAAATTTCAGGAGAGGAAGTCCTTATAGAAATGCACCCGGAAGAAAAGTTGGGAAGGTCTCAAAACCCATAGCAGATTGACAAGGGGGCAAAGAGAGAGACACCAATGGAAGTGGTGGGTTGAGGTCTCCTTTAGGAGAAGTGAGGTTGGACAGGGTTTGACTTCCGTAAGCTGTAGTTGGCACATAGGTGCCAAAAGGAAACTATGTGTTTCGCCCTCTGGTTCGAAACAAGGGGGAGGGATATGTGACAGTACAGTTCCCTGTCCTAGTAATTGTCGCCCAGGGTTCTCAAATAGACAGGTTAAGGGGCTCCAGGGGTATTTAATGTGGAGGAATCTGTTTTATCAGTTTCCTCCAAAGTTTGTAAAATCCAGTTGGGGACTTGGAGCCCAGAGATTCCATAGCGTTATGGGTGGGATGGAATCTCCAATCCTGGGACCGGGTTTTGGGAACAGCCAGGAGTCTGGCTGGTTGATTGAGCAGGTGGGTCCTGGGTTTATAGCAGAGTCAGGACTAGGGTTCTGGGCTCCACCCAAAGAGACAGGAGGTCTCCAGGAGTGCAGAGTGTGCACTAGTGAAGCCAGAGAACCAAGTCTGAGGATCAGAGCAGTGAGAGGCTGCTTTCTAGATAGACGCTGTGTGCATCTAAGGAGACAGATGAGAGCCTGAAGTGGAAGGCCTGAGCAGTAAGGAAGCTGAAAAGAGGTACAGTAGTTGTACGGGAACCCTGTTATATGGCCAAGAGAGCTGAAGCGTAAAGCCTAAGTGGCAGTACTACTGAAGAGAGCCAGATGGCTTGGCATTTTTCATTTGCTGTTTTTGGGAGAAGAACCCCAGTGTGGGCATCCAAGTGCATGTATGAACTTTCCTTTATTTTGTTCCTTTTAATAAATGTGGGCTACCATGCCCTTAAACTAAAGTTTACCTTGTGTGATGACTTAAAAATTACTGGCTACACATGTTATCTTGCAACATACCAAATAAAAAACTTCATAAATGAAATGGCGCTTTAAAAAGTGACTTCTTTACGGGAAGCATAACTTAAACCCAATAACACTGTTGAAAATCAAAAATTAACCCGTGATGTGGTCTTAGAGGCCGATTACTGCTTGTTTTCCACTTAGTGCTTGTTTTTCAAGTGTTACACCCTCTGGTGTATATATTTAGAAATTTAATGTAAATTACTCCTCTAAATGTTTGTGGTTGAGAATGTGGGTGAGAATAGTTGAATATATAGAAATATGCAGAAAATAAAACCACAGATGGATATCGCATAAACCAAAATTAAAACTAAAAACTGCTTAGTGGTTACACATGTGAATACTTGTGTCACATACCATTTAATTTGAGTGCAAACAACATCCTATTTATGCTAGATCATAAAGTGACTGGTGCTTAAACTGTAAACCGAGTGATTTGTTCTTCATAAGCCCAGTACTTGCTGTAAAGGTACGTAATTATGGTGAGAGTCTTTTTAAATGGTTCAGAAAGTCTTTGTTTGAATTATGGTTTGGAAAGGGTTACATTCTCATTGGAAGGTGGTGTTTGTAAAAACCATTCCTTATTCAAGTGCTGGTCTTGTGATGGTGCTCCTTAACCAAGGTCTTATTGTGCTTGCACTCACCGAATAGGGACACCCCTGCAGGGGTATGAGCAGTCAGTGTTTGCCACTGTGTAGCAGCCCTGGATGTCTCTGGTCCGTACTGTGAGTGTTGCTATGCCGGCTAGTTCTGTGTCTTCTTGGATAGCTTCGGTAGCCTGTGTTTGCAGTGGCGGCCCGTCCATAGGGGGCGCCTGGGCGCCACCCCCCCCCCCTCCAGAAAAAAATGTCAAAACACAAAAAAGGTCCTTAAGTGCACTGTGTTCGGATGCCGGACACAGTGCACTTATGGGAAGCGCCACATCTCTGCAATCACGAGATTGCATACGTGGGGCTTCATTTGCGGGCGTTTAGCCCGCCTTGCGGCACTTTCTAAAGTGCCGAGTAGCTTCCGCCCGGCCATAGTATCTATTACTATGGCCGGGTGGTTTGGTTAACATCTGAGTATGATGTCACTTCCTGTTTCTCTCCAATTGTGCCCAGGAGAGAGAAGCGGGAAGTATGGGAACGGAGCTCTCCAGGAGACACCACTGGAGAGGACAACACACAGCAAGGTAAGTAACCGGGGGAGGGGGGTTTGATGGTGACACTCTGCAATCTGGTGACACGCGCTGCAATTTGGTGGTGACACACGCTGCTGCAATTTGGTGGTGACACACGCTGCTGCAATTTGGTGGTGACACACGCTGCTGCAATTGGTGTGACACAGGCTGCATGTAAGGAGGGACTCCGCTGGGGGCACCCGATGGCATCTGGTGGCAGGCGACATGGCTAGTGACATGCTCAGGGCTCCCACTAATTCTTTTATCTCCATTACATGAATGGGAAGGACAATTGGTAGTTTACAGAAAGTAGCTGGGAAGGAAGAAATTCTTTGATGCAGCTTATTTTTGGCAAGATCGACAGGTATTCTCTGTATTTTGCTAAAAATATTCTTAGCTTAAAAAAAAAGGCAGCCAGCACATCTAAGGACTGTAAACTAAAATATAAACTATTTTTGTTCTCTTGGTTTTTGTTTTCCTTTAAGAACACTTGAATGCCCATAGCCTGTTCACTTTCAGTCTTGAAACTGTTGTTAGTTTATCATTTGCAGCAAGCCTTTATCAGTCTTACCACTACAAGTCTACTATCTAAACAAGCTACCATACCTCCCAACTTTTGAACTTCAGAATGAGGGACACTTGAAGTAAGTAACCTTGCATAGCGCGCTGCTGCAAATGTGGGCGTGGTCAAAGCCTGGCAGTGGGAGCTTAAGGGGCATCATTAAACAAAACCCGGGCTTCCTTGTACCTATAAAATATGCTTTTATTACGCAAGCAAGAGTCTCATGGATACATAGAAACCCCAGCATATTCATTTAAAAAAAAGGATAAAAGCATGCAGGGTTTGGAGTGCATTACGTACAGAGTGCAGGGTTCTGGGGTGAGCTGTGTACAGAGTGCAGGGTTCTGGGGTGAGCTGTGTATAGGGTGCAGCAGAGGCTTAATTAGAACCTTCAGGGCCCTGGTGCAAGAAACCATGAAGGGCCCCGGCCTCCCGCCTGGGCCATTCCCTCCGAGCCCAGAGCCCTACCCACTGGTCCCATGACCCTTCATGGTCCCACAGCAGATCCCTTTCACATATTGTGCAGTCTTGGGCCCCGCCTTGGTGGCAGAAGGCCAGGGCCCAGTCGCAAGTGTAACCTTTGCTGGTAGTTCTGCCAGTGGTGTCAGTGTGGACTGTGAATGGTGTCAGTAGGGCAGTGGACGTGGTCAGTAGGGCAGTGGATGAGTTCAGTAGGGTTTGTTTTAATTTTTTTTTTTTTTTTATGGGAGGGGGTGGCAGTGGAGGGCATTATGATGAGAGGGGGTGGCAGAGGAGGGCAGTATGATGGGGGTAGTGGAGGGCAGTATGATGGGAGGGAGATAGTGGAGGGAAGTATGATGGGAGGGGGGGTGGTGGAGGGTAGTATGATGGGAGGGGGGTAGTGGAGGGAAGTATAATGGGAAGGGTGGCAGTGGAGGGCAGTATGATGTGGGGGGCAGTATGATGGGAGGGGTGGCTGTGGAGGGCAGTATGATGGGAGGGGTGGCAGTGGAGGACAGTATGATGGGAGGGGGGATAGTGGAGGGCAGTATGGGGGGACTGTACAGCATGACTGGAGGAGGGCAGTGTATGGGAGGGAGCAGAGTGACCATGAGCGTCCCCGGGGCAGGGAGAATTTCTCCTACCTATCTTCCAGTGGCAGGAACAGCCTGCTTCAGGTGAAACCCAGAGTCTGGGGTGGAGTCGGTGGTCCTAGATACGCATGACTGTGGAGGTTAGGCGTGGAGGAGAAGGAAGTTAAATCCTCCTCCGGCTCGCTCTGAATGATGGGGCCCCGCTCTCTTCCTCGTTATGATGTCAATGTCTAGCAACCATTTGTTTGGGCAGTGAGCCAGGCAGCGCGGACGAGTCTCTGCCAGCAGTACACCAGGCAGTGAGGGACAGCGGCGGCATTTTTAGGGGGCATCAGATCGGCCCAGGGGGCAATTCTGGGACATTGTATTGTTCCAGAATGAAGGTGCCCGGGACGCGGGACAGACCTCCCAAGGCGGGACTTTCATGGGCAATCTGGGACAGTTGGGAGGTATGAGCTACTAAGACACAGATACCCAGGCAAGGATAATAAGCCATGTGTGGCTCCCAGCTACTCTGATTTTGCTTCTGACAACCTCTCTCTCTCCCTACCACCACCTGCTGCGTTGTATCCTTCCTATAAGCATGAAGTTGAACAAAGCCTAAAGCGTCTGATTTTTGTCAAAAGGGCGTGTGCCTGGATCTTGTCTTGCATACTAACGGTACACAATTGTCGGCCAAGAAACACAAACATAGTGATGTAGTACAAGGAGTTTCAGCTCTTGAGCGCCACCCTTTTGGGCCCCTTCTGCTTATTTTGTGAGCATTGATTTTTGCGCATGCGTGTTTGTACTTTCAACTTTTGTGTGACGGATTTGTGTACTGACCATTAGAAAATCTGACAAGCAACCGTTGTCCGCCGAAAATTTACTAGCATGTCACCCAACATTTGTTGGCAGAAAGTTGGATAGGTATTGTCAAAAGGAGCGTACTAATGGTCAGATTTTAATACAACAGTCTGTCTGTCAACAGACAATCCCCTGCCAACAATCGCATCGTGTGTACGAAGCTTAAGACCCCATACACACTATTAGATTTTCTGCAGATTTTTGTCTTCAGATTTACCAAAATATAGTAAATGGGTCTGCCTGATTGTATACAAATTTAAACTCTAAAGCCTCCTACACACTATCCGATTGTTGGCAGGGGATTGTTTGATGACAGACTGTTTGCCTAAAATCCGACCGTTCAGATGCTCCTTCAGATAATTTTTGTCCAACTTTTGGCCAACAAATGTTGGATGGCAGGCTAGTAAATTTTTGGCGGACAACGGTCTGTTGTCAGATTTTCATATGGTCTGTACACAAGTCCGTCACACAAGTCCAAAGTACAAACGCACATGCTCGGAAGCAAGGAGGAGCTGGAAGCGGTAGGTCTTGTAAACTAGCATTGGTAATGGAGAAATAACATTCGTAACGCGGCAAGCTATGCAATGTTGAAATGCAGTGCACATTCTCTTCTTATTTAATGGGATAATAATAAAGGTGCTTTGCTGGTGATACTGATGAAGTTATGGTAAACGTATTTGAAAATGCTTTTTTTTTTTTTTTCTAGTGATATCAAGAATAATATTATGCTTGTTGCTTTATTTTTTGGATAAGTTACCACAACACAATTATCCCGTAGTTTTTAATCAAAGATTCAACTATGTTGGTGTCCCTTGTTAGTTTTACACTGTATTTTTTTAAAATGTAACTGCCTACTCCCAAACTGTCATTTGAAGTAAAACACATAGCCAAGTAAAAGTAGAAAACAAAAACAAATTAAATTAGAGATGCCATTCAAATATAAAGAACTTAAAAGTGCATTCTATGCATACAAAAATTTAGAAAATATAACAAATAAATAAAATCATTATTCAACTAAACAAAAAAATATTAGTATAGGGGGTAGGGATGCAATTCCCCAGACCAGTGGCCTTGTTGGGGGTCTTGTGGCTGGTATTGCCATTGACCGCTATGCTGCTGTGGTGTGTAGGTTGGCTGTGGAGGTGGTGGATGTGGGGCCACAAAATCAAACAGGTGTGTGTTTTCGGCAATTTGGCCCCTCACCCCCTTGTTGAGGAGCTGAAGGATGAGTTCCTCACATCTGCTTCTTTGCTCTCCATACTTCTGCCTTCATTTATTGGCAGTCAGCAAGGCAAATCCCTCAGCCTCATCTGGGTCTGTCCGGATGTAGTGGCCTGGCTGAGAGACAGCTGTGGCCTCCTCCAGATTCCTGCTCTTCCTGGCCCTTTTTAGCAGGAGGGTGTAGGGGAGGGAACTGTGACTCCATCTGGCTGCTGACTGCTGGCTCCTCCAGACTGACACTTTCCTGTGTATGAAAATGGGACATAATTAGAAACTTTTTTAGGGTTTGGTCATCACACACAATTTTGATCTCCTCACTGTTGCAAATTGAATGTGGAGAAATAGAAAAGACTATCATTCTGACCCCATCATTTTTCATTCTTGTTCAAATCATTTTTGGTCACTACTGCATATTGATATGGAAACCATTTTGTTAAGGCAGAAATATTTGAATAATAACGTCTAGTTATCATCATTGTATTTTTGCATACAAATATGTTCAACAATGCTACACCTTGGTCAAGCTGGGCTCCTCCACATCTTCATCCTGTGCAGCAGGACCTGTGTGGACCTCAGGAACTGTGGCCTCAGCAGATGTCAAAGGGAGTGTAGACAGCGATAGCCTGGGTTCTGTCTGGTCTGTCAAAAACTGCAGGCTGTGGTAATACCACAGCCTGGGGACATATAGGTCATCTGCTGCTGCTCCAGATCTGAGTCAAGGACCTTGTTGAGCTCCCTTTTTAAAAGTACTCCTGAGGTTGTAAATTTTGTTCTTGACATATTTGCAGGGCCGGTGCACCCACTAGGTGAACTAGGCGCACTGCCGCCTAGGGGCGCAGCTGACCCTTGCCTCCCCCCTTCTTGTCACCCCCCCCCCCAAGCTCCCGGCAGAGCCGCTGATAGGGGACCCAGACAGCAAGGAGTTAGGTGCAGGCGGGAGGGTGGTAGCCTTGCAGTGTGGCGTGCAGCTTCTCCCCTCTCCCTCTCATCGGCTTTCACATGCTGGAGGGAGAGGGATATCTGTGTAACAGGGCAGGCAGCCAATAGCGCTGCCCTTCTGAGTAGGAGGGCGTGACTGCTAAGTTGCTCCGCCTCCCACTACCTCCTTAGCCAATCAGATTGTCCAGCCCGCCATATTTGACCTGAAGATGCTAGTGGCCAGAGCAGGGCGGGATGGAGAGGACCCGACATACCTGAGCATGAAGAAGGTATGAGATCACAATGCTGGCTGCAGAAATGTATCAGTGTGTTCTCCTTCTCCTGTGCTGTGTGTAGAATATGTGGTGATCATCACACTGATGGAGGGATTCCCCTCAGTCTTCTCACACTGCTTCTTATCTCTGTTTTTATTTACACTCCACACAGGACAGGAGAATGCTGATTAGACTTCTGCAAGAGTCTGAAACTTCAGCTGTTTCTATAGCTATATAGTCCATCCATGATTTGTTTGACCTTTTATTTGTTATCTTTGAAGGCATTATCTGGTCAGGCTGGGAGCTTCTCAGACCTGTTAGTCATTTCTCAAGCACAGGAGGACAGTAAATGGTTGTTAGTAAAGTTTTTTTTGTTTTTTTTTTTTTGGCACATTGTTATATCTTGTAAACTCCTGTTTACACATAGGGCAGTGATCAATGTTTTTCCACACTGGTCACTGCTAGCCTAGGGAACACTTGTACCATGTCTGCAGTCTCTGACCATCTCCTGTACCATGGCTGCAGTCACTGACCATCTCCTGTATCATGTCTGCAGTCACTGACCATCTCCTGTATCATGTCTGCAGTCTCTGACCATCTCCTGTATCATGTCTGCAGTCTCTGACCATCTCCTGTATCATGTCTGCAGTCTCTGACCATCTCCTGTATCATGTCTGCAGTCTCTGACCATCTCCTGTAGTATTTCTGCAATAAAGGGGGGCTACAGGCATGGTAGGTGGTGAGGAAAGAGGGCTGTGGGTGCAGTGGGTGGTAAGGCAAGGGAGGCTGCAGGCACAGTAGATGAGGAAAGGGGTCCCAGGTGGAGTGGGTTGTGATGGAAAGAATGCCTAGGCACAAGTGGTGGTTAAGGCAGGGCTGTAGAGAAAATTTTAATGTATCATACAGGACAAGGGGCTTCATAATCCAGAGCCCACCAAAATCCTCAGCACCAGGCCCATGATGCTCTTAATCCAGGCCAAACGGCCAGGGTTGCAAAGGTCGCACTTGCAATCGGGCCTTGGTGTTCACAGTGAAATAATTAATTAAAAAGTGCACTGTCAGATTGTCACACAATACACATTGGGATCTGCCTAGGGTGCAAAATAGTCTAGCACCGGTCCTGCATAGTTGATGTCTACCCTGGGTTACAAAGGCTTCACCAACTCGAGCAGTTTCTCCAACGCTGCCTTCCTCAATATTTTATTTAAGTAATCTCGACTCTTGACCTTCCAGAGACAGGGCAGCTCCTGGTACAGGTCAATGAACTGTGGTAAAAATCAGGCACTTTAAATTTATTTGTCATTATAAATGATATGCTGCCTGCAAGACAGAACATGAGACAAACCATAATGTCTGGCTTAACTCATAAGCTGGTCCCAATATAGACCTCAATCTAAGCAGTATAGGCCACTACCCACCTATGCCCCAAATTCCAATTTGTCCCTTCGTTTTATGGCTCCTTTCGTGTGTTGGTGATGGCGATCATTTGTCCTCCACTCCAAGATCGTTCCTACGGCCGTTCCATCGACCGTGCGTTCTGGCTTTATATACAGTGCGCATGCGTGAAACTCTGCTCTCAGTGTGTCATGACGCTGGGGCGTGACCATCTCTCTTCTGCATGCGACACACACTGCAGAACATTCGGGAGGGACAACATGGAGGATTCCAGCAATCCCCAAAGCAATCCCCAAGAGCAAGGGTGAGATGGTGGAGATGGTGCGCATCCTAGAGAAGCACGATTGCGACTGCAAGCTGTGCAATTACGAAAGGCCCAACAGCCGAAAAGGACCTCATTTTGGAGATGGTCATCCCCGTTTTGCATTGCAAATTTTTGGTGGAACGATCAAAGGACCAAATCAGAAAACAATGGTCTGATCTCAAACACCGTGAACAAGACCAGATGGAGTACATACATCAGATCATAAAAAAGTAAGCAATATTTGTATCTAACCAATATGGATATGTGAAAATTAGCTGTCTGTATATGTTCTTTATATAGCTCCAGGGAAATCTATCTAATGTTTTCTAAAATCTTTGTATGACTTGGTAATCTAAAGATGAAGGTAAATATAAAGCACATATGAACATTCTTATTTGCTCCTGTTTTTGGACATTTCTTTATTTTTGGATCAAATTTATTTCTCTTCTTTCAACAGGGAGGCACCAAAAGAGGAGGCTACAGCCAAGCCACCACAAGGGATGAAGGGAGGCTACCCCCGCTCGGGTGCCAACAGGGGAGGCAACAAGGCCATCTTCCCCACAAAAATCTAAGTGCCAACTTCAAACACTCTCATTTAGCCACCGACAGGGGTGTTTCTAGGTGGGCCAAAGGCCATGGGCTTAGGGCAGAACTTAAGGGGTCAAGAACACTTTCTGGTTGCTGCCTGGCTCATCAGTGCCCATTAATGCAACCTTGCCAGTGTAGACATGGGTAGAGGAGAAGAAAATTTTACAGCATTACAAACATTTACCTCCAGCAAGGCTAGTTTAAAAACGCCTAAACATTTTCAAAAAGACATTATCAAAAATATGGGGATTTGGTCACACCATATTGCTATATGGTGCTAAGCCCACTTAATGCGACAAAGTACCCCATGATTAGTGGGTCCTACACTATATCCATAAATTTGGGAGATCCTGCTTCTCTGAACCATAAGCTATACACTCTTCTAAATGGGAGAATCTTGAGGTCTCCACCTATGACACAAGTGGACACTAATGAGAGGTACTTAATGAGGGTCTTACGGCTGCACCATCTTTAATGAGAGGGTATGCCCCCCAAATATCTTGTTTATTGTATGGGTAGAGGAGAGGCCCCGGGGATCACAGTCACATAGAGTAACGCTTGCTAGGATGATCATCATATATCCCCTATCCAGGGGCAGACTGATAACTCATGGGGCCCCCGGGCAATAGGAGATTATGGGGCCCCCAGGCAATCAGAGATTATGGGGCCAAACAGTATAAACTCACACAGTATACACATACATGTACACACAGTATACACAGACAGATGTAAAAAAAAACAGATTTATACTTACTGTCCCTGGTTTTACTGAGGCTGGCAACCCTGATGGGGGGCCCCCTAGTGGCCCAGGGCCCTCGGGTAGTGCCCGAGTAGCTCAATGATCAGTCCGCCCCTGCCCCTATCCCATAGGAGACAAGAGGGGTGGAGGGCAACTGCTGTACTTTTTCAATGTTGGCACTTGTCCAGTGTTTGCCCTCTGTAAAATAACATCACCTTGCCTTTTTTTCTAGGCATTTTTCACAGAAAAACAACCAGAATGCAGCATGGTGGAGTCCACTAATCAGGAGCAAATATAGACAGTAGACCAAGTGCAAGGTTGGACAACTAATGTAGCAAAATTGATGCTAGACACAGATGGGACTTGGGGTGGCTTAATGAATGGTGTATTGTTTCTTTTTAGAGGAAAGTGAGTGTGGTGAGCTCACCCAGGATGTTTGTTTGGAGCCATGGGATCTGACTCCTGGACCCAGCAAAGACCTTGCCATTGTGGACGTCAAATCCCCTGACGCGAGTCACACTGAGGGCCAAAGTGACCCAGAAGAGGAAAAAAGTATTCGGGAGCCTCTTGTTTGCGCAAGTAAGTATTCTTGGAATCTGCCTTCAAATGTGTAATACATGTCAAGTGTTTAGATGTCCAAACAAAACACCCACTCCACACATTAGCTAAGTATGTAGTGCCTTAACATTAGCATGGAGAAGAAAGAGGTGGAAGGAGCTGGCAGTGTTGCTAGGTCAACGAGTTTTGGAGACCCAGGCACCAGGGTCAAGATTACAAAGTAGTTGCAGTGTGTACATTCCTAGTAGTGTAGGTGTCTGAAGGGCAAGCAGGTTGCAAGCAACAATAGACTGGGTAGGTACGTATTTACGGAATTTGACTAGTAACGACCATAAACTCACTATGTAGGGACTCAGCCACTTGACCATCATTCCCTTAATACTTTTTACTTTTCTTACTAGGTCTTGATCTTCCACAATGCACTATTGGCAGAATGAGTGCAGATATGTTGCATTGTTTGAAGGATCTAGAGCAAATCCAGGAGGCTGCCACTGCTTTACAGCGAAGAATCCAAGATTTTGTGGACATGCTTGCCAAATTTTAGTTTCCTTCTGCCTGGTCTGAAGTTTCCTGTTCCACTTGTTGGCTCCTGTTTGCCCTTTAAATATTTACCATATTTTTATGACTTTGAAATGTGAAAGTTTAGAAACAGAACTCAGTGTTTCTCCACTCCACTCCTCTAGGTGCACCACCAGGTCCTGTTTTCTGAGTTTTCCTCAGTGTAAAAACGACTGTGCGAACTACTAACAGTGAAAATGGCAACATCACCTGTGCCAAATTCAACAAATATAGAAAACATGACCTGGGTTTGCATCTTGAGAAGGAGAATTGGGAAACCCTGCCATAACTAATGTGAATTGGAATGTTTCTGTGTTTTGAAGAGTAGGAGAGCCCAAACTTGAAGATGCCCACAAATTGTGTCTTAACGTTCTTATTTCCCTCATGATCCCATGCCTAAAATGTATGTATTTCCATACATCTATTTTGCTAAAGCCCCAAAACAGTGTGTCTACATGTACTATCTCCCATCACTGGGTATCAATGGATGCGTTTTGGGGGTGCAACCCCTTCCTCATTCGGCAATCACCTACCGGCGTACCAGTTCCCTGCGTGACCATTTGGTCCGCAGTGAGTTTACTGGTGAAACACACGGGGACCCCTGTAAGAGGTTTGGAACTTTCACATGTGGAGGATGCTCCACATGTAGATTCATGAATACACAACATCATGTGACCCTCCCCAATGGACATCCATATAGACCACGCCATTTTGCTAACTGCAAAACAGAGGGCGTGATATATCTTTTAGTTTGCCAGTGCCTCCAATTCTATGTAGGTAAGACTAAACAAAAATTTTCATAGCGAGCCTCACGGCATATTTCTGCCATGAGGAAAGCGAATCCTGAACTCCCACTGGGGAGACATGTGGCGAATGTGCACCACGGTACCTTTCCCAACATCTATTTTCTAATCCTGGACAGAGTGCATCCGAGTCCGAGGGGTGGTGATTGGAACAAGGCCTTGCTGCAACGGGAGGCTCGTTGGATCGCAGACCTTGCCGCCACCTCACCCCCTGGTCTCAACGATCATTTGAGTTTTAGACCCTTTCTAGAAGGTTTCTCCTCTGGGGTTTGCGAGAAAGATCTATAAAATACTGAGACTGTCATGTCTATCCTTATTGTCCTCATGTATGTTTTTCCTTTTTGAATTTTGTTCAATTTTGTTTTTATTTTCTCTTTCCCCCCCCCCCCTCTTTCCTTTGTCACGCATAGGCATGCCATGATTTGAGACACACTGTCGATCACTTTTGGGCTACATCTGTCAGCCGCAGCTCTGGCCCCCTCTTGTCCCGCCCGGCGCACGTGGGCCCCCCTGGAACCTTATGTCCTTCGGGGGGCCTACCTATGGGTACCCGGAACATACTCGCGGTACGCCTGGCAGTTCTTTTTCTGCCAGACCATGCCCGCTATTTATGGTTCCCTTTTCTGCGTCGGTGGGAGGTCTCTGCATGACCCCCCCCCACGGCCCCACGTGGGGGGGTGCCATGCAGTCCCCGCCCAGGGTCCCTCTGCCCCTGCGATGTCCATGTGACGACCTTGGTGAACATTCCCCATTATATCTTTTTGTCTATACACCAACTGCACACCTCCCCTTCAGGGGTGGTTTGCATTGTTTTGCCAGGCACACATTTATGCAGGTGCACCGGTGAAGTGGCTGGTTACCTTTGTTCGCCCCCCCCCCTCCCCATTTTTTAAATTAGAGATGTCCTGTGTTTCTGTGCATCTCTCCGCTCCAGCGTTTTTGCTGGAGTGGTACTGCTTCCTGGGCAGCCCCCTTTGGATAGCAGCGGGGAATGATGTGATCCTGAGTTGTGTCTGCTTATTGCCATGGTTTCCCTTTCTCAGCGTCTGTTGACACTGTGGGATTCCCCTGGCATCTACAATTGATCGGAGTTGCGGTATGATTGGCCGAATCCCACGCCAATCATTGCCGCAGCCACTCCCCTCTCCTCCTCCTACACTACATTGCCACGGGTTCTCCGTTTCAGCGTCTGTCGACGCTGTAGGATTCCCCCGGCACCTGTGACTAATAGGAGCGGCGTTATGATTGGCGGGATCCCACGCCAATCATCGCCGCACCCACTTCCTCCTTTTCCTCTTATACCCCACCCCCTTACGCCCGTGCCGGTGTCATTGTCTGACACGGCGGCGGCGATGTAAGGCGGCTAGTAACCACCATACTTAGGCAAGGCTTCTCCTGCACTAGCCTCCAGGATCACCTTCATTTTATCTTACTCTCTTCACACGAATACGCCCTTCTATGTGCCTGCCATGAGACACCATGACTACACACACTGGCCTGCATTATACTCAACCACCACTTTCTCTACTCCTTTTCAGATTTCCCTAGATGAGGTCTTTACTCACCATTGCAACTGTAGCTGAGTTAGCGCTTTTAGTACACTTGCTTCTCTTACTTGCTACTGGATATATTTTCTACATACCAATATTGGGGTAAGTTATGTATGCTGAGATTATTTTCTGAACTGTTTTTTGTGAATATCCGCATACCGTGCAATTTGCATGCTTCTTAAAATATATGGTCATATTGCTGCTCCGACGCATGTCATTATGCGTCTTCTGCAGATATACATCCAATTACCTTATAAGCCCCCTTTTCTTAACATCTCAGCACATAAGGCCTCCTCTCCTCTCTTTTTTTTGTATTTTCAGATAATCCCCTCTTCTCCCTCCCCTCTCTTCTTGATCCTCTGGTCGCTGGGACCTTTGAGGTAGCGTTGTCCCCCTTTTGTGGTGATACACTGGGACCAGTGTGGAGAAGGTGGGGCCAGAGACACGCCTGTTTCCCTATTTGGTTTTCTGGCGTCTGATGCGTAGCTGCCCCTGAGAGTGTCTCCGACGGTTGGTCTCCTCTCCTGTTCATGCTTGGGTGTGTAGTTTTTTTTTTGTTTTTTTTTGTTTTTTTTTTCCCCCTTCCTGGAATGATGTTAAGTGCAGTAAACATGTTCAATACAATTGTACCTAATTATGATATTTCATGTTTTACTAGGGTAAAGTCTGCTTACCATTTTGCCCCTGATGAAGGGACTTCAACAGTCCCGAAACGCGTAGGCCCAGGTAGAAGACTATATGAATACACCGTTTGTTCATTCACCAGCAGAACATTGTTTTTACTGTCAAATTGATTTACATGTTTGTATTTGGATAAACACTTGTTAATATGTATAATTTTATATAATTGTAATAATAAAACCCGTTTTTTATTTATATTCTTATTTCCGTTGCCTTCAAAGTCCCACCACTCTTTGAGGGGTCTTTTTCTTTTCTCGTATGCTAGGGATGGTGGCAACTCTTGTGACACTGTTGGATGGTACCCTTTTCCTCTTGCTGATTCCATAACCAAAGTAGGTCAGAGGAAGGGGTTGCACCCCAGATACACGTCCAATGATACCCCGTGATGGGAGATAGCACATGTTGACACTGTGTTTTGTGGGTTTAGAAAATAACATGTTTGCAACTACACATATTTTCGGCAGGGGATCATAAGGGACATTCAATATTTCTGCCTCCTACGTGTCCGTGGCTTCAAATTTTGGCTTTTAGAGGGGTGAGATCACCCCATCTGAGGAAGGCAACAGCCACGCAGTCTTGGGATACTAATGTCTCATTTGGCCTTTACTTTACCAAACTCGAACTTTGTAAGTTCCTGAGTTGGAGATGTGTATACAATGTTTCCTAACATGCCTGTTAAGCCACAAAAAAAATAAAATAATGCAAAACAAACATGTTATACGCCAAGATGTTGGTTTGTTTAAAAACCTTAAAACACACATGTGAATGTGCTTTGAGTAAAATATTTTTTACTAAACAATGTGTGGCTTGTTATTTCAATGCTCAATTCCAGTGTATTTGTTAAGTTGTTTTAGTTAGTGACAATGTTCACTTAAATGTGGCCAACTCTGGCAAATTTTATGCCTCCAAAAAATTAAAGGAGTTAAAAAGGCATAATGTTTTTGAACTTCATGCATTAGATCCATTAATAACCAAAACATTGTGTGTATGTAGCAGACCCACAGCACACCATAATAGTTAGCTGAAGAAGATCTTGTCACCTCATGTAGCAAATAAGGAACATTTGCACTATTGTAGCAAGCGTCCAAAATAAAGGCCATTTGTGAAAATATTAGACAGATAAGAAACACAGACAGCAGTAGTTCAAATGAAATAAGAGTTTAGGATCAAAGAAAAATATTATTCCTGATCAGCTACAATTTGCTGCCAAGCCACTGCCCCTCTACCCACAAAATAATCCAGTTTTTTTTTTGGGAGGGCAATCCAGCATGGTCATTTTCTAGAGCCGTCATTATGCCCACAGATGGCTAAGCTGCAGCCTCTTCAGCTGGGCCTGCCACTGCAGGGTCCACATGAGTTGGTACTGAGGCAAGGTAGCTGCTAGCATTCCTCCTTAAATTATGGAGTATACAGCAGCACAGTACCACATGGTTTATTTTGTACAGTGCCAGGTTAGTTGGTGTTAAAAACGGCCTGAACTGACTGGAGAGGATGCCAAATGCGTTTTAAACCACCCTTCTGGCATGAGAGAGCCTGTAATTAAATATTCTCTGCTCTGGGGTGAGGTTCCTCATAGGAAACGGCTTCATAAGATGTTCCCCCAGAGCAAAGGCCTCATCTGCAACAAAAAACAAAATTGAGGCCCTCAACATTCTCCTCAGCAGGTGGCAAGTTTAAGATGCCATTCTGGAGCCGCTTGTAGAACTCTGTCTGCATAATGACTCCTCCTTCAGAGTTGCAGACGTTCTTCCCAACATCAAGATAGAAAAACTCATATGTGGCAGACACTACTGCTAACAGGAATATGCTGCAAAAGCCCTTATAATTGAAATAATATGAGCCAGAGTTGTGTGGTGGGACAATACGGACAAGTTTTCCATCAATAGCAGCACCACAGTTGAGAAAATCCCACTGATGGAACTGGGCTGCAACATCCTGCCATTGCTGTGGGTTGGAAGAAAACTGAGGATTAAAAAAATAAAAAATAAATGACTACTTCTGCACATAACATTGCAAGCATAGTTGACATAAACATGCTTGGCCAACATAAGGATAAAACTTAAATGAGTATTTAAAGACCAAAGTGTAAGGTCAACTTATCTGATTCCTCGCCCCCCCTGGTGGCCCATTATTAAATTTTTTATGGTGGGGAGAGGTAATGGATATATTTTTTTGGACAGGTAACCCTCTCCACTTCCATGAGAGCTGTTTGCAGAAATAATGTGTGAAACTTTGGCCAGCTCCTCCTTACGTACACTATTGGCAGCCCAGTGGACAGGTAAGAAGTGTCATAATCTAAAAATAGGGATACACACTGTCCAAATTGCAGCACATTTGGACATTCTGAAATAAACTATCAATATAATAGGAGACAAAAACTTTCTACGTTACAATTTGAAGGTAATCAGGCAGGCCCTTGCACTACATGGTTTGGTGAATTAAGCCATAAATATGAACACTGTTGTGGAAATTTTTATTAATGTATGTTGTCAGATGTTCCCCAGTGTCAGTTTTACTGTAATGCGCTCATGTGAGCGTATTCATACATACAGACATTGGTGGAAAACCATTGGCTGCGGAAACCTTCCCGTGGACACGGCAGATCTGTTTGCTCTTTAAGCTCGGGTTCACACCTATGCGAATTAGATGTGCATTTCCCCGTATCTAATTTGCATAGTAGGAGAATGTGACTGGCTCCCTATGGAGCCGGTTCACATATCTCCGGGGTGGCTGCGGAACGCACTGCACAAAAACGCTGCGCGTCTTTGGCTCTGTTTCAGGGCCGAATGCAGGCATAGAATCGGCTCTGATTCGTCCCTGAAACGGGGAACAGGGACGCACAGCGCTCCTGTGCGATCCGCAGCACGTTATAGTGTGAACCTGGGCTTAAGGATGTTTGTTTATGCCTCACCAAGGGACTGGCCAATCCATGGTAGGCCAGAAAGGAAGCCAACAGATCTTCCGAATTCAGCGGATTTCGAGGGGGAAGAGACACCCAGAAACAGGCCAGCCTATGGTAAGACAACCATACCAAACCAAGCTTTTTGAACATTTTTGCTGTTCTGTGTTCGGGACCTTGATTCTCTGCTGTATGAGGTAAGATCTACCAGGCAAAGAACCCTTTTTTTTTTTTTTTTTTGTCACTCTATGCGTGACGGGACTTTTATTGTAGGTTATATTTTTGTCATTGTAAGTAGGTCTATTAATTGGGGAAGCACCTATATTTAAATCCTCTATAGGTCCCATTTAATACAAACCTAAAGTGAATGCTGTGTGTGACTGAGCAGGCTGTGTAACCGTATGCTGTTTAATAAGTTTGGGATGTATATGAGAAATGGAAATGTATGAATTGTGATTATTACCTTTTGTATGGGACCAAGACACATGTCCCCATAATTATAAAAATATTTTTATATAAAGGGTTTGTCTTTAAGTTGCTCTTGAAAATGCCTGCCGCATATTCAAAGTGGCCATGCATTGCTGGAAGCTAGGCAACAGCATGGGGGTAGTTCTTTTATTTTGAGATGAAAAGATTAAGCATGCAAGCAGCATTGTCTTGGTTCTGTGTATCTGTTGACCTTCCAACTTTCAGAGCCAAGTAGTGATCTTTCTTTGGGAACAAGAGTGTAAGATATAGCCTAAAATGTTTGTAAGTGTTTATGTGGTGTTTCAAATGTGTAGCCAGTTTTTGTGGGGAGAAATTTATGTTTCTAGTGAAGAAGTCTGTTTTTGGCGGGATCAACGACTGCATTTCATGTGTTGTTGTGGCCTGGCTTTCGTCGGCCATTTTCTGTTGTCACATGCGGTCATTTTTGTCACCATGTAGCCTTGGCAAATACCATTTTGTGTCTGCTGTGTTTGGGTGGAATTACTATTTTGGTTTATAGAGGCGTAGTTTAAGGCACAGTTTCCTGTTTAAGTGAATTCAATCTTTTCTGTTTTTGTACTTTTTACATACTTTTCAGTGAAACTGATCTACTTTGCACTGAATTTACTAACTTTAACTGAGTTTCTGTACTTTTAAAACGGTGTGTTATTTTTATTTTGGATTATTTGGGAGTTTTCAAAGGGCAATTCATGCCCCCACCCACCTATTTTGGGTTTTTAGAGCTGAGGTTTGTATTGTATAAGCCTGCAGTAGGAAAGAAAGGCTTTGGTTGACCTCCCTGAGCCATCTTTTTGCAGGAGTTTCAGTTTTTTTGTCTTTTGTTGTGTGGTATTTCGGTCTCAAAACTTGTGGTTTGACTGCCCAGGGGATATGTGAGTCAAGGGGGATTCCCTCCCATTTGCAATATGGGGGGTTTATTCCACCCTTTCCTGGACAAAAGTTTTTTAAATTGTTGAAGTATATATGATGTTAGCCATAGATTTGATTTTTTTTTTTTTTTTTTTTTTTTTTTAATGTCTTGATAGACAATATGAATCCTAGGCTTCCCCCTCCCTTCCTCTTCCTATTCATTGATATATAAATAAACCAGTTAGATGGATTTTTGAGCTGAGAAGACAGGAAGTCCTTTACAAGATGTGATGTACAACAGGAAGTTGGTGGGAGGAGCTGGGGGTCTTTTGACTCCTGTTTGGAAGTATGATGAAATCATTTTGATTTTTAAATTTAATTAAGGTTTTATACTGTAATACAGTTTTGGGTAGAGGGCAAACAGGAGGCATCCAAGTTATTGTTGTAATAGCTAGGTACAAATAGAAGCCATAATATTGTTTTGAATAGCGGAGGATTTCATGGTGTTTTGTAGTTTTTCTGACAACACAATTATAGGGCTGCTGATAACCGGTTGTAGAGCATGTAAACGCGAGGAGTAGTACGCTAGCAGCCCCGCTCAGGCCGTGTACAATAATCGGGAAGCGGGGGTCGGTTATAGTGATAAAGGCGCAAACAATAACCGATCCAACAGTAAAGCGTGGGGTTCTCTGGATGCAGAGTTCGCCAAAAAAGCAATTTGAATCGTCATGGGCAATGTGTCGTCCATGCACCCTAGTCAAACAGCTGCACAATACATGAACTCTGTGTATGGGGCTAAGGCCATTAGACCCCTTAAAGATTGGCAGATATGGTCAGAGGGTACAGTAAGGTGTATTCCTTTGGAAGGTACTTTTGATTTCTGGAGGTACGAGACCCCAGAAGAAAAATACCTTGGAAATAGTTCAGCTATGGTTTCAAAAATCTGTAATGAGTGAGTTGATGGATGTGTAATACACGTTTGTGTAATTAAAAATTCTCAGGCCTGTTTTTGAACTTTGTGTGGCCGGTCCATGCAAAGATGTCGAGCTGCTCTCGTGTTTTTCCCATTGTATTTTTTTTTCTGTCGCTAAAAGAGGTGAAGGTAGCATTCCATCTGGTTGTTTTGTTTTTTCATTTTTGTTTTGGGAACTATGAAATATCTCCCCCACATTTGTATCTAAATGTTTGTCTCATGTTTTAGTCTTCTCATTGTTTGTATGTAGTAACAAGAATATGTTTGAACCTACCACGACAGCCCTCTTACGTGTCGCAGGTGTTGTATTTTAGTAAGAACGTGAAAGTAAGGATTACAGAGGGTTTAGTTATTGCCAGTTTTGAGGAATGTCAGTGACAATGTACACGAACGTTGTATTTGTTTACCATTCTTTGCAGGTTAAATATGAAGGATAGAGTAATAACTTTTGTTTATAAGTATCTTTTCAGGTCCAAGGATGTACATAGAAAGCAGGTGTATGTAGATAGCTGTACACATGCATAAATAACCACGCCTAAGAAGGTAAAAGTATTATAGGCTATTTCACTGTTTCATTGGGTTTTTTTTCTGCACCATTGTAAACCCTTCCTCCAGTTTGTAATGAGGAGGAAAAGGGGGGATGATAGTGGTGAGTGACCATTTTCAAACCAATAATACTAACCGCTCTACTTCTAGCCAAGTTTGTGACCTAGTAGGAACGACAGGTTCCACGACTTTCTTTCTTTGATGGAATTTGAATCAGCAGTCTGGTGAAGGACGCTCCCATAAGAACCTTTTTGTCAATGGTTCCAGGTATTACACCCCAGATGGTAAGCCACGCACCACCACAGGGTTCATGAGTTCCTCCTGGACCCTTACACAATAACCGGTTTACATTCTTCCCAACCAGGTGACTGGGTCATTGTAAAGAAGCTTGAGGGACAAGACAACTGGATCCATGCCAGCCACTGCAAGGATCTGCTCAACTACACCAAAGGATGAGGAGTATCTTTGTTTATTTATATTTTTAAAGTGTATTTTCCAACTAGCTAAGAAAGTGAACAGGACACATGGTTGGGTCTACTCTGAGTCTCCACTGAGCTCTAGTGCCCCAGCGATGAAGGCGGTACATGCTATATGTGATGTTCATATTGGTATGAGGAGTTTTGACAAACTAGCAAAATCCAAACCGACACTTGTCAATAGAATTTAACGATACATTTCTAGAGGGTAAAATTAATTAAAATTTTAACAGTAGCTTTGGTTCTTGCCAGCTTTGGTATTGGGACAACTAGGTAACCCACAAGTGTGCTTCAATTTTAGTTTGGTATTAATGCAGATCTACAGCTTATAAGGTAATTCCCCTAATGCAAGAGGTTCATGCGTCCGGGATCTGATGGTGCGAGAGAAGGTAAGAATGGCGTGGATGGGGGGCGTGTCCGGACGTCGAGGTGGGTGGACGTGCTGCAGAGGAGCTCCGCCGAGCCCTCTGCAGTCCAACACCATCCAGAGCTTATACAGCCTAAAACCCTTCCCCAACTCTACCCCACGACTGCCAGGTACTAGCTGCACTGCTCCCAGGGCAAATTGACCTGTCCAGCCGGCGGATTGAATTAATCTCAGGCCGCCGCCGGCCCTGCACTAGATGCCGGCCGCCATCTTGCAGCCTACAGGACAGCCGGCATCCCCAGACTCGCGACCGGCCTATATCCAGGACTGCTGACTGGACTGACAGGGGACACACGATCCTGCAGAAGCAACCACGGATATAGGCCCCGGACACCCGCGGCCTACGGCAGATCTGAGGCCTGTGAGGCCTCCACCACTACCGGACCTTGGTGCCGCAATCGGAGGTACAGGGGACACCCAGCACACCATCCTATATGGTGGACGCCCCTCCACTGACCCCAGAGACTCAGGTACAGGCTTTTTTATTGTTTGGGGACATCCAGCACTGTGACGACGGGCCCACACTTTAAAGTGACGAGTCATAATTAGACTGTGCTCTCCTCCCTGTGCCTCCGCGCACATGGCACTTAGAATCAACATCCGCGCTGGCAGGGGGACACTGCTGCTTTCTCGGGCCTGCCCTCCCCCCCCCGACCCCCTTATTTTTGTGCAGGATGGGGTTTTGATAGAAAGCAATCGACCATGGATGGCTGAAGCCGCACACCCCTGAGTCCCGTGCCATCCCGACAGCTACAGGCTATCCCCACAATACAGCACACCTGCATTTTACATGGCGGCAGCTAGCTCACACTCCTCGGAACTTGCTGACCCTCAACAAGGCACCATACAGAGGTATCTACTTAGAACAGCGCTGACTGATCCCCGAACCCCTAAAGACTAGATGGCACCCGGCCGCAACCCAGGGAAGACCAAGCCACCCACCGCCACTCCCGCAACAGCTTGCATGACCGGGGATACAAATGAGAAACTCCAAGATTCCAGAGGAGAGACATCAGCCTCCTCTACAAGGTCAGTCACATCGCAAGACACAGACACCGGGGAATTACAGACAACCCCTCATCCCTTGTCGGGAGTGCCCATTAGAACGGAAGCTACAGCCCTACTATCTGCTTTCAGAACTGATTTCGAATCATGGGCAAGCAAGATGGAGGATTCCCTACAAGTAGAGCTGAACGCTCTGAGACAAAAAGTCACAGCTAATGAGGAAACGGTATCGGTCTTAAATACTGCTCAGGATGACCATGAGGCACGTATAACAGCTCTTGAATCTGCATCCGCGACACATCTCCGTCGCCTATGCCACCAGCAGCTCCGCATAGAAGACAGCGACAACTGCAGTCACAGAAACAATATTAGACTGCAAGGTCTACCTGAGGCAACATCGGGAGCAGAACTGAAACCCACTGTCATATCCATCCTCAATAAAGTGCTGGGAAGAGAGGCAGCATCACCAATTGAATTGGATCGTGTTCACAGGGTGGGCGGGCCGGGGAGAGACCGAGAAGGTCGCCCCCGCGATGTCCTCTGTCGGGTCCACTATTATTCCTTTAAAAGAGGAGATCATGCGAAAAGCATGGAACGTGGGCCCAGTGGACTTCTTTGGAGCCTCTATCCACCTATACCCTGACTTGTCTCGCAATACGCTATACATGCATCGAGTGGAGTGCCCTCTACTAGACCTTATACGGCAAGCCGGTGCCTCCTATACATGGGGTCACCCCTTCAGCATCAAGGTGACACGGGGAGATAGCAGGTTCACGCTCTCCGATCCAGACCAACTGCCTGACTTTTTCCTGTTTATTGAGCAAGACCTGGTAGATGTCTTGAACTGGCTGGACCCTCCAGACGACGGATCGAGACAGTTGGGACTTGGTCCACTCCCACAGCGTCGCAGACGACCTAGGTCAGTTGTCAGGTCACCTGTATCCAGGTGACAGATACACCCCGTTGGGGTCAGGAGTGCACCGCTATGACAGTGGACCCTAAGGCTGACTGCTGCAGATGGAACTCGGGGTGGTTCAGGAAGGCAGGTCCCCTGGAGCACCAACACGGATCCCTCGGTGAGTTAGAGCATAGATTCCCCAGGGCGCGGAGTCTAAGAGCCAGTTGGTGTTCACCAGAGCCTCTAGTGGTGAGGATGGACTGGGCTGCAACTGGCTCCAGGTCGCGGCCCCCAGGGTCTCCCAGCTCACGGTAGGTTACAGGAGGATGGAGAGGAAACAGCAGCCCAGGACAGCAAGGAATAGTAAGGAGGTAGCCAAATGTCGGGGCGACTAGCAGACAAGGACAACAGAGTACACGCCAAGGTTCAGGGTCACAGGCAAACAGGGATGGTCGGGAACACGCCCAAGGTCAGGGTCACGAGCAGACGGGAATAGTTAAGAACAGGCTAAAGTCGGTAACAGGAATCAGATATAGGAAACACAGCAGGTACACACAGAGGCTAACACACAATGGTTGATCAGCACTGCTGGCTTGCAGTGCACAGGTTAATATAGGGTTCCCTGATAGGGCCTGGGGTGGGGCCATGCTTAGAGGAGAGGTTACAAAAGCAGTCAGGTGAGGGTCAGCTGGTCTCTAAAGATGAACACATGGAGACATGTATGCTGATCGACAAACTCTATTGCAGAACCATGACATCAGTCTCTTCTGGCCCAGGGATGAGACGACCTACCTCTCCAGAAGATTAACTCAGAAGTTGCCTGAGACCCCTGGAAAACTTGGTAAATGATGTAGTGACAGCAGGGGTCGAACCTTTTGGCTCTTTTCCTGCTCTTTGCCAATTTACTATATGGCTGGGGTTCGGGAGAGAACATAGCCTATGGTCACCTTGGGACTCTCACTATGAAGGGAGTCAGGTACTGCTACAATACAACAACGGTTTTATATAAAATGTTCTGCTTTATGTCAGATTGCTCCCTCTCACCCCCTCCCTCTGTGGCGTGCGGTGGGGGGGGTGTGGCGGGAGTGGGGGATGCTACTCTGGAGGGAGGTTTGGCCACCGGTCTTAATTAATTCCCATCTCAGGAGAATGTAAGTTTAAAAGGCGCCACGCATGATGCGATTGGATGCCTCCTCGGGTGGATCCCCCGCTCCCCCTATTCCCCCTATGCGCATACTATAGTTGTGGCTAACTGATTTATTTACAAGTGGAACCAATGTAATTGCAATTTATTTTCTGTATGATTCCACGTTAACTCCTTATACCCACTGTTTATATTTAGTTGATTGTTCTCATCTGTTCTCGTTAAGCTGCCTTATGCTTCACATACGTTTTACATGCTTAGTGTGCCACATACACTATATACATGCCTGATTCGCTGTCGGGATCATGGCTCAGGTTCACCCATTTCGACCTTCCCCCCCACAGTAGGACAGGCACTGTTTGTGCCTAAAGCGTGATATCTCACGCAGTGTTTTGCGTTAGCAAACACATTAGTTTTCTGGACACATTTTTTAGGTGTCCTTTCACTTACACCTCACTTCTTCTATTATCCTCATACTCTTCTCTCTCCTCTCTTTCCTCTACTTTTTCTTTTCTCCTCTTTTTCTCCCACTTCCGTATTTCACCCCTTCTCCCCACCCTACCACGAACTGTTCTACGTACTTTTCTTCTCTATCCTATTGCTTTCCCTCCTACACGACCTCTAGCACTCCAGCATGGCTCACATGGTGACCTCACGCCCCCAATTGAAATTTTGTTCATACAATGTAAACGGGCTGAACATCGCTTCGAAACGTGGGCAAATAATATATCAGATGCACAAAAGACGAGTCAACGTGCTTTTGTTGCAGGAGAACCACTTCCATTCTGAATCCACCCCTTCCTGCTCCAGTAGATACTTTAATAGATGGATCCACAGTACCAATCTAACACAAAAATCTAAGGGAGTATCTATTGCGTTTCATAAAACACTCCCTATTGAACTGCTTGATCATATGGCAGACCCCCAGGGCAGGTACGTTTTTGTGAAAATCTCTCTATGGGGGACCAAATTTACAATAGCTAACCTATACTTGCCTAACACACACTAAGTCCCATCGGCCTTGCAGTATTTCAAGATCTTGTCGGGTTTC
This sequence comes from Aquarana catesbeiana, assembly GCA_037953035.1. Taxonomy (NCBI): domain Eukaryota; kingdom Metazoa; phylum Chordata; class Amphibia; order Anura; family Ranidae; genus Aquarana; species Aquarana catesbeiana. The sequence continues at coordinate 2,583,799 of JBBHAA010000837.1, forward strand.
GCAGAGGGTAAGCTCATACTCGGGGGGACTTCAATACTCCCCTAGATCCACTTTTGGATTCATCGACATCCCATTCCTCTATTTCCTTTCCCAAAATACGGGCCCTAAAACGTGCCATCTACAATATGCATCTTGTAGACATATGGCGGATATTGTACCCAGAATCACGAAACTACATACACTTTTCCAACGCGCACCGATCATACAGTCGTTTAGATTATTTCTTAGTCGACCACGGCTGTTTAGATTGATCCCCAAATTGTGAAATGGACCCTATGGTTTGGTCCGACCACTCTCCTGTATTCCTGACACTTACAGTCCCCTCTACCCCAATAAAAGAATGGACATGGAGGTTGAATGACTCGCTTCTGACTGAGCCAGGGTTCGATACTCCGATAGTGGAGACTATTTCAAACTTTTTTTACAGATCACGCCTCTGATGACACCTCACCACCCATTAAATGGGAGGCATTAAAGGTGGTCTTACGGGGTAGTTTTATCCAAATGGGTGCCCACATGAAAAAAGAACGCTCGGCTGCGATAGCCACGGCTGTACACAAACTCGGGGCACTAGAGACTACCCATAAACGCTCCCCGACTGTGGAGGTGCTTGCAGAGGTTTCTTCCGCTCGCTCTCAGCTTAGGGAATTATGAGGCTTCAGCCCGTACCTTTGCGAACAAACTAACCTTTCACCAATACAAATTCCGGGATAAATGTGGTAGATCACTAGCTCGCCCCCTACATACTAAACAACCTAACTGTCATGGTTATGCAATAGAGTTTGTTTGTCAGCTTACTTGTTTCCATGTGTTCATCTCCTAAGACCAGCTGTCTCTCACCTGACTGCTTTTATTAACTCTCCTCTAGCATGGCTCCACCCCAGCTCCTATCAGAGAACTCTATATTAACCTCTGCACTGCAGGTCAGCCCTGCTGATCAACCTTTGTGTGTTTGGCTTCCTGTTCCTACCTGCCGTGTGCTCTACATTTATTTCTGTTACCGACCTTGGCATGTTCTATACTATTCCTGTCTGCTCGAGACCCTGACCTTTTGGCGTGTCCCGGACTATCCCTGTTTGCCTGTGACCCTGAACCTTGGCGTGTACTCTGTTGTCCTTGTCTGCTTGTGGCCCTGACCTTGGCTTATTCCTTACTATCCTTATCCTTCTGTTGCCTACTGTGGGTGTGAGCTGGGGGACCCTGGGGGTCGCGACCTGGAGCCAGTTGCAGCCCAGTCCATCCTCACCATCAGAGGCTCTGGTGAAAACCTGCTGGCTCTTAGACTCCGCGCCCCAGGGAATCCTACGCTCTAACCCCGGTGGGATCCGTGTTGGTGTCCCAGCGGCCCTGCCTTCCTTACCACCCGGACTCCCATCCGCAGCAGTCAGCCGTAGAGTCCACTGCCTTGTGGCGCACTCCTGATCCCAACGGTGTGCATCTGTCACCTAGCCTCAAGGTGACCTGACACTAACACTTTTTATACTCCACATACGGGACAATTCTGGGAAAACTGTCTCGTCACCCTCTGAGATGGGACAAGTTTTCCGGGACTTCTATCAATCCCTCTATAACATACCTGTAACAAGCCCCACTGAACCCCTCTATACTAGAGCGGACGCACAAGCCTCATATATCGCACAAAACGCATTACCTACTCTAGATGACGAAACGATAGAGGACTTGGAAGCTCCGATATCAGAAGACGAGGTTGCCCACGCCATTGCATCTACCCCATCTGGTAAAAGTCCGGGCCCTGATGGCTTCACCCCAAAATTTTATAAACAATTTGCTCCCCTTCTCACTCCCTTCTTAACAAAAGTATTTAACTTAATCTCTGAGCGATCAGTATTCCCGCCGCAAACTCTAAAGGCACATATTACTCTCATCCCAAAACCAGACAAAGACCTGACTATATGTGCTAATTACCGACCCATTTCGCTGATAGGGGTAGATCTGAAATATGCGAAGGTGCTGGCTAATAGACTACAACCGTTGCTACCCCGATTAATACACTTGGATCAAGTGGGCTTTGTGGGTGGACGAGAGGCACGAGAGAACACACTGAAAACACTTCTCATTGCAGATTATGCTCGAGCCCACAATGTCCCATTGTGCCTTCTCACGGTAGACGCGGAAAAGGCCTTCGACCGCGTCAACTGGCAATTTCTGCGCCTATCACTACAACAACTGGGTCTAGGCCAAAACATGCTCTCCAGAATAATGTCCCTCTATACTTCTCCCTCCGCCAGGATTAGACTAAATGGATCTCTAGCTCCAAAATTCACTATTCGCAATGGAACGAGACAGGGGTGCCCCTTGTCCCCCATTCTCTATGTTCTTGTTATGGAACACCTAGCCATCACCCTTAGAAACAACCCTGCTGTCCACGGTGTTAGTATAGGCCCCATACATACTAAACTTGCCCTATTTGCAGATGACTTGCTCATATTTGTGACCCAACCGCAAGTCTCCTTACCCTTCATTATGCAGGAGTTTCAGAGATATGGAGATGTTAGTAACTTCAAAGTTAATCATAGTAAGTCAGAAATAGGGATGAGCTTCGTGTTCGAGTCAAACCCATGTTCGACTCGAACATCGTCTGTTCGCCCGTTCGCCGAATTGCGAACGATATGGGCCGTTCGCGCCAAATTCGTGTGGCGCGTCACGGCCCATAATTCACTGCGGCATCGCAGTGCATTGCTGGCTGATGATTGGCCAAGCATGCACTATGACCCGCATGCTTGGCCAATCACAGCGCCGCCTGAACAGAGAGCCGTAATTGGCCAAAGCCAAGGAGGCTTTGGCCAATTATGGCTCAGGGGATTTAGTACACGCCCCACACTATATAAGGCCGCCTGCACGGCGGCCCTGTGTAGTGTGTGTTCCGGCATTCATTGAGAGAGAGAGAGAGAGAGAGAGACAGACAGTGACATTTGATTTGAGTTAGATAGATTAGGCAGAACAGTCAGTCAGTTAGCTGCACTTACAGTGTATTGTGTATATATATGCATCCCAGGTGTTGCGCATATATATATATATATATATATATATATATATATATATATATACACTGTATTCAGTTTAGCTAGATCCATTCTTGTTATCTTCCTACTGACAGGCAGGCTTGTCTTGTTACAGTATTTACAGCTACCTGAAGAAAATTACTGGTGTTCCTTTGATCCTATTAGTACCACAGTCAGGCAGCTAGACTATTTACAGTTAGTGCAGTGCGTCCTGCTCACAGTGTTCAGCTAAACCTACAAGTTACTGTGGTGCGTCCACCTCGCAGTGTTCAGCTAGATCCGTTCCTGTTATCTTCTTACTGACAGGCAGGCTTGTCTTGTTACAGTATATACAGCTACCTGAAGAAAATTACTGGTGTTCTTTTGATCCTATTAGTACCACAGTCAGGCAGCTAGACTATTTACAGTTAGTGCAGTGCGTCCTGCTCACAGTGTTCAGCTAAACCTACAAAAGTTAGTGGGGTGCGTCCTGCTCAGTGTTCAGCTAAACCTTCAAAATAGTGCGGTGCGTCCTGCTCACAGTGTTAAGCTAAACCTACAAGTTAGTGGGGTGCGTCCACCTCACAGTGTTCAGCTAAAGCTACCTGTAGAAGGTTGGTGGTGTTCTCATACTACAGGCAGGCAGTTGATTTTGTTAGCTGCAGTATCAGAGTATATATATATATATATATATATATATATATATATATATATATATATATATATATATATATATATATCCCAGCTTAGTGCAGCTACAGGCCATTAGTATGTCTGGAAGGCCAAGAAGGAGAGGCAGACAGTCACAAGCCAATAAGAGAGGGCAAGCAGGCTCTGTGTCTAGTGCTGGTCATGGAGACGGTGCATCCTCATCAGCATGTGGCCGTGGGACACGCTTGGGCTTTTTTTCGGCAGCTGGCCGCGTTGAGCCACAACATGCGGAAGACTTGGTCGAGTGGATGACCAAGCCGTCCTCATCCTCCTCATCCTCTCTCACCCATGCCCAGGGTACTTTGTCTGGCAAAGCAGCGGCCTCTTCCCTCGGCTCAATGTCATCAGTGACTCCTTCCCTAGCCCCACCATGTCCTCCTGAGGAGTCCCTCGAACTGTTTGACCACAGTGTTGGGCACATGCTCCAGGAGGATGCCCAGTGTTTGGAAGGCTCTGATGATGATACTGAGCTCGATGAAGGCAGTAACATGAGCGCAGACAGAGGGGGTGCCCAAGAAGGACAGCAATCTGGCAGTCATGCTCCCCCTGCCGCAGCATACTGCCAGGTTTGCTCCAGTGATGAGGAGGGAGGGGATGATGAGGTCACTGACTCAACGTGGGTGCCTGATAGGAGAGAGGAGGAGGAGGAGGCGGCACATCACCAACGAGGCAGGATGCCCTCCAGGGGCCAGCCTAAGGGCAGCACATTGACTGCATCACACCCCAAAGCTCCACATGTGCAGGGTGCTGCAGTCTCTGCGCGTTATTCAAAAAGTTCTTTGGTGTGGGCCTTTTTTGAGACGAGTGCATCAGATCGCACCGCTGCTATTTGCAACATATGTCTCAAGCGTATCTCGCGTGGCCAAAACATCTCCCGCTTGGGTACCGCATGCTTGACCAGACATATGTTGACCTGCCATGCAGTTCGTTGGCAAGCGTATCTAAAAGACCCACACCAAAGAACAAAGAGGACCTCTCCTTGCTCCTCATCAGCTGAGATCTCCAACCCCACTATACCTTCAGTCTTCTCTGAGACCTGCACTGAGAGGAATGAAGGTGTAGAATTAGGTGTGTCACAGCCAAGTACTTGTGGGCAATCTGCTTTTGGTACACCGACGTCAGATTGTACCAGGCAAATTTCCCTGCCCCAGCTGCTGCACCGCAGAAAGAAGTTTGCTCCCAGCCATCCACATGCGCAGCGGTTGAATGCTAGCTTGGCAAAATTGCTAGCACTTCAACTGCTGCCTTTTCAGTTGGTAGACTCTGCCCCCTTCCGTGAGTTTGTGGAATGTGCGGTTCCTCAGTGGCAGGTACCTAAACGCCATTTTTTCTCACGGAAGGCGATTCTCTACCGGCATGTGGAAGGCAATGTCCATGCCTCGCTGGACAGGGCGGTCAGCGGTAAGGTGCATATTACCGCTGACTCATGGTCCAGCAGGCATGGACAGGGACGTTACCTAAGTTTCATTGGGTGACTCTGCTGGCAGCTGGGAAGGATGCAGGACAAGGTGCAGTAGTGTTGGAGGTTGTTCCGCCACCACGCCTCCAAAATGCTAATGATTGTGACACACCTCTCTCCTCCACCCCCTCCTCTTCTTCTTCCTCCATGGCCTCTTCCTGTGCTTTGTCCTCGGAACCAGCGGTGCTCCGTAGCCATTCAAGGGGCTACGCAAGTACGCAGGCCAAAAGATGCAATGCGGTGCTTGAGCTGGTGTGCTTGGGGGACAGGAGCCACACTGGGGCAGAGGTTCTGTCAGCTCTGCAGGGGCAGGTTCAGAGGTGGTTGACGCCACGCCAACTTAAGGCAGGAATGGTGGTTTGCGACAATGGCACCAACCTCCTCTCTGCCTTCCGACAGGGACAAATGACCCATGTGCCCTGTTTGGCTCACGTCCTTAACTTGGTGGTGCAGCAGTTCTTGGGCAGGTACCCGGGCTTACAGGATGTCCTGAGGCAGGCCAGGAAAGTCTGTGTGCATTTCCGCCGGTCATATAATGCCAGTGCTCGGCTGACGGACCTCCAAAAGGAGTTTAACCTGCCCAAGAACCGCCTAATCTGTGACATGCCCACCAGGTGGAACTCAACGTTGGCCATGCTGCAGCGGCTGCACACGCAGCAGAGGGCCATCAATGAGTACCTGTGCGACTATGGCACCAGGACAGGGTCAGGGGAGCTTGTTTTTTTTTCCCCACGCCAGTGGGCCATGATCAGGGATGCATGCACTGTCCTGTCACCATTTGAGGAGGCCACGAGGATGGTGAGCAGTGACAGTGCATGCATCAGTGACACTGTCCCCCTTGTCCACCTGTTGGAGCACACGCTGCGTGGAATAATGGACAGGGCACTTGAGGCAGAACAGAGGCAGGAAGAGGAGGACTTCCTTAGCTCTCAAGGCCCCCTTTATCCAGACAGTGTTTCTGCATGCCTGCCGATCACACAGGAAGAGGACGACGAGGAGGAGGACGACGAGGAGGAGGAGGAGGAGGAGGAGGAGGAGGAAGATTGTGTCAGTATGGAGGTGGAGCCTGGCACTCAGCATCAGCAGCAGTCTTTAAGGGATCAGTCCCAAGAAACACATGGACTTGTACGTGGCTGGGAGGAGGTGGCTGTGGACCATGTCGTCCTTAGTGACCCAGAGGACTCCGGACCGAATGCCTCAGCAAACCTACGCTCCATGGCCTCCCTGATCCTGCAAAGCCTGCGTAAGGATCCTCATATTCGTGGTATCAAGGAGAAGGACCAATACTGGCTGGCAACCCTCCTTGATCCACGTTACAAGGGTAAGGTTGCGGACCTTATCTTGCCATCGCAGAGGGAGCAGAGAATGAAACAGCTTCGGGAGGCCTTGCAGAAAGGTCTGTGCAACGCGTTCCCAGAGACTGGGAGGTTACAAACTCCTGTTTCTGGACAACGTGTTGCTGAGGCTTCGATCAGTCAAAGAAGGAGCGGTGGAGAAGGTGGCCGTCTGACCGATGCGTTCAGACAATTTTTTGGTCCGCAGCCCCAAGGTATGATCGGTTCCAGCAACCATCGCCAGCGTCTGTTTTACATGGTGCAGGAATACCTAGGGGCAAGATCAGGCTTTGTAACCGATCACAGGGTGCGTCTGTCCACCGACTCGGTCGATCGACTGACCTTCATAAAAATGAATCAGTCTTGGATCACCACCAGCTACCAAGCACCTGATGCTGATGTAACCGAATAATTTTTTTTTAAATCTCAGATCCCTTCAAAGACTGCCTATGCTGATGCTGAGTGACTATCCCTGAGTAATTATCCTCTTCCTCCTCAATCATCACGCTGATAGCTTGTAAGAACATTTTTGGTTCTGGGCGCCACCACCAATGCCTAAGGCACAATTTTTCAGCCCCTGTTTAACAGGGGCGTGTGATTACAATTTTTGATGCAATACTTTGCAGCAGGGCTCGTTCCTGCGTTCCAACTAGAGTGTCTGTGAGGGGTTTCAGTGTTGTGGCACCAGCACCAGTGCCTAAGGCCCAATTTTTCTGCCCCTGTTTAACAGGGGCGTGTAATTACAATTTTTGATGCAATACTTTGCAGCAGGGCTCGTTCCTGCGTTCCAACTAGAGTGTCTGTGAGGGGTTGCAGTGTTGTGGTACCAGCACCACCACCACCACCACCACCACCAAAGGCCCAATTTTTCTGCCCCTGTTCAACAGGGGCATGTAATTACAATTCTTGATCTAATATTTCACAGCAGGGCCCATTTCTGCACCCACCAAGAGCGAGTGAGGACTTACAGTGTTGTGGCACCACCACCACCAAAGGCCCAGTTTTTCTGCCCCTGTTCAACAGGGGCATGTAATTACAATTCTTGATCTAATATTTCACAGCAGGGCCCTGTGAGGGCTTACGTTGTTGTGGCCACAACAACACCTAAGGCCCAAATTCATTCTGAGTATATAGGGCAGGCCCCTACTTTCAAACATCTAACTTACAAACGACTCCTACTTGCAAACGGAAGGAGACAACAGGAAGTGAGATGAAATCTACCCCTGGGAAAAACATTTTCTCCTTTCCACTGATGCTTTCCAATCCTTGTTCCACAAAAAAACCCAAATTTTCAAAAAACATTTGTCATTGGGACAAAAAGTGAGGTGAAATCTTCTAAAGAGGAGGAAAGACAGCAAAACAAATGTCACAGGGGTGATAACCCTTCCCTATGTTTTCCAAAAAGCTTAAAAAAGATTTTTTGGCTGGAGCTAAACACGTTAAAAATGTACCCGTTCAAAATGACAAACAGATTCTACTTAACAACAAACCTACAGTCCCTGTCTTGTTTGCACCGCCTGTGTACTGCTGTTCAGAGTATATAGAGCCTTGTGGCCCCACACCTTTCCTTATTTTAATTTGGGTGCGGGGTTCCCCTTAATATCCATACAAGACCCAAAGGGCCTGGTAATGGACTGGGGGGTACCCATGCCGTTTGTCTCACTGATTTTCATCCATATTGCCAGGACCCGACATTACATTAAACCTGCAAGCAGTTTTAAATGAGATTTTTTCCTTTAAAAATGACATTTGGTGCAGGGACTGTTCTAAACACGGGAAACACGCGCCACTTTACAGGCATACTATAGACACCCCCCAGGTACGATATTTAAAGGAATATTTCACTTTTTTTTTTTTTTACTTTAACCATCATTAAAATCACTGCTCCCGAAAAAACGACTGTTTTTAAAAGTTTTTTTTTGCATTGATACATGTCCCCTGGGATAGGACCCGGGTCCCCAAATCCTTTTTAGGACAATACCATGCAAATTAGCCTTTAAAATGAGCACTTTTGATTTCGAACGTTCGAGTCCCATAGACGTCAATGGGGTTCTAATGTTCGTGCGAATTTTCGGTCCGTTTGCAGGTTCTGGTGCGAACTGAACCGGGGGGTGTTCGGCTCATCCCTAGTCAGAAATACTCAACATTTTACTCCCAGAAACTCCACATCTATTCGTTATTTAGGAATTCATATCCCAACAGACGCTTCCCAACTATTCACCAGCAACTTTACCCCTCTACTTCTTAGAACACAAGCGGATCTGACCGCATACACATCTAAACAGTTCTCTTGGTTGGGTAGGGTGAATGTTTTAAAGATGGATGTCCTCCCTCGATTCCTCTATCTTTTTCAAACCATACCTATTCACATCCCCACCCCGTTTTTCAAAAAGCTTCGCCAGATTTTTGCTAAATTCATATGGCAAGGAAACCGCCCCAGGATAAAATATGACACAATGATTCTTCCGAAGGCCCGGGGGGGGCGGGGGTCCCAGATGCCTCTTCCTACCACAAGGCAGCGGTACTCACACGTATTGTGGATTGGTTTCACCACCCCTCCTCCAAGCTCTGGGTTCAATTGGAGAAACATCTCAATGAGGCTGATCTTTGCTCCCTGCCGTGGATACCTACGGCTCGGCGTAAGGATGGTACCCTCTCTACTGCCCTTACTCGTCAGACTCTTCAGATATGGGACCGACTGCTATTAACAAGCAAATTATCTAAACCCCGGGGCCCGATGACTCCTCTCTTTGGGACTCCGGCTTTCCCCCCGGCGGAGGTTGAGGAGAGATTTGGACCCTGGAATAGGGATAGTCATAGACGATTGGCACAGGTATTACGTGCTGACCCATCTTTTAGACCAGACATACCTCCCCAGATGGGTCAGGGGCCCCCAATCATGTGTTTACAAAGGAGTCAATTAATATCATACATACGTACTTTCTCCCCCATTTCAGAAATCCTAGATGACCCGACAGACTTTGACGAGCTGCTCTTACAACCAGACGCGCCAACACATGTAGTATCACTGTTATACTCCCTTCTATTAAACGTATCTGCCCCTGACCTTCCAACATACACGCAGAAATGGGAAACAGATCTACAGCACTCCATCTCCCCTGCTGATTGGCAAAAAAGCTTTATCTTAATGCATAGGATCTCTTTGGCAACTAAGATTCAAGAAAAAGGGTTTAAGCTATTAACAAGATGGTACAGATGCCCGGTGACTATCCAACGATTTAACCCCTCTCTATCAGGTACTTGTTGGAGATGCCTGTCCTCTAGTGGGACAATGCTTCACATCTGGTGGGCATGCCCTCCAATTCGGAAATTTTGGCAAAAGGTCTTTGCTCTATACAGCAGGCTGATGGCGACCTCAATTAAGCCCACACCAGAGATAGCCCTACTATCTATGCTTCTGGGCCCACTCAAACTGATTAAAAAAGACATACTGCGCCACTTTTTGGCCGCGGTCAGGACAGTGAACCGCAGACATTGGAGAACAATAGATGTGCCTTCCTTGGGTGATTGGGCTGTCGAAGTGGATCGGATAAGAGATCTGGAGCGTCTGCTGGCGCAGGGAAGGAGGAACAGTTCTCCATTACCTGGACCTCATGGTCGATATTTCGATACTCCAATGACTTCCCCATATGGATCAGGGATGCCCCGTCCTTGCCCGCCGATTAGCCATGTTGGGGTGCTTCCCACTTTTTTTTGTCATCCCTTATCTCTTTACATGCTCTCACTCCTACCTTTTCTCTCTGCTTCTTTTCTTTATGTACTGAACCAGTCACTTAAAAATATAAACAAAGATTATGTTTCCAGAATTGCTCAACAACTTGAATATCTATAATAAATGATTGAATGATCCTTACAGCGTTCCAGCCCGACGAGGAGGAACCCCCAGATAACACAAACACGCAAAATTACAAAGGTGGTTATAGGTTGGTTCCCCCACACATGTTATTTTACTATTACATTAAAATCCTCTATATACAATGTGATAATACAGTATTTTACCGGAAGCTGTATACCAAAGCATATATTCCTATGCATATATAATAAAGGTTACCCTTATTGTTCTGTATAGAATGTATACAATATTATACTGTACAGTACCTTATCTTTCTGTTATACCCTTATATTGAAATAAACTAAGATTGAAAAGAATGGCGGGGACAGCTAGAAGGGAATTGCTCACCAACCCCGACCAGGTTCCTGCTTGTACACGGCGGGGGCTTGAGCTTATGAAACGACTGAACAATTTCTCATCCATTGAGGATGGGATGTTTCATGTAACTGTTGAAGCTTCAAGGAAGTTCCCACAGAACGGCAAATCAAGACCTCTTTATTAAAAGATGGCCCATGATAATCTGTTGGCATCCAAGGGGGGTTTCTGGGAATTCATAAGAAAAGATCGTTATACCTGGATCGGGGATACTAGTGACAAAGTTCAGGCCCATATGGATAAGGTTTAGATCTCTGCAAGGCAAAGCCACAGCTATAGCTAGTGAAGGGTGAAGTCCTTTTTAAAGTGGTTGTAAACCCTTTACAACCACTTTAAACTACAGCCAAGCCTAAAATTAGGCTTACCTGTAGCTGCACTGGGTATCTCCTAAACCTGCACTGCTTGTAAGATATCCCTGTATTTGCATGTGCCGACCTTATCGGCACTTAAGCCAACTGAAGCAATGGCGCGTACGTGCCATTGCTTCTATTGTACTGTGCCGTTCCCGGCAGCTCCCGCACACATGCGAGGGAGTTATGTCATCACGGCCCTGACCAATCACAGCACCGGAGGTAACCCCTGGGATAGAAGTCGCCGGCCAGTATGCTATCCATACTAGCTCATTATGCCTTTGTCTTGCAGGTTTTTAATTTTTTTTTTTAAATGTTTCAATAGGGTTTACAACCACTTTAAGGGTCTGGGAATCTTTGGGGATTTAATTTTTTATTTTGCAGCAGATCATAGTTGAAGGAAGTAGGGGTACATATACTCTATTCCTTCTATATGCCGTGATGAGGTGCTACTGTTGCCTTATTGGACGAGTGAACAGAGCCCGAGCAGATGACGACGCCCTGAAGCCCAGCCCACATACAAGACACAGAGGATCCCAGAACGACCGGCGATTACTACAGCTCACCATGTCGTGTCATCCCTCCTGAAGTACAGAGTCTATAAGTGAAGTGATGTAATGAACTTATATGGACTGTAAGGACTGACTCATTTCCAGGTGTAAGAAGAAGATCAAGATTCATTGAGGGACACATGGGAGCATATGACAAAGAGGAGGAGCTGTTGTGGAAATTTTTATTAATGTATGTTGTCAGATATCCCCCAGTGTCAGTTTTGCTGTAATGCGCTCATGTGAGCGTATTTGCACATACAGATGTTGGTGGAAGACCATTGGCTGCAGAAACCTTCCTGTGGACACGGCAGATCTGTTTGCTCTTTTAAGGATGTTTGTTTATGCCTCACCAAGGGACTGGCCACTCCATGGTGATTGCATCTATAACTCCTAGTGAGCAGATCTGCGTACATGGGAACCATAACATACCCATACAAAATTATGGCCCACTGAGCCATGATAGAGTATGGCTCATGTCATTGGTAGCAGTGGGAATGTGCACACGATCGTGTTTAGAGCCATGTGCTTGCCGCATGGCTCTGCAAACGAACATCTGCACACGTCACTACTGTATTTCTATTTGAATATATACATGTGTGTGTGTGATTGGTTCTTTTGAATGAATACAAGTGTCTGGCTGATTCTGAAGCCACCACCTTCTTTTGTTATCCATGTGTTTAGTATAAATAAAAGCAGGCTGGCTATTCTCTTCAGGATTCTACTGAGCTCAAAGCGATACCAGCATCTGTGTTTGTGTTACTCGGAGAGATACAAAGTGCGCTTTCCTGGCATTATATGAGAGAGCTGTATTTGTGCTTTTAAGCGGAAAGAAATTATATGCTTATAGGGAGAAGCTTAAAATTTCCTTGAGAACACAAAAGAGGGATAGTGTGTATGTGTTTTGCAAAGTAGCAGATAGAGTATTTGTATCTGTTGACTTAGCATTTTTGAGGGGGAGGGTTCAAAATTAGTTTGACACAAAAAATGGCCTCTTGCACTCTGCCTTAATTTGAGGACAACAAGAACATTTGGACATATTTTAGGAGTTGTTTAGGGTAAGCCCAAAATGTAGCTGACAAACATTAAGTTACTAGGCTAGGTGTGTATGGGCCCAGGATAGCATGCTGGGGAGGTTAGTGAAGGAAAAAAATGCATGTAGGCTAAAAAAAGGAGTAGGAAAAGCTTACAGCATGCATGAGGACAAAGAGCACATATTCCAATATTGATAATTATGGAATCAACAAATTAATACAAAACATTAACACATAGAATGTGTAAAAACTTACCTGAATATAAATAGGTGAAATATTGGCCACTTTTGACGGCCAACAATACCATCAAAAAATTTCTTAAACCATACCCTGAAATTACCTATAGACGGGCTCCATCTATGAGGGATTTATTAGTTCATAGTCACCACGAGATACGAGGCCCCTTGGACCATTCTAATGTTGGCACTTTTCCGTGTGGCGCATACTATTTCCGTCCTTTTATCCATAATTTCAGGAACATCCCTCTTCCAAACGGGAAGATTCACCGTCTGAGACATAAAGTTACTTGTAAGACGATTGGTGTTGTGTATTTAGCCCTATGCCAATGCGGTTGTTTTTATGTGGGGAAAACCAAGCGTCCATTTCTTAAACGCATCAAGGATCATATTGCACTTCTATATAAACATTTAACCACTACAGCCCTGAATAGGCATATTGCAACGGAACATAATTATGACCCTGATGTTGTCAGATTTGCGGCCCTTGAGCATATCCTTCCTCATGCTCGGGGCGGCAATATCGACAACTCTTTGCTTCAGATGAATATATTTATTGGACGCTGTAAAACATCCTGGCTTAAATGAATATATCAGTTTTAAATCCTTTCTCTAGCCACTTGCCGACCGCCTCACGCATATATACGTGAGCAGAATGGCACGGGCAGGCAAAATCACTTACCTGGTACGTGATTGCCTTCCCGCGGGCGGGGGGTCCAATCGGACCCCCCCCGGTGCCAGCGGCGGTCGGCATTTGTCTGGGAGCGATCAGAGATGAGGAGGAGGCCATCCGATCGTGGCCCCCCCCTCGCGATCGCTCCCAGCCAATGAGAAACATCCCCTGCCTCTGTATAGTACACAGAGGCAGAGGATGTGATGTCATCTCTCCTCGGCTCGGCAGTTTCCGTTCCGGCACCGAGGAGAGAAGACATCTGAGTAAGTGTAACACACACACACACACACACACACACACAGTAGAACATGCCAGGCATACATTTCACCCCCGATCCCCCCCCCAATCACCCCTCCCCCCTCCCTGTCACACTGACACCAAGCAGTGTTTTTTTTTTTTTTTTTTCCTGGTTACTGCATGGTGTCAGTTAGAAGTGTTAGGACAGTGAGTGTTAGCCCCCTGTAGGTCTAGGATACCCCCCTAACCCCCCCTAATAAAGTTTTAACCCCTTGATCACCCCCCGTCACCAATGTCGCTAAGCGATCATTTTTCTGATCGCTGTATTAGTGTCACTGGTGACCCTAGTTAGGGACGTAAATATTTAGGTTCGCCGTCAGCGTTTTATAGCATCAGGGACCCCCATATACTACCTAATAAAGGTTTTAACCCCTTGATTGCCCCCTAGTTAACCCTTTCAGCACTGATCACCGTATAACCGTTACGGGTGACGCTGGTTAGTTCGTTTATTTTTTATAGTGTCAGGGCACCCGCCGTTTATTACCGAATAAAGGTTTAGCCCCCTGATCGGCCGGCGGTGATATGCGTCGCCCCAGGCAGCGTCAGATTAGCGCCAGTACCGCTAACACCCACGCACGCAGCATACGCCTCCCTTAGTGGTATAGTATCTGAACGGATCAATATCTGATCTGATCAGATCTATACTAGCGTCCCCAGCAGTTTAGGGTTCCCAAAAACACAGTGTTAGCGGGATCACCCCAGATACCTGCTAGCACCTGCGTTTTGCCCCTCCGCCCAGCCCAGCCCACCCAAGTGCAGTATCGATCGATCACTGTCACTTACAAAACACTAAACGCATAACTGCAGTGTTCGCAGAGTCAGGCCTGATCCCTGCGATCGCTAACAATTTTTTTTGTAGCGTTTTGGTGAACTGGCAAGCACCAGCCCCAGGCAGCATCAGGTTAGCGCCAGTAGCGCTAACACCCACGCACGCACCGTACACCTCCTTTAGTGGTATAGTATCTGATCAGATCAATATCTGATCCGATCAGATCTATACTAGCGTCCCCAGCAGTTTAGGGTTCCAAAAAACGCAGTGTTAGCGGGATCAGCTCAGATACCTGCTAGCACCTGCGTTTTGCCCCTCCGCCCGGCCCGGCCCAGCCCACCCAAGTGCAGTATCAATCGATCATTGTCACTTACAAAACACTAAATGCATAACTGCAGCGTTCGCAGAGTCAAGCCTGATCCCTGCGATCGCCAACAGTTTTTCTGGTAGCGTTTTGGTGAACTGGCAAGCACCAGCGGCCTAGTACACCCCGGTCGTAGTCAAACCAGCACTGCAGTAACACTTGGTGACGTGGCAAGTCATATAAGTGCAGTTCAAGCTAGTGAGGTGGCAAGCACAAGTAGTGTCCCGCTGCCACCAAGAAGAAGACAAACAGGCCCGTCGTGCCCATAGTGCCCTTCCTGCTGCATTCATCAATCCTAATTGGGAACCCACCACTTCTGCAGCGCCCGTACTTCCCCCATTCACATCCCCAACCAAATGCAGTCGGCTGCATGAGAGGCATTTTCTTTATGTCCTCCCGAGTACCCCTACCCAACGAACCCCCCCAAAAAAGATGTCGTGTCTGCAGCAAGCGCGGGTATAGGCGTGACACCCGCTATTATTGTCCCTCCTGTCCTGACAATCCTGGTCTTTGCATTGGTGAATGTTTTGAACGCTACCATACACTAATTGAGTATTAGCGTAGGGTACAGCATTGCACAGACTAGGCACACTTTCACAGGGTCTCTCAAGATGCCATCGCATTTTGAGAGACCCGAACCTGGAACCGGTTACAGTTATAAAAGTTACAGTTACAAAAAAAAGTGTAAAAAAAAAACCACAAACAAAAATATAAAATAAAAAAAAAATAGTTGTCGTTTTATTGTTCTCTCTCTCTCTCTATTCTCTCTATTGTTCTGCTCTTTTTTACTGTATTCTATTCTGCAATGTTTTATTGTTATTATGTTTTATCATGTTTGCTTTTCAGGTATGCAATTTTTTATACTTTACTGTTTACTGTGTTTTATTGTTAACCATTTTTTTGTCTTCAGGTACGCCATTCAAGACTTTGAGTGGTTATACCAGAATGATGCCTGCAGGTTTAGGTATCATCTTGGTATCATTCTTTTCAGCCAGCGGTCGGCTTTCATGTAAAAGCAATCCTAGCGGCTAATTAGCCTCTAGACTGTTTTTACAAGCCGTGGGAGGGAATGCCCCCCCCCCACCGTCTTCCGTGTTTTTCTCTGGCTCTCCTGTCTCAACAGGGAACCTGAGAATGCAGCCGGTGATTCAGCCAGCTGACCATAGAGCTGATCAGAGACCAGAGTGGCTCCAAACATCTCTATGGCCTAAGAAACCGGAAGCTACGAGCATTTTATGACTTAGATTTCGCCGGATGTAAACAGCGCCATTGGGAAATTGGGGAAGCATTTTATCACACCGATCTTGGTGTGGTCAGATGCTTTGAGGGCAGAGGAGAAATCTAGGGTCTAATAGACCCCAATTTTTTCAAAAAAGAGTACCTGTCACTACCTATTGCTATCATAGGGGATATTTACATTCCCTGAGATAACAATAAAAATTATTTAAAAAAAAAAAAAAAAAAATGAAAGGAACAGTTTAAAAATAAGATAAAAAAGAAAAAAAATAATAAAGAAAAAAAAAAAAAAAAAAAAAAGCACCCCTGTCCCCCCTGCTCTTGCGCTAAGGCGAACGCAAGCGTCGGTCTGGCGTCAAATGTAAACAACAATTGCACCATGCATGTGAGGTATCACCGCGAAGGTCAGATCGAGGGCAGTAATTTTAGCAGTAGACCTCCTCTGTAAATCTAAAGTGGTAACCTATAAAGGCTTTTAAAAATGTATCAATTTTGTTGCCACTGCACGTTTGTGCGCAATTTTAAAGCATGTCATGTTTGGTATCCATGTACTCGGCCTAAGATCATCTTTTTTATTTTATCAAACATTTGGGCAATATAGTGTGTTTTAGTGCATTAAAATTTTAAAAAGTGTGTTTTTTCCCCAAAAAATGCGTTTGAAAAATCGCTGCGCAAATACTGTGTGAAAAAAAAAAAATTAAACACCCACCATTTTAATCTGTAGGGCATTTGCTTTAAAAAAATATATAATGTTTGGGAGTTCAAAGTAATTTTCTTGCAAAAAAAAATAATTTTTTCATGTAATCAAAAAGTGTCAGAAAGGGCTTTGTCTTCAAGTGGTTAGAAGAGTGGGTGATGTGTGACATAAGCTTCTAAGTGTTGTGCATAAAATGCCAGGACAGTTCAAAACCCCCCCAAACGACCCCATTTTGGAAAGTAGACACCTCAAGCTATTTGCTGAGAGGCATGTCGAGTCCATGGAATATTTTATATTGTGACACAAGTTTTTTTTGCACAAAGTTGTCACTAAATGATATATTGCTCAAACATGCCATGGGGATATGTGAAATTACACCCCAAAATAAATTCTGTTGCTTCTCCTGAGTACGGGGATACCACATGTGTGAGACTTTTTGGGAGCCTAGCCGTGCACGGGACCCCGAAAACCAAGCACCGCCTTCAGGCTTTCTAACGGCGTAAATTTTTGATTTCACTCTTCACTGCCTATCACAGTTTCGGAGGCCATGGAATGCCCAGGTGGCACAAACCCCCCCAAATGACCCCATTTTGGAAAATAGACACCCCAAGCTATTTGCTGAGCGGTATAGTGAGTATTTTGCAGACCTCACTTTTTGTCACAAAGTTTTGAAAATTGAAAAAAGAAAAAAAAAAAAATTTTCTGGTCTTTCTTCATTTTCAAAAACAAATGAGAGCTGCAAAATACTCACCATGCCTCTCAGCAAATAGCTTGGGGTGTCTACTTTCCAAAATGGGGTCATTTGGGGGGGGGGGGGGTTGTGCCATCTTGGCATTTTATGGCCTTCAAAACTGTGATAGGTAGTGAGGAGTGAAATCAAAAATTTATGCCCTTAGAAATCCTGAAGGTGGTGCTTGGTTTTCGGGGCCCCGTACGCGGCTAGGCTCCCAAAAAGTCCCACACATGTGGTATCCCCGTACTCAGAAGAAGCAGCTGAATGGATTTTGGGGTGCAATTCCACATATGCCCATGGCCTGTGTGAGCAATATATCATTTAGTGACAACTTTTTGTAAATTTTTTTTTTTTTTTGTCATTATTCAATCACTTGGGACAAAAAAAATAAATATTCAATGGCCTCAACATGCCTCTCAGCAATTTCCTTGGGGTGTCTACTTTCCAAAATGGGGTCATTTGGGGGGGGGTTTGTACTGCCCTCCCATTTTAGCACCTCAAGAAATGACATAGGCAGTCATAAACTAAAAGCTGTGCAAATTCCAGAAAATGTACCCTAGTTTGTAGACGCTATAACTTTTGCGCAAACCAATAAATATACGCTTATTGACATTTTTTTTACCAAAGACATGTGGCTGAATACATTTTGGCCTAAATGTATGACTAAAATTGAGTTTATTGGATTTTTTGTATAACAAAAAGTAGAAAATATCTTTTTTTTTCAAAATTTTCGGTCTTTTTCTGTTTATAGCGCAAAAAATAAAAACGGCAGAGGTGATCAAAT
Source organism: Aquarana catesbeiana (assembly GCA_037953035.1). Lineage (NCBI taxonomy): Eukaryota > Metazoa > Chordata > Amphibia > Anura > Ranidae > Aquarana > Aquarana catesbeiana. The sequence continues at coordinate 2,602,254 of JBBHAA010000837.1, forward strand.
ACCATCAAAAGAAAGCTCTATTTGTGGGAAGAAAAGGACACAAATTTCGTTTGGGTACAGCATTGCATGACCGCGCAATTAGCAGTTAAAGCGACGCAGTGCCAAATTGTAAAAAGTGCTCTGGTCAGGAAGGGGGTAAATCCTTCCGGGCTGAAGTGGTTAAAATGGTACCTATTTGCCTGTATTGATCATTTTAGTTTTCTGTTGTTCAATCGGTCTATTCATCGATTGTCTCCCCATTGACTGACTGGTTTCTTGGTCAATCGGGTCCCATTGGTTTGGTGATCTATTTTGTCCTCATTCTCTGCCCTCATCCTGTGCCCACTGCTGAGTTGTTCTTTTATATTAAGTTGAATAATGGATATTGAATTGTCTACTAATTTTCGTTTTTCCATATTCTTTGTTACATATAATAAAAAAAAAAAATCGATTTATTCTTTTTATGTATTTCCTTTTTGTACTTATTGGAATGTATTAATATATTGATGTAGTAAATAAACTGCTGGTTTTGATGATTACTATCTGTGCAGAGTTATATGAAGCTAGAGATATCAAACCTATTATTGAACTTCTATTGATTTAATTAGTGTATCTCTGGTATTTAATCCACACTTCTATTGTTGCAGGCGTCCTGTCAGATGTATCGCATTTCGGTCATTGTGGTGAAAACAACCATCCACTGTATAGGCTGTCTCCCCTTCTGGTCTGCTATGTGGATCTAGTGCGCTCGGCTGTTCTGCCCCCACTCCGCTTGAGAATCTGTCCCACTACAGCCTTTGGCTGCATGGACACCCAAGGGCTGACTTTATTGTCAACCCGCCCCTTCGGCCGGGACCATCGCAGATTTTCTAACGCCAATCCCATCACCTCCTCCCCTCTCTCCATGGATGGTTGTGAGGTCTCCATCTCTCCTCCCCCTTCCCCTGGATAGCTCTGCTGCTCTAATTACATCTACATTATTATTATTATTATTATTATACAGTATTTATATAGCGCCAACAGTGTACGTAGCGCTTTACAACTTGAGGGTAAACAGTTCAAATACATTACAATTTGATACAGTAGGAATCAGAGGGCCCTGCTCCTTAGAGCTTACAATCTAAGAGGGAAGGTCAACAAATACAAAAGGTAATAACTGTGGGTGATGTGCTGATTGAGAAGATAAATGTACAGTTGTTAGGTGGGGGCCAGATAGGCTTCTCTGAAGAGATGAGTTTTCAGGGATCGTCTGAAAGTGGATAAAGTAGGAGAAAATCGGACGGATTGGGGTAGAGCATTCCAGAGGATGGGGGAGGCTCTGGAGAAGTCCTGAAGGCGAGCATGGGATGAGGTGACAAGGGAGTTTGAGAGCAGGAGGTCTTGGGAGGAGCGAAGAGAACGATTAGATTGGTATTTTTTGACTAGGTTAGAGATGTAGCTGGGGGCCAGGTTGTGGATGGCTTTGTAAGTTATAGTTAGTATCTTGTGACTGAGTGGCAGCCAATGGAGAGATTGGCAGAGGGGTGTGGCAGACGCTGAGTGGTTTGTGTGGTGGATGAGCCTGGCAGCAGCGTTCATGATGGACTGAAGTGGGGATAGCCTATTTAGAGGTAAACCAATGAGGAGGGAGTTGCAGTAGTCGAGGCGGGAGATGACCAGGGAGTGGATTAGAAGCTTTGTGGTGTCATTGGTTAGGAAGGGGCGTATCTTGGAGATGTTGCGAAGACTGAGGCGGCAAGCTTTGGATAGTGATAGAATGTGGGGTCGAAAGGTTAATTCAGAGTCCAGGATTACACCTAGGACCTTGGCGTGGGGAGATGGGTTGATAGTTGAGCCGTTGATCTTGACAGGGAAATCAGGGGAAGTGGCACCTGAGGGAGGAAATATCATGAGCTCAGTTTTGGATAGGTTGAGTTTGAGAAAGTGATGTGACATCCAGGCTGATATGTCTGCTAGTAAGTTGGTAATGCGTGAGGAGACAGATGGAGAGAGCTGGGGGGTGGAGAGATAGATTTGGGTGTCATCAGCGTAGAGATGATATTTAAAGCCGTGGGAGGCAATCAACTGACCCAAGGAGGTGGTGTAGATTGAGAAAAGGAGAGGTCCAAGAACAGAACCTTGGGGGACCCCAACGGAAAAAGGAAGAGGAGAGGAGGAAGTAGAGTTGTAAGTGACACTGAAGGAGCGGTGGGATAGGTAGGATGAGAACCAGCGAAGAGTACAGTCACGGAGACCGAAGGAGTGGAGTTTTTTGAGGAGGAGGGGGTGGTCCACTGTGTCAAAGGCAGCAGAGAGATCCAGGAGAAGTAGTACAGAATAGTGTCCATTGGCTTTAGCCATTAGTAGATCATTTGAGAGTTTAAGGAGAGCAGTTTCCGTGGAGTGTTGAGGGCGAAAACCGGACTGAAGGGGATCAAGAAGTTTATTCATGGTCAGATGGTCGCTTAATTGGTTGTAGACCAGTCTTTCAAGAAGTTTGGAGGAGAAGGAGAGTAAGGAGATGGGATGTAAGTTGTTGAGATTGGTGAGATCCAGTGAGGGCTTTTTTAGTATGGGGGTGACTAGCGCATGTTTTAGAGAGTTTGGGAAGAGAGGGAGAGGTTGAAAATGTGAGTTAGAGAGCGTAGAATCGAGTCAGAGGGTGAGCGTAGCATTTGCGAGGGAACAGGATCCAGGGGGCAAGTGGTTAGATGAGTGCTAGATAAAAGTTTAGCAACCTCAGTAATAGTAGCAGGGTTGAATGAGGGAAGTAATGATTGTGTCTGTGGACATGGGGTGTTGCATGGGGGAGGTTTTTGCGCATTGGCGATCTCCTCATGAATTGTATCAATCTTAGTTTTGAAGTGATTGGCAATCTCCTGGGCAGTGAGTGAGTTGGTGGGTGGAGGCAGTGGAGGACAGAGTAGAGTATTGAAGGTAGAGAAGAGTTGACGTGGACTGGATGAGAAGGTGTTAATGAGTGTGATAAAGTAGGTCTGTTTGGCAGTGTGAAGGCAGGAGTAGTATTTTAGGAGGGCAGATTTATATTGTGTGAAGTCTTCCTGGGTCTTAGTCTTATGCCACAGGCGCTCAAGAGCGCGGCTACGTTTTCTGAGACTTCTGGTGTCGTCTGTTTGCCAGGGTTGTAGCAGTCGGGGCCTAATTCTGCGTGTAGTGAGGGGGGCAAGCTTGTCTAGGGAGGAAGACAGTGAGCTGTTGTAGATGAAAGTAGCTAGGTTGGGGCAGGACAGAGGTGAGATTTTGTCATAGAGGTGATCAGTATCAGAGTAGAGAAGAGAAGGGTTGAAGTGGCGAAGGTTTCTACGTGTAACTGTTAGGCGGTTGGAGGGAGAGGAGGTGGAAGACAGGGAGAGATCAAAACTAACAAGGTGGTGATCAGAGAGTGGGAGTGGATTGTTCGAAAGGTTGCACGGAGTGCACAGATAGGAGAAGGCAAGGTCAAGGGTGTTGCCGTTGGAGTGGGAAGGAGCCTGTATCCATTGCTTCAGGTCAAGCGATGAGGTTAGACTGAGAAGTTTAGAAGTAATAGTAGTGTTAGTGTTGGCAGGGATGTTGAAGTCCCCAAGAATAATTGTGGGGATTTCAGAAGAGAGAAAGTAGGGTAGCCAGGCAGAGAAGTCATCAAGAAAGGCTGATACTGGTCCAGGGGGCCGGTAGATGACAGCAATTCTTAGAGAAATGGGAGAAAAAAGACGAATGCAATGTGCCTCAAAAGAGGAGAGTGTCAGAGAGGGAGGTGGGTGAAGAACCTGATAGGTGCTGCATGGGGCTAGAAGGATTCCCACTCCACCTCCCTTCCGTCCGCTTGGTCTGGGGGAGTGAGTCCAGAGAAGGCCCCCATGGGAGAGGGAAGCAGGAGAAATAGTATCCGATTCATGAAGCCAGGTTTCAGTAAAGGCAAGTAGGTTAAAGGAATTTGTGATAAAGAGGTCGTGAAGGGCGGTGAGTTTGTTGCAGACAGAACGTGCATTCCACAGGGCACAGGAAAAGGGGGGGCTGGTTTTGGAAAGAGGAATAGAGACCAAGTTCTGTGGGTTACGGCTCCTGCCAGAGGGTGTAGGGGGATGGGAGCAATGGGCAAAGACAGATGATGGTGGCCCAGGGTTTGGGGATATGTCACCAGAGATTAGGAGAAGCAGGCGGGTGAGGGAGGTAATGTGGGATTGTGATTTATGTGAAGGGGCATGTCTCAGAGTACTGGAGGTTTTATCAGTGTATGGATGTAGAATGAGCAAGAGTTGGTAGGAGCAGTAGTAGGGAGAAGATAGAAGGCAGGGTGATATGTATAAGCAGGCGGGTGGAGAGGGGGGGTAAAGGTAAGAGAGTTTGAGGAGAGAGGAGAGGAGTGTCAGAAGCAGTGGTAGAGAGTGCATGTTACAGAGCGGAAGGAGAGCCTATTAGAGAGACAGGGTCACCTGCAGTCTGTTAGCTGCTTTCCAGTGCAGATTGCTGTATTTGCTTCGTGCAATCGCTGAAGTGCAGAGAATGAAGTGCATATCACTTGTAGAAAGAATCACTTAGAGAAAGAAGCCTTAACGATAGAAGCCCCTGCAATGTGCACCCCGAGCAATGTGCTCACTCCTTAAGGATGCTCAAATATATACTGTTATAAGGGTGGGGTTGAAGTTCGTAAATTAGTCATGAGTGACTATAAGAATGCCTAGCAATCAAAGTGGACTTTTTGCTTCAAAAGTCAGCATAGCAAGAGGCCAAGATAAGATCAACACATAAAACTTAGGTAAGACAGTCCAGAGCAACAAATAATGTCATGGTTGTGAGCACAGGGCAACAGATAGAGAAGGCCACATACCAGAGACACACACACATACAGACAGCAGGCAGATCCCAATTTCAGTTAACGGTGGAAGATGTGGGTGAGCTGACACATACCAGAGACACACACATACAGACAGCAGGCAGATCCCAATTTCAGTTAACGGTGGAAGATGTGGGTGAGCTGACACATACCAGAGACACACACATACAGACAGCAGGCAGATCCCAATTTCAGTTAACGGTGGAAGATGTGGGTGAGCTGACACATACCAGAGACACACACATACAGACAGCAGGCAGATCCCAATTTCAGTTAACGGTGGAAGATGTGGGTGAGCTGACACATACCTGTAAGAGACAGAGAAGGAATGATCAGGTGAGGCAGATCTTGAAGCAGAGAATGAAGTGCATATCACTTGTAGAAAGAATCACTTAGAGAAAGAAGCCTTAACGATAGAAGCCCCTGCAATGTGCACCCCGAGCAATGTGCTCACCCCTTAAGGATGCTCAAATATATACTGTTATAAGGGTGGGGTTGAAGTTCGTAAATTAGTCATGAGTGACTATAAGAATGCCTAGCAATCAAAGTGGACTTTTTGCTTCCAAAGTCAGAATAGCAAGAGGCCAAGATAAGATCAACACATAAAACTTAGGTAAGACAGTCCAGAGCAACAAATAATGTCATGGTTGTGAGCACAGGGCAACAGATAGAGAAGGCCACATACCAGAGACACACACACATACAGACAGCAGGCAGATCCCAATTTCAGTTAACGGTGGAAGATGTGGGTGAGCTGACACATACCAGAGACACACACATACAGACAGCAGGCAGATCCCAATTTCAGTTAACGGTGGAAGATGTAGGTGAGCTGACACATACCTGTAAGAGACAGAGAAGGAATGATCAGGTGAGGCAGATCTTGAAGCAGAGAATGAAGTGCATATCACTTGTAGAAAGAATCACTTAGAGAAAGAAGCCTTAACGATAGAAGCCCCTGCAATGTGCACCCCGAGCAATGTGCTCACCCCTTAAGGATGCTCAAATATATACTGTTATAAGGGTGGGGTTGAAGTTCGTAAATTAGTCATGAGTGACTATAAGAATGCCTAGCAATCAAAGTGGACTTTTTGCTTCCAAAGTCAGAATAGCAAGAGGCCAAGATAAGATCAACACATAAAACTTAGGTAAGACAGTCCAGAGCAACAAATAATGTCATGGTTGTGAGCACAGGGCAACAGATAGAGAAGGCCACATACCAGAGACACACACATACAGACAGCAGGCAGATCCCAATTTCAGTTAACGGTGGAAGATGTGGGTGAACTGACACATACCAGAGACACACACATACAGACAGCAGGCAGATCCCAATTTCAGTTAACGGTGGAAGATGTGGGTGAGCTGACACATACCAGAGACACACACATACAGACAGCAGGCAGATCCCAATTTCAGTTAACGGTGGAAGATGTGGGTGAGCTGACACATACCAGAGACACACAAATACAGACAGCAGGCAGATCCCAATTTCAGTTAACGGTGGAAGATGTGGGTGAGCTGACACATACCAGAGACACACACATACAGACAGCAGGCAGATCCCAATTTCAGTTAACGGTGGAAGATGTGGGTGAGCTGACACATACCAGAGACACACACATACAGACAGCAGGCAGATCCCAATTTCAGTTAACGGTGGAAGATGTGGGTGAGCTGACACATAGCAGAGACACACACATACAGACAGCAGGCAGATCCCAATTTCAGTTAACGGTGGAAGATGTGGGTGAGCTGACACATACCAGAGACACACACATACAGACAGCAGGCAGATCCCAATTTCAGTTAACGGTGGAAGATGTGGGTGAGCTGACACATACCTGTAAGAGACAGAGAAGGAATGATCAGGTGAGGCAGATCTTGAAGCAGAGAATGAAGTGCATATCACTTGTAGAAAGAATCACTTAGAGAAAGAAGCCTTAACGATAGAAGCCCCTGCAATGTGCACCCCGAGCAATGTGCTCACCCCTTAAGGATGCTCAAATATATACTGTTATATAGATCTACATAGATCTCGTCACTGGCAAGTACGGCCATGTGACGCAATCGACGCTCGGCCTTCTGGGTAGTGTAGGCAGATGGCCTTGGCTACTGCGCATGCGCCCCGTCCGCTTCTTGTCCGCTCCTGATTGGCTGATTGTATTTATGCTGATCAGGTGGGGGTTTTAAAAGGCAGCCACATTTTAGCAATCTATACCTACCTGCTGCGGGACAATTGTGAGGATTTGGTGATACTTGCTAAAGGTAATAATTTTATACCCCTTTCCTTCCTAGTTGGCGCCCAAGCCTTTTTATCTTCACCATTGTTGCTATATGTGGTTATGTTAGCTGGCTTTCTTGCTGACAGCATTTCCACTTGTATTGATTTTTGGATCATCTAACTCAGCCTGTGTTATCTGAAGGATATGTTGGGGAGGGTCCAATGCTTAGCCTTTACATTGGCGGAACCTTGTGTGTAGGGCGCACTTTCGTTTCCAGCTATATGCACCTTTTTGGTAAGCACTTTTAGTATATTAAACATCTAATACGCTCCCTAAATCCGCTACAAGTATTTGCCATTGATTCATTTAACTTATATGAAGTCTAGGTCATCTTACTAATACTATTATTTTATCTTATATTTTTTTTTTTAGCTCTCTTGGTCATACTTAAATCTTGCGATTTTTGTATTTAATCACTGTGCCGTGAATTTTCTCTGCGCACTATTGAGTGCTCCTTCTTGCATATAATTAGGGTATGTAGTTGAGGCTGAGTTCCCTTTATTTATTAATGAATATCTGAATAATTATATGCCATTTTCCATTTTTTAGGCGCCCTTTTAATTCCCCTGTAGCCAAATACTGGGCTGAGTGTGACTACCATTCTCAGTGCCCTGGTGGTGTCTCCCTTGCGTCCTGGAATTCCTGCAGGGTCTGGGTGTGGGGACTGGGAGGCCGGGGACATTATTGGACAGTACTTTGACCGCTCTGCGATGTGACAGCTCGCCTTAACGATACAAGATTATGTGGATTTAATGATATACTCTTTTTTCTTTTGTTTCAGTGTTTTTACTTTTTGTGTTAATCCATATATTCCCCTGATGAAGCCAATGTTTTGGCGAAACTAGTTGGGAACAAGTGACCAACGATCACCCTCCAACATCATTGGTGACGGTCATTATCTTGAATTGTACTTGTGTTTCTTTTCTTGTGTTTTGGAATTTTCTACATATGTATGTTTAATGTACATTTTTAGCTCTTTTGATACGATTAAAATAAAAATGATATTCTTACAACAAAATTGTTCTATTTCATTGGTGGCACCGTAATAATCCCATCCCCCCCCCTTTGTATTAAAATTACCTGAATATAGTCCTTCTGCAGGACTTGAATGGCTGAGCAGGTGTCTGGAATAATGAGTCCCAGAGCCTGGGGGGAGATCCCAGTGATAAACTTGTGGTCCTGGGGACTTCTCCCCGTCGCTAAGTACCGCAAGGTGGCTATGAGCCTTTGCTCAGGAGTAATGGCAAGCCTCATGCAAGTGTCCTGCTTCTTAATATAGGGGGTCACCAATTCCAAGAGTTGGTGAAACCAGGGGTCCATCATCCGGAGATAATTCAGAAAATCTGGATTCTCCTGAAGCTCCCGCAGCAAAGGCGTATGACATAATTGGTCACGATTAGGCAACCAATTTTTGGTCCAAAAACTACTCCTCCTGTTCCTGGACTTGGGTCAAAGCAATAACTCCAAGCCCAATAATAGCACGTTCTCTCCTCTGATTCTGCAACATGGCTGGTTGATGAACAGCCATGCAGAAACGAACTGAAAAGCACCAACTGAAAAGTGCGAATCAACACTCACCAAACTTCTACTAACACGCAATTAGCAGAAGGAGACCAAAGGGTGGTGCCTGACAATTGAACTTCCTCTTTATCGTCTCATAGTACGTCACTATGTTCGTGTTTGTTGGCCGACAATTGTGTACCGTTGGTATGCAAGACAAGTTCGCGAACATTCGAACACCATTAAAGTCTATGGGACTCGAACGTGAAAAATCAAAAGTGCGAATTTTAAAGGCTAATATGCAAGTTATTGTCCTAAAAAGTGTTTGGGGATCCGGGTCCTGCCCCAAGGGACATGTATCAATGCAAAAAAAAGTTACAAAAACTGATGTTATTTCCCGGGAGCAGCGTTTTTAATAATGCTTAAAATTAAAAAATAAAAGTGAAATATTCCTTTAAATATCGTACCTGGGGGGTGACTATGGTATGTCTGTAAAGTGGCGCATGTTTCCCGTGTTTAGAACAGTCCCTGCACAAAATTACATTTCTAAAGGAATAAAAGTCATTTAAAACTGCTTGTGACTGTAATGTAATGTCGGGTCCATTACCAGGCCCTTTGGGTCTTGTATGGATATTAAGGGGAACCCCGCACCCAAATTAAAAAAAGAAAAGGCGTGGGGCCCCTAGGCCCTATATACTCTGAACAGCAGTATACAGGCGGTCCAAACAAGACAGGGACTGTAAGTTCTTAAGTTGAATCTGTTTGTAATTTGGAACAGGTACATTTTGTAAGTGTAGCTCCAGCCAAAAAATCAATTTTTAAGCTTTTTGCATAACATAGGGAAGGGTTATCACCCCTGTAACATTTGCTTTGCTGTCTGTGCCCCTGTTCAGAAGATTTCACCTCACTTTCTGTCCCAATGACAATTGGATTTTGAAAATTTGGGGTTATTGGGGAAACAAGGATTGGTGATAAAGCATCAGTGGAGACACCTTTTTCCCATATTAACTCTTATGCCCCGTACACACGATCGGAAATTCCTCTGTGAGCTTTAGGTCGGGAATTCCGATCGTGTGTATGCTCCATCGGATCGAATTCCCACCAGCAAAAGATTGAGAGCAGGTTCTCAATTTTAAGGTCGGAAAAAGTTCCAATCGGTAATTACGATCGTCTCTACCAATTCCGACGCACAAAATTCCTATGCATGTTCAGAAACAATTCGACGCATGCTCTGAAGCATTGAACTTCATTTTCTTGGCTCGTCGTAGTGTTGTACATCACAGCGTTCTTAGCGGTTGAAAGTTCAGAGAACTTTTGTGTGACCGTGTGTATGCAAGCCAAGCTTGAGCGGAATTCCGTCGGAAAAACCATCCAAGTTTTTTCCGACGGAAAATCTGATCGTAAATACGCGGCATTACAGGAGAGAATTTCCCTTCCTAGGGGTAGATTTCCTCTCACTTGCTGTTGTCTCCCTCCATTTGTAAGTAGGAGTCATTTGTAAGTCGGATATTAGAAAGTAGTGGACCGCCTGTATATACTATACGGCCTGCCCTATATACTCTGCAGAAAATTAGGCCTTAGGTGTTGGTGGTACCAGAACACTGTAAGCCCTCAGTTACTCTTGGTGGGTGCAGGTACGGGCCCTGCTGTGAAATATTATATCAAGAATTGTAATTACATGCCACTGTTAAACAGGGGCAGAAAAATTGGGCCTTTGGTGGTGGTGTCACAACACTGTAAGCCCTCAGTTACTATTGGTGGGTGCAGGAACAGGCCTTATTGTGAAATATTATATCAAGAATTGTACATACATGTCACTGTTAAACAGGGGAAGAAAAATTGGGCCTTAGGCACTGGTGGTGGTGCCACAACAGTGCAACCCCTCACAGATACTCTGAGCGCAAGAACAAGCCCTGCTGCAAAATATTACAGCAAAAATTATAATTATATGCTCCTGTTGAACAGGGGCAAAAAAATTGGGCCTTAGGCACTGGTGGTGGTGCCCTGAAACAAAAATGTTCTTAGAAGCTATCAACATGAACATTGAGGAGAAATAGGATAGTCACTCAGCATAACAGGATAGTCATTCAGCATAAGCAGTCTTCAAGAGATCTCACATTCATAGAAAAATTAATTGGTTACATCAGCAGCAGGTGCTTGGTAGCTGGTGATCCAAGACTGATTCATTTTTATGAAGGTGAGTCGATCAACTCAGTCTGTGGACAGGCGCACTCTGTGATCGGTTACAAAGCCTCCAGCAGCACTGAATGTGCATTCAGAAAGAATGCTGGATGCAGGACAGGCTAGTAGCTCAATTGCATATTGTGCAAGCTCTGGCCAGTGTTCCGTCCTCAACACCCAGTAACCCAGCGGATTTTCATTTGGAAAGGTCTCCAAGTCTGATTTTTGCCCCTAGGTATTCCTGCACCATGTAAATCAGACGCTGGCGATGGTTGCTGGAACCAATCAGACCTTGGGGCTGCGGACTAAAGAATTGTCTGAATGCATCGGTCAGAAGGCCACCTTTTCCACCGCTCCTTCTGTAAAATGACCGAAGCCTCAGCAACACGTTGTCGAGGAGGACCAGGAAATTGTAAACTCCCAGGCTCTGGAAACGCATTGCACAAACCTTTCTGCAAGGCCTCCCGAAGATGTTTCATCCTCTGCTCCATCTGAGAAGGCTGGATAAGATCCGCAACCTTACCCTTGTAACGTGGATCAAGAAGGGTTGCCAGCCAGTAATGATCCCTCTCCTTGATACCACGAATCCTAGGGTCCTTTTGCAGGCTTTGCAGGATCAGGGAGGCTATGCAGCGGAGGTTTGCTGAGGCATTCAATCCGGAGTCCTCTGGGTCACTAAGGATGACATGATCCACAGCCACCTCCTCCCAGCCACGTACAAGTCCATGGGTTTCTGGGGACTGAGAACAATCCCTTGAAGACTGCTGCTGATGCTGAGTGCTAGGCTCCACCTCCATGCTGACACAATCCTCATCCTCCTCTTCCTGTGTGATCGGCGGGCCCGCAGGAACACTGTCTGGATAAAGGGGGCCTTGAGAGGTAAGGAAGTCCTCCTCTTCCTCCCTCTGTTCTGCCTCAAATGCCCTGTCCATTATTCCACAAAGCGTGTGCTCTAATAGGAAGACAAGAGGGACAGTATCACCGATGCATGCACTGTCACCATCCTCGTGGCCTCCTCAAATGGTGACAGGACAGTGCATGCATCCTTGATCGGTAGCCACTAGCGTGGCGAAAAAAAGCCAAGCTCACCTGAGTCTGTCCTGGTGCCATACTCACACAGGTACTCATTGATGGCCCTCTGCTGCGTGTGCAGCCGCTGCAGCATTGCCAACGTTGAGTTCCACCTGGTGAGCATGTCACAAATGAGGCGCTTCTTGGGCAGTTTGCATTCCTTTTGAAGGTCAGCCAGCCAAGCACTGGCATTATATGACTGGCGGAAATGCCCAGAGACTTTCCTGGCCTGCCTCAGGAGATCCTGTAAGTCCGGGTACATGCACAAGAACCACTACACCACCAAATTATGGACATGAGCCAAACAGGGAACATGGGTCAAGTGTCCCTGTCGGAGGGCGGAGAGGAGGTTGGTGCCATTGTCGCAAACCACCATTCCTGGCTGAAGCTGGCGTGACTTCAACCACCTTTGAGTCTGCCCCTGAAGAGCTGACAGAATCTCTGCCCCAGTGTGGCTCCCGTCCCCTAAGCAGACCAACTCAAGCACCGCATGGCATCTTTTTGCCTGAGTGCTTGCGTAGCCCCTTAAGCGCCTACAAAGCACCGCTGGTTCCGAGGACAAATCTGCATAGGAAGAGGCCATTGAGGAAGAAGAAGAGGAGGGGGTGGAGGATAGAGGTGTGGCAGAATCACCAATACTAGCATTTTGGAGGCGTGGTGGCAGAACAAGCTCCAACAATACTGCACCCTGTCCTGCATTCTTCCCAGCTGCCAGCAGAGTTACTCTTTGGTCCAAAAACTCAGTGCGCCGTGAAAGAAAGGTAACGTCCCTGTCAATGCCTGCTGGACCAGGAGTCAGCAATAATATGCACCTTACCGCTGACCGCCCTGTCCAAGGCCAAGACATTGCCTTCCACATGCCCGTAGAGAGCCGAAATGGCCTTACGTGAAGAGAAATGGCATTTGGGAACCTGCCACTGAGGTACCGCAAATTCCACAAATTCACGAAAGGGGGCAGAGTCTACCAGCTGAAAAGGCAGCAGTTGGAGTGCTAGCAATTTAGCCAAGCTAGCATTCAGCGACTGAGCATGTGGATGGCTGGGACCGAATTTCTTTCGAAGGTTTAGCAGATGGCCCGCAAGTACTTGGCACACCTAATTCTACACCTTCATTCCTCTCAGTGCAGGTTTCTGAGAGGACTGACGGTATAGTGGGGTTGGAGATCCCAGCTGATGAGGAGCAAGGAGAGGTCCGCCTTGTTCTTTGGTGTGGGTCTTTTAAGTACTGTCACCAACAGACTGCATGGGAGGTTGACATATATCTGGTTAAGCATGTGGTGCCCAAGAGGCTGCTGTTTTGGCCACGCTTGATATGCTTCAGACATATGTTGCAAACAGCAACGGTGCGATCTGCTGCACGCGTATCAAAAAAGCCCACACCAAATAACTTTTCAAAATATGCGGGGGGGTCAGCTGCGCCCCCCAGTCTGCAGTCAGATCTAGCTAAACCGGATACAGTGTGTGTGTGTGTGTGTGTGTGTGTGTATATATATATATATATATATATATATATATATATATATACACAAGCCTGGGTGTGTGTATATATATAATAAATACACTGCAGCTAACTGAATCGCCTGCCTGCTCAATCTAAATGAAATGACACTCTTTCGGTCACCGTCAGTAACGCACCACACAGGGCCGACGTGCAGGCGGCCTTATATTGTGTGGGGCATGAACTTAACCCCCTGAGCCATAATTGGCCAAAGGCACCATGCCTTTGGCCAATTATGGCTCTCTTTGCTTGGTCAATCATCAGACAGCAATGCACTGCGCTCCCGCAGTGCACTATGGGTCGTTACGCGCCACATGAATTTGGCGCGAACGGCCCATAATGTTCGGTTTTCGACGAATGGGCGAACAGCCAATGTTTGAGTCGAGCTCATGTTCGACCCGAACAGAAAGCTCATCCCTAGAATGGGGCTTACGCTATATATATATATATATCTTTCAAGACATTACCTTTTCATAAACACATGTCTTATATAAAGAATTTGTGGTATACTGGGAAGCTGACAATTAAAACAGGTAATTAGCTTATCTTGGATTGTTATGACTTCTTCAAAAAGTGATTTGTAGTAGATACAGACCAAGCCTGCATTGGGTTTAAAAATGACTATTCCTCTTTAACTTCAGTTAGACCCCATACACACTATTAGATTTTCTGCAGATTTTTGTCTTCAGATTTACCAAAACCATATAATATGAGGTCAAACCTTAAAGGGGTAGTAAACCCTCGTGTTTTTTTCACCTTAATGCATCAAGGTGAAAAAACACCTGGCAGTGACCATCCCCCCAGCCCCCCTGTTTTACTTACCTGAGCCCTGGAACCTCATCCGGCGGGGATGCGCTCTTCCTCTGCCGGGGGTTCTCGGATCTTGATTGGATAGATTGATAGCAGCAAAGTCATTGGCTCCCGCTCCTGTCAATCAAATCCAATGATGCGGGCGCCGGAGGCGAGGCCGAGTCATACATTCAGCGCCTATGGACGCCGAATGATGTGTTTGGGAGCCCGCCCACAAGGTAACCCTCCGGGAGAGCACTTCTCCTAGGGGGTTATCTGATGTGGGAAGGAGCCGCGAGAGCCACCGAGGGACCCCAGAAGACGGTGTTCGGGGCCAAAAAAAATTTTAAAAATTAGCGTTCAGAATGGATAGAGCACTTTCGTCAGGCTGCAATATTAAAAAGTGTTTAATGCAGCGCACTCTCTTCTTCTTTATAATGCTAGAAGAATGAAGTAGTTTTGCTGCTCATATTCACACAGAGTTCTTACAAACTTATTTCTTTATTATTTATCGTGATCCCCTCAATATATTTCGATTTGTCACATCAGAAAAATTTATTTTTTGTTTTTTTTTTTTGGTTTTGTATTTTTTTCAAGGCTGATTTTTATTGTTATTTTTTTGTTGGGTTTGTATTTGTTTCAAGGCTGATGTTGTTTTTTTTTTTTACTATTTTTGTGTGTGTTTTGTGTGTCAAGTTACCATAACACCATTATCTTGTATTATTTAATCTCAAGGAGATTGCTTGGTGTTGGTGTCCCTTGTTAATTTCACATTGTATTTTTGAAATGTACCTGAATCCTCACAAACAAACTGTCCTTTTTGAAAGGAAACACACATAGGCGAGTATAATTGAAACAAAAATTCCTTTATTAAGGGCTCAGAACCAAACAAAGAGGGAGGCAATGCTGGAGAAACAGCAGAAATTGGCGAAGCCTTGGACCCCAGGGCAGACATCAATTATTTTACGGCAAAATTGGTGGCCTGAGTCCATATCTAAGGGAGTGCAGTCTGGTCCAGAAGTCCCAGAGATCTGGAAAGCAGCAGATGACATCTATGTCCCCAGGCTGTGGTACTACAAGAGCCTGCATATTTTGCCAGACCAGACTGAACCCAGGTCCTCACTCTCTGGTCTTCCTTCTACGCTTCCTTCCCGCCTGTGGCTCTGGTGTTGGAGATGTGGCAGGAGGAGGAGTAGGACCTGGAGGAGGAGGAGTAGGACCTGGAGGAGGAGGACGACTATGGGTGAGGTGACAAATGTGGGTTGCACATGTGAGTTGGCCCCTCAACCCCTTATTTAGAGCTTCCAAAATTAAAAACTCACATAGGAGTCGTTGACCCTCCTCCATCTGCATCATTTTGCATGCAGTTATGCCAGCAAAGTCCTCCTCCACACTGTGGGGTGTTCTGAGGGCCTCAGTAGCCTTCCAAAATAGGCCTATGGCAGCCTCCTCCAGGTTACTCCTCTTCCTGCCACTTTGTCTTTGAAGGCGGAGGGTAGGGACCTGGATATCAGGCAGCCTGCTTGGCCCGGCCACCTCCTGGCTGAAACTTCCCTGTGTTTGAAAAAGGGACATGGTTTTAGTTTTTGCATCATCAATCACAATCATAAATTAGTACTCCTAACATCTATTTAACACCATTGATTGGACAACCAGAAATATTTTGAAGAATGCTATACCTGGCTCAAGCTGGGCTCCTCCACATGTTGCTGCCTGGAAGGCCCAGGTTGGGCGTCAGAAGCCTCAGCTGGGGGGGAAGGAAGCGTGGAAGGAAGAGTGTAGAGTGCTGGCCTGGGTTCAGTCTGACCTGCCAGAAAATGCAGTCTGTCATAGTACCACAGCCTGGGGACATAAATGTCATCTGCAGCTCCTGATCTCTGGGAATCCTGGAGCTTCTTGTGCTCCCTTAGATATGTACTCCTCAGGCCACCAATTAGGATCTTCAAATAGGTGATGTCTGCCGTGGGGATCACCAACTTCACAAATTGCATCAACTTATCCAGCGCTGCCTTCCTCTTTGTTTGGTTCTTATATTCAGGGTGGTTTATCTACCACAGATAGGGCAGCTCCCTGAACATATCAATGAAGATTGGCATAAAGCCCTGATCCTTCAAGATATCCATTTTCACTGCAAGACACAACACAAGACAAACCCTAATGTCAGCCTAAAGTCTTCTAAACTTGTGCAAATACAGTCCTCAATCTAGAAGCAGTATAGGCCCAATGTTAAATCTTACCTTTGCTATCACGATCAGCGCCTCCGTTACTCCTTCCTCCGCTCACAGATTGTACGTACTACGCACGCGTGTTACGCTTTATAGACACTGCGCATGCGTGAAACTCCGCCCGCCCCTGACATTCTTTCTAGTCTATTCCCCGCCCCTTCTCGTTCGGCGCAGTGGGGGAAGAGCACATGGCTGGGACACAGCAGGTGTCAGATATTTACAGCAACGAGGAGGAGGAGGAGGAAAGCCAGAAATGTCCCGATCCAGAAGGAGATGATTTAAGGCATCGAATATGTCCTTTGGGGAGATGTTGGAGATGGTGGACATCCTGAAGAAGGCCGACTATGATGGGAAGTATGGACCTTACCCCAACCCAAATGTCAGAAAGGCCAAGATCATGGCGAAAGTGGTCAAAAGTCTGCACCGGAATTTCGGGGTACGACGATCGAAAGATTAGCTCAGGAAGTGGTGGTCGGACCTCAAATTAAGGGAGCACGAGCAGTACAGAAGGATCTGGAGAGTGAGTAGTTGTGCTGTGTTCCTATTCTTTATGTTTATTACGTTCGTGCTGCTCCATGTGCTTTTCTTTACTGTTGTACAGTTTAAAATGGCAACTTTCATGTTCATGGGCACATTATTTGTTCGTATGAAACATTGTTCGTTCGGTCTAGAACACACCATTGTTTTGGCCATATGCATTTTAAAACATTTTTTATGGCCTACTTGTCTGAAAATAATTTGGTTGTGTAGATGGGTTTGTAACTAGAATGAAATGCAAACTAGATTCTGTGTAAGGAGAGGACACTCAGCAGCAGTTTTCACATCTGGACTCTGGAGGGACTCGGAGGACACCCCTCATCCGAGAAGACCACAGACCCCCCACCTCTGGAAGAAGGGGAAATCCACCCAAGCCAAGCAGAGCAGGAGGAGGAAGACGTGGTGGAAATTGTCACCACAACAGGTGAGTGTCTGCGACCACAGGCTCAGGTAAGAGATGGATGCCGACATATTTATAATACTTGGTGTGTTTTTGTTTCTATCTTTTTAGGTGATCGTGATGTTGTGGATCCAGGGCATTTCACCTCTGAAAGTGCACAGATCCTGATTGGGGAGATCATGGGGTGCAATAGGGACTTGGAAAACATCCAGAAAAACATCAATGATGTTCAAAAAAAAAATGAAGAACATCATTGATGTTTTAGGGAGAGTTTGAAACAAATCCAAATCTCTTTGTTTTTTCGTGAGCTAAAAATTTATACCATTTTGTGACATTTGTGAAAAGCCAAATTTTGAAGATGCACACAGTGTGTCAACATGTGCTATCTGCCATCACGGGAGATCAATGGACGTGTTTTGGGGGTGCAACCCCTTCCTCAATAATAAAGTAGCTGTGAGGAAGGGGTTGCACCCCAAAAACATGTCCCTTGATCCCCAGTGATGGCAGGTAGCACATGTTGACATTCTGCAATTTGTGTGCATCTTCAAAATTTGGCTTTTCCTGGGGTGACTTCACACCATCTGAACGCAACATCAAACACAGTTTGTAAATACTCATGTCTGATATTGCCTTCAAGTTCTACCAAATGTGAACTTTGTAAGTTCAAGACTTTTTCTAATGTGACCCCAAAAATTGTTATACAACAAACATGTTGGTTTGTTTTAAAAACCTTTTCTAAATGCATATGTGATTGTGCTCGTATTAAAAAGATTGTTAATCAAGAATGTGTGGATTATTGTTTCAACGCTCCAAAACTTTTGTTGTGCTCTAATTGGTGTTTTCAGTGACAATGGGGGTTATTTCCTAAGGGAAAATCCACTTTGCACTACAAGTGCAGTTTCAAGTGCACTTGTAGTGCAAAGTGTCTTTGCCTTTAGTAAATAACACCCAACAGTGCTTTGTAATGTTACACAATCACGCCATTTTCAGGATTCACCACATTTCTGTCAGGGTCAGCTAAAAGAAACACAAGCAGTACATTTCAAAAAAGATTTTAGTAGTTATTTTTTTTTTATTATTTGAAAAAGGTATCAGACATTGTCTGGCATATTGATAGCCCCCCTACCCGCAAAGTAATCAAGGTATCTTAGCCGGACATCACGGGCACTCAGGGGGGGCAAGCCAGGACGGCCACTTTTAAGCGCTGTCAGGGTTGTTTCATTTAGAATTCCGGCCTCAGGCCCAACTGAGCCAGCATAGTTGGCAGAATGTTGCCATAAAAAGTTGTGTAGAACACAGCACGTCAGGATGATATGATTCAGTTTGTACTCCGCCATGTGTATGGGTGTAAGAAATAGGCGGCCATGATTCCAAACGTGTTCTCCACCACTCTTCTGGCTCTGGCCAGCCGGTATTTAAAAATCCTCTCGTCCGGGGTGAGGGTCCTCATCGGGAATGGCCGCATAAGGTCCCCCAGCGCAAACGCTTCATCCGCAACGAAGACGAATGGGACTCCTTCCACATTGTCTTCTGGAGGTGGCAAGTCCAAGCTGTCATTCTGGAGATGCCTGTAGAACTCAGTCTGGGCGATGACTCCACCATCGGACATCCGGCCATTCTTCCCCACGTCCACATACAGGAACTCGTAAGTAGCCGACACCACGTCAACATCACAATACTATTGAACCCCTTATAGTTGAAATAGTATGACCCCGAGTTGGGTGGTGGGATGATGTTGACATGTTTCCCATCAATTGCCCCTCCGCAGTTAGGAAAGTCCCACCGCTGGGCAAAGTGGGAGGCCACAGTCTGCCATTCCTGTGGGTTGGAAGGAAACTGTGGAGTCAAACAACAACAAAAAATTAGTCATTTTGCACATAAACAGGGAAAGCACATTAGACACAAACATTCTTGGCCAACATCAAGATAACATTTATTTGAGGGAGTTTTTAAAGACCAAAGTATAAGGTACACCTATCAGATTCCTCCTCCCCCCCTCTCATGGGCCATTTCTAACATTTTTTGGGGGGGGCTCTTGGACAGGTAACCCTCTCCACTTCATTGAAAGATGAATGCCTAAATAATGTGTATTACTTTGGCCAGCCCCTCCTTAGTTACACTATTGACAGCCCACTGGACAGGTAAGAAGTGTCATAATCCAAAGATATACCGTATTTATCGGCGTATAACACGCACCGGCGTATAACACGCACCCCAATTTAGGAGGGAATTTTAAGGAAAAAAAACTTTTAGGAGGGAAGTTGAAGGGAAAAAAACTTACATTTAAATGCCCTTCATTGCAGCCTTGTCAGTGCAGCCATGTCAGTGCAGCCTTGTCAGTGCAGCCTTGTCAGTGCAGCCTTGTCAGTGCAGCCTTCCCCAGTGCAGCCTTGTCAGTGCAGCCTTGTCAGTGCAGCCTTCCCCAGTGCAGCCTTGTCAGTGCAGCCTTCCCCAGTGCAGCCTTGTCAGTGCAGCCTTCCCCAGTGCAGCCTTGTCAGTGCAGCCTTCCCCAGTGCAGCCTTGTCAGTGCAGCCTTCCCCAGTGCAGCCTTGCCCCAGTGCAGCCTTGCCCCAGTGCAGCCTGGGATCCCCTGTCCCTGCTTCCAGGGCTTCAAAATCGCGGTCCGCGATTTGAAAATGGCGCCGCCGGCGCCGAAGTACACAGAGCCAGTCCTCGGCTCTTTCCGGCAGCTCTCGTTTACTTTCGGCTCCACTCGTAGTCCCGAGCGGAGCTATCCGAGTAGGTTCGGATAGCTCCGCTCAGGACTACGAGTGGAGCCGAAAGTAAACGAGAGCCGCCGGAAAGAGCCGAGGACCGGCTCTGTGTACTTCGGCTCCGGCGGCGCCATTTTCAAATCGCGGTCCGCGATTTTGAAATTTGGACAGCTCGGGATCGGCGGGGATCGGCGTATAACACGCACCTGCGACTTTCCCCTGATTTTAAGGGGAAAAAAGTGCGTGTTATACGCCGATAAATACGGTAAATACACATTTGAGCACATTTGGAAATTCTGCTATTACCTATCAAGATAATAATAGGATACAAAAACTTTAAACAGTACCATTTGAAAGTATACAGGCAGGCCCTTGCACTACATGCTTTGGGGAATTCATCCATACATCTGCAAAAGAGAAGGGAAAGTGGGACTTTAAATGAGATAGATGACTTTGTGGAGGCAAAGTTGAGAAAAATTGCTAAATTATTTTATTAATAAAGAACGTTATAAAGAATATGGCAATATGATAAACACATATACATTCAGTGCAATGATTCATATAGACTCCACCCACACATAACATACAGGTGTGGCATGGGTAAAAAGTTTGCATGAGTATGATATTGTCAAAGCAGTTCAAAGATACATTACATGGGGTAAATTTGTATATATACATATGACATATAAACAGCATCAGCGACAGGAGTATAAATGTAGGAAATAAAACCATGATAGATGAATAGATAAATGTCAGAATTAATAATCTGCTGCAGACCAAGATTCAATGTGTCCATTACAGACACAGGTCAGCATCACTTGTGCCCGACGCGTTTCGTGTAGGGACACTCCTCAGGGGCAGATGCTAAAATATGACTGCAGAGTGTAAAGAAAGAAATGATGACATTAGTCTAGTTCTAATTAGTAATGTAGAAATAGGGCAAATTAGCCCGTCCTAAATACTCACATAGGGTCCAATATGGTAAAATGCTGCGGCCATGTGATCAAAGTCCCAGGATAGTCTCCCCCGGGAACTGAGGTAATTGCAGCCGCGCACAGCAGGGCGTATGCAACAAAACCTCCCGATGACCCAAGGCACAAAATGCTGGTGCATAAGTGGAAAGTTGTGGTGGCCTGTGAAGGCAACCTGAAGTGATCTGTAGAGGTGTAAAAAAGAATGTAAAATTGAGAATGAGAAAAAAAAAAAATTGAATGTGATGTAAAAGGGGGTGTATGTTGACTCAATATGTGAGCTATGTGAGCATTGTTGATGTTGCATGAAAAGGTGAAAGATTGGGTAGTGAGCCAATGTTAAAACAAAAAAAGTGGCAACAGCGATAACAAAAAAGGAAAAAACATCAAACAAAAGTGACAGGCAATTATGAATGACCTAGGGGGTGGCTTACGTGTTGGAGCAAGGCTGGAAACAAAGGGAAGTGCTGGATGCGATGTAGTATCTGGAATGTGTAACAGCAAGATTGTGACAGGGGAGGCAGCTTGTATGTACCCCGCACACGTGCACGCCGGCTCTTACCAGCGTCACGCTAGCGTAACATAGGCAGGAAGGGGCTCCGGAGAAGGCGGTAGGCACCGCCCTCCGCAGAAGCCAATATTCACTGCCAGCTCAGCTGGGATGGAAATCACGTGCTCTGTGTGTTGGCATCAATCATGACGCCACACACAGGGCAGGATGCGTGGCGCCGATGCTCTGTAGGCATCCACCCGCTACCCCGTACTGCTCCCCGCCCTACGGTGGGTGGAGAGGGGAGGTGGAGGGGGAGGCACGTAAGGAGCATTGCAGCTCCCGGGTAGAAGACCAAAGAAGGAACCACAAATCACCACAACCACAACATACCCCAAATGAACTGGCGCAACGGCGCTGTAGAACTACATGGATACAAAATGAATGTACCCTGAGTGTGTAAGAACCCGGGTATGGTGACATTGCCACCCGGGATCTACAGGCCTCACACTTGGGTGGCAGGGGAACACTACCAAACCAGTCATAAAATCTCAATCCCTGTTCAAATCGAATGGAGAGAGGGAATTGGGACTTTAAATGAGGCATATATGCGGTGTGCCTCCATCCCTAAAATGTATTTTTTTCTCATTCTTAATTTCACATTCTTTTTTACACCTCTACAGATCACTTCAGGTTGCCTTCACAGGCCACCGCAACTTTCCACTTAGGCACTAGCATTTTGTGCCTTGGGTCATCGGGAAGTTTTGTTGCATGCGCCCTGCTGTGCGTGGCTGCAATTACCTCAGTTCCTGGGGGAGACTATCTTGGGACTTTGATCACATGGCCGCAGCATTTTACCATATTGGACCCTATGTGAGTATTTAGGATGGGCTAATTTGCCCTATTTCTACATTACTAATTAGAACTAGGCTAATGTCATCATTTCTTTCTTTACACTCTGCAGACATATTTTAGCATCTGCCCCTGAGGAGTGTCTCTACACAAAACGCGTCGGTCACAAGTGATACTGACCTGTGTCTGCAATGGACACATTGAATCTTGATCTGCAGCAGATTATTAATTCTGACATTTATCTATTCATCTATCATGGTTTTATTTCCTACATTTATACTCCTGTCGCTGGTGCTGTTTATATGTCATATGTATATATACAAATTTACCCCATGTAATGTATCTTTGAACTGCTTTGACAATATCATACTCATGCAAACCTTTTACCCATGCCACACCTGTATGTTATGTATGGGTGGAGTCTATATGAATCATTGCACTGAATGTATATGTGGTTATCATATTGCCATATTCTTTATAACGTTCTTTATTAATAAAATAATTTAGCAATTTTTCTCAACTTTGCCTCCACAAAGTCATCTATCTCATTTAAAGTCCCACTTTCCCTTCTCTTTTGCAGATGTATGGATGAATTCCCCAAAGCATGTAGTGCAAGGGCCTGCCTGTATACTTTCAAATGGTACTGTTTAAAGTTTTTGTATCCTATTATTATCTTGATAGGTAATAGCAGAATTTCCAAATGTGCTCAAGTCCCAATTCCCTCTCTACATTCGATTCATCCATACATCTGACCACAAAAGAGATGGGTATAGTGTATATGGGTTTGGCAAAGTCAGCAGATAGATGATTGAGGATAGATAGAGAATTTGTATCAGCTGACTTAGCAGTTGGGGGAGGGAGGGTTCCAAATGATTTGGGGACCCCCCAAAAAAAGCCTCTGGCACTCTGCCAGAATTTAAAGCACAAATCACATTTTAAAACATTTTAGGGGGTGTTTGGGGTAAAGCACTACTATGGAGCAGATAAAATACATTGTTAAGTGACTACATGAGGTGAATATAGGGCCAGGAGACCATGCTGGGGAGGTAAGTGAAGGCAAATATGTATGAAGGACAAAAAAAAAAAAATTAAAGAAAAATCCAGCATGCATGAGGACAAAGGGGACATTCACAGCATATTACAATCATGGTAATTAGGGAATGAGGAAAGAAATACAATATATGATCAAACATTAAATACAACAAAATGTGATGTTAAAGGATAAAAATCTTACCTTAATATACTCCTACATGCAGGACCTGGATGATGGCAGAACAGGTCTCTGGGATAATGATCCCCAGAGCTTGGGGGGAGATGCCTGTTGAGAACTTGAGGTCCTGCAGGCTTCTCCTGTCGCCAAGTACTGCAGGGTGGCGACTAGCCTCTGCTCCGGATTGATGGATTGCCTCATGCAGGTATCCTGCCTGCTAATATAAGGGGTCAGCAAAGCCAACAAATGGTGAAACACGGGGTCCGTCATCCAGAAAAAGTTCCTGAAATCATCAGGATTATTCTCACGGATCTCACAGAGCAAAGGCATGTGACAGAACTGGTCACACTGGAGCAACCAATTCTTGGTCCATGAACTCCTCCCCACCCTGTTCATGGACTGGACTTGTGTCAAGGTAAGGACCCCAACACCAAGCCCCCGCACAGCACGAACTCTACGAGGAGTACGTATACGCAACATGGCTAGAAAATGGTCGGCTGCTCAGTACGAAGTAACAGAACGCACTGAAGAACAACAAGGCCTGTGAAGAGCTACCTGAAAATCAGTAACGAACGAACAAGAACACAATGATAAATCAATGCGAACTCACTGCACGCACTGAAGAGCAGATACAAACCCACAAGCACAAACTGAACAGCAGAAAACGATCTGAAAGCCACGAGTCTGAAAAAGCGCGAATCGTCTCTCACCAAACTTTTACTAACACGAGATTAGCAAAAGGAGCCCAAAGGGTGCCGCGCCTGGTTCAGAACTGCCCTTTTCTAGTCTCATCGTACATGGTGTACGTCACCGCGTTCTTGGCGATCGGAAATTCCAACAACTTTGTGCGACCGTGTGTATGCAAAACAAGTTTGAGCCAACATCCGTTGGAAGAAATTAATGGATTTTGTTGTCGGAAAGTCCGATCAATGTCCGATCGTGTGTACGGGGCATAACAGTGTGTATAGGGCCTTACAATGCTTGTATCCTGGCCCTGATTGCTAACACTAAATGAACACGTATGCAATATTTTACATACATATCCTACTCCACATTTCAAAATATGTTATTGTGAATTTTGTTTTAAAAAACATACCTTTAAGGCCTCATACACACGGACATTTTAAAAAACAGGCTGTAAAGCTATTACAGACGCCAGGAAAAAAGCAGCGTTAAAAACGCTGCTTTTATTATCGTTTTGATCTGGCGTCAATGTGCGTTTAACGTCGTTTGTAAGCGTTAACGCTAAGGAGCGTTTTTTCCAAAAAAACATCCCTTTGCTATTTTCCACTTCCAAATTACCCACAATGCCAAGTAAAATGAATAAACAACGTGCAATATCATGTGACAGGGCCATTTTTGTAGGAGAGAGAGAGGAGATAGATAGTCTATGTGAGTTTGTTTGAGTGCTTATTATCCTGCAGAGAATTTGTAGAAGGAGACAGTTGGAGGAGGATAGAAGGAGTAGACAACGTCGCTTCTGGACACATTCACTGATATCCCAGCGACTGTCAGTGGGGTACTTCACCCAGATGTATGCAGAGCTGCGCATACACCCGGAAAAGTTTTACAACTTTACAAGGATGTCTGTGACGCTGTTTGATGACCTCTTGGAGAGATTCCGGCCACGATTGACCAGGATGGACACTGTCATGCGTCGCTCTGTGTCACCGGAGGAACGGCTGTTAGTGACACTGAGGTAAGTGAAATAAGTACTCATATGGGATAGGGTTAGTTAGGTTTTTGAGAATCGGAATAGTGGTAGGGTTTATGGGTTATGGAGGTAGGGTTTAGGGAATAGTTGGTTGGGTTTAGGGGTAGGGTTTAGGCAATAGAAGTTTGGGGAATAGTGGGTTGGGGTAGTACTTTTTTTATTTGTATGCTGTTTTAATTAAATATTTTAAAATTTTTATGCTAGGTTCCTTGCCAGTGGACAAAGTTTTGTGTCCCTTCACCATTATTATTATTATTATTAGCTATCGAGTGAGAGATAGAGCTATCGAGCGAGAGATATAGAGCTATCGAGCGAGAGATATAGAGCTATCGAGCGAGAGATATAGAGCTATCGAGCGAGAGATATCGAGCTATCGAGCGAGAGATATCGAGCTATCGAGAGAGAGATATCGAGCTATATCGAGAGAGAAAGATCTCGAGCTATATTGAGAGAGAGAGAGAGAGATCTCGAGCTATATCGAGAGAGAGAGAGAGCGAAAGAGAGAGAGATCTCGAGCTATATCGAGAGAGAGAGAGAGAGATCTCGAGCTATATATATATAGAGAGAGAGAGATCTCGAGAGAGAGAGAGAGAAAGATCTCGAGAGAGAGATCTAGAGAGAGAGATCTCGAGCTATATCGAGAGAGAGAGAGATCTCGAGCTATATCGAGAGAGAGAGAGAGAGAGCGAGAGAGAGATCTCGAGCTATATCGAGAGAGAGAGAGATCTCAAGCTATATAGAGAGAGAGCGAGAGAGATCGAGCTATATCGAGAGAGAGAGAGAGATCTCGAGCTATATAGAGAGAGAGATCTCGAGAGAGATCTCGAGAGAGAGAAAGATCTTGAGAGAGAGATCGAGAGAGAGAGATCTGGAGAGAGAGAGAGATCTGGAGAGAGAGAGATCTCGAGAGAGAGAGAAAGAGAACCCTAAATCTAATCATGTCAGCAAAAATATTTTTGCTGACATGATTAGATTTAGGGTTCTCTTTTATATTCCAGGCTTTTAGGCTTCACTATTGTATATTAAAAGTGTATTAAATATGGATATTTGTGTTCCCATTTAATATCCACTTCCGGTTCCGCCATGATGGGGGCGGAGCCGGCCATGTTGTAAGTTGTGTACAGTCTATAAATAAGTGCAATGTGGGGAGGCTGTTTTATGCCCCTGTTGATGACTGTGGAGTCGAAACGCGTAGGGCCAGCTTTCTCAGCTTCCCACATTGCTATTTTTACTTTTTTATTTGTTTGTGATCACTTTTATCCTGTATGGTTTTTCTCATTAAAAAACCCCATTTTTGATCTACACTATGTGGAGTTCCTTTTTTTTCTTCCTCCATGGATCCACTGTGGACTATTTCCTCCTGATCAATTTGTTCCGGAATTGGAGATCGTGTGCATCAGTAGTCCAACGTCTGCCCGGGACAACTACTCCTCATCGGTGATTGGGACCCAGAGGACATCCTTCGGCTGGACACCCCGGGAGACCATCCACTTATGCCTAATAGACGTACTGCTATACAGCAGGTGCGCCCTACGGATCTGGTAAGGGTATCCAACTTTTCCAATTGAAGATCTGTGTGCTTTGGTATCTGTGGTTGCCTTTCCATTTGAGTGTCCATATATTTCCCAGGTTATACGGTACCCCCCCTTGGAGAAGACTTCCACTCACCTCATCATTTATGGACTTTTGTCCCTTGCTGCCTCTATTCTAATATAGACACTGTTTTGACCACTTTTAGCAGGCCACTGCTTGTGTTTCTTATTTTGTTTGTTATTTTATTTCACATTTTCACAGGTGCATATAATTTTCTATTTATGCATTTAGTTCATGTTGGTTTATTTTAGCGCTGCACTTTATTTATTTCACTTTGAGCTGACTTGGTTTGTTTGTGTGCTAGCTGCTGTAGTTTTTTAGTCCGTCTTACTGGGTTAGCGCAGCATTTTCCCTACACCTTGTTAGACCTGGTTTTGCCTGCCAGCTCTGTTGATTTGTTCAATTATGCGGTTTAGTATGTCTCTCCTTGGAAGAATGGAGGACAGAATTACTTTGGACTGTGGGAATTTTTGTTGTGCAGTCTCTGTTAGTTGCAGTAATTTGTCCACGATAACGTCCTATTGTTCCAGAATGTTGTTTGTGCCTGTGTGTACGATGATATGTTTGGGGCTAGTGATCTCTCTCTCTCTCTCGATCTCTCTCTCTCTCGATCTCTCTCTCTCGAGATCTCTCTCTCTCGATCTCTCTCTCGAGATCTCTCTCTCTCTCGATCTCTCTCTTGAGATCTCTCTCTCTCTCTCTCTCTCTCGAGATCTCTCTCTCGAGATCTCTCTCTCTCTCGAGATCTCTCTCTCTAAATCTCTCTCTCTCTCTCTCTTGAGATATTTCTCTCTCTCTCTCGAGATATCTCGAGAGAGAGAGAGAGAGAGAGAGAGAGAGAGAGAGAGAGAGAGATCTCTCTCTCTCTCTCGATCTCTCTCTCTCTCTCTCTCGAGATCTCTCTCTCGAGATCTCTCTCTCTCTCGAGATCTCTCTCTCTAAATCTCTCTCTCTCTCTCTCTCTCTCTCTCTCTCTCTCTCTCGAGATATTTCTCTCTCTCTCTCGAGATATTTCTCTCTCTCTCTCGAGATATCTCTCTCTCGAGAGAGAGAGAGAGAGAGAGAGAGAGATCTCTCTCGAGAGAGAGATCTCTCTCTCTCTCTCTCGATCTCTCTCTCTCTCTCTCTCGAGAGAGAGAGAGAGAGAGAGAGAGATCTCTCTCTCTCGAGAGAGAGAGAGATCTCTCTCTCTCTCTCTCTCGAGATATATATCTCTCTCTCTCTCTCGAGATATATCTCTCTCTCTCGAGATATATCTCTCTCTCTCTCGAGAGAGAGAGAGAGAGAGAGAGAGAGAGATATCTCTCTCTCTCGAGATATATATCTCTCGAGAGAGAGAGAGAGAGAGATATATATCTCTCTCTCTCGAGATATCTCTCTCTCTCTCTCGGGAGAGAGATCTCTCGATCTCTAGATCTCTCTCGATATAGCTCTCTCTCACTCTCTCTCTCTCGATAGCTCGATATCTCTCGCTCGATCTCTCTCTCTTGCTCGATAGCTCTCTCTGTCTCGATAGCTCTCTCTGTCTCGATAGCTCTCTCTGTCTCGATAGCTCGATAGCTCTCTCTGTCTCGATAGCTCGATAGCTCTCTCTGTCTCGATAGCTCGATAGCTCTCTCTCTCGATAGCTCTCTCTGTCTCGATAGCTCGATAGCTCTCTCTCTCTCTCGATAGCTCTCTCTCGATAGCTCGATAGCTCTCTCTGTCTCGATAGCTCTCTCTCTTTCTCTCTCTCTCTCTCTCTCTCTCGATAGCTCGATGTAGCTCTCTCTCTCTCGATAGCTCGATGTAGCTCTCTCTGTCTCGATAGCTCGATGTAGCTCTCTCTGTCTCGATAGCTCGATAGCTCTCTCTGTCTCGATAGCTCTCTGTCTCGATAGCTCTCTCTGTCTCGATAGCTCTCTCTGTCTCGATAGCTCGATAGCTCTCTCTGTCTCGATAGCTCGATAGCTCTCTCTGTCTCGATAGCTCTCTCTCTCTCTCTCGATAGCTCTCTCTCTCTCGATAGCTCGATAGCTCGCTCTCTCTCGATAGCTCTCTCTCTCTCTATAGCTCGATAGCTCTCTCTCTCTCGATAGCTCGATAGCTCTCTCTCTCGATAGCTCGATAGCTCTCGCTCTCTCTCTCGATAGCTTGATAGCTCTCTCTCTCTCTCTCGATAGCTCGATAGCTCTCTCTCTCGATAGCTTGATGTAGCTCTCTCTCTCTCGATAGCCCGATGTAGCTCTCTCTCTCGATAGCTCGATGTAGCTCTCTCTCTCGATAGCTCGATGTAGCTCTCTCTCTCGATAGCTCGATGTAGCTCTCTCTCTCTTGATAGCTCGATGTAGCTCTCTCTCTCTTGATAGCTCGATGTAGCTCTCTCTCGATAGCTCGATGTATCTCTCTCTCTATAGCTCGATGTAGCTCTCTCTCTCGATAGCTCGATGTAGCTCTCTCTCTCGATAGCTTGATGTAGCTCTCTCTCTCTCGATAGCTTGATGTAGCTCTCTCTCTCTCGATAGCTTGATGTAGCTCGCTCTCTCTCGATAACTTGATGTAGCTCTCTCTCTCTCTCGACAGCTTGATAGCTTGTCTCTCTCGATAGCTCGATAGCTCTCTCTCTCTCTGTCTCGATAGCTCTCTCTGTCTCGATAGCTCTCTCTGTCTCGATAGCTTTCTCTGTCTCGATAGCTCGATAGCTCTCTCTGTCTCGATAGCTCGATAGCTCTCTCTCGCTCGATAGCTCTCTCTCTCTCGATAGCTCTCTCTCTCTCGATAGCTCGATAGCTCTCTCTCTCTCGATAGCTCGATAGCTCTCTCTGTCTCGATAGCTCGATAGCTCTCTCTGTCTCGATAGCTCGATAGCTCTCTCTGTCTCGATAGCTCGATAGCTCTCTCTGTCTCGATAGCTCGATAGCCCTCTCTCTCTCGATAGCTCGATCTCTCTCGACAGCTCGATCTCTCTCTCTCGATCTCTCTCTCTCTCTCGATCTCTCTCTCTCGATCTCTCTCTCTCGATCTCTCTCTCGATCTCTCTCGATCTCTCTCTCTCGATCTCTCTCTCTCCCTATCGATCCACGGATAGAAACCAAAAGGGAATATAACTGCACAGCCAGAAGGAAACACTGAGAACAAAGACCAGACCAAACACACAGAATAAGGGAATACTCCTAAACTGCAAACACCAGAGGAACAGGAGGGTCCAGCTTCAGTGTGGAGACGCGTTGCTCGAACACTAAGCCACAGGTGCAATCGCTTAAGGCCTGTACACACGGTCAGAACATCTGAAGCTAAATTTAATCCGATGAACGATCTGATGATTTTCTGATTAGTATGCTGCAGTTGACAGCTGATTACGCATTTTCGTCAGACAAAAACTGGATGTGCAGGCTCCAAATTTTTTGTCTGATGTGACCACAACGTCTGATTTTTAGTATGGTTTTCTGCCAAAAAAAAAAAATCTGAAGAGCAAGACTAGGCATGCTCAGAAATGAAAACTCATACAAAACAATTCAACACATTACATCACTTCTAACGTTGAATTCTGTCATCTGAATATTTTCTGATTGTGTGTGCCCTCTTCAATTTCGATTTTGAGACTAGCATCCAACCAAAAACTGACAAATTCGTCCAATAATCTGACCGTGTGTACAAGGCTTTAGACCCCATACACACTATTCGATTTTCTGCAGATTTTTGTATGCAGATTTACCAAATCCATATAATATGAGGTCAAACCTTAAGAGTTTTAATTTGTATGCAATCAGGCAGGCCCTTGCATTATATGGTTTTGGTAAATCTGAAGACAAAAAGCTGCAGAAAATCTAATAGTTTGTATGGGGTCTAAATAATACCTAGGTTCAGGGCAGATTATCAGGAACCAGAGGAGCTTTAACAGAAGGTAAAACCTGGTGCCAGATCGATATGCAGTGGTGACGGAAAGTATTCAGACCCCCTTAAATTTTTCACTCTTTGTTATATTACAGCCATTTGCTAAAATCGTTTAAGTTTATTTATTTTTTCCTCATTAATGTACACACAGCATCCCATATTGACAGAAAAACACAGAATTGTTGACATTTTTGCATTTTTATTTAAAAAAGAAAAACTTAAATATCACATGGTCCTAAATATTCAGACCCTTTGCTGTGACACCCATATATTTAACTCAGGTGCATTTCTTCTGATCATCCTTGAGATGGTTCTACACCTTCATTTGAGTCCAGCTGTGTTTGATTATACTGATTGGACTTGATTAGGAAAGCCACACACCTGTCTATATAAGACCTTACAGCTCACAGTGCATGTCAGAGCAAATGAGAATCATGAGGTCAAAGGAACTGCCTGAAGAGTTCAGAGACAGAATTGTGGCAAGGCACAGATCTGGCCAAGGTTACAAAAAAATGTCTGCTGCACTTAAGGTTCCTAAGAGCACAGTGGTCTCCATAATGCTTAAATGGAAGACGTTTGGGACGACCAGAACCCTTCCTAGAGCTGGCCGTCTGGCCAAACTGAGCTATCGGGGGAGAAGAGCCTTGGTGAGAGAGGTAAAGAAGAACCCAAAGATCACTGTGGCTGAGCTCAAGAAATGCAGATGGGAGAAAGTTGTATAAAGTCCACCATCGATGTAGCCCTCCACCAGTCAGGGCTTTATGGCAGAGTGGCCCGATGGAAGTCTCTCCTCAGTGCAAGACACATGAAAGCCACCATGGAGTTTGCTAAAAAAACACTTGAAGGATTCCAAGATGGTGAGAAATAAGATTCTCTGGTTTGATGAGACCAAGATAGAACTTTTTGGCCTTAATTCTAAGCGGTATGTGTGGAGAAAACCCAGGCACTGCTCATCACCTGTCCAATACAGCCCCAACAGTGAAGCATTGTGGTGGCAGCATCATGCTGTGGGGGTGTTTTTCAGCTGTAGGGACAGGACGACTGGTTGCAATCGCGGGAAAGATGAATGCGGCCAAGTACAGGGATATCCTGGACGAAAACCTTCTCCAGACTGCTCAGGACCTCAGACTGGGCCGAAGGTTTACCTTCCAACAAGACAATGACCCTAAGCACACCGCTAAAATAATGGAGTGGTTTCACAACAACTCAGTGACTGTTCTTGAATGGCCCAGCCAGAGCCCTGACTTATGCCGCGTACACACGGTCGGACTTTCTGGCCTACTTGGTCCGGCACACTTTCTGATGGACTTTGTCCTCCAGGTGCGCCGGACTTTCTAACGGACGGACTTGCCCACACACGACCGGACTTTGCGGCGGGCTAAGTCCGCCCGTCTTTCCGATGGACTTTCGCCGGAGTTACGGCGGACTTTCAGAATGAACGGACTTGCCCACACACGGACAAGTCTGTTCATTTTGAACGTGACTCAGGTACAACGGGACTAGAAAAGGATGTCAATCTTGCCGCTTTTATCGGCGAGATTGACACCTTGCGAGCCCCGTCGCGGGGCATACCAGGCCCTTAGGTCTGGTATGGATTATAAAGGGAACCCCCCAACGCCGAAAAAACGGCGTGGGGTCCCCGCTAAGATCCATACCAGACCCCGATCCGAGCACGCAGCCTGGCCGGTCAGGAAAGGGGGTGGGGAAGAGCGAGCGCCCCCCCTCCTGAACCGTACCAGGCCGCATGCCCTCAATATGGGGGGTGGGTGCTTTGGGGGAGGGGGGCACCCTGCGGGGCCCCCCCACCCCAAAGCACCTTGTCCCCATGTTGATGAGGACAAGGGCCTCTTCCCGACAACCCTGGCCGTTGGTTTTCGGGGTCTACGGGCGGGGGCTTATCGGAATCCGGGAGCCCCCTATAATAAGAGGGCCCCTAGATCCCGGCCCCCCACCCTATGTGAATGAGTATGGGGTACATGGTACCCCTACCCATTCACCTAGGGAAAAAGTGTAAATAATAAAACACTACACAGGTTTTTAAAATATTTTATTAAACAGCTCCGGGGGGGATCTTCCTCCAGGTTCGGGGGTCTTCTTCCGGCTTCGGGGGTCCCTCCGGTTCATCTTCTCCCGGCGTCCGGTTGATTCTTCCCCGCCCCCCCACCCGCAGAAAGAGGCCCTTGTCCTCATCAACATGGGGACAAGGTGCTTTGGGTTGGGGGGGCCCCGCAGGGCACCCCCCTCCCCCAAAGCACCCACCCCCCATGTTGAGGGCATGCGGCCTGGTACGGTTCAGGAGGGGGGGGGGCGCTCGCTCGTCCCCACCCCCTTTCCTGACCGGCCAGGCTGCGTGCTCGGATCGGGGTCTGGTATGGATTTTAGGGGGGACTCCATGCCGTTTTTTCGGCGTAGGGGGGTTCCCTTTATAATCCATACCAGACCTAAGGGCCTGGTATGCCCCGCGCTCGCTGCAGTAGGAAAATTTGTTTTTCCTATTGCAGCGAGCGCGAAATGCAATACCCTGCCCTTGCGTCGTATCTGGTCCGTTGGACCAGCATACACACGTGCGGGCTTTCCGTCGGACCAGCACACAGACGAGCGGACTTTCCGCCCGAAACTGAGTCAGACGGAAAGATTTAAAACATGTTTCAAATCTAGGTCTGGCGGGCTTTTGGGAAAAAGTCCGCTGGAAAAGTCCGCCGGAACCTACACACGGGCGGATTGTCCGGCACACTCTGGTCCGCCGGACCAAGTATGCCGGAAAGTCCGACCGTGTGAACGCGGCATTAAACCCAATTGAGCATCTCTGGAGAGACCTAAAAATGGCTGTCCACCAATGTTTACCATCCAACCTGACAGAACTGGAGAGGATCTGCAAGGAGTAATTGCAGAGGATCCCCAAATCCAGGTGTGAAAAACTTGTGGCATCTTTCCCAAAACGACTCATGGCTGTATTAGATCAAAAGGGTGCTTCTACTAAATACTGAGAAAAGGGTCTGAATACTTAGGACCATGTGGTATTTCAGTTTTTCTTTTTTAATAAATCTGCAAAAAATGTCAACAATTCTGTGTTTTTCTGTCAATATGGGGTGCTGTGTGTACATTAATGAGGAAAACATGAACTTGAAATGATTTTAGCGAATGGCTGCAATATAACACAGTGAAAAATTTAAGGGGGTCTGAATACTTTCTGTCCCCACTGTACATGGAACCGTGACATTATCTACACCAGTTGGTGTGCTCAGCATTAGACTTCTGTCACCTGGAGCTCCCTGGTAATGCTATGCAGAGATGTGAAGTACAGTATAGGTAGTATAGCAGAGTAATAATGTATAAAGTAGAGAAGTGTGAACTACAAAATGTACATTTACAGCATATCTAGCCTAGTAAAAGAACTTGATATCTATAGTACACTTGGTTTAAAATGATCACTGTTAAAGCTCAGGAAAAGGGCATTTTTCTAGCTGAAAGGTGCTATCTCTGGAAATGAATTGGTTGTAGATTCAGGTACCAAAGAGGTAATCCTGCTACTGTAAGTTACTGACCTGGAACAAGAATGCAGAACAGACCCTTCATATTTCCATGTTAAAGACATTCCTGAAACCTGCATTTTTCTGAGAATCCAACTTATTATCAGTTCTATATTTCTGTTCCCTTTCATGTCCTAAACCTTTGGACTTTACCTTTTACAGGTAAATGTATGTGAAATATTGATAACCACATCATACTAACAAACCTTTTCTGTTTTTATATTATTGATAAAAGCAAATGCAAAACTAAACATTCAAGTCAGCTAAATTTGTTTCGTTTTGCTTTTGTGCAGATTTGTCAATATGACCTTGGGATCACACACCATTGGATGGGCCTTTACATTTTTACTTTGCTTTACATTATTTTATGAAACTTGGGGTAAGTTTTCATCTGTTGCATGTTCTGAATTATGATGTTTTTTTTTTCTCTAATCCTGTGTTTTTGCACAAAATATATTTCTGTATCTACCACCTCATAGTTATTATAAGGCTCACTGCACACTAGCAGTTTTTTTTAAGCTCCTAGAAGCTAAATGGTGTTATCCTATGTGTCCATGCACACTACTTTAGGCTATTAGCGTTTTTGAGCTTCAGCGTCTAGGAGCAGAAAACATTTTTTTTTTGTAGAGTTTCTTTGAGCGTTTTTCCAGCAGAAATGTTATTTTTTTTTTTTTTTCTTTTACTGCAAAAGCCCTAATAAAATGCTACTACAAAAAGCTATTACCAATGTTTTTTCCAACACCTCCTTCTTTTTTTTTTTTTTTTTTTTTTTTTTTTTTTAGCTAGTGTGCATGGAGCCTAAAGATGGAATACAGGGGGAAAATAAAATTGTTCTATCCACTCACAGATAAGTGGGTTGCTGAAAACCCAAACTGAAACCCTGCTCTACCACCAATGCCCCATTAACTATCACTCATCTCCTATATTGTTGGCCTACTCTAGCACCTGAAGTGAACACTCTCTCAAAACCCTGCTCAAACAGTTGCTCTATCATAATTGAGAACTTTTTTTTTATTTGTCCTTCACGATATGGCAGCAG
The DNA here is from genome assembly GCA_037953035.1 of Aquarana catesbeiana. Taxonomy (NCBI): domain Eukaryota; kingdom Metazoa; phylum Chordata; class Amphibia; order Anura; family Ranidae; genus Aquarana; species Aquarana catesbeiana. The sequence continues at coordinate 2,637,520 of JBBHAA010000837.1, forward strand.
ACCTCCTGTTAACTGCATATATTTGTAGTCTACATCATGCTGATAATACATGTGTGTTTTAAACATTCGTAACTCAGGTATTTTGCAGCAGTATTGCAGAACGCAGGCGAGCCCTTCTGCAGTATGATTGATTTAAAAGGATAGTTTACCTTTTACAAAAAACCTGCCTATGCAGGTAAGGGATGTTTGTAGATTAAATCAAACTGCACAGCTGACTAAAGGTGAATAATACCCTTGCTATATGTGTAGGCCATTTACATACCTTTATAAAGCCTGACTGAAATACTCTCAGGATGTTGCTAAGTGAGAAACAAACAAATGGCCCCTGCCCCCACCTCCACCTATAACTGGCCTTCACAGCAAGGAGCACATGGAAGGGCTATCACATAAAGGACAAAAACAGAACATTCCATAGCTCAACTCACCAACCAGTCTGTCAACTGACCAAATTAACCTGTCCAACAGTCTGCGTTAAAAACAGGGGTTTAGTTGGCACGCGTTTGCAAATGCATGCATAAGCTGCAAGGCCTCTTCACGGCACCCTGTGTATGCTTGCAGTCCTAACACTACTGAATTTATAAGTGTTCCCACAATGGAAGCACATGCATTAAATAGATAGATGAGGGGCAGGTGGGCCTGGAGGCAGCCCAATCCCCCTTAAAGGAATAGGAGCACACTGGACACCCAGCAAGAGCACAATGGCAGCAAAGGTGTACAGTGTGTCCCCGGACCAATATACACCAGTAACAAAATACTGTGCTTCCATTGTAGAAAGTAGAATTTCATTCCTTTCCGCTGGACAGGTTTTTCCCCTCCAATCTGCAGCTCTCGCCGACCAGTCTGCAGGCTCTGTACAGGGCTGTGCAGGACCTGATTTTTCAAGACGTGATTGTTCCCGTGCCCCAGTCGGAGGGGTTCAGGGGGTTTTACGCCAACCTGTTCACTGTTCCTAAGACAGATGGAGTTTGCCCGAGCCTGGACCTCAAGGACCTAAATGCCTTTGTGCAGGTTCACAAGTTGAAAATGGAGTCCATTTGCTCAGTGGTGGCCTCCCTTCACCAGGGGGACTTTCTGGCATCTATAGAAGTTAAGGGAGCTTACCTGCATGTTTCTTGTGCTTTGGTATCGGGGATGCGTGACCATTATAACGAAAATGTTTACCCATTTCCCAATGTTGGGTATGGTCCATCCCCCTATAAACCATCTTACCCTGGACCACAGACCACTCGGGGTTTTCACGAGGATCCCCAAAACAAAAAAAGAGGTCCAGAAACAAGAGAGGGTCCAGAGGAGGGAGGAGGATCCAGAGACGAAAAAAGGAAATGGGTTTAACCTGTCAGGGTGTTTTCAACCTGAGTGACACTATTCTCACTCAGGAAGAGAAAACCATTTTAAATAAGGGTCTTAAGTTTGCCCCTCCATGTAAACTTAATAAGTTCGATACATTTATATATATTCAAAAGTTTATCAGGAAAATTAACGTTCAGAGGTATATTATCTCAAATCCCTCTAGAAGTGTAGCCAGGGCAGCAACATCTGGCACCGTTCATTCGGGTCTATCTAACCCTTCCCTCTTCAGTCCCCCAACACAACTCCCACCAGCTATTAAAATGTTTAAAGAGTTAGTGTTGAATGATCTAACTAATATTCCATTAAAACGAAGATATTATAACCCTTTACCTTCAACAGGCCTAAAGACTTTATGCGATAATAAAAATCTGGTTATTCGCCCCGCCGACAAAGGCGGTGGCATTGTTCTATTAAATAAATCAGATTACGTTAATGAAATGTATCGTATTCTAGGAGATCAAGAGACATACGTCGAGCTATCTAGTAATCCTACACAGAAATATAAAAAGGATTTGCATAGTCTGGTTTCTAAAGGTTTTAAATCTTGTATTTTAAATAAAAAAGAGAGATCATTTTTAGTTCCCCTCGCTCCACGCATACCTGTTATGTATTATCTGCCTAAAGTCCACAAGGACCCCTTACACCCTCCAGGTCGACCAATAATTAGTGGTATCGACTCGGTTACTTCAAAAATTGTGAAATACATTGACTTTTTCCTTCAGCCATCCGTATCAAAGATACCGTCTTATTTAAAAGACAGTAGAGATGTCATCAGAGTACTTTCTAATGTTTCTTATTCTGGTGACCTCATTATGGCAACTGCGGATGTTACATCCCTTTATACCTGTATCCCGCATGGTCAGGGTATAGATGCGGTTAAATGTTTTCTTAATAGGGATGTCTCCCTCGCTTCTCCCCAGGTGGACTATATTATTGAGCTAATTGAGTTTGCAACTCAGCACAATTACTTCTGGTTCGATGGTAGATTCTACCGGCAACACAAGGGGGTCGCGATGGGAGCTAAGTTTGCTCCCAGTCTGGCCAATTTATTTATGGCCAAGTGGGAGGAGGATGTCGTCTATGCCATGAGTAACCCACACCTTTTGTTGTGGGCTCGGTACATAGACGACA